>CM077668.1:132479810-133125560 GCA_039707655.1 Elymus sibiricus
CACACCGAGGGCGAACAATCATTCACGACGCTGCGTAGAGAGCGGCCGTTTGCTATGTAATTAAATCGCAAACGTTTTTTTATTAACCGTATGTGTACACGCCATTTTGTCCTCCTCTCGCACGTCTTGTCACCGGTTTGCCGCCCAAGGCTTTGAGTGTAAGCTTGAGCACCGCAAAGGCGTTTCTTTTGGCCACGCGTTGGCTCGAAGAGGCGCCAATGAATCGTCGGTGAGCCTGTTCCCGCGCAACCAAGCAGGTTCCCACGCGCAACCGCGCAAGCTTCCCGCTCGACTCGGTGAAATCCCCCAAAACCCCAATGCTTACCGGGCTGGTATATAAACCCTCACGGCCGGCGAGTCCGCATCACATTTTCCCCTCCCTCCACGTAGCTTATCTCGTCTGCTTCTCCCACAATCGCTAATGGCACCAGTCCGTCATCATCGCTCAACCACTCCGCCGTTAGTGGACAGCTCCAGCTGGGAGACTACACCGCGGCGGCGGCGCAGTCCCCGGCCGCGTGTAGTGCGCGTGGCGGTCTTGTAGGGTGTGTGCACACCACCCACCACACGTTCCGCCGCCACTGCCCGACGGCAGCTGTTGCCGACCGCCGCTGCCGCCACGCCACATTCGGCTATCATGACCGCCACCCCACTATCGGTGTAAAAACCGGCAGACCTCGGGGTAGGGGGTCCCGAGCTGTGGATCTTGGGTCGATGGTAACAGAGACAATAGAGACGATGTTTACCCAGGTTCGGGCCCTCTTGATGGAGGTAAAACCCTACGTCCTGCTTCTGTTATATTAATAGAGATGTATCAAGTACAAAGTTGATCTACCTCGAGATCGTAATGTGTCTAACTTCTATGGCTAGGTGAGCAATGTTGCGTTTATGTCCCCTCTACGGGCTAAACCCTATGGCTTATATACATGCCAGAGAGGGTACCTAGGGTTACAATGTTGGTATCTAGGAGTAAGGCGGCAGGACAAATCTTGAAGTGTACTACAAGTCTTCGGTTGAGACAGCGCCGATCACGTCTCCCACGTACAGTCTCCAGAGTCCATCTTGGTCACGCACGGGGGTACCTCGGCCCAACCGAGGAGATGAGTCGGCCCGGTTAGCACCCCCCTAATCCAGGACACCATCACTAGCCCCTGAACTGGTCTTCGATGCCGAAGTCGTCGCCCTTCACATTCCGAAGTCTTGGCTCGATAGACAAGTTCCCGTACTTTTATCCTCCGACCAGAGTTAAAAAGCTCGGACGACCCTTAGAATTCGCCGAGGGCTCAATGTCAGATGTTGAAAATCGTGCCGCTTAGGGAGTTGGGCCCCTTTATGCGAAAAACGTCGAAGCGCCAGCCCTTTCTGCCCTTACTTAATAGATGTGTTACCCTTGCTTGTGGCTATGCGCCCTTGCAACTGCAGCGAGAAATTCCCCTCTCCCTCCAGCCCAAGCAGGAGCCTAAACAATGGCGAGCGGCGAGGGATCGTCAAGGCGTCCTCATGGCCCGGATAGGGGGGACTGGGGGAGCTGCTCCGTCGCGCGCCTTCAACTGGAGCGTTTGGCGACGCGGGGATACCTGCCGATTGCGGATCTAGCCGCTACCCACCCCGGACTAACATCCATTGAGGGTCAAGCCTACACTGAAAATTTCCCCTCGCCACAGGGGGACGAGCGAGTATGCTTCGTACCTTTCCTCCTCCGCGGCTTAGAGTTTCCAATCCACCCATTCCTCCGCGGCCTGCTGGAGTTCTACGGGTTATAGCTACACCATCTCTCTCCGAATTCGGCGCTACATATTGCGGGGTTTGTCGCGCTCTGTGAGCTACACCTCGGCTGTCAGGCGCACTTCGGGTTGTGGCGGAAGTTCTTCTGCATCGTGCCCCGCTCTTCTACCGACAAGTTATTCGAGGTCGGAGGAGCCGAAGTCTGCCGAATCGACAAGACTGGCTATCCAGCGGGGACACCTCGGGAGGAGGCCGATTACTGGGCTTCCGAGTGGTTCTATATCACCGACGTCCTATTGTACGAGCCAGTCCGGCCAGGCCTTCCGCCCTTCTCCTTAAATCCACCGAGGAAGCGCTACAGCTGGAGGCCACTGAGTTCGGCTCAAGAGGAAGACGAAGCCGTGACTAGGCTAGCGGCCAAGGTAAAGCTCCTGTCAAGCGCAGGTCTCACCATCATCGATGTGATGGCGGTGACTCTAGACCGGAGAGTCCAGCCTCTTCGGCAGCGCCAGCATTTATTGTGCGAGTATAATGGGTCCGAGGACGCCTCTCGATCCATCAAGGGGGCCTTTATGGACCAAATGACCCTCGGGGCTGTGCTAGCCAGCATGTACCAAGGGCCAGCCGAGGAGTTTGCTAAGCGGCAATTCCAGGACGGGTTGTCGTACTACAACCCTGCTGACATTGTAAGTCTTCATTTCGGGTTTTCCTGTTTTACCTCAGGATCCTTATCATTAATCCGTTATATATCGGTTGAATAGCGGTGGAGACGTTGGCTCGAAGGGGTGAGCAGTCCGGTTCCAGAGCCGGAGTTGCACAGCCGTGCAGAAGATCCTCTCTACCATGTGGACGAAGACCTGTGGCTTATCTACGAAGGGAGGAGTTTTTTCCTGGAGAGCCTTGACGGCTCAAAGGTAGCGGTCGTCCCTGATACACCAGGGACAAGACCTGGCTCATTGGTAACTCTCCCTTCCTCTAAGCGAAAGAGAGCCCCTCGTCCCCCAGTCTCCAATCTTCTAACTTCTCCTCCAAAGGAGCGGCGCTCCCAACGCCTCCGCAGAGAGGCGGCTCCACCGGAAAGGACACAGCCAGAGGTTCAAGAAGCTCCGTCCGAGGTTGCGAGGGCAAACGAGAATGCTCCATCCGTAATTAGGTAATATCTTAGCTCTATGTCATAAAAAAGACACTTCGGGTTCTAACACCGCCAATTATGTGGAGACAGCCTCCACCTTCCACCGCATACGCGGAGGCCGAGGAGGGTACGGTCCCGCCCGAGGAAGTAGAGGTCCGAAATCCTTCCAGGGTTGACCCCGGAACCGCCTAGCCCGAGGATTCCGCGACATCGGCTACTCCGTCCGAAATTCAATGCGCCGCGAATTATCGTCGGCGAAAGGCTTCTTTGAATAATCCAGCCTTTTCGGACAGGGAGCTTAAAGCTCTCAGCGTAGTGGATGCATACCTCGGGGCGACCCGAGGTGCTTTTGACGAGTCACTGGATGTACTGGTGCAAGGGCTGCGGGTAAGGTTTTCATAGACGAATATGACTACCAAGTATAGTAGTAGCCCCTAAGGCTTGATACGAGCCCCTGGGGTCGAATCAAGACTTGAATGCTAACCCGCAATCGTTGTCATAACAGGAAGCTCTCTTGAAGAACGAGCAATTGACCTAGGCGTTAGACCAAACAAAGGTGCAGCTTGATGCGGCATTGTCCGAGGTTGAGCAGGTGAAAAAATTCACCAGAGAGGCGCACGGTAAGCGCTTACTCCTTGAAGTGGGCAACGTAAAAAAAAAGAGCTGACACCTAGCATTGCTTGTAGTAGTGGAGGCCCTGGGCCATCTCGAAAGAGATCTGAAGCAGGCCCGTGAAGATCTGGCATATGCCGAAGCGCAACGCCAGGCAAGTCAACAAGGGGGCAATGTGAATGCGCTTAGGGCTGAAAATGCCCGGCAGGCCCAGGAAATTGAGAGTTTAAGAACTCGCCTGGCTGCTGCAGAGGCAAAGAATCGGCGAGCGGATGATATGATTTATGGTAAGTTAGAAAATACGAACGACACTTGTCATGCAAGTTGTCCAAGGAAATGTATCATTCGAAATGTGTTGTTGTTTTGACAGTGTGCCTGACTGGCCTTCCTCCGGAGTCGCGGGGTCCGATGTCCGAAGACATGAGCAGTCGTCTGTTTGAGGTGCATGAAGGAGCTCGGAAAGCGATGAAGGATGCGCACCAGGCGTTATGGCCCGAGGTGACGCCAATCCCCGAAGACATGGCCGCACTGGCCGAACGTCTTAAGAGAGCGCGGCGCCGGATCCAAACGTGGAAAGTATCAGCTTGCCGAGAGGGTGCCAGAGAGGCCTGGGCCATGGTGAAGACCCATTACACCGGTTTGAGGACAACAGAATTAGCAGAGGTAGGACCCCTGGGGCCGGATGGGGGAGAGATCCCGAACAGCCAGGCATACGATAATGTAATGCCCGCCGCCCGATTCTCGCCAAAGGATTGCGCACTAGACACCTTAATAGACGGGTTAGACCGTGCTTGAAAAGTGTGATATGACTTTATGTACCGAGGTATCTATGTCAAATATTTCCGCCCGTGTAACCGAACTCTGTCAGCCAGTCATCGGCTTCCGCCTCCTTGGACAAAGTCCGAGGAGTGTCCCATACTACTGGTCGAAGTTATCGAACTAGATATGTCAAGGGACCAGGCAATCGGGCTATGCGGCTCGAAAGACGAGAGGGTAACGGAAGGTTATGTTATATTACTGTTTAACGTAAGAAACATCTTCCGAGGAAAATAGTTCTGCCAACAGTTCCTTTCCGCGGGGAATGCGTTGAACACGCCCGTCCGAAGACGGATGACCTCGGGGGTAAAGCCCCTGGTCGGGGTTTGAAAAGACCCTTGCCACGTTAGTCCTATGTCATAGCCGACCAATCCGCATTATAAGACCGCTAGCTTTCGGCTTTATCCGTCTGAGCTACTACACCGGTTGACCCAGGAGTAACAATCACAGTGGTGCTCCCTTTGCCCCTTAGTCGAAATATCGGGAACGTAAGGGGCAAGCACAGGACCCGGGCAACCCAGCTTGGCCAAATCTTAAAGCGAATTGATGCATATAGTGGCTCGAAAGACAATAGTACATAAGGGGCGGAATAGCTATTGAAAAGAACCAGCTAGAGTGTCCTCGGGATCATAAAAGAACTTTCCGAGGGGAGAAGATAAGAAAGAAAAAGGATTAAATCGAAAGAAAATGCACAAGTTATTTACACAGACCGTATACTTGAAGTTATGCATAGAAGCGTCGGAGTAGTGCCGCGTTCCACGGGTGGGGCTCTAATCGGCCGTCCTCTAGATCTCGGATGCGATAAGCTCCTCCGATGAGCACTTGGTCAATGATGAATGGTCCGTCCCATTTAGGGGAGAGCTTGTGTTTTTGTTTTTCGGGGTGCAGTCTCATTACGAGATCCCCGACGTTGAATTCTTTAGCACGGACCTCTCTACCGTGGTAGCGTCGTGCCTGCTGTTGATAAATAGCAAAACGAGCCCGTGCGACGTTGCGCTCTTCCTCGAGAGCGTCTAAGGCGTCTTGCCGATCGAGTTCGGCCTCCGATTCCTCGTACATGCGCACCCGAGGTGCGTCATGTATGATGTCGCAAGGGAGGACCGCTTCGGCACCGTACACCATAAAAAACGGGGTACACCCGGTGGACCGATTGGGTGTTGTACGCAAGCCCCATAAGATGGAATCAAGTTCCTCAACCCATTTGCAATCGGCCTTTTTAAGGGAGTGAACTAGACGTGGCTTAATTCCACTAAGGATAAGTCCGTTGGCTCGCTCCACCTGCCCATTAGACTGCGGGTGATAGACGGACGTGTAGTCGAGCTTAATGCCCATTTTCTTACACCATGCCTTAACCTCTTTAGCCGTGAAGTTGGTTCCATTGTCTGTGATCAGACTGTGGGGGACACCATAACGATGGACTACCCCCGAAATGAATCCGATGACCTAGACGGCCTCGGCCGAGGTGACCGGCTTTGCTTCGATCCACTTGGTAAATTTGTCTACCATAGCGAGTAGGTACTTATTTTTGTTTGATCCACCCTTGAGTGGCCCAACCATATCGAGCCCCCAGACCGCAAAGGGCCATGTAATGGGAATGGTGCGCAGAGCCGTGGGGGGCATATGGCTCTGTTTTGCAAATACCTGGCAGCCTGGGCAACGTTGTACCAATGCCGAGGCATCGGCGCTTGCCGTTGGCCAATAGAAACCGGTGCGAAAAGCCTTGCTGACCAGGGTTCGAGCAGTGGCATGATGTCCGCTCATGCCGGAGTGTATCTCCTGAAGTACAAGTTGTCCTTCTTCCTCGGATATGCATCTCTGGAGGACGCCCGTTGTACTCATTTTATAAAGTTCCCCTTCGTGAACCTTGTAGGCCTTAGACTGCCTTACGATCCGACGTGAGTCGGCTTGGTTATCAAGGAGTTCTTTTCAGAGTAGGTACGCAAGGAGCGGCTCAGTCCATGGTGCGATCACTGCCATGACTTCATGCGCCGAATCCGTTTTCCGGATCATGGACCCGCCTATGATACCATCGTCCTTTTCGGGCGGGGGCTGTTGCCCGACATCGTTTGAGTCCGATGTTCCTGTGTTGTCTTGCCAGACTACGGATGGCTTGAAATGCCGCTCGAGGAAGGTGTTTTCGGGAACCTTGTCCCGCTTCGCGCCCAACCGAGCGAGAATGTCCGCGGCCTGATTGCTATCTCGGGGTATATGGTGAAATTCCAGTCCCTCGAATCTGGCCGAGATCTTTAGGACGACATTTCGGTAGGCCGTCATCTTGGGGTCTTTGGCGTCAAACTCGCCGTTGATTTGCGAAATGGCGAGGTTCGAATCACCTCGGAACTCGAGGCGTTTAACGCCCATGGAGACCGCTCTCCGAAGTCCGTGTAAGAGGGCTTCATATTCGGCTGCGTGATTGGAGTCTGTGTACATGATTTGCAGTACGTATCGAATGTTATCTCCCGTGGGGGACGTGAGTACCATGCCAGCCCCTAGGCCGGCAAGCATTTTGGAGCCATCAAAATACATTGTCCAATGCGAGTAGGTACTGTACTCACGGGGGAGTTCGGCTTCGGTCCATTCGGCCACGAAGTCTGCCAGCACCTGGGATTTAATTGCCCGGCGTGGTTTGTAGATAATTTCGAAAGGTAGGAGCTCGATAGCCCATTTGGCGATGCACCCCGTCGCATCTCTATTATTAATTATGTCACTTAAAGGGACGTTAGATGCCACGGTCACCGCGCACTCTTGAAAGTAGTGTCGAAGCTTTCGCGATGCCATGAAGACTGCGTAAGCTATCTTTTGATAGTGAGGGTAACGTGTCTTACAGGGGGTTAAGACCTCAGACACGTAGTATACGGGTTTTTGGACCTGGAACTTATGACCTTCCATGTCTCGTTCGACCACGAGGACTGCGCTAACCACCTGGTTTGTAGCCGAGATGTATAGTATCATTGGTTCGCAAACGCCTGGTGCTGCCAGGATTGGGTTGGTGGCGAGGAGGGCCTTGATGTCTTCCAGGGCCGCCACAGCCTCCTTGGTCCATTTAAACGTTTTGGTCTGCTTTAACAACCTGTACAATGGTAAAGCTTTTTCACCAAGCCGTGATATAAAACGACTAAGGGCTGCTACGCAGCCCGTTAGCTTTTGTACATCTTTGAGCTCTGTAGGGACCTCTAAGCGATCCAGGGCTCAAATTTTGGCCGGATTGGCCTCAATTCCTCGGCTAGATACAATGAAACCGAGGAGTTTGCCAGCCGGGACCCCAAAGACGCATTTTTCGAGGTTAAGTCTTATTTGATATTCCCGTAGGCTGGCGAATGTATCACGGAGGTTGTCCAAGAGTTGATCAACGCGTTTAGTTTTGACAACCACGTCGTCTACATAGGCCTCCATAGTTTTTCCGATGTGGTCTTTCAGGCATGTTTGAATCATATGCTGGTACGTAGCGCCAGCGTTCTTTAGTCCGAAGGGCATCGTATTGAAGCAAAACAGTCCGTAGGGCGTAATAAATGCTGTTGCTGCCTGGTCTGATTCCTTCATTTTTATTTTATGATACCCTGAATAGGCATCTACGAAGCACAAAGCGTCGTCGCCCGCGGTGGCGTCCACAATTTGGTCAATACGGGGTAGGGGAAAGGGGTCTTTGGGGCAAGCTTTGTTGAGGTATTTAAAATCGACGCACAACCGCCAGGACCTGTCCTTTTTCGGTACCATGACCAAATTGGCTAGCCAGTCGGGGTGTTTTATATCCTTGATGAATCCTGCCTCCAGCAGCTTTGCCAGTTCCTCGCCCATCGCTTGACGCTTGGGTTCGGAAAAACGCCGAAGTGTTTGTTTGACAGGCTTATAGCCTGCCAATATGTTTAGGCTATGCTCTGCAAGCCTACGGGGTATCCCAGGCATGTCGGAAGGGTGCCAGGCGAATATGTCCCAGTTTTCCCTAAGGAAAGTGCGTAGGGCTTCGGCAACTTCTGGGTCGAGGTTAGCCCCTATGGACGCCGTTTTAGCGGGGTCCGTGGGGTGAACTTGGAATTTGATAATCTCGTCGGCCGGCTTGAAAGAAGTAGGCTTTGATCTTTTGTCGAGAACGACATCGTCCCGGTCGACCTCGGCGCGCAGTGCGGTTAGTTCTTCGGCCGCGAAGGTTTCGGCCAGGGTCTCGAGGGCGAGGGACGCCATTTTATTTTCAGCTTTAAGCGCCCTGTTAGGATCACTCGAAACGGTAATGATCCCTTTCGGGCCCGGCATCTTGACCTTCATGTAGCCGTAGTGCGGCACCGCTTGAAATCTTGAAAAGGTGTCCCGCCCGAGGATGGCGTGGTATCCGCTTTTGAAAGGCGCGATGTGGAAGGTGATCTCCTCGGAGCGATAATTGTCTGAGGTCCCAAAGACTACATCTAGAGTTATCTTTCCACTGCAACGTGCCTCTCTCCCGGGCACTATTCCTTTAAAGGTAGTGGTGCTCTGTTCTATGCGCGATTTATCGATGTGCATTTTATTCAGAGTGTCCTCATATATTAAATTCAGGCTGCTGCCTCCATCCATCAGGACTTTATGGAGGAGGCAGCGGTCCACGATGGGATTGAGGACTAGCGCGGCGAGGCATCTGTCCGGGCCTGACTTCGGCTGATCACTCTGAGTGAAGGTGATCGGCGTGTCTATCCACGCACCCCGAGGCGGTATTTGCCGGACGGCGTTGATTTCCCGTAAGGCCCGTTTGCGCTGGTTTTTAGACGTAAATGTCTCATAAATCATTAGGACCTCGTCTTCGTCCGAGGTCTGTCTAGAGTGGCTGGAGGTGCCCGTCAAGAGGGCGGGTCCCCCTTTGGCCACCTGCCTCAACACCCAACAGTCTCGAAGGCTGTGGGTTGGGCAGGAGTTAAATAATACAGCGTGGATCGGGCATGGTTTACCCAGAAAGCCGTCCACGGCCGTTCCGGGGTGATCGGAGGTTCTCTTCTTCTTTCGGGGTCGATCACCCGAGGTGTTCTGTTTATGATTTTTGCGCCGAGGTGACGACCGGTCGCGTTCCGGGTAGTCCTCACAGATCGAGTCTGTATTCCCCTTGGTTCGCCAGGTGTTTTCAATAGTGCAAAATCGTGCTACCAAGTTGGTTAATTCAGGGAGTGTTTGGACGCAACGGCGGGTGAGGGCGTTCAAGACGCCTTTATCCTCGCATCCGCGCTCGAAAGCGGTGATTATATCAGAGTCTTGATAATCTAGTATTTTACTCTTGACGATTAAGAACATGGCCCAGTATTGCCGGATCGGCTCCCCAGGGAGCTGTCGTACGTAGGCTAAGTCCCAGATGTCAGATGGGCCGGAGTCATTGGGATGGTATTGTATACAAGAGGTGATCGAACCAGATCCGATCTCTAAAGACCGCGGGCTCGAGATCTCATCACGCTCACCCGACGGCGGATCCGTAGTTATCGGTTTAGCCGATTCGATTTGAGAGTCGTTCGTCGTTGGGTTGCCGTCCGATCCGTTCTCCAGGAAGTATCTTACCCCCACGTCGGTAAGGGGGGCCTTCGTTGGAGCCGAAGAGGGGTCATGGTTCGTTCCCACGTTACGTGGAGGTGTCTGTGAGACCCAAGCTTCGGAAGTGGAGACGCGCTCCGCGGGTTTGAAGCCGTTGACCGGCGATCCCATCGATCCCTCTGGCGATCTCACAGCGGAACTCTCAATGAAAGCACCAGTGTAGGTGTAAAAAACGGCAGACCTAGGGGTAGGGGGTCCCGAGCTGTGGATCTTGGGTTGATGGTAACAGAGACAATAGAGACGATGTTTACCCAGGTTCGGGCCCTCTTGATGGAGGTAAAACCCTACGTCCTGCTTCTTTTATATTAATAGAGATGTATCAAGTACAGAGTTGATCTACCTCAAGATCGTAATGTGTCTAACTTCTATGGCTAGGTGAGCAATGTTGCGTTGATGTCCCCTCTACGGGCTAAACCCTATGCCTTATATACACGCCAGAGAGGGTACCAAGGGTTACAATGTCGGTATCTAGGAGTAAGGCGGCAGGACAAATCTTGAAGTGTACTACAAGTCTTCGGTAGAGACAGCGCCGATCACGTCTCCCACGTACAGTCTCCAGAGTCCATCTTGGTCACGCACGGGGGTACCTCGGCCCAACCGAGGAGATGGGTCGGCCCGGTTAGCACCCCCCTAATCCAGGACACCGTCACCCACCATCGGCCTCCGGGGCCATCAACCGCTCCGCCACCGCGTCCCGAAGGCGGGAGGTTGTTGTCGTGGCAGCCACCCCACCGTCGACCGCCGGGGCCATCACCCACTCCGCCACCGCGGCCCGAAGGCGGGAGGTGGAGGCCCGCATTTGCGTCAGCGACCTTGCGCGCTACATCGAGTTCCTGCGGGAGGAGAAGGAGCGCTTGGACGAGCACGCAAAGAGTCTTACCGCCGCCATGGCCACAGCAGAAGCCGCCGCCGTGGCGCGGAATGCGGAGATCTACGAGGAGTCCCGCCGCTTCGAGCAGGATTGTCAGGAGTGGCAGAGGGCGTACGAGCTGGGCATCGCTAAAGCTGCAGCAGCGGCACACGCCAGATTCCACTCCTCCAACTCGTCGGTAGGCTCCGCCTCCTCTGCCTCTTACTGAGCATGCTCGACAGAGGAGAGGCTGCTGGAAGTCGTACAAAGCCCCTCCATAGTAGTATTTAGGGGCTATTTTGTTCAGTTCATCTGACTATAGATATAGTTGAACTGTACTACGTACTTACAATTAGCTAGAATATATAGCTGAACTAGCTATTTCAGTATGTGGTTGGCAACAATTGGTGGGGAAAAGTTTGTTCGGGCCAGCTGTCAAGTTGAACTGTTTGTATAAAGAACGACTGCTTAATCTATGAATGATATCTATGCTTAGTGAATTTCAGTTGCAAAATTAGACAGTACTAGTGATTTTCAGCTACAAAATTTGACAAATGGCAGTGTTACAAGGTTGACAAATGCGTGCGCCTTCTCTCAAATTGGACACAAAAAATACCAGAGCATATTTGTGTTATATCACGACACCAAACCCAATTTCATGATTTCGTGTGAGTTTTGGATTTTGTAGAATTTAAACCAATATTCTCAATGTTGGCTCTAGAAAAAAATCAAAAAACTTGTCTCAAATTGGAAAACAAAACCCTACCGTCCCTACATGCACCCAACGACACATATATGATTTTTTAAAACCCATTTTGGTGCACTGGAGCATGTGCATGTTGTTCAATTTTGAATTATGCACATTAAATGCCTAGAAAACACCGTTAATGTATAAAAAAGTCCAACGAACCCTAAATAATTCCAAATTTTAACACGACACTCCTATTAATCCATGTTGCCTCTGGAAAAATATTCAAGGCGAGAAGAGGCAACGAATGTTCTTTTGTCCACAAAGGTGACACGTTACCTAACGGAACCACGAGGCTTCTTGTGAGAAGCTCTGGTTTGTAAGAAGCTTATACCAAAACTTCTCCTAAATTGGATAAAAAAATTACCACAGCATGCTGGTGCCATTTCATAACACTGTGCCAAGTTTCATGAATTTTGGACGAGTTTTTGGATTTACAGGAATTTAAAAACCAAGTTTCTCAATGTTTGCAACCAAGCCACGATGCCAAGGTGTTTGAAATTCATTCCCATTTCTTGCATGGGACTTAAACATGCACCCAAGGACACATATATGATTTTTCAAACCATTTTGGTGCCCTGGAGCATGTGCATGTAGTTCAAATTTGAATTATGCACATTAAATGCCTAGAAAACTCAGTTAATGTATAAAAATGTCCAAACAAACCCTGAATAACTCCAAATTTTAACACGACACTCCTATTGATCCATGTTGCCTCTGGAAAAATATTAAAGGCGAGAAGAGGCAACGAATGTTGTTTCGTCCACAAAGGTGACTGATACGTCTCCAACGTATCTATAATTTTTGATTGTTCCATGTTATTATAGTATCAATCTTGGATGTTTTATATGCCACTATATATCATTTTTTGGGACTAACCTATTAACCCAGTGCCCAGTGCCAGTTGCTGTTTTCTGCTTGTTATGCATTTTCAGAAAATCATTATCAAAAAGAGTCCAAACGAGAAAAAAACTTTGGATTAATTTTTTCTGGAGCAGAAGAGACCCACGAAGCTTCGAGAGAAGACCAGAAGATCCACGAGGAGGCGACAAGCCTGGAGGGCACGCCCAGGGGGGTAGGCGCGCCCCCAGGCTTGTGGACCCCTCGTAGCCCCTACTGACCTAATTCCAGCGCTATAAATTCCCAAATATTCCCAATATACCAGAGAGACAGAAGAGAAAACCTTTCCGCCGCCGCAAGCCTCTGTTCTTGCGCGATCCCATCTGGAGGCCTTTTCCGGTACTCTGCCGGAGGGGGAATCGATCACGAAGGGCTTCTTCATCAACCTTGATGCCCTTCCGATGATGTGTGAGTAGTTTACCACAGACCTACGGGTCCATAGCAAGTATCTAGATGGATTCTTCTCTCTCTCTTTGATCTTCAATACCATGTTCTCCTTGATGTTCTTGGAGTTCTATCCGATGTAATCTTCTTTTGCGGTGTGTGTGTGTTGAGATCCGATGAATTGTGAGTTTATGATTAGATTATTCATGAGAAATATTTGAGTCTTCTCTGAACTCTTTTATGCATGATTATTATAGCTTTGTATTTCTCTCAGATCTATTGATTTGGTTTGGCCTACTAGATTGATTTATCTTGCAATGGGAGAGGTGCTTTGTGATGGGTTCAATCTTGCGGTGCTCAATCCCAGTGACAGAAGGGGACATGACACGTATTTGTATTGTTGCCATTAAGGATAAAAAGATGGGGTTTAATCATATTGCTTGAGTTTACTTTGTCTACATCATGTCATCTTGCTTAAGGCGTTACTCTGTTTCATACTTAATACCCTAGATGCATGCTGGATAGCGGTCGATGGGTGGAGTAATAGTAGTAGATGCAAGCAGGAGTCAGTCTACTTGTCTCGGACGTGATGCCTATATACATGATAATTGCCATGAATCCGTCATAATTATTTGCTTTTCTATCAATTGCCCGACAGTAATTTGTTTACCCACCGTATGCTATGTGTTCGAGAGAGAAGCCTCTAGTGAAAACTATGGACCCCGGGTCTACTTTATCATATATAAAAAACCTCAAAATACCTTGCTGCAATTTATTTACTTTTATTTTATTTAGTATTTTAGTTTATCTATCTATCACTATCAGAATTAATCCTTGCAAATAACTGCTAAGAGGATCGACAACCCTCTTATTTGCGTTGGGTGCAAGTGTTTGCTTTTGTGTGTGTAGGTGCGCTTAACGGGATTTTGCTTGGTTCTCCTACTGGATTGATAACCTTGGTTCTTTACTGAGGGAGATACTTATCTCTACTATACTGCATCATCCTCTCCTCTTCGGGGAAATACCAACGCAGTCTACAAGTAGCAGCGACACGTTCTCTACCGGAACCATGAGGGTTCTTGTGAGAAGCTCTGGTTTGTAAGAAGCTTATACCAAAACTTGTCCCAAATTGGACAACAATTTTACCACAGCATGTTGGTGTCATTTCATGACACCATGCCAAGTTTCATGAATTTCTGACGAGTTTTGGATTTACAGGAATTTAAAAACAAGTTTCTCAATGTTTGCGATCGAGCCACGATGCCAAGGTGTTTGAAATTCATTCCCATTTCTTGTATGGGACCTAAACATGCACCCAAGGACACATATGATTTTTAAACCCTTTTTGGTGCTCTGTAGCATGTGTCTGTAGTTCAAATTTGAATTATGCACATTAAATGCCTAGAAAACTCAGTTAATGTATAAAAATGTCCAAACTAACCCTGAATAATTCCAAATTTTAACCCGACACTCCTATTGATCCATGCTGTCTCTGGGAAAATATTCAAGGCGAGAAGAGGCACGAATGTTGTTTCGTCCACAAAGGTGACACGATCCGTACCGGAACCATGAGGCTTCTTGTGAGAAACTCTGGTTTGTAAGAAGCTTATACCAAAACTTGTCCCAAATTGGACAAAAAATTTACCACAGCATGTTGGTGCCATTTCATTACACCATGCCAAGTTTCATGAATTTCCAATGAGTTTTGGATTTACATGAATTTAAAAACCAAGTTTCTCAATGTTTGCGGCCGAGCCACGACGTCGAGGTGTTTGAAATTCATTTCCATTTCTTGCATGAGACCTAAACATGCACCCAAGGACACATATATGATTTTTCAACCCATTTTGGTGCGCTGGAGCATGTGCCATAGTTCAAATTTGAATTATGCACATTAAATGCCTAGAAAACTCAGTTAGTGTATAAAAATGTCCAAATGAACCCTGAATAATTCTAGATTTAAAGACGACACTCCCATAGTTCCATGTTCACTGCAGATAAATGTTCTTGCAATTCAAACACCGTCCATTGCCGTTGTGACCCCATTTTGTTTTTCAAATCAAAATTTAAATCAAGGACATCACACACAGTTTATTATCACAAATCGTGTCAGATGTAGTACACAATATCTTGGATCACCCTCATATATGGCTTACACCGGAAGCTTCGTCGGCTATAGTCCTTCGCCGACACGTTAACCACACTAGCTCCCCAATATCATTTTACTATACAATCATCGCCGGTCAAAGATGGGGACGTGGACCCGTGTCGTGAGGGCAACTTCGGCGGCCCACTCCGGCCAGAGCGCGGCAGCAACCGCCATGAGTGCGGCCGCAATCTCCAATCGGGCGGCTCCGGCAGCCGAAATGGCAGCTGTTACAGCTCAGATAGCGGCAGCAACATCTGCGACGGGGATAGCAAATGGCAAGAGTGGCACAGCAGCTATCCGTTCCTCGGTGTTTGCCGTAGCCCTGATGGAGGCCGCCCACGCCCATGTGGAGGCCGCCGCACAAATCGCATGAAACTTCTTCGACACCGGTCGGCAACCCACGTCCGAAGAGTTGGTAATCGCCATGAGCGCTCGAGCAGCCGTCCATTCGTCGTGGCATCCCTCCACGCCCGGACCGCATCCGACCATGCCCAGCTTGTGGCGGCCTTTTCCAAATTGATGGCAAACGTGGACGACGAGATGCTTGCTGAGTATGTTGTGATGGATGCCATGGAGCCCCTTCCACAGGAGATCGTTGAAGGCACATTTGCTCCCTTGGTGGTTTTGGTAATCAATGTCAACATACATGTTGTTGGACTAATACTTTCATCTAGTATATTTCAGATAAGTTTAACAATGGCATGGCAAGGACAAAAAGATGTGGATCCCTTCAAAATGTCTAGGACATGATTGGCAACTCCAAGACTCTACATTTTTGGTTTAGTGATCCAAGATCACATTGAGTCCCTTAGGAAAGCCAATACTATTAAAAGGGGATGAGGTGTTAATGATGAGGTTGTTGCTCAAATGCTTAGTGGTATTGCTCCAAAAACCCTCAGTCATTTTCTCACAATCACATATGTCCAAACCCTAATTCACTATCTCGGTCCCACCGAAATTCTCCCAACCGGACCGACCGAGATTACCACTTCATATTGCCACTGCCAAACACTAGCAATTCGGTTTGACCGAAAAGGATCTCGGTCCCACCGAGATGGCCTTGCCAAGTTTCTGTGATGACATTATTTCACTTCGGAATCACCGAGTTGAAATAATCGGAATTTCCAAAACTGGGTTCTGCCCTAGCCATTGCACTTCGGTCCCACCAGGTTGTTCCACTTCAGTCCCACCGAAAAGCCTAAACTTCACATCTTTTACACTAGTCGGTCTCACCGAGTTTACAGTCGGTCTCACCGATTTGGGTCAAAAGTGTGTAACGGTTGGATTTTTGGTGAAGGCTATTTATACCCCTCCACCCCCACTTATTCTCTAGGAGATCCATCAGAACGTGCCTACACTTCCACCGTACATTTTCTGAGAGAGAACCACCTATTCATGTGTTGAGATCAAGAGATTCCAATCCAACCATTTGAACCTTGATTTCTAGCCTCTTCAAGTTGCTTTCCACTCCAATCCTTCTCCTACCAAAGCCAAATCTATGAGAGAGAGGTTGAGTGTTGAGGAGACTATCATTTGAAGCACAAGAGCAAGTATTTCATCATCAACACACCGTCTATTACCTTTTGGAGAGTGGTGTCTCCTAGATTGGTTAGGTGTCACTTGGGAGCCTCCAAGATCATGTGGAGTTGAACCAAGGAGTTTGTAAGGGCAAGGAGATCGCCTACTTCGTGAAGATCTACCCCGATTGAGGCTAGTCCTTCGTGGACGGAAGCCATGGTAGAATACGCAAGGTTGCTTCTTTGTGGACCCTTCATTGGTTGAGCCCTCCGTGGACTCGCTCAACTGTTACCCTTCGTGGGTTGAAGCCTCCATCAACATGGACGTACGATAGCACCACCTATCGGAACCACGCCAAAAACCACCATGTCTTCATTGCGTTTGATCTTGTTTTCTCTACCCCGTTACTTTTCACACAATTGCATGCTTTACTTTTTCCGCTGCTATATCTCTAAATATGCATGTGTAGGAAGTCTTGGTGATATCTTGACTAGTGCTAAAATCTGCCTAAATTCCAAGTCAACCTAAAAACTGCACCTTTGTTTGGTTAAGAGTCTATTCAGCCCCCCCCCCCTCTAGACCTATCTTCTCGACCCGACAATCGCCGAGCGCGAGCTGGACATGGAGGAGGCGGCGGAGATCGACAAGCGCCAGGCGGAGTAGTAGTCTTTGTTTAGAGCGCCGGTCTTTTGATAGAGTAATGTTTAGGTCAGCTAGCTCTGTTTAATTGCTGAACTGGCTTGATCAAGAAGTGTGGGTATGCTCTAGGCTCTTTTGTGTGTCCAAATTATGCAATGACGTGGATGACCACTGTAACCAGGGAAATTCGGACCAAAATTTGCACGTTCAAACTCATCACACGGGGTAAGCTATATGAGGATTACCTAAAATTGTGCTTGGTTGTATGCAAAACTTTGAGTGTGCCTACACTCTATGGAAAGACTTGGAAAAGCGATATCCCAACTACTCTTTAAAGAATCTTGATGAGATTCTTCATAAGACTATTGCTTTTCACAAGATGAAGCCTAGTGATCCTAACTTTCAGAATTGTTTGTTTCAGCTTCGTGATCTTATACGTGCTAAAGGAGATGTTACAACCATTAGTAATATTATCATGGAAGCCATTAGAATTCATAAACTTGAACATTGTCATGATCATGATACTAATGAATCCATTGCCGTAGGTGACGATCACATACATGTTGATGATGATGATGTTGAACATGGCTATTATGATGAGGACGAGGAATTCGACATCGAATATGAGAAGACTATGATGAATCTTAGTCTGATGGCTAATCTTCGAGATTACATGGCCGAAGGAAAAGAGTGGATTCTTGATAGTGGATGTACCGATCACATGACCGGAGATAGAGACATGTTTCGTGAGCTTGCAAAAAATGACGGTCCACGCAAGTATGTGACTTTTGGAGATAACTCCAAGGGTAAGGTACTTGGCCTTGGTAAGGTGGCCATATCCAATGATAGCTCCATTCAAAATGTTATGCTTGTTGAATCTCTTGGTTACAATCTTCTTTTCGTATCTAGACTAGTCGACTTTGGTTTCAATGTTCTATTTACCGAAGTAGATTGCCAAGTGTTTCGTCGAGATAATCATAATATGATCTTTACCGGCATTCGTAGAGGTAATCTACACATTGTTGATTTCACTAAGAGAGCCCAACCTCGTACATGTTTAATTGCTAAGTCTTCTAAAGGTTGGTTATGGCATAGAAGGCTTGGACATGTTGGCATGCGTAATCTTGATAAACTTGTTAAGGTAGATCATATTCTTTGTGTGAAAGATGTTATCTTTGACAAGGATAGACTTTGTAGTGCTTGCCAAGCAGGAAAACAAGTTGGAGGAAGCCATCCCGTGAAGAACATCATGACCACAAGGAGACCACTCGAGCTGCTTCATATGGATCTTTTCGGTCGCAATACCTATAAAACTCTTGGTGGTAACTCTTTCGGTTTGGTCATTGTTGATGATTTTTCCAGATTTACGTGGGTGTTCTTTGTCGAAATCGCAGGTACAAAAGATCTTCAAGAACTTCGCTAGGAAGGCCCAAAACCAATTTGAAGTGAAGATCAAGAAGGTTTGGAGCGACAACGGATCGGAGTTCAAGAACGCCAATGTGGATACCTTTCTTGACGAAGAAGGCATTTCACATGAGTTCTCGGCTACGTAGACACCTCAACAAAATGGAGTTGTTGAGAGGAAGAATCAGACTCTCATTGAGATGGCAAGGACAATGCTAGATGAATACAAGACGCCAAAACACTTTTGGGCGGAAGCGGTTGAGACGGCTTGTTATGCTACAAATCGACTTTACCTTCACAAGCTTCTTGGCAAAACGGCATATGAGCTACTCAACGGTAACAAACCACAAGTTGGATACTTTCGAGTATTTGTCTCAAAATGTTACATTCTTGACAAGCTTCGTTGTTTAAAATTTTCTCCTAAATCTCATGAAGGTTTCCTACTTGGTTACGGATCAAACTCTCACACTTACCGTGTCTACAACAACTTCACTCGAAAAGTTGAAGAGATGGTAGAAGTGAAGTTTGATGAGACTAACGGCTCACAAGTCAAGCAATTGCCAATTGATGTAGGAGATCAAGAACCATCGGAAGCAATCCAAGACTTATCTATTGGCAAGATTCGTCCCATGGAGGTGAAGGAGAGTACTTCGTCCATTCAAGTGGAAGCCCCAACTTCACATCTAGGTGAACCACAAGTTGATATGGAGGCATCCACAAGTGGAACACGTCAAGACAAAGGGAATGAGGAAGTGCAACAAGATGATCCACCTCAGCCTCCTTCTGCACCTCCACAAGGGAACAACTACAACAACAATGATGAGGAAGACAATTATGAAGATGATGATGATGAGGAGGAAGCCTCACCCCAACCCAAGCAAAAGCTACCTCGAGTTAGAGCAAGAATTGATAAGAATCATCCCGTCGAGCAAATTCTTGGCGACATCAAATCCGGGAGAATCACTCGCTCTAAATCTCATTTAGCTAACTTTTGTGAGCATTACTCATTCATCTCTAGTGTTTAACCTTTGAAGGTAGAAGAAGCCCTCGAAGACCCGGATTGGGTAAACACAATGCATGAAGAACTACACAACTTCGAGAGGAATCAAGTTTGGACGTTGGTTGAGAAGCCTAAGGATGAGCAAAACATCATTGGAACCAAATGGGTGTTTCGGAATAAGCAAGATGAAGATGGACAAGTTATACCCAACAAGGCTCATCTTGTAGCACAAGGTTACACACAAGTTGAAGGTATGGACTATGGTGAGACCTATTCGCATCTTACTTGCTTATGCCAATCACCATGATATCACTCTTTACCAAATGGATATTAAAAGTGATTTCTTAAATGGTGAAATTGAGGAGGAAGTCTATATTAAACAACCTCCCGGCTTTGTTAATCCCAATAAACCTAACCACATTTATAAACTTCAAAAAGCTCTTTATGGTCTTAAACAAGCACCTAGAGCTTGGTACAACTGCTTGACAAAGTTTCTTCTTGAAAAGGGTTTTGAAATTGGGAAAATTGATTCAACTTTGTTCACTAAGAGGGTTAATGGAGAACTATTTGTATGCCAAATATATGTTGATGATATTATCTTTGGATCTACAAATCCCTCTTTTAGTGAAAAGTTTGGAAGGTTGATGTCGGAAAAGTATGAGATAACTATGATGTGTGAACTCAAACTCTTTCTTGGTTTACAAATCAAGCAAACTAAGGAGGGTACCTTTGTTTCTCAAACAAATTATACCAAGGACTTATTCAAGAAGTTCAACATGCAAGAAAGCAAAGGTATGAAAACCCCCATGCCCACGAGTGGACATCTTGACTTGACTAAGGATGGCAAACCGGTTGATCAAAAGGTTCATAGATCTATGATTGGTTCATTGCTATATCTATGTGCCTCCCATCCCAACATTATGCTAAGTGTGTGCATGTGTGCACGATACCAAGCAGCACCAAAAGAGTGTCATCTTAAGGCCGTGAAAAGAATTGTGAGATACTTGTTACATACACTAAATTTTGGCATTTGGTATCCCAAAGGATCTTCTGTCAATCTTGTTGGCTATTCCGATTCGGACTATGCCGGAGACAAGGTTGACAGAAAATCCACTTCGGGTACATGTCAATTTGTTGGTAGATCTCTTGTGTCTTGGTCCTCCAAGAAACAAAACTCGGTATCTCTATCCACCACCGAAGCGGAATACATTGCCGCCGGATCTTGTTGTGCTCAATTGTTATGGATGAAACAAACTCTCAAAGACTATGGTGTGCATGTGAGGCATGTTCCATTACTATGTGACAATGAGAGTGCTATTAAGATTGCACACAATCCCGTGCAACATTCTCGAACTAAGCATATTGAGGTTCGTCACCATTTCATTCGAGATCATGTTGCTAAAGGTGACATTGACCTTAAGCATGTTCGTATCGACAAACAATTGGCTGATATCTTCGCTAAACCTCTTGATGAGAAGGTAATTTTTCACTTGAGGAGTGAGTTGAACATCATTTATGCATGCAAGGGCATGAGCTTTCTTGACTAATCCTTGATACTTCCATGATCATTTTATATCTTGGACACTTTGCTCCCTCGTATTGTATCTAACCTTGTGTAGGTACTTGGATGAACATCACTTCATAAGGTTGCTCACAAACTCCCATCTTGAGCAAGAAAATTGGACCAAGTATATAAAATCTTTGGTGTGCCAAGGAACAAGACAACTCAAACATATCCTTTGACAATATTTGATTCTATGCTTCATTCTTGTCATTTTGGATACACATGTTGTTCCTTCCAAATCTAACCCATGTAGGAAGATGAACTACAAATGATAGGATTGCTCCCAACCTCACTCCATTAGCATCCACTCCAAGTTCAACTACATGATGGACATCACCACCAAAACCCCATTGTAAGTTCTCACATCTTAGAGAAGCTTTACTCAAAGAGTCGAGCTAAAGCAAGTCAACAAGATGTGAATACATTGAAATGCTTAAAGGAAAAATGGCAACCCCATTTTGAGCTTAACGATGAGTATGATCTAAGATCAAGTGTTCTCACTTGACTCCTAAGTCAATATACTCTAACATAGGTGACCTAGTCGCCGACCCCTTTAGATGAAGTTCTCTATTGTTTCTCTTATGTCTTTTTCTTGCTAGAGCGTTTCTTTTTCAAAAAAAAACTTCATCTAGATGTTTCCTTGTTTCTTTCTTTTTTGAGTTCCTTTTCTTTAGCTAGCTTCAAGTAAATTCTTTGCAAATCTTTGTGAGAGTTTCTTTGCCTAGTGAGCTGAGTTAACAAAATTTTCCATTTGCACTAAACTCAGTTACACCGAATTATCCCACCTCGGAGTCACCGACTTTATTGCTCAAAGGAATTTTCTATCAAATATTTTCCTGTGATTTCTGCTCCAGCTCCACTCAATGATTCTTTCCCTCTGCTTGCATCTGGAACTATTTCATGGCTAGTTGTGCTTCTCAAGGACCATACCCACTTGACCAACAACCTTGAAGTCATCCCATCTTGGAAATTGATGTCAAAGGGGGAGAGAGATGCACATCAAAGCTTGCCACAACCTCTTCCATGACAAAAGGTATATCCTAGGGGAGAGAGATGCATTTTACAAGAGGAGAGAACGCTACATGTTTCTAAGAGGGGAGAAACATGATCTATTTTCTGTTTGCTATAGTTTACACACCCTACCAACTCCCAATATCCAATGCTAGATTCAGGGGGAGAGGCAGTTCCTTTAGGGAGAGTTAACTAATTCTATTTGATCTTTCTTTTGGGGACAAGTCTGCTTCTGTAACAAGTATTCACTCAGTGATACTCTCTTCTACATGTCATCCCAATCTTGGTTTCTTGTTGATCTTGTGTCTTTTCTTGGAGAAATTATCTTGTGTTATCTAACCATGTTTTCTCAAGTGTATTTCTTCAGGTATATGATCAAGAACTTTGAGGTAAGTATGTGCATCATACTCATGTGCATGATTACCTCTGGCTTTTGCACATATTGTTTGCAAGAAAATAGTCATGGACATGAGGATACTTCAACTTCATTTTGTTGCTCTGATGCATATAGCCAAGATACATGTTACTTGTGCATTTCCTTTGCTTTGTGCCTCTACTTTCCATAAGCTATCATCATTTACTAGCTGCACATCTATAGGGGGAGCTCAGACATGTTACATGTTTCCTTCAAAGCTTTTATACAATCTTCTAGTACATCTTTCTTTGAAGCTTTGTTGTATGTTGTCATCAATTACCAAAAAGGGGGAGATTAAAGGCACATTTTTGCTCCCTTGGTGGTTTTGGTAATCAATGTCAACATACATGTTGTTGGACTAATACTTTCATCTAGTATATTTCAGATAAGTTTAACAATGGCATGGCAAGGACAAAAAGATGTGGATCCCTACAAAATGTCTAGGACATGATTGGCAACTCCAAGACTCTACATTTTTGGTTTAGTGATCCAAGATCACATTGAGTCCCTTAGGAAAGCCAATACTATTAAAAGGGGATGAGGTGTTAATGATGAGGTTGTTGCTCAAATGCTTAGTGGTATTGCTCCAAAAACCCTCAGTCATTTTCTCACAATCACATATGTCCAAACCCTAATTCACTATCTCGGTCCCACCGAAATTCTCCCAACCGGACCGACCGAGATTACCACTTCATATTGCCACTGCCAAACACTAGCAATTCGGTTTGACCGAAAAGGATCTCGGTCCCACCGAGATGGCCTTGCCAAGTTTCTGTGATGACATTATTTCACTTCGGAATCACCGAGTTGAAATAATCGGAATTTCCAAAACCGGGTTCTGCCCTAGCCATTGCAGTTCGGTCCCACCAGGTTGTTCCACTTCAGTCCCACCGAAAAGCCTAAAGTTCACATCTTTTACACTAGTCGGTCTCACCGAGTTTACAGTCGGTCTCACCAATTTGGGTCAAAAGTGTGTAACGGTTGGATTTTTGGTGAAGGCTATTTATACCCCTCCACCCCCACTTATTCTCTAGGAGATCCATCAGAACGTGCCTACACTTCCACCGTACATTTTCTGAGAGAGAACCACCTATTCATGTGTTGTGATCAAGAGATTCCAATCCAACCATTTGAACCTTGATTTCTAGCCTCTTCAAGTTGCTTTCCACTCCAATCCTTCTCCTACCAAAGCCAAATCTATGAGAGAGAGGTTGAGTGTTGAGGAGACTATCATTTGAAGCACAAGAGCAAGGATTTCATCATCAACACACCGTCTATTACCTTTTGGAGAGTGGTGTCTCCTAGATTGGTTAGGTGTCACTTGGGAGCCTCCAAGATCATGTGGAGTTGAACCAAGGAGTTTGTAAGGGCAAGGAGATCGCCTACTTCGTGAAGATCTACCCCGATTGAGGCTAGTCCTTCGTGGATGGAAGCCATGGTAGAATACGCAAGGTTGCTTCTTTGTGGACCCTTCATTGGTTGAGCCCTCCGTGGACTCGCTCAACTGTTACCCTTCGTGGGTTGAAGCCTCCATCAACATGGACGTACGATAGCACCACCTATCGGAACCACGCCAAAAACCACCATGTCTTCACTGCGTTTGATCTTGTTTTCTCTACCCCGTTACTTTTCACACAATTGCATGCTTTACTTTTTCCGCTGCTATATCTCTAAATATGCATGTGTAGGAAGTCTTGGTGATATCTTGACTAGTGCTAAAATCTGCCAAAATTCCAAGTCAACCTAAAAACTGCACCTTTGTTTGGTTAAGAGTCTATTCACCCCCCCCTCTAGACCTATCTTCTCGACCCGACAATCGCCGAGTGCAAGCTGGACATGGAGGAGGCGGCGGAGATCGACAAGCGCCAGGCGGAGTAGTAGTCTTTGTTTAGAGCGCCGGTCTTTTGATAGAGTAATGTTTAGGTCAGCTAGCTCTGTTTAATTGCTGAACTGGCTTGATCAAGAAGTGTGGGTATGCTCTAGGCTCTTTTGTGTGTCCAAATTATGCAATGACGTGGATGACCACTGTAACCAGGGAAATTCGGACCAAAATTTGCACGTTCAAACTCATCACACACGGGGTAAGCTATATGAATCATTTGTGATGTTCAGATATCGTACACAGTGCTGAATACGGGACCGTGTCTGATGACACTTTGCGCGCGAGTTTTTCGCTGCACGAAGTAAAAAAAATCGGTATCCGCAGAAATATCTACCTCCCCACCTCCTCCTGAGAAAAAGCCACATTTCCCCTATTTCCTCCTTCCTTTCCAAGTTCAAGCCTTCATAGCTTGCTTGCAGCACCGCCTCCTCGCCAGCGACGCTCCTTCCTGCTGCTCGGCCTCATCGATCTAGTCAGATAATCCACACCCGACCCCCATCCTCCTCCTCCTCCTCCATCCCAACATGCCCCGACCATCGGCGTGACACCTTCCACCCAAATCACCACCCCATCCTCCAAATAAGCGCCGCACAAAGCCATGGTGCACGCAGTATAGCCAGGAGCACCTTGCTGTCAAGGCCACCATCGACGCCTCGCGCGCGGACACCTTCACGCGGTTGGCTGCTTTAAATGACAGTTTGTGGTGTTTTCTCGAGGCCACCGCCGGTGCCTTCGACGAAGTCTACGATGTGTTTTCTCAGCGTCCCCGTGCTTACCTCAACTCTAGAGCCAGCAGGTTGGTGCCCTGAGCGTCTCAGGCGACTCACCACTACGAGGAGGGCACCCACGATGTGGAGGCCTCACCCTCTTCCAAGTTTAAGGAGCCCATCGTCATCGTTATATCCAACGATGAGGAGTAGCTTATTTTTTTTTAGCTTACTATAAGGACCTATGTTCAGCTAGTATGTCGGTTAAGCATGTTCAGTTTACCTGTTGCATGTGCTGCTCATGCCTTTCCTTTAGAAATTCTAGTGAATTGTCCTATGTAATGTTATACTATGCAATATGATCTTCTAGTATATATGTTCTATATATTGTGCAATGTGGTGCTCAGTTATCTGTTTGGTTCATTTGTTGTGATGTTTAGTTAACTGTTTGGTTCAATTCTGCAATGTGATGTTCAATTCTTGTGGGTACAATTTTGGCTTGTTATGCATGTGAGAAATAAATCGAAGTTGGTTGTACTAAATACATGAGAAACATATACAAGTGCTATATTTCCAAGTTGTTAAGCATGCTTGGTTTGGTTAACTGTCTGATCTTCTTGTATGTTCTATTGTGCAATGTGGTGCTCAGTTAACTATTTGGTTCATTTGTTGTCGTGTTCAGTTAACTGTTTGGTTCAATTCCGCGATGCGATGTTCAATTCTTGTGGGTACAATTTTGTATTGTTATACATGTGAGAAATAAATCGAATTTGATTGTACTAAATACATGAGAAACATATACAATTTGTTGGAAATATGCCCTAGAGGCAATAATAATATTCATGCTAGAATTGTATTGACCGGAAACTTAAATACATGTGTGGATACATAAACAACACCGTGTCCCTAGTGAGCCTCTAAAAGACTAGCTCGTTGATCAAAGATGGTTAAGGTTTCCTAACCATAGACATGAGTTGTCATTTGATAATGGGATCACATCATTAGGAGAATGATGTGATGGACAGACCCAACCGTAAGCTTAGCATCAGATCGTATCACTTTGTTTATTTGCTACAGCTTTCTTCATGTCAAGTATCTGTTCCTTAGGCCATGAGATCATGCCACTCCCGGATACTGGAGGAGTACTTTGTGTGCTATCAAACGTCACTTCATAACTGGGTGATCATAAAGGTGCTCTACAGGTATCTCCGAAGGTGTGTGTTGAGTTGCATGGATCGAGACTGGGATTTGTCGCCCCGTGTGACGGAGAGATATCTCTGGGCCCTCTTGGTAATACAACATCACAAGAAGCTTCATGTGACTAATGAGTTTAGTCACGGGATCTTGTATTACAGGACGAGTAAAGAGACTTGCCGGTAATGAGATTGAACTAGGTATGGAGATACAGACGATCGGATCTCGGGCAAGTAACACATCGCTGGACAAAGGGAATTGCATACGGGATTAACTGAATCCTTGACATCGTGGTTCAAACGATAAAGATCTTCATGGAATATGTAGGAACCAATATGGGCATCTAGGTCCCGCTATTAGTTATTGATCGGAGAGGTGTCTCGGTCATGTCTACATGATTCTCGAACCCGAGGGTCGCACGCTTAACGTTCGATGACGCTAGAGTAGTATTGGGATATTTGTACTGGTGACTGAATGTTGTTCGGATTCTCGGATGAGATCCCGGACATCATGGGAAGTTCCGGAATGGTCCAGAGGTAAAGATTTATATATGAGAAAGTTTTATTCGGGGTTCCAGAAAAGTTCGGGGGTCCACCGGGAGCGTACCAGGGGGCACCGAAGGGTTCCGGGTGTCCAGCGGTGTGACCAACCATGCCCGAAGGGCCACATGGGAAGCATAGGGGGCGCACCATCCCCTGGTGGGCTGGGTGCCACTCCCCCCTTGGCCCATGCGCCTAGGGTTTTGGGGGAAACCCTAAAGGGGGCGCCCCCCTTGGCTTGGCAGGCAAGCCACCCCCCTAGGGCCGCCACCCCCTCCTTGGAGGAGGGGCTAAGGCCAGCACCCCTTCCCCTTACCCTTATATATAGTGGGGGTGTGGGAGGGCAGCAGCACCCTTCTCCCTGGCGCAGCCCCTCGCCGACTCTCCCATCTCCTCATCCCGGTTTTGCTTGGCGAAGCCCTACCAGTATTCCACCACCACCATCACCACCACGCCGTCGTGTTGGTTGTGATCCCATCTACTTCTCCCCTTCGCTTGCTGGATCAAGGAGGAGGAGACGTCACCGAGATGCATGTGTGCTAAACTCGGAGGTGCCGTCCGTTCGGCGCTAGATCGGTTGGATCGTTATTGGATCTCGAAGAGTACGACTACATCAACCGGATTGTATACACTTCCACTTTCGGTCTACAAGGGTTTGTAGATACACTCCCCTCTTGTTGCTATGCATCTCCTGGATTAGATCTTGGTGTTTCGTAGGATTTTTTTTGATTTTCATGCAACGTTACCCATCACACTTGCTATATCTCAAAGTTGTTAAGCATGCTTGGTTTGGTTAACTGTGTGATCTTCTAGTATGTTCTATTGTGCAATGTGGTACTCAGTTAACTGTTTGGTTCATTTGTTGTGGTGTTCAGTTAATTGTTTGGTTCAATTCTGCAATGCGATGTTCAATTGCTATGGGTACAATTTTGTATTGTTATGCATGTGAGAAATGAATTGAATTTGGTTGTACTAAATACATGAGAAACATATACAATTGCTATATTTCCTAGTTATTAAGCATGCTTGGTTTGGATAACTGGCTTTTCCATGTGGCTTGAATTAATCTGCTGGATCTGCAATGTGTTTATTTTTCATCAACATATTTTACTGATAGTATGCCAACTTTCACCTAACCTGATCAATAACTACCTTATATATGTTGCAGGGAAACAATGGGAGGCGCTGAGGTTTACCATCGAGGTTTGCACATGCATAGTCCTTTGGCTAATAGCACATTATTGTGCAATTGCGGGAACCATTCTAATATTTAGGTTTTTAACAATTTGGTCTTGCACATGTAGGTCCTGCTGTTAGAGGTTTTGACCCACTGTTCGACCCATTGCACATATGGGGAAATGAGATGTCCATGAATATCAGTCAAGTCAAGAAGATTAGAATGATTGTTAGGATAAAGAAACTAGCGACAAAAAACAACAAGATCTTTGTCTGCACAATGAAGAAGACATCAGTCAACTACAGGATGGTACTAACTCTTATACCTTGTTTTTTTATTCCTTTGCGCCATTTCAAAATTTAGAGAAGATATTTACGCATATCTTTGTTTTCAGGTCTTTCCAAAGCACTTCACTGATGATTACCTCTCAAACCACCTATATGGTCAAGAGGCGAGGAAGGTATTCATACAACACCCACGGTGCAATATTGAAGTCTTCCTCAAGAGGATGAAGGATGGGCGGTGACGGTGTCCTAGACTAGGGAGTACTAACCTAATCGGCTCATATTCCTCGGGCCGGACAAGTGGGCTCTCATTCTTGTCAAGATGGACTCCGGAAGATATACGCAGGAGAACAGATCAAGACTGCATCTACCGAAGACTTGGCGCGTACTCCAAGACTACTTCTGCCGCCTCCTCGCCTGGATACCGACCTTGTAACCCTAGATACCCTATCCGGCGTGTATATAAGCCGAAGGGTTTAGCCCTTAGAGGGGACCTCAATGCAATCTCACTCACCTAGCCTTAGGACTAGATCATACGATCTCGAGGTAGATCAACTCCGTACTTGATACTTCTTCATCAATATAAACAAGAGCTGGACGTAGGGTTTTACCTCCATCAAGAGGGCCCAAACCTGGGTAAATATCGTCTCCCTGTTCCTGTTACCATTTGTCCGAGATCCACAGCTCGGGACCCCCTACCCCGAGGTCTGCCGGTTTTCACACCGACACTGGTGCTTTCATTGAGAGTTTCGCTGTGAGATTAAAAAAGGATCGATGGGATCATCAGCTTACAACTCCGATCTCGCGGGCATGATCCCCTCACCCAAAGCTTCTGTCACAGAGGCACCCTTCCTTCCCCACGGATCAGGAGTGATCCATGACTCCTCCCTAGATCCGGCCGTCCCCCCTTTCAAGGGCGAAGGGTCGAAGTATTTCTTGGAAAGCGATTCAGACGGTGACCAGCTAGACACGGCCGATGAACCTGATCTTTGAATCAGTTCAGCCGGGCTGACGACCGTAGGCCTATCACGGGATGAAGATACCAATGCTTAGAGCCCACGGTCCATAGAAATCGAAAACCCACCCACCTCCCACATCGATTATTGCCCCGATTACTCAGGGCCCCCAGATATCTGGGATCTAGCCTACGTGCAACAACTCCTCGACAAATCGATTAGACAATTCTGGGCCAGGTTCTTGTCGGTCAAGGACAAGATACCAAACTACCAGGACGCAGATATAATAACAGCTTTTCAGCATGGATGCAAGGATAAAGGCGTCTCAAAAGCCCTCGTCCGCCGCTGTGTACAAACCATCTCAGAGTTGTCCGACCTGGTGTCTAAATTCTGCACCATCGAGGATGCTTGGATTGCCAAGAAGAGCACAGATTCGATCTGTGAACGCAAGTTAAAGCGAGAAAGACCCACACCTCGATGTGCGCCCCGCACAGGGACCGTACCGATCAAGCAACCTCAGAAAAAGAAGAAAACCTCTGTCCTCCCCAGGACCACCCTTGATGGTCTCCTAGATAAACCATGTCCGATACATGCTGTTTTGCTTAACTCCTGCCCAACTCACAGCCTTCGCGATTGTTGGGTAGTGAGGCAAGTGGCAAACGGAGGACCCGCCCTACTTACGGGCACCCTCAGTCACGCAGAAGAATCCTCGGACGAGGGCAAGGTCATGATGATCTATGAGACCTTTACGTCCAACAACTAGCACAAGCGGGCCCTATGAGAAATTAACTCCATCCGTCAGGTACCAACTCGGGGCGCGTGGATAGACACGCCATCACCTTTGATCATAAAGATCAGCTGAGGTCAACCCCGAACAGGTGCCCCGCCCCCATGGTCCTTGACCCAATCGTGGGCAGCTGCCGTCTCCGAAAAGTATTAATGGACGGAGGCAGCAGCCTAAATTTGATATACACAGACACTCTGGACAGAAAGCAAATCGATAAATCGCGCATCGAACAGAGTAGCACCACCTTCAAAGGCATTATACCTGGGCGAGAAGCACGGTGCAGTGGAAAGATAACCTTGGATGTGATCATTGGAACCCTGGATAATTACCGATCCAAAGAGATTACGTTCCACATCACCCCCTTCAGGAGTGGATACCACGCCCTCCTAGGACGAGACGCCTTCTCCAAATTTCAAGCAGTACCACACTACGGCTATATGAAGCTCAAAATGCCGGGCCCGAATGGGATAATCACCGCCTCGAGCGACGCCGACAAAGCACTCAAAGCTGAGAACAAAATGGCATTACTCGCCCTCGAAACATTGTCCGAAGCCCTCGCGGCCGACGAACTAAGCACATCACGAGCCGAAGTCGACAGAGATGATGTCATCCTTGACAAACGGCCGAAGTCCACCTCATTCAAGCCGGCCGACGAAATAGTCAAATTCGAAGTACACCCCACGGACCCAGCTAAAACGGCGTCCATAGGGGAGAACCTCGACCCAGAAATTGACAAGGCTCTACGTAGTTTTCTTAAGGAAAATTGGGACATATTCGCCTGGCACCCTTCGGACATGCCAGGAATACCCCGCAGGCTTGCGGAACACAGCCTAAACATACTGAAAGGCTACAAACCCATCAAGCAAACACTTCGACGCTTCTCTGAACCCAAGCGTCAAGCAATGGGAGAAGAACTGGCCAAATTATTGGAAGCCGGATTCATCCGAGACATAAAACACCCCGATTGACTTGCCAATTTGGTCATGGTACCAAAAAAGGATAGGTCCTGGCGCCTGTGCGTCGATTTCAAAGACCTCAATAAAGCATGCCCCAAGGATCCTTTCCCCTTACCACGAATCGACCAAATTGTAGACGCCACAGCCGGGCACGATTCGCTGTGCTTCCTAGATCCCTACTCAGGATATCACCAAATCAAGATGAAAGAATCTGACCAGGCAGCAACAACATTCAACACACCTTATGGGCCATTTTGCTTCAATACGATGCCCTTTGGATTAAAAAACGCCGGCGCCACATACCAGCGCATGATTCAATCATGCTTGGAGAAACACATCGGGAAGACCATTGAGGCCTACGTCGACGATGTGGTTGTCAAAACGAAACACATTGGACAATTGGTAGACAATCTCCGTGACACATTCGCTAGCTTACGGGAGTATCAAATTAAGCTCATCCCCGAGAAATGTGTCTTCGGAGTACCAGCCGGCAAACTTTTCGGCTTCTTCGTGTCTAGCCGAGGTATCAAAGCCAATCCGGCAAAAATAAAAGCCTTGGACCGCTTAGTGGTACCAACAGAGCTCAAGTATGTACAAAAGCTGGCAGGATGCATGGCGGCATTGAGTCGCTTCATATCAAGACTCGGGGAAAAAGCCTTACCCCTGTATAGACTCTTAAAACAGACTAAGACCTTCAAATGGACCGAGGAATCCGCGGCAGATCTGGAAGGCATTAAAGCTCTCCTCGCAACCAATCCTATCTTGGCAGCGCCTGGCATATGCGAGCCGATGATATTATACATCTCGGCCACAAACCAGGTGGTCAGCGTAGTACTCGTGGTCGAACAAGACATGGAAGGTCACAAGTTCCGGGTACAAAGGCCCGTGTACTACGTCTCCGAGGTCCTAACCCCGTGCAAGACACGCTATCCCCACTATCAAAAGATAGCCTACGCCGTCTTCATGGCGTCCTGAAAACTTCGGCACTACTTTCAAGAGTGCTCCGTAATCGTGGCATCCGACGTCCCATTAAGTGACATAATCAACAATAGGGATGCAACGGGGCGTATAGCCAAATGGGCCATAGAGCTTCTACCATTTGAAATAATTTACCGACCGTGCCGGGCTATTAAATTTCACGTGTTAGCCGACTTCGTGGCCGAATGGACAGAGGCCGAGCTCCCTCGAGAATACAACACTTACTCGCATTGGACGATGCATTTCGACGGTTCCAGAATGCTTGCTGGCCTAGGGGCCGGCATAGTGCTTACTTCTCCCACAGGAGACAGTATTTGGTATGTATTACAAATTATATATACCGACTCTAATAACGCGGCAGAATACGAAGCGCTATTACATGGACTCCGGATAGCAGCTTCCATGGGGGTCCAACGTCTTGAGTTCCAAGGTGATTCCAACCTCGCCATATCACAAGTTAACGGCGAACTTGACACAAGGGACCCAAAAATGACAGCCTACCGGAATGCCATAGTACAAATCTCGGCCAAGTTCGAGGGGCTTCAATATCATCATATACCCCGAGATAGCAACCAGGCCACAGATATACTCGCCCGAATGGGCGCCAAGCGGGAAAAAGTCCCGGAAAATACCTTTCTCGAACGGCTCTTTAAGCCGTCCATGGTCTGGCAAGACGACAATGGCATGTCAGACTTAAACGACATCGAACAGCCCCAGTCGCCCGAAGATGACGATGGGCCAGATATAGTGGGTGGCTCAGTTGTCCAGATAACAGCTTTTGCACATGAAATTATGGCAGTTATTACCCCATGGACCGAGCCGCTCTTCGCATACCTACTCCATAAAGAGCTCCCCGAAGACCAAACCGATGCACGTCGAATCATAAGGCAATCTAAAGCCTATAAGGTTCATGAGGGAGAACTCTATAAAATAAGCACCACGGGCGTCCTCCAGCGATGTATTTCTTAAGAGGAAGGACGATTATTACTCTAGGAGGTCCACTCTGGCATGAGCGGACATCACGCCGCTGCTCGAACCTTGGTTAGCAAGGCCTTCCGAGCTGGTTTTTACTGGCCAACCGCAGGCGCAGATGCCTCTGCGTTAGTGCAGCGCTGCTCCGGCTGCCAGGTATTCGCCAAACAAAGCCACATGCCCCCCGCGGCTCTCCGCACAATCCCTATAACTTGGCCTTTCGCGATCTGGGGGCTAGATATGGTTGGCCCACTCAAGGGCGGGTCCAGAAAAAATAAATACCTACTTGTCATGGTGGACAAGTTTACTAAGTGGATCGAAGCAAAACCAGTAACTTCAGTCGGTGCAGTCCACGTAGTCGAATTCATCTCAGGGGTGGTACACCGCTATGGTATCCCCCATAGTCTCATAACAGACAATGGGACAAACTTCACGGCCAAAGAAGTGAAAGCATGGTGCACAAAAATGGGCATCAAGCTCGACTACGCATCCGTATATCACAAGTAGTCAAACGGGCAGGTAGAATGCGCCAATGGACTAATCCTTAGTGGAATCAGGCCTAGGCTAGTTCGCTCCCTCAAGGAGGCCGACTGCAAATGGGTAGAGGAACTTGACTCCGTTCTATGGGGTCTGTGCACCACACCAAATAGATCCACCGGGTACACTCCATTTTTCATGGTGTACGGCGCCGAGCCAGTGCACCCCTGCGATATCATACACGACGCACCTCAAGTACGCATGTACGAAGAACGGGGGGCCGAGTTAGATAGGCAGGACGCCTTGGACGCCTTAGAAGAGGAACGCAACGTCGCTCGGGCATGATCTGCCATTTACCAGCAGCAAGCCCGCCGCTACCATAGTAGGGAGGTCCGCGCAAAGGACTTCAACAAAGGAGACCTCGTCATGCGGCTTCATCCCAAGAAGCGGACTCACAAGCTCTCCCCTAAGTGGGATGGGCCATTTATCATCGACCAGGTCCTCACCGGAGGCGCGTACCGAATTCGAGACCCAGAGGACGGGTGTCTAGAACCCAACCCATGGAACACGGCGCTACTCCGATGTTTCTATGGTTGAAACTCCGAGAGCTACTCACCTCTGTAAATACACCACCCTACTTTTCTTTTTATCCTCTTTCCTTTTTGCTCTCTCTCTCGAGATTTTGGAGGCATCCCCTGAATGGCCCCGAGGAACGAAATCAATACTGCATGTTCTTTTCAAAACATGAATCATTCCACCTCTTATATACTATTGTCTTTCAAGCCATAATATGCATCGATTTGACTTAAGATTTGGCCAAGCTGGGTTGCCCGGCTCCTGTGCTTTCCCCTTATGTTCCCAATCTTTCGGCTAAGAGGCAAAGGGAGCACCGTTGTGATTGTTACTCCCAGGTCATCCGGTGCAGTACCTCAGACGGACAAAGCCGAAAGCTAGCACTCTTAAACGTACAAATTGGTCGGCCATGACATAGAAATAAAGTGGAGGGGGTCTCCCAAATCCCGACCAGGGGCTTCACCTCCGAGGTCACCCATCTTCGGACTTATGTATTCGACACAGCTACCCGAGGAAAGGAACTGTTGGAAGAACTATTTTCCTCGGAAGATGTTTCTTACGTTAAAAAGTAATATAACATAACTCTCTGCCTCACTCTCGTCGCTCGCACCATATAGCCGGATTGCCTCGTCCCCTGAAGCATCTGTTCCATTCACTTTGGACAGTAGTAAGCGGACACTCCTCGGTCACTGACTGAGGAGGTAGAAGCCGATGGCTGGTTGGCAGAGTTTATATGCGCAGATTGAATATTGACGTAAAGTACTTTGATACATAGAGTCATACATTATCATTTCATTACACGCGGTCTAACCCATCAATTAAGACATCTAAGGTGCAGTTCTTCTTCGATGGCTGAGCGGCAGGCATGACATTCTCGTACACGAGACTAGTGGGTATTTCTTCCCCGTCTGACCCCATTGGCCCTACCTTGGCCAGGTGCGCCGTATCAACCTCCGTATACCGGGTCTTGACCATGGCCCAGGCCTCCCTCACCCCTTCCCGGCAAGCCGACACCTTCCACGCCTGGATCCGACGCCGAGCCCGCCGCATATGTTCATCTAGGACGGCCATGTCTTCAGGAACGTGCTCTACTTCAGGCCATAACGCCTTGAAAACTTCCTTCATTGATTTCCATGCACTTTCATGCACCTCGGCCAGCCGGGTTGCCATGTCTTCGGGAACCGGACCTCGGTCATCAAGGGGTCGGCCGGACAGTGAAGCTAGCAAAAAGCATGTATTAGCCTACTAAACATCCCGGCTAAACCCCACACTCAAGTAACGATTCTTGAAATAAAAACTTACCAAAAATCGTCTCATTAGTTCGACAATTATTGGCCTCGGCGGCAGCCAGTTGAGCTTTTAAGCTCTTGATCTCGTCCGCCTGTCGGGCGTTTTCAGCCCTTAGCGCATTAACGCCATCCACCCTTTGAGTCACCACATGTTGATTGGCCTGGCGTTGTGACTCCGTATAAAGCAAATCCTCGAGAGCCTGCTTGAGATCTCTTTCAAGATGACCTAGGGCTTCCGCTGCTACATCGGATTACGCTATCAGGAGACCTCGATAATTAAATTCTTATATACAAGACAAAGCACTTACCGTGCGCCTCTCGGGTGAACTTTTTCACCTGTTCCACCTCGGTCAAGGCAGTCTCCAACCTCCCCTTTGCTTGGGAAAGGGCCTCGGATAGCTGATCATTCCTCGCCCGAGCACTCTATTAAAAAACAACTTCTTCAGGTTGAAATCAAGCCTCGCTACGGGCATTATTTCCCATATCAAGCCTTAGGGGCTACTACCATGGTGGGCAGTATGGACAAACAGAGACATAAGAAATCTTCAAGATAAAATGAGCTCGGGTTGGACCTTACCCGCAACCCTTGCGACAAAACATCTAATGATTGATCAAATACCGCGCGGGTCGCCCCGAGGTATGCGTCCACCGAGCTGAGAGCATTGAACTCCCGGTCCGAGAACGCTAGGCTCCTTAGGGAGGTCTTTCGCCACCGACAATATACGGCACATTGGATCTCGGACGGAGTAGCCGAGCTGGTCTCTGAGTCCTCGGGCTAGGGAACCTATAGAGTAGCTCCCGAAGAAGGACGTGCTTTGGCTTCCCTGTTTGAAGCCGTTGTCCCCTCGGCCCCCGCACTCGCTGCCGTGGAGGAAGGAAAAGACTGCCTGTGAATGATCAAAGGAGTCAGAACCCGAGATGGCATTTCTACAACATACAGTAATCACAATCACCTGATAATCGAAGGAGCATTTTCGCTTGCATCCATGACCTCAGCCTGTGCTTCTTCCACTTCTTGCGGATGGTTCCCTCAGGGAGCTGTCTCTCCGCGCGAACGTTTCGAACGTCGTCCCTTTGGAGGAGAAGTCAGACGACCAGGGGCTTGGGGACGAGGGGCTCGCTTTCGAGTAGAGGAAGAGGGTATTACCGATGAAGCTGGCCTCGTCCCCGGCGCGTCCGGGGTGACGGCTACCTTGGAGCCATCATGGCACTCCATATAAAATTTCCTCCCCTCATAGATAAGGGCCAGATCCTCGTCCTCGTGAAAGAGGGGGTCTTCCACTCGCTGGTGTGTTTCCGGCTCGGGCGCCGGGCTGTTTAGAGCCTCCACCCGACGCCTCCATCTCTGCTCAAAACCAATAAAAAGATCCGTCAAATGGATTGGCTACTAAAAAACAACTCGGGTAGGCAAAATAAAGTGGGAGGACTCACTATGTCGGCCGGATTGTAGTAGGACAGCCCGTCTCGGAATTGACGTCGGGCAAAGTCCTCCGCCGTTCCTTGATAGATACCAGCCATCACTGTCCCGAAGGCCGCTTGGTCAAAGAAACTTTGCCGAATTGATCGAGAGCAGTCTTTGGTTCCGTTGTATGCGCACAATGGGTGAGGGCGTAGCCGGAGTGGTTGGACTCTTCGGTCTATCGCCGTGGCCATTACATCTATTATCGTGAGGCCTGTCCTTACCAGTTGCTTCACCTTGGCGGCCAACTCGGTCATCTCGGCACCATCTTCTAGGACCATACCCTGTGGCCTCCACCCATATCGCCTCTTCGGGGGCTCCAAACAGAGAGGGGGAAGCCCTGGCCAAACTGGGTCTAGGAGGTCCATGATGGACGTTAAACCCGGGCGGGTCGCTGTCAGATCAGAATCTGGCAAGTATCCTTGACTGGCCAGGCGCTCCAGCTGAAGGCGCGGGACGGCGCAACCGCTCCAATCACCCCTGACAGGGCCATGAGGGCGCCTCAAAGAACCTGCATCGCTCGCCATGGGAAACCCTCAAGGTTGGACTTGGGAGGAAGGGGAGCGTTTGTGCAGTTTGCGTGGAAGGAAGATTGGGGGTTTGTGATAAATCTGCACGCCTGACTTGTGGATAAATAGGGGGGGATACCGACGCTTCGACGTTTCACCATAAGTTGACCCGCTTCCCCGTAAGACATGATTCCAAAAGATCAAAAAGCTAAGGCCACCCGTGGCGGAGCTGGGCCCACTCGGCGGGGTTATCAATCTTTCCGAGGTCTACTTGAAGCTATGCTAAAGGGATCGTGCATGCAACTTGCCTACCGAGCCAAAGACTCCGGAACTGAAGTCCAAGAGTGTCGTCCTCGGCTTCGGAGACCAGTTTAGGGGCTACTGACGGTGTCCTAGACTAGGGGGTACTAACCTAGTCGGCTCATATTCCTCGGGCCGGACAAGTGGGCTCTCATTCTTGTCAAGATGGACTCCGAAAGATATACGCAGGAGAAGAGATCAAGACTGCATCTAACGAAGACTTGGCGCGTACTCCAAGACTACTTCTGCCGCCTCCTCGCCTGGATACCGACCTTGTTACCCTAGATACCCGATCCAGCATGTATATAAGCCGAAGGGTTTAGCCCTTAGAGGGGACCTCAACGCAATCTCATACAACTAGCCTTAGGACTAGATCATACGATCGCGAGGTAGATCAACTCTGTACTTGATACTTCTCCATCAATATAAACAAGAGCGGGACGTAGGGTTTTACCTCCATCAAGATGGCCCGAACCTGGGTAAATATCGTCTCCCTGTTCCTGTTACCATCTGTTCGAGATCCACAGCTCGGGACCCCCTACCCCGAGGTCTGCCGGTTTTCACACCGAGAGGCGGTCAATCATCCACAGGCACTGGCCTAAAGTTGCAAGGACCTTCAACATCATTGATGGCTCAATATTCGCCTTCCGCTTCAGTAGTTTTCTAGATGAGATTCATTTGTCTATCTATCGTCTATGATGCTAATTTCCAAAGGTTTTAGATGTTGCATGTGAAACTTGGTGCTGTTGTGTAATGGGGTAGCTACCTATATGCCTATATGGTGTAACTGAGTGCTGAAGCTATATGATGTTGTACTATGATGTATTTAGATTATGAAATCCTGGTTGCCATTATACGAAAATGAAATATATTGTCTGTTTAATATGAAATGTCAATTTGATTACTAAATGGATTAAAAATAATAGGCCAATTAGCATGCTTATTGGGTTTTTCTATTGCAAACGGTTATTGAGACAAAACCGTGGGCGATGACCTCAGACAACCCACGCAATTTCTAGGAACTAAACGTATTGGATCAATGAACAATCACACATGACTTCCTCTGGACAACTGTTTGCATTAGGCCACCTTGCACAAAGGTTTTCCACATAAAAAGTGTGTGTGATGGACAACCTATGACATACAGTTTCTTCTAGGCACCGTGCGTGATGCATTCAATAACGCAAACGATAAAATTATAAATATCGTCTGCGATGGCAACGCTATCACAGACGATGTGATGCGGAAAATTGTGTGTAGTGCACATACAAACGGAAACGTTTGTCTCGGATTCACTGTGTGGGATGCTAAGTATATCTCACACGATTGGGCCTGTATAATTGTCTGCAATGGCCCGCCCAATCGCACACGAGCTCTTTTTGCCCCGCATGTGTGACCGGAGGACCTATTGCCGACGGTTTCTAGGTCGTGTGGGATGGACCCCCCTATCGCACACACATGCAAGGCGATGATTTAAAACTCTGTCATGGAAAGTGGGTAAAAACCATTTGTATAGGACTCACCTACACTAGTGAGGCTTGCACCGGCCTCCAACACGTCTGAGAGGCATGCGCCGGCCTGCTCCGCTGCCTTTTGGTCGTGCTCCCGCCTCTTCTTGTCGCGGACATTAGTGCCGTTTTCTGTGCGTCTGCCTACTGCATTGCCATCTGCCTTGTTTCTCAACCGCTTCCTCTTTGCAGTCTCCCGCCACTTCTGCCGCTGCAGATCCCTGGCCGCGTTGCGGATGGCATTCGCAGATGCGATAGATTGTTCCACACCAACACCGAGACAGCGCTCATCCTCGTCATGCAGGAACGCATCGAAGCTCGATTACTGGACGGACAGATGATGGCCATCTGCATCCGACGCTGAAACTCGGGGTCGTCGTCGTCGGCCGCGACAACTGGCAGTTGGCCGTTGACAGCCATGGCGGCCAGTGCGTCGGAATCCTCTATCCCGTTGTCGTCCACCGCAATCAGGACGACACCATACACATCCCCATGGTTGTGCACTGATTCCATTTGGTGTGTGTGGTGGTGGTGGCGAGCTATCGGCGGGAAGAACAAGCTGAGAGCCGCCCCGGCGGGATTTTTTATAGCTTGCTGTCGGATTGTTTTTTTACTGTGCACATTACCCCTACCATGGCTGGCACTTGCGAGGTCGTGGCCAGTTGCCACCAATGCACTGTGCTGATTTTACAGGGCACGGGCATCGCACACGGTTAGTTCGGTGCACCCGTGTCTGTTGCGTATACAATCATAGACAGTTAATTCATCTGAAACGTCTGCTATTTATATATAGCTTCATTTGGGAAAAAATGGCAAAAAACGCAAGAGAGGGTCAAAACACAACCACACCAGCTTGTGGCCCAAATATATATGTACGAAAAGGGTGGTGTGATGTTCAAATTCCCAATGCACAACTTTGATGTGGCATATTATGCACATATGCATGCATAAAAGCGCCAAGTGCGACAGAAAAGGGTTCATGACATGAACATAGGGTGCTGGCCCCTACACTTCATGCCGGAGGAGGGAATCCAATGAACGCATTACCTAGCTCAAACTTTGTCTGGCATTTAGGCATGACCTACCGTAACACAACCAAGAGAATCTATCTTTTGGTCAAACTGGACCCTCTCGTTGTCGGTCAAGAGGGATAGACCGCGTGGGCCCATGGGTGGGCACGTCGTCGAAGATTGGGTGAGAAGGGCTAGAAGACCACCACCACCTGGATGTGGCCAAATATATGTAGGAAAAGGGTGGTGTGATGTTTAAATACACAATGCACAACTTTGATGTGGCACCTGCCTCGCAAACCAGAAAGCCCCCTTGGATATGTATACTGGCAGGTTAAGGTCGTAGGGTGCCTGCCCCACCCCCACATAGTGTCGGCGGACACATGCACTACTTTGGGCGGACATGTCACCATGACCTACTATAACACGGACCGATTGAATCTATCAAACGACCACTCTTGTTGTCGGTCAAAAAGGGATAGACCATGCGGACCCACAGATGGGACATCATCGAAAACAGCACGAGAGGGGCCAGAAGACTGGCACCACCTGCCTGCGGCCCAAATGTACGTAGGAAGGGATGATGTGTTTTAAATACCCAATGTACAACTTTGATGTGGTGCCTACCTCACGAACCGGACAACCCTCCATGAAAGCTAGGTAGTTAAGGACGATGTACACAGGGTGTCGGTCCACCCACCAATTCGAGCACGTGGGACGGAATCATGAGAACGCGTGAGCTCGAACTTTGCTCGGACATATCACCATGACCCACCGTTGCACAAACCAAGAGGAATCCATTCATGGTCATACCCCTCTCATTGTCGGTCAAAGGGATGATATATAGACCCCAGGGGCCCACAGATAGGTGTGTCATCGAAAACCGCACAAGGGAGGTGGGGTCTGATGTCTACTACGCAACTTTTATTCTTGTAGACATTGTTGGGCCTCCAAGTGCAGAGTTTTGTAGGACAGCAGTAAATTTCCCTCAAGTGGATGACCCAAGGTTTATTATTCCGTGGGAGGCGTCGGATGAAGATGGTCTCTCTCAAACAACCCTGCAATCAAATACAAGTAATCTCTTGTGTCCCCAACACACCCAATACAATGGTAAATTGTATAGGTGCACTAGTTCGGTGAAGAGATGGTGATACAAGTGTAGTATGGATAGTAGATATAGGTTTTTGTAATCTGAAAATATAAAAACAGCAAGGTAGCAAGTGATAAAAGTGAGCACAAACGGTATTGCAATGCTTGAAAACAAGGCCTAGGGTTCATACTTTCAATAGTGCAATCTCTGAATAGTGCTAACATAATTGGATCATATAATAATCCCTCAACATGCGACAAAAAATCACTCCAAAGTTCCTATTAGCGGAGAACATAAGAAGAAATTATTGTAGGCTACGAAACCACCTCAAAGTTATCCTTTCCGATCAATCTATGGAGCCATCCCTATAAGTGTCACAAACAGCCCTAGAGTTCGTACCAAAATAACACCATATGATACGCATCAACCAACTCTAATGTCACCTAGATACTCCAATGTCACCGCAAGTATCCGTGAGTTGATTATTCGATATGCATCAAAACAACTTCAGATTCATAATATTCAATCCACACAAAGAACTTCAAAGAGCACCCCAAAGTTTCTATCGGAGAAAAGAAGATGAAAATGTGTACCAACCCATATGCCTAGATTACCCCAAGGTCACCGGAATCCGCAAGTTGATTACCAAAACATACATCAAGTGACTCAATAGAATACCCCATTGTCACCACAGGTATCCACATGCAAGACATATATCAAGTGTTCTCAAATCCGAAATACTCAATCCGACAATAACGAAACCTCAAAGGGAAAGACTCAATTCATCACAAGAAGATAGGGAGGGAAGAAACACCATATGATCACTACTGCAGGAAGGTCCTAACGCGACACATCAATCAGAGACCCCGCGACCAAACTATGTGCAATGCATTAATCGCAAACGGTGTGGTACTAAAACCGTCACCAATAAGACAAACTGTCTGCGATGCCGGAGACATCAAGCACGATTCAGATTCAGATTAGAGACGTGTGTGCGGTACGTGGCATACAGTTGATCCATACGAACTGTTTGCGATAAGACAGAACAACAAACATGATTCAGATTAGAGACGCGTGTGCGATACGTGACATACAGTTGATCCATACGAACTGTTTGCGATAAGACAGAACAACAAATCGAGGTGTGTGCGATACACGGCATACAGTTCACTCGGATGAACTTTTTGCTATTACCCAACACAACAGAAATGGTCAGGCAGATCAAGGTGTGTTCGATATACGGCATGCGGTTCGCTCAGATGAACTGTTTGCGATTACCCAACACAACAGAAATGGTCAGCCAGATCAAGGAGTCTGCGATATACGGACACACATTCTAATTAAAAGAATTATGCGCGATGGTAATAAAAAGCGCACACGGTTGATGGAAAAAGTCATGTGCTGACATCGCCAATTGCGGTGCGCACGCCATGTACGCATCCGAGAACGCTTGCCCACGTTAATTACACCATCCGGGAGTCGTGCCGCACTTCGAAACCGGAACCGTCAAATAATTTTGACCTTCTTTCCCGTCACATTCCAAATTACTCCAATTCACACCGATATGTAATTGCAAACCTGTTCACACTGATCAAAACCTAAACATTTTCCCACTTAGCAGCTTATTACTAGGTTCTAAATTCCACCTACTCGAAAATTACTGCACATTCCTCCTCAATTCCTCATCAACAAACAAACAAGTCTTCGTCCTTCCTTGCATCTGCCATGGCCTGTGGGAGGAGTTCTTAGTCGAGAAATGACCACGGAGCGGCGAGCGAAGCAGCAGAGATGTTCCGCCTCGCCGTGATATCAGCCGAGAGGTCCCACCGCGCCGCCGAAGCAACACATATGTCCCACCGCGCCACCGAAGCAGCACTGAGGTCCCACCACGCCGCTGAAGCAGCAGAGTGGTCTGGCCGCACCGCGGAAGTGGTACAGATGTCCCACCGCACTGCGGAAGCAGCAGAGAGGTCCTGCCGCGTCACGGCGGCCTGGATGGATCTATCGCGGGCACTCGAGGGCTCTCACAGGCGCATGCGCGCTATGCTCAATAAGCTGATGGACGATGACATCCCCCGCTGGGCGAAGCTGCGGGAGGAGAGCTATGCCGCATTGGATAAGTCCACCGGCATCATCCGGGGCCTACAGGGTGACAAGGTGAGGCTCCGCACCGAGCGCGACCTGCTGAGGGCGAAGATCGCCGGCAGGGCAAAGCAGCACGAGGAGACAACTGCCGTGTTGAAGAAGACGGTCATCATGGTCAGGAAACTTATGGACGAGAATGCTAAGCTCCGCATTAGGCGTGACATGCTCCTGGAGGAATCTGTGGATGCTCGCAATTGACGGATTGAGGATGTGAAGGAGATCAAGGTGGACGAAATGACGAAGATGTTGTAGTAAATCGAGGTGAACTAGAGAGCAGCGACCCAGATTGTTGTCTGTGTCTTCCTTCTTTTACCCTTGTGTCTTTCGGGCGTTGCCGCATGTGGCATCTTTAATTATCTTCCTGAATATGTAAGACAATTATTATTATAAATTGCCATCGTCGTCATATATATGAGTCTTGCTAAGTCTCAGTCGATGCTATGTCCGTGAGATCTTACATCAAGATCCGTGCAAAATTTTCTTTTCAGATTTTCTTTTCTCTCTCTTAATCTCAGTCGACTGAGGCCTAGCCACGCCATTAAAACTGGGGCTCGGGCGCCATTAATGGAGAAGTAGGGAGCGAGGTGGGCGGCGGATGGAGGTCAAAGGGCTCGCCTCCCGGTGAGCCTTGGCAGCGGTCTGCTCCACGCCTCCCGTCTACTAAAATAGCTACCCCGCACGGCGCCTCCTAGCCAATAAAAATGGGGACGCGTGGCGGCACGTAAATGGTTAGTACAACGCCCACGGTTTGAATAGCAGTTGTGTTTCCGATTGTAACGTGGCATCTCTTTGTTCCAAAATGACTTTGTTGGTTGTTAATCTGTCTGCCTTCAAAAAATCGGACAAATTTTTTACCACAGCATGTTGGTGCTATGTCAAGGCAACATGCCAAGTTTCATGATTTTCAGGCAAGTTTTGGATTTACAGGAATTTAAAAACCAAGTTTGTCAATGTTTTCGGCCAGGCCACGTTACCCAGATGTTTCAAATTCATTTCAATTTCTTGCATGGGACCTAAACATTCACGCAAGGACACATATACGTTTTTTCAACCCATTTTGGTGCACTGGAGCATGTGCCTATAATTCAAATTTGAATTATGCACATTAAATGCCTAGAAAACTCAATTAATGTATAAAAATGCCAAACGAACCCGGAATAATTCCAAATTTTAGCACGACACTCCTATTGGTCTTTGTTGCCTCTGTAAAAAAATCAATGCAGGAAGAGGCAGCGTATGTCATTTCGCCCGCAAAGGTGACACATCCCCCCTATCGGAACCATGAGCCTTCTTAAGAGAAGCACCGGTTCGTAAGAAGCTTATACCAAAACTTGTCCCAAATCAAACAAAAATTTTACCACAACATGTTGGTGCCATGTCAAGACACCATGCCAAGTTCCATGATTTTTAGGCAATTTTTGGATTTACAGGAATTTAAAAACCAAGTTTCTCAATGTTTTCGACCGAGCCACGACGCCCAGATGTTTGACATTCATTCCCATTTCTTGTATGGGACCTAAACATTCACCCAAGGACACATATACAAATTTTCAACCCATTTTGGTGCACTGGAGCATGTGCATGTAGTTCAAATTTGAATTATGCACATTAAATGCCTAGAAACTCAATAAATGTATAAAAAATGCCAAACGAACCCGGAATAATTCCAAATTTTAGCACGACACTCCTATTGGGCTTTGTTGCCTCTGTAAAAAAAATCAAGGTAGGAAGAGGCAGCGTATGTCGTTTCGCCCATAAAGGTGACACATCCCCTATCGGAACCATGAGCCTTCTTGAGAGAAACTCCGGTTTGTAAGAAGCTTATACCAAGATTATAGCAAAACTTGTCTCAACTCGAACAAATTATTTACCATAGCATGCTGGTGCCATGTCAAGACACCATGCCAAGTTCCGTGATTTTTAGTCAATTTTTGGATATACAGGAAGTTAAAAACATAGTTTCTCAATGTTTTCGGCCGAGCCACGACAACCAGATGTTTGAAATTCACTCCCATTTCTTGTATGGGACCTAAACATTCACCCAGGGAGACATATATGATTTTTCAACCCATTTTAGTGCACTGGAGCATGTGCCTGTACTTCAAATTTGAATTATGCACATTAAATGCCTAGAAAACTCAATTAATGTATAAAAATGCCAAACGAACCCAAAATAATTCCAAATTTTAGCACGACACTCCTATAGTTGCATGTTCACTGCAGATAAATGTTCTAGCAATTCAAACAGCGACCTTTCCTGCCGTAACCCCATTTTGTCTTTCAAATCAAAATGAAAAAATCAATTACACCACAGACAGTTTGTTAGCAACAATCGTGTGCGATGCAGAATAAAATATCTTGGGGCTCCCTCATGTATGGCTTACGCAGGAAGGTTCGTCGGCTACAGTCCATCGGCCGCGCGTCAACCACACTTGTGCGCCAGTTTTTCGCTGCACCGTTCGTAAATTTTCGGCAACCGCGGTAATATCTAGGTCCCCGCCCCCTCACCCCACCAAAAGCCACATTTCCACCGTTTCCTCCTTCCTTTCCAAGTTCAAACCTTCATTGCTTGCTTTGCAGCGCCGCCTCCTCGCCGGCAGCGCTCCTTCCCGTTGCGCGGCCTCGTCCGTATAGTCAGGTAATCCACACCCCACCCCCATCCTCCTCCTCCTTCTCCATCTCACATGCCTTGATCACTGGCACGACATCTTCCACCCAAATCACTGCCCCATCCTCCAAATAAGCGCCGCCCATAGCCATGGTTCATGCATTATAGCCAGGAGCTCAAGGAGCATCTGGCAGCGGTGAAGCAAATCGCGGCCGCACGCGCGGATGAGGTCATGATGGCTGCCATGCGTGCCGACCGCCAGATCTTGGAGGAGCACCTCGCCGTCGAGGCCACCATCGACCCCTCGCGCGCGGACGCCACCACACGGTTGGCTGCTTTAAACGACAGTTCGTGGTGTTTTCTAAAGGCCGCCTCCGGTGCCTTCTAGTGAATTGTCCTCTGTAATGTTAATAAGCAATCTGATCTTCTGAAATGTGATGTCCAGTTAATAGTTTGGTTCATTTGTTGTGATGTTCAGTTAACTATTTGGTTCAATTCTGAAATGTGATTTTCAATTCCTGTAGGTACAATTTTTTTATTGTTATGCATGTGAGTAATAAAATCGAATTTGGATGTACTCTATACATGAGAAACATGCACAAATGCTATATTTCCTAGTAGTTCTTAAGCACGCTAGGCTTGGTTAACTGTATGATCTTCTAGTATATGTTCTATTCTGCAATGTGGTTCTCAGTTAACTGCTTGCTTCATTTGTTGTGGTGTCCAGTTAACTTTTTGGTTCAATTCTACAGTGTGATGTTCATTTGTTGTGGGTACAAGTTTTCATTAATATATTCTACTGATAGTATGCCAACTCTCACTTAAACTGATCAATATCTGCCTTGTATGTGTTGCAGGGAAACAATGGGAGGCACTGAGGTTTACCATCGAGGTTTGCACATGCATGGTCCTTTGGCTAATAGCACATTATTGTGCAATTGCAGGAACTATTCTAATATTTAGGTTTTTAACAATTTGGTCTTGCACATGTTGGTCCTGCTGTCAGAGGTTTAGACCCACTGTTCGATCCATTTTGCTTATGGGGAAATGAGATGGACATGAATATCAGTCAAGTCAAGAAACTCAGAAAGATGGTTAGGATAAAGAAACTAGCGTTGAATAACAACAAGATCTTTGTTTGCACAATGAAGAAGACATCGGTCAACTATAGGATGGTACTAACTCTTTTACCTTGTGTTTCTTCCTATGCGCCATTTCAAAATTTAGAACAGATATTTATGCATATCTTTTTTCGGTCCTTTCCAAAGCAGTTCACCGATGATTACCTCTCAAACCACCTCCATGGTCAAGAGGCGAGGAAGGTACTCATTCAACACCCACGGTACAATATTGAAGTCTTCCTCAAGAGGACGAAGGTTGGGCGGGCAATCATCCGCAGCCACTGGCGTAAAGTTGCAAGGACATTCAACATCATTGAAGGCTCAATATTCGCCTTCAGATTCAGCAGTTTTCTAGATGAGATTCAACTCTCTATATACCGTATATGATGCTACTTTCCAAAGGTTTTAGATGTTGCATGTGAAACTTTGTGCTGTTGTGTAATTGCGTAGCTAGCTATATGCCCATATGGTGTAACTAAGTGCTGAAGCTATGTGATGTTGTACTCTGATGTAATTCAGCTATGAAATCCTGGTTGCCGTAATACGGCTATGAAACATATGGTGTGTTTGATATGAAATGTCAATTTCATTACTAAATGCATTATCAATAATAGGCCAATTAGCCTGCTTATTGGGTTTTTGAATTGCAAACGGTTTCTCAGACAACACCATGGGCAATGACCTCAAACAACGCACACAGTTTCTCGAAAGTAGCCGTGTTGGATCAATGAACAATCACGCACGCCTTTCGCCCGACAAATGTTTGCGTTAGACCAACTTGCACAAACGTTTCCACATAAAAATTGTGTGTGGTGTACATATGAACAGAAACGTTTTTCTGAGATTCACTGTGTGGGATGAACATACGAACAGAAATGATTGGGCCAGTATAATTGTCTGCAATGGCTCGCCCGATCGCACACGAGCTCTTTTTGCCTCGCGTGTGTGACCGGAGGCCCTATCGCCGACGGTTTCTGGGTCGTGTGGGAAGGACCCCCCGTATCGCACACACAGGCAAGGCGAAGGTTTCAAACTTCGTCGCGGAAAGGGGTTAAAAACCGTTTGTATAGCAGCTCGTTGTACTAGTGGACCCAACTATATTAACAAAGCTCGCGGTACATCAAGATCATGCCAAATCAAGAACACGAGAGAGAAAGAGAGATCAAACACATACCTACTGGTAGATACCATCAGCCCCGAGGGTGAACTACCCCCTCCTCCCCTCCTCGTCATGGAGACCATCGGGATGATGAAGATGGCCTTCGGTGATGATTCCCCCCTCCGGCAGAGTGCCGGAATAGGTCTCCAGATGAGATTGCTTCGATACAGAGGCTTGTGGCGGTGACATGGAAGTTCTAGTTTTCTTTTCGGGGTTTTCTATATTTATACGATTTTTCAGCGTCTGTTTCACGTCAGGGGGACCCACGAGGAAGCGGCAAGCTCGGGGGGCGCGCCCTAGGGGGGGCGCCCCCTAGGCTTGTCATGCCCTCGCGGCTCTTCTGGCACTTCCTGGAAGCTTCGGGGTTCTCTTTTTGTCCATAAAAAATCACCGTAAATTTTCAGCCCAATTCGAAAACTTTTATTTCTGCACAAAAAACAACACCACGGTAGTTCTGCTGAAAACAGCGTCAGTCTGGGTTAGTTCAATTCAAATCATACCAAAACCATATAAAATTGTTGTAAACATGGCATGAATACTTCATAAATTATAGATACGTTGGAGACGTATCAGCATCCCCAAGGTTAATTCCCGCTCGTCTTCGAGTAGGTAAATGATAAAAGAAATAATTTATGAAGTGTGAATGCTAGCATAGTGCATAAGTTTGATCAATGATAATTCCAAACAGTTTTTCTAGCATCATTATATATCATAGATAGTAGCTCATCTCATAAAACTTCTCATGATCAAGTAGCAAGCTATTCACATGCTAAAGTATAGACCATAAACTCTCTTGAAAACTAACAAACTATGTTCCCAGTCATCAAACAATTGCAATTCATCTTATTTTCAGGAAGGGTCTATGTAAGAGCTTTGATTTAGCAAATTCCACATACTCAGCTATCATATAGTCTTCCATGATTGCTGACACTCAAAGCATATTTTTAGAACCGTTTCAGTCAAACAGATAGGAAGATAGGGGCTTAATGTTTTGCCTCCCAACTTATTTATCTCAGGGATAATGTCAACAATAATAACTCATGATCACCAATATTCGACTAGATATATGTGCCTGGATCTTTCCCCACCACATGATGCTTGCCAATAGAGAAAAAACGGAATCGAGAAGAACACTATTGACTCTTGCATAAAAGTAAATACAGAAAGTAAAAGATAGGCCCTTCGCAGAGGGAAGCAGAGGTTGTCATGCGCTCTTTATTTTTGGACGTGCAAGCTCTTAATGCAAAGGAACGTCACTTTATATTGCCCCTTGTGATAGCAACCTTTATTATGCAGTCCGTTGCTTTTATTTCTTCACCATCACAAGTTTGTACAAAGCTTATTTTCCCTTACAATAAAAGATCATACATATTTAGGAGCAATTTTTATTGCTTTTGCACCGATGACAACTTACTTGAAGGATCTTATTCAATCCATAGGTAGATATAGTGGACTCTCATGGCAAGAAATTGGGTTTAAGGGTTTTTGGATGCACAAGTAGTATTTCTACTTAGTACGAAATTTTGGCTAGCAAAAGATTATGAGCAAGCACCACATGTTAGAGGATCCAAGAACATATAACTTCTATGTGAATATAAACAAACGTAACCCATTATGTTGTCTTCCTTGTCCAACATCAACTACTTGATCAAGGTTGAAAATAATTAATGGGGGCTCACAATCATGGAAGATGTCCAAGATATTATATTTATATGTGAAATCTCTCTTCCTTCAATATTCTTTCATGAATTGTTCAAGTGACCGATGCTATGTTTGCTAACTTTCAATAAATTTTACCAATTATACTTCTTATATGTGAAGTCATTACTCCCCATGGGACAAGCATATGAAGCATATATAATTTCAGATTGATGATATTCAATTAATTAAACAATTCACTCTTAGGATATAAGTGAAGCACGAGAGTGAACGACAAACTACTCAAGAAGATATAAGTGAAGATCAATGAGTAGTTAAATAATTAAATAGCTATGTGAAGACTCTCTCCAAATAAAGATTTTAGATCTTGATAAATTTATTTAAACAACAAACAAAATGAAAATAAAAGGACACTCCAAGAATAGCACATATCATGTGAACAAGTAAAAACTTAGGCTAACTGATAGGTGTTGATGAAGAAAGGTGGGATGCCTACCGGGGCATCCCCAGGCTTAGTTGCTTGAGACTTCTTGGAATGTTATCTTCGGGTGCCTTGGGCATCCCCAAGCTTGAGCTCTTGTGTCTCCTTAATTCCTCCCATATCACGGTTTCTCTAAATCTTAAAAACTTCATCCACACAAAACTAGACGAGAACTCGTGCATAAGTTAGTATAAATCAACTGAAAACCTTAACATTCTCTACTGTAGCAAATCACTAAAATTATAATTAAACATTGCATACTAAATGCCTCTGCATATTTAATACTCCTATCCACAAATAGAAACATTAAATAGGCAAACATATGCAAACAATGCAACTATAACAACAATCTGCCAAAACAGAACAGTCTGTAAAGGGGGAATAAAAATTCATCCTTCCCTTACTCCAAAAATTCTGAAAAATTACCACGTGACAGAGAACTCATGCATGCTTACTGTGTAAAAATTTAAGATTTTTATCATGTTCTGACATTTCACATAAATTCAGGACATAACAGAAAACTTTCTGTTTTCAAACAGCAACACATAAACTTGCAAACTGAGCATGGTAAATGCTATAATTGGCATTTTATTGAACAAAAAGATACAAAAAATATTATTCATAACAGCAAGAAAATATCAATAGCAGAAAATGACGCTCCAATCAAAACTCATATTATGTGACAAATACAAATATAGCTCCAAGTAAGGTTACTGATTGTGTTGAAGACGAAAGAGGGGATGCCTTCCGGGGCATCCCCATGCTTAGACGGTTGAGTCTTCCTTGAATATTAACTTGGTGTGCCTTGGGCATCCCCAAGCTTAGGGTCTTGCCTCTCCTTATTCTCCTCATATCGTTGTCTCACCCAAAACTCGAAAACTTCAATCACACAAAACTTAACGGAACTTGTGAGATGGGTTAGTATGATAAAAATAAATCATCCACTTAGGTACTGTCAAGACAAGATTCATAATTTTTCTCACATAATTCCTACTGTATTCTATCATTTCCACAATTTATATTACTCAATATAAGCTATGGAAACACTAAAACAAGTAAACTATGCATTGAAAACAGAATCTATCAAAAACAGAACAACATGTAGTGAGCGAATTAAAAAGCATACTTATGTATCTCAAAAAATTCTGAAAAATTAGGAAAACGTAAAAAATTTGTAACCCAATACTGTGTAAAAAATTTAGAATTTTCTCATGCACCAGTACAGAATAGAAATTCCAGCACTGAATGAAAAAGTTTCCGTTTTTGCACAGAATCAAATCAACAAGTATCCACACTATCCCAAAGGCTTTACTTGGCACATTATTGAAAGGAAACATATAAAACATGATTACTACAGTAGCTTAATCATGTGGACACACAAAAACAGTAGGTATAAATATTGGGTTGTCTCCCAACAAGCGCTTTTCTTTAATGCCTTTTAGCTAGGCATGATGATTTTAATGATGCTCACATAAAAAATGAAGAATTGAAACATAATGGGAGCATCATGAAGCATATGAATAGCACATTTAAGCCTAACCCACTTCCTATGCATAGGGATTTTGTGAGAAAACAACTTATGGGAGCAAGAATCAACTAGCATAAGAAGGCAAAACAAGTATAACTTCAAAACTTTCAACACATAGAGAGGAAACTTGATATTATTGCAACACCTACAAGCATATGATCCTCTTTCATAATAATTTTCAGTAGCATCATGAATGAATTCTACAATATAGATATCACATAAAGCATTCTTTTCATGACCTACAAGCATAGGATTTTTATTAGTCTCCACATAAGCAAATTTATTCTCATTCATAATAGTGGGAGTATCATAAGAAACTTGAATACTATAAATTGTTTCCACATTAAAAGAGTAATGTTCAGTAAAAGGGTATTCATAATTATGACAAGTTTTATAATAATAATCATCACTACTTTTTATAACATAAGTATCATCACAATAATCACCATAAGTAGCAACTTTGTTCTCATCATAATCAATTGAAACCTCTTCCAAAGTAGTGGATTCAACACTAAATAAAGTCATGACCTCTCCAACTCCACTTTTGTCAATATTGTAATAAGATTCAACACCCTCCAAATTAGTGGGATCATTAGTACCTAGAGTTGACACTCTTCCAAACCCAGTTTCATCATTGTAATTATCATAAATAGGAGGCATGCTATCATCATAATAAATTTTCTCATCAAAACTTGGGGGGCTAAAAATATCATATTCATCAAATATAGCATCCCCAAGCTTATGGCTTTGCATATCATTAGCATCATGGATATTCAAATAAAGCATACTAAAAACATTGCAATCATGCTCATCATTGAAAGATTTTATGCCAAACATTTTATTAAATTCTTCTTCTAACACATTGGCACAATTTTCCGATCCATCATTTTCAAGAAAGACATTATAAAGATAAAGCATTTGAGGCAACCTCAATTCCATTTTTTTGTAGTTTACTTTTATAAACCAAACTAGTGATAAAACAAGAAACTAAAAGATTCAATTGCAAGATTTAAAGATATACCTTCAAGCACTCACCTCCCCGGCAACGGCGCCAGAAAAGAGCTTGATGTCTACTACACAACTTTTATTCTTGTAGACGTTGTTGGGCCTCCAAGTGCAGAGTTTTGTAGGATAGCAGTAAATTTCCCTCAAGTGGATGACCTAAGGTTTATCAATCTGTGGGAGGTGTAGGATGAAGATGGTCTCTCTCAAACAACCTTGCAATCAAATACAAGTAATCTCTTGTGTCCCCAACACACCCAATACAATGGTAAATTGTATAGGGGCACTAGTTCGGCGAAGAGATGGTGATACAAGTGTAGTATGGATAGTAGATATAGGTTTTTGTAATCTGAAAATATAAAAACAGCAAGGTAGCAAGTGATAAAAGTGAGCACAAATGCTATTGCAATGCTTGAAAACAAGGCCTAGGGTTTATACTTTCACTAGTGCGATCTCTCAACAGTGCTAACATAATTGGATCATATAACAATCCCTCAATGTGCGGCAAAGAATCACTCCAAAGTTCCTATTAGCGGAGAACATAAGAAAAATTGTTGTAGGGTACGAAACCACCTCAAAGTTATCCTTTCCGATCAATCTATTGAGCCATCCCTGTAAGTGTCACAAACAGCCCTAGAGTTCGTACTAAAATAACACCATATGATACGCATCAACCAACTCTAATGTCACCTAGATACTCCAATGTCACCGCAAGTATCCGTGAGTTGATTATTCGATATGCATCAAAACAACTTCGGATTAATAATATTCAATCCACACAAAGAACTTCAAAGAGCACCCCAAAGTTTCTATCGGAGAAAAGAACATGAAAACGTGTACCAACACATATGCCTAGATTACCACAAGGTCACGGGAATCCGCAAGTTGATTACCACAACATACATCAAGTGACTCAGTAGAATACCCCATTGTCACCACGGGTATCCCCATGCAAGACATACATCAAGTGTTCTCAAATCCGAAATATTCAATCCGACAATAACGAAACCTCAAAGGGAAAGACTCAATTCATCACAAGATGATAGAGAGGGAAGAAACACCATATGATCCAACTATATTAACAAAGCTCGCGGTACATCAAGATCGTGCCAAATCAAGAACACGAGATAGAGAGAGAGAGAGAGATCAAACACATAGCTACTGGTACATACCCTCAGCCCCGAGGATGAACTAATCCCTCCTCATCATGGAGACTGCCGGGATGATGAAGATGGCCTCCGGTGATGATTCCCGCCTCCGGTAGAGTGCTAGAACAGGGCTCCGGATGAGATCACTTCGGTACAGAGGCTTGCGGCGGCGTGGAATTTCTAGGTTTCTTTTCGGGGTTTTCTATATTTATAGGATTTTTCAGCGTCGGTTTCACGTCAGGGGGACCCACGAGGAAGCGGCAAGCTCGGAGGGCGTGCCCTAGGGGGGCGCGCCCCCAGGCTTGCCGTGCCCTCGTGGCTCTTCTGGCACTTCTTGGAAGCTTCGGGGTTCTCTTTTTGTCATAAAAAATCACCGTAAATTTTCAGCCCAATCCGAGAACTTTTATTTCTCCACAAAAAACAACACCATAGTAGTTCTGCTGAAAACAGTGTCAGTCCGGGTTAGTTCCATTCAAATCATACCAAAACCATATAAAATTGTTGTAAACCTGGCATGAATACTTCATAAATTATAGATATGTTGGAGACGTATCAGGGTCGATCTGAAGGCCTATACCATCTTCATGCGGTCCAAATATATGTACAGGTGGCGTGATGTGTTCGAATCCCCAGTGCACAACTTTGATATGGCACCGGCTGCCTCACAGACCGAATACCGTACCCCCAGGAAGCCAGGTTCAAGACGTAGGGTGCCGGTTCCCCCACTTCGAGCCGGCGGGAGAGAATCCAACGCATGTGCTCATACTTAATTTGGTCTGAGATGCCACCATGACCTATCGTACCACAGACCAAGAGGAACCCATCATGGTCAATCCCTTCTTGTTGTGGGTCAAAGGGATAGACCGCACAGGCCCACAGATCTCGTGCCATGGAAAGCCGCACGATGGGGTGGATTAGAAGACCACGTACTACCGCCACCTGCGTGTCACCAAAATATACACGTAATTAAGTATATGATAGGGTGGTGTGTGATGTTTAAATAACCAATGCAACTTTGATGTGGCACCTGCCTCACAAAAATAGACCCCCCAGGAAAGACGCAAGGTGCCGAAATATGTTGAAATAACTAAATTTTATTCTCAAATTTTTCAAAACAACAAATAACAAACCTTATTGAAATCAATAAAAAAGCACATTGTATGTTCAAATGACAAATTTTCAGTACCAAGATTTTCAAAACAACAAATAACAAAAAAATCATTCTCCAAACTTTCAAAACAAGTATCTTGAGGTTTATTTAACCAACCTGACGGATCAGTATATACATTTAGATATCTAAATGTTTACAGTGACCTATCCGATCGTTTAAATGAAACTCAAGGTATAACAACTTCCCACCAGGTCACCCATCCTTAGACTGCCCCAGCCACAGCACTCTTAACCTATGTGTTCCATTCGAATCAGCTAGCAGAAGGGAAGCTGCACCTTGCTGACAAGAGTTGCCTCCTCGCGTTTAAGGCGTATCCCGATGGTCACCGTGTGGGACCTACTCCCTTTCACACACGTTTGTGCTTTTAGAAACTGTGTGCAATCTTTACATACTGGACCACTTCCATTCAAACTTACATAATTTTTACATAAAACTGTCCAGAAGAAGCAAAAGCTTTGACTTTTCATTAATTAAGAAGAAGATGGTTACCCAGTTAATTGCGGAAAACCGGGCAAAAACCGATACAAAAAGGGCCTAAACCGGCCGGAGTCCATGACCACCACCCTTGCCTATGGAAACTCTTGGCTGAGCATGAACTGGTGCAGGTGTTCGTCCACGCGTGTGATACACTCGCAGAACTGCTGTACCGTGATATCGATCTCTGTCGGTGCATTTAGAAATGGGTCCTTAATACCACTGACTTATGCACAGGCAGTAGTAGCCTTCCCGCCGGCAAGGGTTGCCGGAGAATAATTCAAGCCGAGTCCAGAACCAATACCAAGATTCAAGACCCAGTTACAGAAGCTACTGGACCGAAGATAAAGACGAAGCATCAAATTCTACACCAAAGATAACCTTTGCCGGCAAGGCCGAGCCGGCAAGGTGAAGGCCCGACAAGCTCCGTGCCGGCAAGCTCTCACTAGCTATTAGCGCTCCACCTCATCGAGCAGCTAGTCGATAATCGATGAGGTGTCGAGTCCGCAGGCAGTTAGGTGAGATTTATCGGGCACGTGTCAGCGCGCTGGAAGGAAATTTACCTTTAATGACACCCGTCCAGAAGGCGTGTCAAAATAATAGGAGGTAGCTGGGCGAGTGGTGCAGAATCATTGCCGGGGCTCCTCCTCCGCATGACACCTAACGGAGCATTTATTGCTTTTGTCCTAAACTGGCAGAGTTAGGTATGATAGCACTGTTTGCTATCTAATCAACCTGTAATGACTGTTTTGCCACTGTGGTGACCCCTTAAGCTATAAAAGGAGGGCCAGGGCAACGTTTACAGGGGGATCGATCCTTTGCATAACTTGCATGGTAGCTGCTCTTCCTGCACCTTGCCGGGGGAAGCGCTCCTTGTACTTGTGCTCATACGCATCCAATATACAAAGCAGGAGTAGGGTTTTACACCTCACGGTGGCCCGAACCTGGGTAAAATCCCCTTGCATTTCTGCTGGTTCTGCTCTTTGTGTTCGTCGATCTCCCTAGTCGAACCGTAAAGGGGCTAGATGGCCCCATAAATGGTCGTACGCACGACATCTTTGGCTTGCCAGGTAGGGGGATCGCTTGGGCGAACCTGAATCAGCAGATTGCAGGTTAGTTTCATTAGCTTCATCATCATCTTCCTCGTCGTTGATGGCTCCCAAGAAGAAGGGCATCACGATGACGGCTCCTTTCACTTCCTAGGTTCCTTCGCACGTATCCGCAGGCGGCGCCGGCGGCGCGGCCAACGCGGGCGGTGCGGATAGCGCGGTTGGCACGACCGGCACAGGCGGCGCAGTCGGCATGCCCACCGTGGTTGGAGCAGGATGCGGAGGCGCTGGAGGCGGTCAACTTCCTTGACCCTCTGGCAAGAAAAGCCCTGATGGCGCGGGTGGAGCGGATGGACGTCTTCCTCCTCCTCGCCACGTCGACGAGCGCAGCCACCAGAGCAGCAATGCCCGGGCCGACTCGAGCCAAGATACCGTCGTGGCAGCGTCTAGAGATGCTGCGTCAGGATAGACGCCGCACCCCTCACACAATGGGCGCAGCGCAGCTCCGAGCGGCGTCGATGACTCAGGGCGGCGGCGACCACATGGCAAGACACATGTCGATCAAGTTCCAGATCCTCAGGCACCACCTCCGCCACGACAGCCCGCTGCTGGGCATGTGCCGCGGCAACAAGATCGCAATGGCGCTCCTGCTGGCTCTGCCAGGAGTAGAGCAATGTCGCGGTCTTCCCTTCTGGCCATGCCAGCCACAGCAGCAGAGGCGATGGCGTGGGCCCAGATGCTGCCGAACTTTCCTCCGGCAGCAGACAAGATGGATGAGTGGAGAGCCACCATCCAGAGCCTGATTGGATTTGCTGAAGCCAGCGGATCACAGCAGGCGGGACCATCTCGACGTCCGCAAACGGCACCAGTAGCTCCAACTGGTGGCCGTGTTGAGGGTGCTGCACCAACGGTGCAGTCACCTCCGCGGCAACAACAACAACAGCAACCGTGACGAACTCAACAATCTTTTGTGCCCGACGAGGTGTCAATGGCCTCTTCAGATCCGCGAGCGCGGCAAGATCAGCGGCAACTGCTGCAAGACAGGCGGGTAGAGGATGCCCGCACCACCACTGAACGGAACCGGGAGGCGCGCCGTCAATTCGACGTGCGCAACGGCCCAGTCGTTGATGAGCCTGCGCCCGAGGTTGGCGGATATCTGCCTAACGAGGTTGGATGTCCAGCCTTCACTCGTGAACTGTGGCAAGTCCGCTGGCCGTCCATCCGGGCCTTCAAGCCGGAAGTACCAGAAAAGTACGATGGCAAGCTGAACCCGGCAGAGTTTCTGCGCATCTACACGATTGTCGTGCAAGCTGCCGGGGGAAGAGACAAGAAGATTCTCGCCAACTAATTCCCGTTGGTGCTGAAGCCCAACGTGAGGTCTTGGCTGATGAACTTGCCGGAGAACTCCATTTCTTCATGGTCAGATCTCTGCAATGAGTTTGTTGGTGCCTTTACCGGAGGCCACAAGGCCCCTGGACAGCCCAGCGATCTACAAGTGATCCCGCAGAGAGATGGTGCAACTTTGCGCAAGTACATCCAGAGATTCTGCCGCGTGCACCACAATATTCCGGATGTGCACCCCGCAGCCGTGATTGCCGCCTTCCACACGAACGTGCATAATCGAAGGATGCGGGAGAAGATGAACGTCAAGCTGCCGAAGACCGTTAACGAGCTCTACACGTTGGCGGATAAGTGCGCGCGCGCTGAGGAAGGAAGGAGACTTCCCGGGGAGGACGCTGGTGCCGAGGTGGATTCCTAGGATGACGATGCTGCCACCCCGAAGAAGAAGGGCCGAAAGCGCAACAGGAAGCGCAAAGGCAAAACTGTGATGGCTGTCGAAGGGTTCGGCAACTCCAACACTGCCAAGAAAGCCAAAACGGAAGACTCCGGCAAGGAGGCTGCTGTATGCGCCACTTGTCAGGAGCCGGCGGCAAACGAGAAGGCCGGAAACCTGATGGTCCATACTGCAAGATTCACTGCACCAAGGGTCATGATCTCCAAGAGTGCCGACAAGTCAAGCACTTTGCGGAGAAGCAGAAAGCTGAGTATGAAAAATGCGACAAGGAGAAGGCCCAGGATGGTGTTGGCAGATCTGGGAAGAAAAACCGTGGTGGTCGAGGAGGTCGCCGCGGCAAGGCCAAGCAACAAAAAGAGAAACCTGCTAGAGGCCGTGAAAAGAAAGAAGAAGATGATGGAAGTGAAGAGGAAGAGGACGATGGAGAGTCCAGTGAACAGGAATTCCAAAAGGCAACCGAGGCCATGTGCATTGACGGATGTGCATCTTTGCACTCTTCTCACCGCCAACTCAAGCAGTGGGCACGTGAAGTTAATGCAGTGGAGCCGGTAATAGGCGCCCAAAAGGCGCCCAAAAGCCGCTCAAATGGTCACACACGCCTATCATTTTCGATACCGAGGATCACCCTGATCGCACAACTGCGGTCGGGTGTTTGCCGTTGTTGGTTTCATCGACAATTCGCAACCTCCAGGTCATGAAAATGTTAGTTGACGGTGGAGCCGGCTTAAATTTGATTTCTCTAGAAGTAATCAAGAGGCTACAAATTCCCGACGAAGAGCTCAAGCAGACTGGTACATTCCAAGGAGTGAACCCGGGAAGGAGACAGCCCAAGGGGAAGATCACATTGTCGGTGACGTTTGGCGGGGAATTGAACTATAGAACAGAGAAGATTGTGTTTGATGTTGTCAAGATCCCCTTGCCATATAATGGAATTCTTGGCCGCCCAGCTTTGCCTAAGTTTATGGTAGCATCCCACTATGCCTATAACACGTTAAAGATGACAGGGCCGATGGGTGTCATTTCCATCAACTCCGATAAGAAGGACGCAGTTATTTGCGTCGACAAACTCTACAGAGATGCGGTTGCAGCAGAAGCTGCCAAGGCGCCAGCTCCCGCCAAGAAGAAGAAAAGCAAGAAGTCCACCAAGACCTCTGACAAGAATTTCGGGAAACACACCTCTTCGGAGTGCTGCGCACCTGTTGAAGACTTGCCGGAGTGCTCTACCGGCAAGAAATCGAAGGCCACTCCACCAGCCACGAAAAAGGTGTCGGCGAATTAGGATGGCACTGGCGGTACCTTCACCATCAGTGCCTCACTTGATAGCAACTAGGAAAGCGCGCTCATTGCCTTCCTACGGGCGAATGTCGATGTGTTTTCATGGAAAACGTATGACATCCCCGGTGTCCCCAGGGAGGTAATTGAGCACCACCTTGCCGTCTGTCCTCATGCTCGGCCCGTCAAACAGAAAATCAGGAAGCAGGCTTTGGAGCGGCAATAGTTCATTGAGGAAATCAAGAAACTTGAAACAGCAGGCTTAGTTAGAGTTGTACTACATCCAACTTGGTTAGCAAATCCAGTTGTAGTGCGTAAAGCAAATGGAAAGTGGAGACTTTGTATCGACTACAGTGATGTTAAAAAAAGCATGTCCAAAGGATCCTTTCCCTTTGCCGTGCATTGACCAAATTGTAGACTCTACTGCCGGCTGTGATTTACTCTCATTCCTTGATGCATATTCTGGCTACCATCAAATATTCATGGCCAAGGAGGATGAGGAGAAAACCGCATTCATTACTCCATGTGGCACATATTGCTTTGTGCGTATGCCTTTCGGATTAAAGAGTGCTGGTTCAACATTTGCACGAGCAGTCCAGATTGGTTTTGACCCCAGCTGCAGAGGAATGTGGAAGCATATATGGACGATATAGTGGTCAAAACCAAGGACAAATCAACCCTCATTCAAAACTTCGAAGAAACATTTGCAAACTTGCGCAAGATCAATTTGAAGCTCAACCCTGAGAAGTGTGTGTTTGGCGTTCCATCCGGCAAACTTCTCGGGTTCTTTATATCTCAGCGTGGAATCGAAGCAAATCCCGACAGATCAAAGCAATTGAGCAGATTCAAGCACCAAAAAGCGTCAAGGATGTGCGGCGTCTTGCCGGCTGTGTTGCTGCCTTAGGCAGGTTCATTTCAAAATCTGCTGAGCGCGCCCTGCCGTTTTTCAAGATTTTGAAAAAGGCAGGTCCAATGAAATGGACTCCGGAAGCGGAGGCCGCGCTGCAGGATTTGAAAAGATACCTCTCTTCTGCGCCAACGCTAGTTGCGCCTAATCCACAAGAGTCATTGCTGCTATATCTGGCGGCAACAAATCAAGTGGTCAGTGTTGCATTAGTGGCGCAGAGGGATGTCTTTGATGAAGAAGCAGCAGCGGCAAGCCCGTCTAGCGACAAACCAGAATCTTCTCTGGCAAGGTCTGGTGCCGATAAATCAGAAGCAGCGCAAGCAAATGAAGCTGATCAGCAAGTGGTGCCGAAGAAGAAGGTGGTGCACCGACCAGTGTATTTTGTTAGTTCCCTTCTACAGGGGGCTAGATCAAGTTATTCTGGTGTGCAGAAGTTGCTTTTCGGTCTTCTTATGGCCTCGAGAAAGCTGTGTCACTACTTCCAGGCACATGAGATCACCGTCGTCACTCGCTTTCCGTTGCAGCATATTTTGAGGAATCCAGATGCAACTGGCAGGATAGTGGAGTGGGCGTTGGAACTGTCGAGCTTTACACTCAAGTTTGAAAGCACATCAACTATTCAGAGCAGGGCCTTGGCGGAGTTCATTGCAGAATGGACGCCAACGCAAGATGAAGAAATCCAAGAAACAGCTCTCCCCGGCAAAGAGACAGCCAAAGAATGGATCATGTACTTTGACGGTGCCTTCTCGCTACAAGGCGCCGGTGCTGGAGTGCTGCTTGTCGCACCCACCAGAGAGCACCTCAAGTATGTAATTCAAATGCACTTTCCCAGGGAGAAAGCAACAAACAACACTGCTGAGTACGAAGGGCTCCTTGCTGGTCTTAGGATCGCAGTGGACCTCGGGATCAGAAAGTTGATCATCCGTGGTGACTCACAGCTTGTTGTGAAGCAAGTAAACAAAGATTACCAGAGCCCGTTGATGGAAGCGTATGTGGAAGAAGTGAGGAAATTGGAAGAACACTTTGACGGATAGCAAACAAAGCACATTCCTCGAGCGGAAAATAGCATTGCTGATCAACTGTCAAAGTGTGCTGCTCAAAAGCTTCCTGTGGAACCGGGAACTTTTGTACTCCATTAGAATCAACCATCAGTCACTCCATCAACGCAGGCCAGTAAAAGAAGAAAGTTGAACAGCGGCAAGTATTTTCCGGCAGAGCTTCCAGAATCCACCGGCAAGAAGGTTGCCGGGGGCAACGACACGACTGTTGGTGAGCAGCAGCTTCGCGCAGAGCCTCAGGTTCTTGCTGCTGAGGCAAGCGCTCCCACGGTCAAAGAAATGCCTTTAATCCTTGTCGTCGAGCCGCAGGCTCCGGCATGGGCACAGTAGATAGTTCATTTCCTTCAAACAGGAGAACTTCCCAATGATCAAGAAGAAGCTGAGAGAGTAGCCCGTCAGTCAAGTATGTATCAGTTTGTGGATAACACGCTATACAGAAAGAGACCAAACGGTGTGAAATTGAAGTGTATTTGCCGGGAAGATGGACTAAAGCTGTTGGCAGAGATACATGGAGGCATATGTGGTTCTCACATACGATCAAGAGCGCTTGTCGGGAAAGCTTTCCGGCAAGGCTTCTATTGGCCCACTGCCCTCTAGGATGCAACTGGGCTAGTAACCAAGTGTGAAGCATGCCAGTTCCATTCGAAGAACATACATCAGCCAGCTCAAGCTCTTCAAACAATCCCTCTCTCCTAGCCCTTTTCGGTCTGGGGGCTTGATATTTTGGGCCCCTTCCCCCGTGCTACCGGGGGATTCGAGTTCTTGTACGTCGCCATCGACAAGTTCACAAAGTGGCCTGAAGTGGACCAGTGAGGAAGGTGACAACACAGTCGGCCATCAAGTTCTTCAAAGGACAAGTTTGCCGGTTTGGGGTTCCTAACAGAATCATCACCGACAACGGCACTTAGTTCACGAGCCGCACCTTCATGCAGTACACCCAAGACCTTGGCAGCAAAATCTGTTTTGCATCTGTTGCTCACCGGAGAAGCAACGGTCAAGTGGAAAGGGCAAATGCTGAAGTGCTGCGAGGCCTCAAGACAAGAACTTTTGACAGGCTGCATAAGTGTGGAAGACGCTAGATTGATGAGTTGCCAGCGGTTCTTTGGTCACTCAGAACGACACCAAATCGAGCTACCGGCCAAACACCCTTCTCCCTAGTCTATGGTGCAGAAGCGGTGCTCCCCACGGAACTCATATATGGGTCACCTCGAGTGCTCACCTACGATGAGGCAGAGCAAGAGCAGCTGCGGCAAGATGACGTAATGCTCCTTGAGGAAGATCGTCTTCGGGTGGCTATGCGAGCTGCAAGCTACCAGCAAGCCTTGCAACGCTATCATAGCCGCGAAGTGCATGCACGAAGCCTTGAGGAAGACGACCTTGTTCTTCGGCGCATTCAGTCCGCCAAAGGATCAAAAAAGTTGACGCCGAAGTGGGAAGGCCCTGATCGGGTAGCACGAGTCACCAGACCTAGCGCAGTCCATCTGGAGACCGAAGATGGCATCCTAGTGCAAAACTCATGGAATATTGAGCATCTTCGCAAGTTCTACCCATAAGGCGTAGTTGCCGGGACTCCCGGCAACCCCTTTTGTACAAGCTTTGTCGTCAAGACTTGTAACCTTTTGTACAAAGCCAGGCGCAGACCCTGTGCATAACTGAAATAAAGCTAAGTGTTTCACAACTTTTTGTACAGATTCATTTATGTATAAATGCATGTGATGTTGTGATTACACTTTGATTTGTATAAAATGGCTGATGAACCGTCAAGGTTCCCAAATCATTCTTTTCTCTTCTTTATTTTTTTTCAAAGGACAGAAGGATCCCTCGCGTGCAAGTTTCCCGGGGGGGTGATGATGGGATTACCATTTAAATGACGTTCAAGTGATCATTTTGTGCGACAAGAAAGACAGTACAAGGAAAAGCTAAGTTGAAAACTTTGAAACAATTTCCTTGTTATATTTGCAATTTCCCTTGAACGATTGTGTGTTTGTATGAAAAACCTGCACGTAAAGGAACCTTGTCACGATCAGATTGCGCTCTCATCTTGCCTCGAGTCCGCTCGGCAAGATTTGCAGCTGCATTAAGACCGTCAAGTTACCATGCCGGAGGCGACGCTTCCAGTAGGCTGCTAAGGACCTGTTCCTCAAAGTGATCGCGGCAAGTGTGCGCACCGGCAGGTTTGCAAAAAACGTAGGGGCCACATCATGCAAAAACAAAGACAGACAAGGAAAAATTGCAGATTTTTAAAATGGAATCAACATGCATTTCATTTAAACGCACCGTAAGCGTGATACATTGATTCCGTTACAGGAGCAAAAGGAGCGCCTAAGTAAAGCACGACTCGTTCTCAGAAGGCCAGATGATGGTGCTACTGGTGTCTAGCTGGAGTCGGAGTCGTCATCTTCATTCTTCACGCTTGGAGAGCCGTCGTCGTCATCCTCGGTCTCGCTGGAGGAGCTGGCGTCGCTGCTGCTTTCGCTTTCAGCACAGCACTCCAAGCGCCCGCCGGAATTACCGAAGAACTTCACGAAGAGCGTAGAAGAGCCATCAAATCTGAAGTGGAGAAGATGCCCTCGTCCTAACCCATCGGAGCGGGCGAACGACTTCCACCCCTGCCGCAAATATATGAAGTCATTGGGGAAGATTTCCGTGGCCACCCAGGCAGGGCTGTTGCAGCACCCATCTTCTCGCAGCCAGAGGCCTGGGGGCTCGTCACCTTCCATTGTCTTTGGGAAGGACTTTGGAAGCCGCAACCAGTTTGCGTGGCTGATGATGCATCGCCACAACGAACTCGTGCGCTGCTTCCACCGAGTAAGCTTCTGCTGGTGGAGGAAGCGCGGCTAATCCGGCATGGCTACCTCGGCCCCGGAGTCCGCGCCCTCCACGACCATGATTTGTGGCCCTTCCCCCGCGGAAGCTGGAGCCGACCTTCGCAGGCGTGGCAAGGGCGCTCGCCCGGCCTCGCGCAGACGACCTCACGGACGTGGCGGACGCTCGTGCTCGACCTCTACCTCTCGCCATCGCAATGGTGGATCTTCAGAGAGAATAGCAAAGGGAGGAAAACGAAGGAAGAGAGCGATGATGATTGGCAGAATGGAATGGGAAGAGATGGATGAGCAGCGCCCTCCGTAGCCCTCTCTTTATGGGGAAGGTGCGGGGGCTGGCTCTTCACTGTTTGAGGTGACTGTACATTATCAGGCGCACCGCTCCAGCGACCGCCCCTCTTCGCCAATCACTCGCCTCGCATGTAAAACGCATGGCGGAAAGAGCAGTAAAAGCGACAATTACAACAGATATGGCAGTTATTCTCTGCCACGTGTGCATGTGCATTGTTTTGGGCCTAGCCCAACGACGCTTGGCATGCGCGTATGGCCCAGGCCAGGGGGTTCCTGTCGGTGCATTAAGAAATGGGTCCTTAATACCCCTGACTTATGCATAGGTAGTAGTAGCCTTCCCACCGGCAAGGGTTGCCGGAGAATAATTCAAGCCGAGTCCAGAACCAATACCAAGATTCAAGACCCAGTTGCAGAAGCAACTTGAGAGAAGATAAAGACGAAGCATCAAATTCTACACCAAAGATAACCTTTGCTGGCAAGACCGAGCCAGCAAGGTGAAGGCCCGGCAAGCTCCGTGCCGGCAAGCTCTCGCTAGCTGTTAGCGCTCCACCTCATCGAGCAGCTAGTCGCTAATCGATGAGGTGTCGAGCCTGCAGGCAGTTTGGTGAGATTTATCGGGCACGTGTCAACGCGCTGGAAGGAGATTTACCTTTAATGACACCCGTCCAGAAGGCGTGTCAAAATAATAGGAGGTAGCTGGGCAAGCGGTGCAGAATTCATGTCGGGGCTCCTCCTCCACATGACACCTAATGGAGCATTTATTGCTTTTGTCCTAAACTGGCAGAGTTAGGTATGATAGCACTGTTTGCTATCTAATCAACCTGTAATGACTCTTTTGCCACTGTGGTGACCCCTTAAGCTATAAAAGGAGGGCCAGGGCAACGTTTACAAGGGGGATCGATCCTTTGCATAACTTGCATGGTAGCTGCTCTTCCTGCACCTTGCCGGGGGAAGCGCTCCTTTTACTTGTGCTCATACGCATCCAATATACAAAGCAGGAGTAGGGTTTTACACCTCACGGTGGCCCGAACCTGGGTAAAATCCCCTTGCGTTTCTACTGGTTATGCTCTCTGTGTTCGTCGATCTCCATAGTCAAACCGCATAGGGGCTAGATGGCCCAATAGATGGTCGTCCTCACGACAATCTCCGCCAAGGGTATTTCATCGGCGACGGTCGATTCCAAGCCGCGATGAACATTTTGCTCTACTTCATCGATGTTGGCACCTTGGGGGCCAAGGATGTCGAATAGCCAAGCGACCAGCCCATTGGCGTCGTGGCGGTGAATTCTAGCAGTGCATACGCTATCCGATGCAATTATGGCGCTGAAGGCCACTTCCCATTTCTGACGGGGAATCGGGATGCTTACCGGCCCTGGAAAGGGCCTCTCGAGTGGTTGAGTCAATAAGATGCTGATAGGGTCCCGCTCACTCGGTGCGGCGCACCGCACCTAATGCGTGGTGGCATTCTCCTGCTCTTGCGCGGCAGCGCTTTGCCGCTCTTGCTCTGCTCTGCTCCACAGGTGGCGACGAACACATGTGTAGACGTCGGCCCGCTCAAGCACTGGGGCGCGATGATACCGCTCACGCTCGGCGGCGTGCGACCGTTCTTGCTCTCCGTCCTGCTCTGGCTTGTTCTCCTCGTCGAGGAGGTTGATGACAAGGGCGGCGGTTCGCCGCTTTGGCATGCTTGGAATGCTGTACTGCAGTATAGCCGGTGTGTCTCTGCCTAGCCTTTTTTGCCCGCTGACACTGGTGGCGGGAAACTGATGGGGGGAGTGGCGGCAAACCGATTGGGGGAGTGGCGGGAAACAGTAGCGTGTTTGGATATATAACACCATTAATATGGAAAACTTAGGAAAGAAGGAAGCATGAGCTAGCAGGACGCGTGCGCACACAGTGCTAACCCACGGGTGCCAGACGATTGACCAGAACTGCTTTAAATTATTCATGGTTCGTTTGGCCTTTTTTATACATTAATTGAGTTTTCTAGTCATTTAATGTGCATAATTAAATTTTTTAGTACAGGCACTTCCTACAGTGAACCAAAATGGGTAGAAAATAATATATGTGTCCTTGGGTGCAAGTTAGGTACCATGCAAGAAATGGGAATTAATTTCAAACATCTCGGTGTCGTGGCTCGGCCGCAAACATTGAGAAACTTGGTTTTTAAATTCTAGTAAATCCAAAACTCATCTAATATTCATGAAACATGGCATGGTGTCATGACATGGCACATATATGCCGTGGTAAATTTTTTGTCCAATTCGGGACAAGTTTTGGGACAAGCCTCTTACAAACCGAAGCTTCTCACAAGAAGCCTCGTGGTTCCGATAGGAATGTGTCACCTTTGTGGGTGAAACGACATTTGCTGCCTCTTCTCGCTTTTTTAGAGGCAACATAGAGCAATAGGAGTATTGTGCTAAAATATGGAATTATTCATGGTTCGTTTGGCCTTTTTTATACAGTAATTGAGTTTTCAAGGCATTTAATGTACATAATTCAAATTTGAACTACAGGCACTTGCTCCAGTGCACCAAAATGGGTAGAAAAATCATATATATGTCCTTGGGTGGATGTTTAGGTCCCATGCAAGAAATGGGAATTAATTACAAACATCTCGGCGTTGTGGCTCGGCCGCAAACATTGAGAAACTTGGTTTTTAAATTCCCATAAATCCAAAACTCGCCTGAAATTCATGAAACTTGGCATGGTGTCATGACATGGCACATATATATATATATATTGTGGATTTTTTTGTCCAATTTGGGACAAGTTTGGGGACAAGCCTCTTACAAACCGGAGCTTCTCACAAGAAGCCTCGTCGTTCCGATACAGAACGTGTCACCTTTGTGGGTGAAACAACATTCCCCGCCTCGTCTTGTCTTGAATTTTTTCTAGAGGTAACATGGACCAATAGGAGTGTCGTGCAGAAATATGGAATTATTCAGGGTTCGTTTGGCCTTTTTTATACATTAATTGAGTTTTCTAGGCATTTAATGTCCATAATTCAAATTTGAACTACAGGCACTTGCTCCAGTGCACCAAAATGGGTAGAAAATCATATATGTGTCCTTTGGTGCATGTTTACATCCCATGCAAGGAATGGGAATGAATTTCAAACATCTCGGTGTTGTGGCTCGACCGCAAACATTGAGAATCTTGGTTTTTAAATTCCCGTAAATCCAAAACTCGCCTAAAATCCATGAAACTTGGCATGGTGTCATGACATAGCACCTATTTGCCGTGGTAATAATTTTGTCCAATTTCGGACAAGTTTTGGGACAAGCCTCTTACAAACCGGAGCTTCTCATCAGAAGCCTCGTGGTTCCGACATGGAATGTGTCCCCTTTGTGGGTGAAACGACATTCGCTGCCTCTTCTCGCTTTGAATTTCTTTCTGGATGCAACATAGAGGAATAGGAGTGTCGTGCTAAAATATGGAATTATTCATGGTTCGTTTGACCTTTTCTATACATTAATTGAGTTTTCTAGGCATTTACTGTGCATAATTCAAACTTGAACTACAGGCACTTGCTCCAGTGCACCAAAATGGGTAGAAAAATCATATATGTGTCCTTGGTACATGTTTAGGTCCCATGCAAGAAATGGGAATGAATTACAAACATCTCGGCGTCGTGGCTCGGACGCAAACATTGAGAAACTTGGTTTTTAAATTCCCGTAAATCCAAAATTCGCCTGAAATTCATGACACTTGGCATGGCGTCATGACATGGCACATATATGCCGTGGTAAGTTTTTTGTCCAAATTGGCCAAAGTTTGGGGACAAGCCTCTTACAAACCGGAGCTTCTCACAAGAAGCCTCATGGTTCCGATAGGGAACGTGTCACCTTTGTGGGTGAAACAACATTCGCCGCCTCTTCTCGTCTTGATTTTCTTCTAGAGGAAACATAGACCAATAGGAGTGTCCTGGCTAAATTTGGAATTATTCAAGATTCGTTTGGCCTTTTTATGTATTAATTGAGTTTTCTAGGCATTTAATGTCCATAATTCAAATTTGAACTACAGGCACTTGCTCCAGTGCACCAAAATGGGTAGAAAGATCATATATGTGTCCTTTAGTGCATCTTTACATCCCATGCAAGGAATGGGAATGAATTTCAGACATCTCGGTGTCATGGCTCGGCCGCAAACATTGAGAATCTTGGTTTAAAATTCCCGTAAATCCAAAACTTGCCTGAAATTCATGAAACTTGGCATGGTGTCAAGACATGGTACATATATGCTGTGGTAAATATTTTGTACAATATGGGACAAGTTTGGGGACAAGCCTCTTACAAACCAGAGCTTCTCACAAGAAGCCTCATGGTTTCGATAGGGAACGTGTCACCTTTGTGAGCGAAATGACATTCGCTGCCTCTTCTCGTCTTGAATTTTTTTTCTAGAGGCAACATAGACCAATAGAAGTGCCGTGATGAAATATTGAATTATTCAGGGTTCGTTTGGCCATTTTTATACATTAATTGAGTTTTCTAGGCATTTGATGTCCATAATTCAAATTTGAACTACAGGCACTTGCTCCGGTCCATATAAATGGGTAGAAAAATCATATATGTGTCCTTCGTTGCATGTTTTCGTTCCATGCAAGGTAAGGGAATGAATTTCAAACATCTTGGTGTCATGGCTCGGCCGCAAACATTGAGAATCTTGGTTTTTAAATTCTCGTAAATCTAAAACTCGCCTGAAATTCATGAAACTTGACATGGTGTCATGACATGGCACATATATGTCGTGTTAAATTTTTTGTCCAATTTGGGACAAGCCTCTTACAAACCGGAGCTTGTCACAAGAAGCCTCGTGGTTCTGATAGGGAACGTGTCACCTTTGTGGGCGAAACATCATTCGCTGCCTCTTCTCGCCTCGATTTTCTTTCTAGAAGCAACATAGACCAATAGGAGTGTCAAGCTAAAATGTGGAATTATTTAGGGTTTGTTTGGCCTTTTTTATACATTATTTGGGTTTTCTAGGCATTTAATGTGAATAATTCAAATTTGAACTACAAGCACATGCTCTAGTGCACCAAAATGGGTTGAAAAATCATATATGTGTCCTTGGGTGCAGCTCCTGGGTGCCAAGTGAAAAGAGAGATCCTCACATAAGGTGAGAAACTCGGTACTAAGGAACTTTTATTTGAGCGAGGTTCATCTTGGAAAACATTACCAGGCACTTGTTGGTGAAGTTCATCATGATGAAGCAACCAAGTGGCTTGTGTGTGTCTTTTATTCGGTTGGCACCGTACCGTACATGTCACCACATAAGGTCCAAGCCTCTGTGAAAATAACACACAGATAAAAACATCGATTCGGTACACGAACGGAGTTCGTATACCCAACCGGGAAAAAGAAATAAAAGAAAACGTAGTTGCTATAGAGAATTATTGGCTATGGAGTTTCAGAGGTAATTAACAGTGATTAAAAGCAAATAGTCGGTTAGAAAATACCCCGTCGACCTCAGACGTCAAAAAAGAATCAATTGGAGGTATTTTTGCCTTCATACGGGCGCTCAAACGATCGGTTGCAGTCATATAGAATGTCGTCGTTCGCTCTGGGAGATGCTCATTGTGGACGCGAGGTGAAACGACCGCTCATACGAGCGCGAGCGCTCATACGGTGGGCCGTCTTTTTCTCTGGTCCTCTTCTTTCTTGCAGCCATGAGCTCATACTGGCGCTCAAACGACCAGGACAATCGTATGAAAACCGTCTTTTCTCCTGGAGCTACAGAACTTCATGTAATTTTTTGTGCTTCCTCCTCACGTTAGGCACATAACTATATTACAATAAAAATAGGAGGAGGTATGCAACAAAAACAGGCTACCGACATGCTTATAAATTTTACCAACGAAAGTATTACGAAACCAACTCAAATAGCAACTACTCAAAACAAAAACAAAAGTGCCAATGCAACATGAAATGCAACTAGACTCAAGACACAAAGCTAAGAAATACACCTACGGACTTCCGGGTTACCTCCCTGCCAGTGCTTTCTTTATAGCCATATAGCTAGGCTTCGGGGCTTCATATGGTCATCCACCCGGATCCCAAGGGATATCAACCCCGAGTGTGAGACCAACCTCAGACCGGGGTTTGGAGCACCTCATAACAGAGCTCGGTCGGAGGCGCACTCGCTTACAGTGCATCGGTATCATATATGTAAATTCATACTCGCTCTTGGGCGAGTACCGATGCACCGAGTTAAGTGAAGATGCCTAAAACATTAGTGGCTGCAACTTCACAGTAATATTATAATTAAGAGGATGAGGAGCTGCAGGTAAAGCATAACCTTCATCATTTTCATCAAGTTGCACATTAATCATGTCAAAACAATTACCATTGGTGGTAGTTTCTGGACAGTGGCCATTCCATCCGTCATCTCCGTGTTCCTCTAGATCATCATTTTCTAAACGTTCTTCTTCTTGTGACTCGATGACATCTTCTTCTTTTTGTTCTTGCATAAGGTTATGTTCCTGCGAGATTTTGACTCGGGAGTTGGCATCCATCCATTCTTGATAGTCCTCGTACCATGGATTCTCATGAAAATCATTGTCTATGCAAAAGTCATAGACTTCCTCCAACAAGCCTTTATGCTTAGTCACCCATTCATATTCTTCTGGGAACCTGTTGAACCACATTAAAATCTCAAATGATCTAAGCATTAACATCATCTCCTCAATTACCTCTACATCTTCAAGAGGATGTTCACTAAGGTTGTATGATCTCACAACCGGATGTGGGTGATCTCTGCAATAAAAGCTCATGTGGAGAAGAGATTGGCACTGTATGCAACCTTTAGGGATATCATGAGTTATAATCTCTAACTCCATAAATTTCTCACCCATTTCTTTACCTTTGTCGGTTTCAGGTATTCCGCAAGTATCCTCTTTTTTTGTAGTATCGTTCTATTGCAGCCTCCATGTCTTCATCTCACATCTCAAAGCAAGACATTTTTTTTCTTTTTTTGGGTTAAGATAAAAACAGTAAGATAAATAGCAACAAACAAAATAAACTAAGTGCGAGCGAGTAAGTAATAACCAAGTGCTATGCTCCCCGGCAACGGCGCCAGAAAATCCTTGTTGACATGCAAGTGCACAGGGCTGTTGTAGCACTTTTGTTGTGATAAGTAGAGTGTCGAACCCATAGGGAGTGAATAGGAAGGCATGAAAAACCCCGCAACTACGCTGTCACTTCCATGCAGCCACGTACGCACCCAAACCAGAGTTTGGAAATAGCCTATTCTATCGTTGCTAGGAAAACGAGATAAAAAGAATTTAACTAAACTACTAAGAAGAAGAATAAAAACAGGAAATAAATGACACTAAGTTAGTAAGGAAGACACTTGAGTAGTAAGGCGTTCTCGAGGGGTCCAGAATCACTACCACATATAAACTATGTATCCTCTAGTAACTGGTTAAATGCATAAGTGGGTGGAGCCGGGTACAGTACACGTTCTACTCGAGGTAGACTTCGTGCCACACACAACACCATCATAGCCTCCCCCATAGGGTTACAACTAATGATAATTAAGGGTTACCCCGTGGACATGGCCTCTCTAAGGGTTCTCCGTTATTCCCCAATCCTTTGCAAAGGCGAGGAACCGAGGCTTTTACTGTCACCTCAAATTACCCCAATATCCCCAACCATCACAAGGACTGTAACATACTTCACAGCGCAAGGCACAAATGTGAGTGAGCACTCCTCTCAACATTCGCGAAGGCTACTAACTCGAATTATGAACAGGTAATATTGGATTGCAAGAAATATCATATAGGGTTCAACCATATCCTCAAGAACTAATACAACTACTCAATCATAAATATGAAGGTTAGGGACAAGTTACATGCCGGTGAAGGGAGAAGGCATGGTGGTGATGGCGGCGGCGCATCGGTGATGATGAGGATGATGATGATGATGGTGGCCGCACCCAAGGTGACGGAGATGGGGGCGCCACCTATGGTGGCGGCGCCGGCGCGAGGGCGCCGGTTTGGAGGCCGATGCTCATGGTGGTGGAGCCTCCTCCTTCTTCCCTTGGTGGTTGTCCCTCCTTCTCTTGGTGTTGGAGCAGCAATGGAGATGGGAGGTGGATGAATGAGATGTGATGGAATGAGAGAGGGCGGCGACTAGGGTTGTAGATGACATATATGGAGCGTCCCTCGCTTTCTCTCTTGATGGGCTTCATCCAAGGGCTCACAATGAGCCTTATCCTCTCCCAATCTCTTCTTTACAAGCCAAGGATCTCGTGGGATCTAACGGGGACAAAATTGGTGAAGAATCCCATCTGGAAGGGTAACTTTCAGAGCTCTCTGCACGTCAAACGACCGCGCGTGGTCATTAGAAACGCCGTCTTTTGTGCTGTCTTTTTGTGCTATCCTTCTCCGGTAAAACGACCGCCATTTCTTCATATGAACTCATAATTTGTCGTTCTTGGGCTCGTTGGATTTGTATGATTGACGCCGATCCATTTATGGTCTTAGATCTTGATTTTGAGCACTTTGGAAAAATGACTTTTTCCGACCTTCGAAATGGCTAAGTCTGACCCCTGGCTGACTCCGTATCAATCCCATCCTTGGTCCTTTCATCGTGCTTGGTCCTAGGTTGCTCCAAAACACCTGTAGACACAAGAAAACAAAGAAAAATAATAAAAACCAAATAAAATACTAAATGTGCAATGCTCACAAGGATAAGTGCAAAAAACGGTAATCATGCATAATAGACAACTATTTGGTTCAATGGGACATAATATATAACGAGAACATGCAACAAATGAGCTCTAAAATGCATAAAATATAGAGCCATCACTCTCCTCCACCATCTTCTTCATTGCGACCATGGCACAGGATTTCTCGTGGCGAGCGTCGATGCTCTACTTCACATCCGCAAGACTTTGCTTGACAGCAGCCACAGATTCCCCTGCCAGCAGGTCACGCTCCATGCGGAGATTCGCCACGTCATCCATAAGTTCCTTGATGATGGCGGTCGTCTTGTTCACGGAGGCACTGCTCTTCTCATGCAGCTTCTTCCAGTCGGTGGCCTCCTCATTCTGCTTCTCGCGCTCGTTGCGGAGCTTCGCCTTGTCACCCATAAGTTGCACAATGAGGCTGGTCGCCTTCTCAACCGAGGCATCGCTCTCCTCCAGTAGCTTCACCAAGTCGGCGATCACCTCCTTCTGCTTATTTAATTCCTTTATTCAAAAGTTATAACTTAATTAGGTTTTAATTCAATTTGAATTTTAGTGTTTGTTAAACAATATATAAATTCAAATTTAAATTATTTAAATTTGAACTACGGTGAGCTATGTTGAAACTATAATTCACTAGGTTTATCTTGCAAAAAGAATTATTTAAATTGGATTTATAAATTTCAATTTGTGTCCTATTTAAATTTAAATGCATTTTGTTTGAATTTAAAATTTTAAACTATTCAAAACTTAAATATTTTTTATTCTAGGAGAAAGTATATTCCATAAGGTTTAATTTGCAAAAACTTTCATTCAATTTGGACCTACTCATAAAAAGTTATGATGGTTTAAAGTTGCCGGGGGTATTATGTAAAACTGCCTTTTTAATTCGGTGATTTAAATTAAAGACAAAATGCTCAATATAAGGCTTGGGACACGTGGCACTGATACGTCTCCAACGTATCTATAATTTTTGATTGTTCCCTGCTATTATAGTATCAATCTTGGATGTTTTTATATGCAATTATATATCATTTTTTGGGACTAACCAATTAACCTAGTGCCCAGTGCCAGTTGCTGATTTCTGCTTGTTTTTGGCTTTTCAGAGAAACAGTACTAAATGAAGTCCAAATGCCACGAAACTTTTTGGAGATTTTTTTTCTGGACAAAAGAAACCTTGGAAGCTTCGGGAGGAGGCCAGAAGCCTCACGGAGGCTTCACAAGGCAACAGGGCGCGCCCCAGGGTTGCCTTGTGGGGCCCACGTGTCGGTGTATAAAACATGGGCATTTTATACCCTGACTTATGCACAAACAGTGGCAGCTTCCCTGCCGGCCAAGGCTTGCCGAAAATTGCCAAACATCAAGATTCAAGATCCAGTTGTAGAAGCCACTTGAGAGAAGATCAAGACGAAGCAATCAAGGTCTACACCGAAGATAACCTTTGCCGGCAAGGCCGAGCCGGCAAGGTGAAGGCCCGGCAAGCTCCGTGCCGGCAAGCTCTCACTAGCTGTTAGCGCTCCACCTCATCGAGCAGCTAGTCACTAATCGATGAGGTGTGGAGCCCGCAGGCAGTTAGGTGGGATTTTTCGGGCACGTGTCAGCATACTAGAAGGAGGTTTGCCTTTAATGACACCCGTCCAGAAGGCGTGTCAAGTTAATAGGAGGTAGCTGGGCGCGCGGTGCAGAATCCTTGCCGGGGCTCCTCCTCCACATGACACCTAACGAAGCATTTATTGCCTTTGTCCTAAACTGGTAGAGTAAGGTATGATAGTACTGTTTGCTATCTAATCAACTTGTAATGACTGTTTTGCCACTGTGGTGACCCCTTGAGCTATAAAAGGAGGGCCAGGGCAACCATTACAGATCCCCCGATCAAACCCTTGCACAACTCGCATGCATAGCTGCCCTCTCTCCACCTTGCCGGGAGAAGCGCTCCTTGTACTTGTGCTCATACACATCCAATACACCAAAGCAGGAGTAGGGTTTTTACACTTCACGGTGGCCCGAACCTGGGTAAAATCCCTTGCGTTCTCTGTTTTTTCTGCTCTTCGTGCTCGTCGATCTTCCTAGCCGAACTGCAAAGGGGCTAGATGGCCCCATAGATGGTCGTACCCACGACATGTTTGGCGCGCCAGGTAGGGGGATCGCTTGCGCGAACCTGAATCCGCAGATTGCGCGTCAATTTCATCAGCTTCATCATCGTCATCGTCCTCGCCGATGGCCCCCAAGAAGAAGGGCATCATGATGATGGCTCCTTCCACCTCCAAGGTTCCTTCGCATGTATCCGTAGGTGTCGCAGGCGGCACGGCCGACGCGGGCGGTGCGGACACCGCGGTTGGCACAATCAGCGCAGGTGGCGCGGTCGCCATGCCCACCGTGGCTGGAGCAGGAGGCGGAAGCGCTGGAGGCAGTCGACTTCCTCGACCCTCTGGCGAGCAAGGCTGCAACGACGTGGGCGGAACGGATGGACGTCTTCCTCCTCCTCGCCGCATCGACGAGCGCAGCCACCGGAGCAACAATGCCCGTGCCGGCGTGAGCCAAGATCCCGCCACGGCGACATCCAGAGATGTTGCATCAAAGAACACATCGCGCCCGTCACATGATGGGCGCAATGTGACTCCGAACGGCCTCGACGACTCCGGGCGACGGCGTCCGCATGGCAAGACGCCTATCGATCAAGTTCCAGATCCTCAGACGGCTCCTCCACCACGACAGCCCGCTGTTGAGAATGTGCTGCGGCAGCAAGATCGCAATGGCGCTCCTGCTGGCTCTGCCAGGAGTAGAGCGATGTCGCATTCTTCACTTCCAGCCATGCCAGCCACAGCAGCAGAGGTGATGGCGCGAGCCCAGATGCTGCTGAACTTTCCTCCGGCAGCAGATAAAATGGATGAGTGGAGAGCCACCATACAGAGCCTGATTGGGTTTGCCGAGATGAGCAGATCACAGCAAGCGGAGCCATCTCGGCACCCGCAAATAGCACCAGTAGCTCCAGCTGGTGGCCGTGTTGAAGGTGCTGCTCCAACGGTGCAATCACCTCCACGGCAACAACGTGAACAGCAACCGCGGCAAACTCAGCGATCTTTTGAGCCCGACGTGATGTCGATGGCCTCTTCGGATCCGCGAGCGCGGCAAGATCAGCAGCAAGTGCTGCAAGACAGGCAGGTAGAGGATGCCCGCACCACCATTGAATGGCTCTGGGAGGCGCGACGTCAATCCGACACGCGCAATGGCCCAGTCGTTGATGAGCCTGCGCCCGACGTTGGCGGATATCTGCCTTACGAGGTTGGATGTCCAGCCTTCACTCGCGAGCTGCGGCAAGTCCGCTGGCCGTTCGTCCTGGCCTTCAAGCCGGAAGTACCAGAAAAGTACGACGGCAAGCTGAACCCAGCAGAGTTTCTGGGCATTTACATGATTGCCGTGCAAGCTGCCGGGGGAAGAGACGAGAAGATTCTCGCCAACTACTTTCCGTTGGTGCTAAAGCCCAACGTGAGATCTTGGCTGATGAACTTGCCGGAGAACTCCATTTCTTCATGGTCAGATCTTTGCAATGAGTTCATTGCTGCCTTTACCGGAGGCCACAAGGCTCCCGGTCAGCCCAGCGACTTGCAAGTGATCCCGCAAAGAGATGGTGAATCTCTGTGCAAGTACATCCAGAGATTCAGCTGCGTACACCGAAATATCCCAGATGTGCACCCCGCAGCCGTGATTGCCGCCTTCCACACGAACGTGCGCAATCGAAGGATGCGGGAGAAGATGAACGTCAAGCTGCCGAAAACTGTCAACGAGCTCTACACATTGGCGGATGACTGCACGCATGCTGAGGAAGGAAGAAGACTTCCCGGGGAGGACACTAGTGCCGAGGTGGACTCCGAGGACGATGATGCTGCCACCCCGAAGAAAAAGGGCCAAAAGCGCAACAGGAAGCGCAAAGGCAAGACTGTTATGGCTGGCGAGGGTTCCGGCAACTCTGAGTCTGCCAAGAAGGCTAAAACAGAGAACTCCGGCAAGGAGGCTGCTGTATGCGCCACTTGCCAGGAGGCGGCAGCAAACGAGAAGGCCGGAAAATCTGATGGGTGATACGTCCATTTTGCATCATGTTTTCCTACTATTATTTATAGTGTTTTTAATCAATATAACACTTTGTGGAGCAATTATAATGCCTTTTATCTCTTAATATGCAAGATTTACACAAGGAGGGAGATTGCCGACAGCTGGAATTCTAGACCAGAAAAAGCTATGTCAGAGATACCTATTATGCACATCTCCAAATGAGCAGAAATTTCACGGAGATTTATTTTGGAATAAATAAAAAATACTGGAAGCAAGAAATACCAGAGGGGGCCACCTAGGTGCCCACGAGGCACCAGGGCGCGTTACCCCCCCCCCCCAGGCGCGCCCTGGTGGCTCGTGGGGCCCCTGTCCAGCCGGTGGCCCCCATTTTCTGGTATATAAGCCCATTTGCCCTAGAAAAAAATAAAGAGAAGACTTTTGGGACGGTGCACCGCTGTCTCAAGGAGGAACTTGGGCAGGAGCACTTTTGCACTCCGGCGGAGCGATTCTGCCGGGGACACTTCCCTCCGGGAGGGGAAATCGAAGCCATCGACATCACCAACGATCCTCTCATCGTGGGAGGACCAATCTTCATCAACATCTTCACCAGAACCATCTCATCTCAAACCCTAGTTCATCTCTTGTATTCAATCTTTGTCTCAAAACCTCAGATTGGTACCTGTGGGTTGCTAGTAGTGTTGATTACATCTTGTAGTTGATGCTAGTTGGTTTATTTGGTGGAAGATTATATGCTCAGATCTATTATGTTATTTAATACCCCTCTGATCTTGGACATGAAGATGATTTGTGAGTAGTTACTTTTGTTCTTGAGGACATGGGAGAAGTCTTGTAATAAGTAATCATGTGAATTTTGTATTCGTTCGATATTTAGATGATATGTATGTTGTTGATTCTCTTAGTGGTGTCATGTGAACGTCGACTACATGACACTTCACCATCTTTGGGCCAAAGGGAATGCATTGTGGAGTAGTAATTAGATGATGGGTTGCTAGAGTGACAGAAGCTTAAACCCTAGTTTATGCGCTATTCCGTAAGGGGCTGATTTGGATCCATATGTTTAATGTTATGGTTAGAGTTATCTTAATTCTTCTTTCGTAGTTGCGGATGCTTGCGAGAGGGGGTAATCATAAGTGGGAGGTTTGTTCAAGTAAGAACATCACTCAAGCACCGGTCCACCCACATATCAAATTATCAAAGTAGCGAACACGAATCAAACCAACATGATGAAAGTGACTAGATGAAATTCACATGTGTCCTCGAGAACGCTTTACTTATTATAAGAGATCGTTCCGGCTTGTCCTTTGCTACAAAAAGGATTGGGCCACCTTGCTGCACTCTTTGTTACTATTTTCTACTTTTCACTTGTTACAAATTATCTTGCTATCAAACAACTTGTTACCGATAATTTCAGTGCTTGCAGAAAATACCTTGCTGAAAACCGCTTGTCATTTCCTTCTGCTCCTCGTTGGGTTCGACACTCTTACTTATCGAAAGGACTACGATTGATCCCCTATACTTGTGGGTCATCAAGACTCTTTTCTGGCGCCGTTGCCGGGGAGTGAAGCGCCTTTGGTGAGTGGAATTTGTTAAGGAAACATTTATATTACGTGCTGAAATTTAATGTCACTTGTCACTGTGGAAAGTAATCCTTTGAGGGGTTTGTTCGGGGTATCTTCACCTCGACCGGAAGCACCAATAGTTGCTCCTCAACCTACTGCACCTACTGAAAATACTTATTATGAGATTCCTCCGGGTATGATAGAGAAACTGCTAGCTAATCCTTATGCAGGAGATGGAACGGTACATCCTGATATGCACTTGATCTATGTGGATGAAATTTGTGGATTGTTTAAGCTTACAGGTTTATCCGGAGATGGAGTTAAGAAGAAAGTATTCCCTTTATCTTTGGAGGGACAGGCATTGACATGGTATAGGCTATGTGATGATACTGATACATGGGACTGGAACCGATTGAAATTGGAATTCCACGAGAAATTTTATCCTATGCATTTGGTCCATCATGATCGGAATTATATATATAAATTTTGGCCTCGTGAAGGAGAAAGCATCGCTCAAGCTTGGGGGAGGCTTAAGTATATGATGTACACATGCCCCAACCATGAGCTCTCAAGAAAATTATCTTACAGAATTTTTACGCTCGACTTTCTCATGATAATCAAACCATGCTCGATTCTTCTTTGACTGGCTCCTTTATGAAGAAAACTATTGAATTCAGATGGGATCTTCTGGAAAGAATTAAACGCAACTGTGAAGATTGGGAACTCGACAAAGGTAATGAGTCAGGTATAATACTTGAGTTCAATTGTGTTAAATCTTTTATGGCTACCGATGCTTTTCATAAGTTTAGCACTAAATATGGACTTGACTCTGAGATAGTAGCTTCCTTTTGTGAATCATTTGCTACTCATGTTGATCTCCCTAACGAGAAGTGGTTTAAATATCATCCCCCTGTTAAAGAAAATATTGAGGAACCTGTTAGTGTTAAAGAAGAAACAATTGTTCACTATGTTGATCCAGTTGTGCCTGCTGCTTATATTGAGAAACCACCTTTTCCTGTTAGGATTCAGGAACATGCTAAAGTTTCAACTGTGGTTAACAAAAGTAATATTATAGCACCTAGACCCTCTGAACAAATTAAAGTTGAACCTAATATTGCTATGGTTAAAGATATCTTGGTCGATAATATAGATGGGCATGTTATTTAGTTTTGTGATGAGGCTGCTAGAATTGCTAAACCTGTTAGAAATGAACGAGACATGTTAGACAAGAACAAGCCCGTAGTTGGCATGCTTGTTGTTTCTGTTAAGATTGGAGATCATTTCTATCATGGTTTGTGTGATATAGGTGATAGTGTGAGTGCTATTCCATTTTCTTTATATCAAGAAGTAATGCATGATATTGCACCTGTTGAGATTGAAGATATTGATGTTACTATTAAGCTTGCAAATAGAGATACTATTACACCACTTGGGATTGTTCGAGATATTGAAGTCTTGTGTGGTAAAATCAAATACCCTACTGATTTCTTAGTACTTGGTTCACAACAAGATAATTTTTGTCCCATTATATTTGGTAGACCTTTCTTGAATACCGTTAATGTTGAAATTGATTGTGTTAAAGAAAAGGTTCGAGTTAAGTTTGGTGATATATCTCATGAGTTTAATTTCTCCAAGTTTCGTAGACAACCTCATGATAAAGAATTGCCTAGTAAATATGAAATTATTGGTCTTGCTTCTATTGCCGTGCCTCCTATTGATCCGTTAGAACAATATTTGCTAGACCATGAAAATGATATGCATATGAATGAAAGAAATGAAATAGATAAGATGTTCTTTGATCAACCACCTATCCTTAAATATAATTTGCCTATTGAAACTCTTGGAGGCCCTCCTCCACCTAAGGGTGATCCTATATTTGAATTGAAGCAATTGCCTGATACATTGAAATATGCTTATCTTGATGAAAATAAGATATATCCTGTTATTATTAGTGCTAACCTTTCAGCGCATGAAGAAAAGAGATTACTAAAAACTCTAAGGAAGCACCGAGCTGCTATTGGATATACTCTTGATGATCTTAAGGGCATTAGTCCCACTCTATGTCAGCACAAAATTTATATGGAGCCTGATGCTAAACCAGTTGTCGACCACCAACGACGATTAAATCCTAAGATGAAAGAGGTGGTATGAACCGAAATATTAAAGCTTTTGGAAGCAGGTATAATCTATCCCATAGCTGATAGTAGATGGGTAAGTCCCGTTCATTGTGTCCCTAAGAAAGGAGGTATCACCGTTGTTCCTAATGATAAAAATGAACTCATACCACAAAGAATTGTAACTGGTTATAGGATGGTAATTGATTTTAGAAAATTAAACAAAGCTACTAGAAAAGATCATTACCCCTTACCTTTTATTGATCAAATGTTGGAAAGATTGTCTAAGCATACACATTTTTGTTTCCTAGATGGTTATTCTGGGTTTTCTCAAATACCTGTATCACCAGCCGATCAAGAGAAAACCACCTTTACTTGTCCTTTTGGAACTTATGCTTATAGACGTATGCCTTTTGGTTTATGCAATGCACCTGCTACCTTTCAAAGATGTATGACTGCTATATTCTCTGACTTTTGTGAAAAGATTCTTGAGATTTTCATGGATGATTTTTCCGTTTATGGAACTTCTTTTGATGATTGCTTAAGCAACCTTGATCGAGTTTTGTAGAGATGTGAAGAAACTAATCTTGTCTTGAATTGGGAGAAGTGCCACTTTATGGTGAATGAAGGTATTGTCTTGGGGCATAAAATTTCTGAAAGAGGTATTGAAGTTGATAAAGCTATGGTTGATGCTATTGAGAAAATGCCATGTCCTAAAGATATTTAAGGTATAAGAAGTTTCCTTGGTCATGCTGGTTTCTATAGGAGATTTATTAAAGACTTCTCTAAAATTTCTTGGCCTCTTACCAATCTTTTGCAAAAAGATGTTCCATTTGTTTTTGATGATGATTGTCTAGTAGCTTTTGAAACACTTAAGAAAGCCTTAACCACTGCACCTATTGTTCAACCACCTGATTGGAACTTGCCTTTTGAAATTATGTGTGATGCTAGTGATTATGTTGTTGGTGATGTTCTAGGACAGAGAGTTGATAAGAAATTAAATGTTATCCATTATGCTAGTAAAACTCTAGACAGTGCTCAAAGAAATTATGCTACTACTGAGAAAGAATTTCTAGCAGCTGTGTTTGCATGGGATAAATTCAGATCTTACATAGTTGATTCTAAAGTAATTGTTCACACCGATCATGCTGCTATTAAATATCTTATGGAAAAGAAAGATGCTAAACCTAGACTCATTAGGTGGGTTCTATTGCTACAAGAATTTGACTTGCATATTACTGATAGAAAGGTAGCTCAGAATCCCGTAGCAGATAATTTGTCTAGAATGGAAAATGTTCTTGATGACCCACTACCTATTAATGATGATTTTTGTAAGTGCATCAAGTGCCCCCTTAGTGGTTTTGGAGTATTGAAGACAAATAGACTGAGGAACTAATATGTTTGTGAGTATACACAGGAGACAGAGTCCCTGAATATTTGGTTTAACACATGGAAGATGATACGTCTCCAACGTATCTATAATTTATGAAGTATTCATGCCATGTTTATTATAGTTTTGTATGATTTTGGTGCACTTTTATAAGGCTTTTATATGATTTTTATGGACTAACATATTGACCTAGTGCCCAGTGCCACTAGATGTTTTCTACTTGTTTTTGGTTTTCCAGAAAATCTATATCAAATGAAGTCTAAATGCAGCGAAACTTTTTGACGATTTTTTCTGGAACATAAGAGACACTAGAAGCTTCGGAAGGTGGCCAGAATACCCACAGGGGCCCCACAAGCCACCAGGGCGCGCCACCCCCCCCCCCCAGGCGCGCCCTGGCGCCTCGTGGGCCCCCTGTGGCCCCTCTTCTCGTGATTCCAATGCTGAAAAATCATATATATTTAGAAACCCCCGAAAGTTAACCTAGATGAGTTTTTACGCCGCCGCAAGCCTCTGTACCTCCACGATCTAATCTACAGCCCTTTTCTGGCACCCTGCCGGAGGGGGGAAGCATCACCGGAGGCCATCTTCATCATCCCGGCGGCCTCCATGACGAGGAGGGAGTAGTTCACCCTCGGGGCTAAGGGTATGTACTAGTAGCTATGTGTTTGATCTCTCTCTCTCTCGTGTTCTTGATATGGCACGATCTTGATGTATAGTTGGATCATATGGTGTTTCTTCCCTCTCTATCTTTGTTGTGATGAATCGAATCTTTTCCCTTTGAGGTTTCGTTATTGTCGGATTGAATATTTCAGATTTGAGAACACTTGATGTATGTCTTGCATATGAGTACCTGTGGTGACAAGGGGGTATTATATTGATTCACTTGATATATGTTTTGGCATTCAACTCGCGGATTCCCGCGGTGACATTAGGGTAATCTATGCATAGGGGTTGATGCACGTTTTCGTTATATTTTCTCCGATAGAAACTTTGGGGGTGCTCCTTGGAGTTCTTTGTGTGGATTGAATATTATGATTATGAAGTTGTTTGATGCATATCGTATAATCAACTCACAGATACTTGTGGTGACATTGGAGTATCTAGGTGACATTAGAGTTGGTTGATGTGTATCATATGGTGTTATTTTAGTACGAACTCTAGGGCTATTTGTGACACTTATAGGAATGGCTCAATAGATCGATCGCAAAGGATAACTTTGAGGTGGTCTCGTACCCTACAAACAATTTCTATCTTATGTTCTCCGCTAATAGGAACTTGGGAGTGATTCTTTGTCACACGTTGAGGCATGATTATATGATCCAATTATGTTAGCATTGTTGAGAGATTGCACTAGTGAAAGTATGAACCCTAGGCCTTGTTTTTAAGCATTGCAATACTGTTTGTGCTCACTTTTGTTACTTGCTACCTTGCTGTTTTTATATTTTCAGATTACAAAAACCTATATCTATTATCCATACTACACTTTTATCACCATCTCTTCGCCGAACTAGTGCACCTATACAATTTACCATTGTATTGGGTGTGTTGGGGACACAAGAGATTTCTTGTATTTGGGTGCAGGGTTGTTTGAGAGATACCATCTTCAACCTACGCCTCCCACGGATTGATAAACCTTAGATTATCCACTTGAGGAAAAATTGCTACTGTCCTACAAAACTCTGCGCTTGGAGGCCCAACACGAGTCTACAAGAATAAGTTGTGTAGTAGACATCAAGCTCTTTTCTGGCGCCGTTGCCGGGGAGGTGAGTGCTTGAAGGTATATCTTTAGATCTTGCAATCGAATCTTTTAGTTTCTTGTTTATCACTAGTTTGGTTTATAAAAGAAAAGTACAAAAAAATGGAATTGAGGTTGCCTCATATTATTCATCTTTATCATGTCTTTCTTGAAAATAAGGATTCCGATAATTGTGCTCAATTGATAGAAGAAGAATTCAATAAAATGTTTGGCATAAAATCTTTGAATGATGAGCATGATTGCAATGTTGTTAGTATGAATTCTTTGAATACCCATGATGCTAATGATATGCAAAGCTACAAGCTTGGGGATGCTATGGTTGATGAAGATGATATTTTTAGCCCCCCAAGTTTAGATGATCAAATTTGTTATGATGATTGCATGCCTCCTACTTATGATGATTATTTTAATGATACTTATGTTATAAAAAGTAGTGATGATTATATGTATAAAACTTGCTATAATTATGATTACCCTTTTTCTGAACATTACACTTTTAATGTGGAAACAATTTATAGTATTCAAGTTTCATATGATACTCCCACTTTTATGAATGAGAAGAAAATTGCTTGTGTGGAGAGTAATAAAAACCCTATGCTCGTAGGTCATGAAAAGAATGCTTTATGTGATAGTTATATTGTTGAATTCATTCATGATGCTACTGAAAATTATTACGAGAGAGGATCATATGCTTTTAGGTATTGCAATAATATCAAGTTTCCTCTCTATGTGTTGAAAGTTTTGAAGTTATGCTTGTTTTGCCTTCCTATGCTAGTTGATTCTTGCTCCCATAAACTATTTGTTCACAAAACCCCTATGCATAGGAAGTGGGTTAGGCTTAAATGTGCTTGTCATATGCTTCATGATGCTCTCATTATGTTTCAATTCTTCACTTTTATGTGAGCATCATTGAAATCATCATGCCTAGCTAAAAAGGCATTGAACAAAAGTTCTTGTTGGGAGACAACCCAATATTTATACCTACTGTTTTTCTTGTGTTCACATGATTAATCTACTGTAGTAATCATGTTTTATATGTTTTCTTTCAATAATGTGCCAAGTAAAGCCTTTGGGATAGTGTAGATGCTTGTTGATTTGATTCTGTGCAAAAACAGAAACTTTTGCGTCTAGTGCTGGAATTTCTATTCTGTACTGGAGCGTGAGAAAATTCTGAAATTTGTACACAGTATTGGGTTACGATTTTTTTACGTTTTCCTAATTTTTCAGAATTTTTGGAGATACAGAAGTATGGTTTTTAAATCGCTTACTACACGCTGTTCTGTTTTTAGTGCATAGTTTGCTTGTTTTAGTGTTTCCATAGCTTATATTGAGTAATATAAATTGTGGAAATGATAGAATACAGTAGGAATTATGTGAGAACAATTATGAATCTTGTCTTGACAGTACCTAAGTGCATGATTTATTTTTATCATACTAACCTATCTCACGAAGTTCCGTTAAGTTTTGTGTGATTGAAGTTTTCAAGTTTTGGGTGAGATTTCGATATGAGGAGAATAAGGAGTGGCAAGACCCTAAGCTTGGGGATGCCCAAGGCACCCCAAGGTAATATTCAAGGAATACTCAAGCAATTAAGCTTGGGGATGCCCCGGAAGGCATCCCCTCTTTCGTCTTCAACACTATCGGTAACCTCACTCGGAGCTATATTTTTATTCGTCACATAATATGAGTTTTGCTTGGAGCATCATTTCATTTTGTTGAGATTTTCTTTCTGTTATTAATAATCATGTTTTGTATCTTTTAATTCAATAAAATGCCAATTATAGCCTTTACCATGCTCAGTTTGCAAGTTCATGTGTTGCTGTTTGAAAATAGAAAGTTTTCTGTTATGTCCACAATATTCCCGAATAGTCAGAACATGATAAAAATATGAAATTTTTACACAGTAAGAATGCATGAGTTCTCTATCACGTGGTAATTTTTCAGAATTTTTGGAGTTAGGGAAGTATGGATTCTTATTCACCCTTTACAGACTATTCTGTTTTGGCAGATTGCTGTTATAGTTGCATTGTTTGCATATGTTTGCGTGTTTAATGTTTCTATTTGAGGATAGGAGTATTAAATATGAAGAGGCATTTAGTATGCAATGTTTAATTATAATTTTTTTGATTTGCTACAGTAGATAATGTTAAGGTTTTGAGTTGATTTATACTAACTTATCTCACGAGTTCTTGTTGAGTTTTGTGCGGATGAAGTTTTTAAGATTTAGGGAAACCATGATATGAGAGGAATTAAGGAGACACAAAAGCTCAAGCTTGGGGATGCCCAAGGCATCCCAAGTTAATATTTCAATAAGTCTCAAGTATCTAAGCTTGGGGATGCCTCGGTAGGCATCCCACCTTTCTTCATCAACAACTATCGGTCAGTTTAGGTTGAGCCTAAGTTTTTGCTTCTTCACATGATATGTGCTATCCTTGGAATGTCATTTTATTTTGTTTTCTTTGCTGTTTGAATAAAATAATTAATATCTGAAATTTTTAAATGAGAGAGAGTCCTCACATAGCTACCTATTTACTTAACTACTCATTTGATCTTCACTTATATCTTTTTGGAGTAGTTTGTCATTTACTCTTGTGCTTCACTTATATCCTATGAGTAAATTGTGAAAGAATTGAATATCATAAAGTTGAAATTATATGTGCTTCATATGCTTGTATCATGTCTAGTTGTAGTTTCACATTTGGTTTAGAAAGTGAAATCTATTGAAGCTTGACAATCACAATATTGGTCATACAAGCAATCCATGAATAATTAGTATAAGGAAGAGAACTTTCACATATAAATATATTATCTTGGACATCTTTTATGATTGTGAATACCCATTAATTATTTTCAAACTTGAGCAAATTAGTTGAAGTTGGACAAGGAAGACAACGTAATGAGTTATGTTTAGGTATATTTGCATAGATGTTATATTGTTATGGTTCCTCTAACATGTGGTGCTTGCTTACGATCTTTTGCTAGCCAAAAATTCATACTAAGTAGAGATACTACTTGTGCATCCAACAACAAAAAGCGCATGACAACCTCTGCTTCCCTCTGCGAAGGGCCTATCTTTTACTTTTATGCATTTACTTTTATGTATTTACTTTTATGCAAGAGTCAATAAGTATTCATTCGCATTTCAACCACAATTATTCTCTAGTTGGCAAGCATCATGTGTTGGGGAAAGATCCAGGCACATATGGCCAGTCAAATATATTTCATCATGAATTATTATTGTTGACAATTATCTCTATGATAAATAAGTTGGGATGCGAAACATTAAGCCCCTATCTTTGTCTGTGTTCGATGGATGCCATTTGTTCTAAAAATATGCTTTGAGTACTAGCAATCATAGAAGACTATATGATAATTGAGTATGTGGAGCTCTTACTTAGACTTTGTTGAAATTAAGTTGAATTGCAATTGTTTGGTGACTAAGAACATAGGTTGTTAAGTTTCAAGAGATTGCATTGTTTGAACCATAACATGTGAATTGATTGCTACTTTATCATGACGAGTTTTATGAGAAAAAGTTGATGTTATGATGCTAGAAAAAGTAATTGAAATTATCATTGATCAAACTTATGCACTATGTAGCATTCACACTTCATAAATTATTTCTTTTATCATTTACCTAGTCGAGGACGAGCAGGAATTAAGCTTGGGGATGCTGATACGTCTCCAACGTATCTATAATTTATGAAGTATTCATGCCATGTTTATTATAGTTTTGTACTCCCTCCGTTCCATAATGTAGTGCCTATAGATTTTCTCAAAAGTCAAACATTACAAAGTTTGACCATATTTATAGAGAAAAATAGGTACATCTAGAATACCAAATGCACATCATTGGATACATCATGAGTTATATTTTCGGAATGTACATGTTTGGTATTGTAGATGTATACAATTTTCTCTATAAACTTGGTCAAAGTTGGCAAAATTTGACTTTCAGAAAAATCTATAGGCACTACATTGTGGAATGAAGGGAGTATGATTTTGGTGCACTTTTATATGGCTTTTAAATGATTTTTATGGACTAACATATTGACCTAGTGCCCAGTGCCAGTTGTTGTTTTCTGCTTGTTTTTGGTTTTCCAGAAAATCTATATCAAATGAAGTCCAAATGCAGTGAAACTTTTTGACGATTTTTTCTGGAACATAAGAGACACTAGTAGCTTCGGGAGGTCGCCAGAAGACCCACAGGGGCCCCATGAGCTACCAGGGTGTGCCACCCCCCCAGGCGCGCCCTGGTGCCTCGTGAGCCCCCTGTGGCCCCTCTTCGTGTGATTCCAACGGTGAAAAATCATATATATTCAGAAACCCCCAAAAGTTAACCTAGATGAGTTTTTACGCCGCCGCAAGCCTCTGAACCTCCACGATCTAATCTACAGCCCTTTTTCGGCACCCTGCCGGAGGGGGGAAGCATCACTGGAGGCCATCTTCATCATCCCGGCGGCCTCCATGACGAGGAAGGAGTAGTTCACCCTCGGGGCTGAGGGTATGTACTAGTACCTATGTGTTTGATCTCTCTCTCTCGTGTTCTTGATATGGCACGATCTTGATGTATCGCGAGCTTTGTTAATATAGTTGGATCATATGGTGTTTCTTCCCTCTCTATCTTTGTTGTGATTAATCGAATCTTTTCCCTTTGAGGTTTCGTTCTTGTCGGATTGAATATTTCAGATTTGAGAACACTTGATGTATGTCTTTCATATGAATACCCGTGGTGACAATGGGGTATTATATTGATTCACTTGATATATGTTTTGGCATTCAACTCGCGGATTCCCGCGGTGACATTGGGGTAATCTATGCATAGGGGTTGATGCATGTTTTCATTATCTTTTCTCCGATAGAAACTTTGGGGTGCTCCTTGGAGTTCTTTGTGTGGATTGAATATTATGATTATGAAGTTGTTTGATGCATATCGTATAATCAACTCACGGATACTTGTGGTGACATTGGAGTATCTAGGTGACATTAGAGTTGGTTGATGTGTATCATATGGTGTTATTTTAGTACGAACTCTAGGGCTATTTGTGACACTTATAGGAATGGCTCAATAGATCGATCGGAAAGGATAACTTTGAGGTGGTTTCGTACCCTACAAACAATTTCTATCTTATGTTCTCCGCTAATAGGAACTTGGGAGTGATTCTTTGTCGCACGTTGAGGCATGATTATATGATCCAATTATGTTAGCATTGTTGAGAGATTGCACTAGTGAAAGTATGAACCCTAGGCCTTGTTTTAAAGCATTGCAATACCGTTTGTGCTCACTTTTGTTACTTGTTACCTTGCTATTTTTATATTTTCAGATTACAAAAACCTATATCTACTATTCATACTACACTTTTATCACCATCTCTTCGCCGAACTAGTGCACCTATACAATTTACCATTGTATTGGGTGTGCTGGGGACACAAGAGATTTCTTGTATTTGGTTACAGGGTTGTTTGAGAGAGACCATCTTCAACCTATGCCTCCCACAGATTGATAAACCTTAGGTCATCCACTTGAGGGAAAATTGCTATTATCCTACAAAACTCTGCGCTTGGAGGCCCAACACGAGTCTACAAGAATAAGTTGTGTAGTAGACATCAGAAGATGACCCCTAAAAATAGATTTCTTCAAGTGAAGAATTTCGTGATGAAATTGGTACGGCCTTTGAAGAAATTGATGTGTAGACTTTGAATCTTGAAGACTTTGGTTTTCGTAGTTTCTTTTCTTCTTATTTGAGTCATAGGAAAAACCGTACTGTTAAAGGGGGTCTAGGTGAAACATATTCGATTTTCCAAAGTGATGCTCAAAACTTCTCAAACCTATACACATAAAAGCCGCTTCGAGAGAAGCCTTTGGAAATCTCCAGTACAGCTGACGCATTTCCTAGCGACAGTGACGAAGTTCGTCTGGTCGCTGACGAATTTGGTCAGGCTAAGGAGTTAGGAGTTCACCAGTGCGAGCTGCCTACCATGAGGAAATTGAGTGCCCTGACGAAATTGAGAGTTCAATTTTTTAGACCGTTGCTGCGCCGCGTGCCAGCTGTCGAGTGGATCCTTATCCTGACAACGGTCGAATCAGACAAGGGCATTTATGACAATTCATGTCGGGTTGCCCCCTGGCTATAAATAGCCAGCCCCAACAACCACTTGTTGGTTGGCTGCTCCGAGAGAACTTGACACTTGTCATTTGAGAGCAATCCATCCTCTGACGACTTTGAGTGAACCCAAGTGAGGAAAACCCAAACAGAGCCTAAGTGATTGAGCATCACTGAAGAGATTGATCTGTGTGATCCGATGCTTGTTACCTTTGAGGACTGTCATTCCTCCAGACGGTTAGGCGTCATGTTCTGAGCACCCAAGAGTAATTGTGGCGTGCCGGTGAACAAGTCTGTGAAGGTTTTGGAAGTCTACCTTGAAGACTTACCACGAGTGATTGGGCGAGGTCTAAGTGACCTTAGCTCAAGAGGAATAAGGTGAGGACTAAGTGTTCTCTGAGTTGCGACTCAGTCGCCTCAACAAGACGTATAGTTGATACAGCAATTGGAATTGGTCTACCAAATTCCATTGTCTTCACCGAGCCAACCTGGTTTCAAATTCCTCACCCTCCCTTACTTTATTCCACTGCTGAAGAATTTGTGATCTATCCTTTGACGAATTTGAACTGAAGTATTTGATCATGCTATCGTTTATTTCCTTAGTTCATATTCCTCATGCGTGTATGATTGTATGATTGCATGTTCTTCACCCTTATATATTCTGTTCGCATGTACTCTGATTTTGTGATGACTTAGTTTCCCTTGTGTTTCTATTTCTTCACTCTGATCTTCGTCAAATTTATCAGAGTTTGACTAATTTCTAATAATCTCCGATTCACCCCCCCCCCCTCTGGGATATAACCTGCGCTTTCAATTGGTATCAGAGCAAGGTACTCCCTTGTTCTGTGTGATTTTGGTTTAACCACCTGGAGTTTTAGTTATGTCGACCGCAGGTATGATCAAGGTCTCCGCTGCGTGCCCCATCTTCGATGGCACAGACTATCCCTACTGGAAGAAGAAGATGCAAATGCATCTTGAGGCTATTGACAACGATCTATGGTTCGTCGTCGAGAACGGCATCCCCACCATTTCACCAAGTATCAATGCTGCTGACATGAAGCGATTCAAGCAACTGGACTCTCAAGCGAAGAACATCATTTGTGGTCATCTCAACAAAGGACAATATGGCAGAGTGAGTGCACTAGAAACCTCGAAGCTTATCTGGGACCGGCTTTCAAAAGTGAATGAGGGTGTTTCTACTCAGCGTGACTCCCGAGTTGATGTTCTGCGCAATCTCTTCAATCGCCTCAAAAGATGCGACAACGAAAATGTGCAGCAAACCTTCGACCGCCTCACCGATATCTCCAATGAGCTTCAAGCTCTTGGTGCTGCTGACATCACCGATCATGAGGTGGTGAAGAAATTGCTGCGATCTCTGGACAGTTCCTTCGACACTTTGGCACTGATGATTCAAGAGCGCCCTGATTACAAGTCACTGGATCCTGCTGACATTCTTGAGAGGCTCAACACACATGAATTTCAGCAAGCAGAGAAGAGAGACATGTATGGACCCAGCTATGGTCACCCCCGCGCTCTGAAGGTTAAAGCAAAATCCAAGGCTATTTCTTCATCTGAAGAAGAAGAGAAATATGAGAGCAGTTCTAATGGTGCTGAGGAAATTGGCAGAGAGCTGGCTATGCTGGTGAAGAAGTTCCAGAAGTTTTCCAAGAAGAACAGATTTGGAAAATCTTTAAAGGATGCCTCAAAGAACACTGGAGAAGCGTCTGCTCAAGACTACAACAAAAGAACCTGTCACAAGTGCAAGAAGCCAGGCCACTACATCGCCGACTGCCCTGTTTGGCAGAAGAAGAAGAAGAAGAAGAAGAAGAGCAGGGATGATGATGAATCTGATGGGAAAAAGAAGAAGTCCTCAAAGTCTTCATCAAAGTCCTCAAAGTCTTCATCAAAGTCCTCATCTCACAAGAAATCTAGTTCTAGCAAAGCTCGTGCATTCCTTGGGAAGGAAATGGATTCTGAAGAAGAATCTGATGATCAGCAAGCTGAGGAATCTGAGGAGGAGTCAGACACTAGTGTAGCAAGCCTTGCACTCGCTACTGAGTATGTCAGCAAGTCCATCTTCAACACTGAGGATAATGGTATCTCCACCAACAATGATGACTGTGCTGATGACTAAACTCCCACCTATTGCTTCGTGGCTCGAGGTGCAAAGGTAACCTCACGAGAAGCTTGCTTTGAAACCTCCAGTGATGATGACTCTGAGTGTGAATCTAAACCAAGCTATAAGAAACTTGCTAAAATTGCAACTGAACAGCAACATGCCATGGAAAAGATTCAAAAACTGCTAGACAAAAGCGATGACCTGTTGGACGAGGAAATGGATAGTAGTCAAGCCTTGTCTGAGGATCTCAGAAGGCTTAAGTCTTAATGTGACGAACTTGAAAGTCGTCATGTGTCCCTCTCAACTGAACATGAGAAGTTGTCCTATGAATTTCTTCAAAGGAAGCAAGATCTCGACAAGCTGAGAGCGTCTCATGATGATCTTCAAAAAGAAAACGATTCACTCCTCGCTCAACAGATCAGTACTGCTCAGGAAGAATTTGTTGCACCATGCTTAAAATGCCTTGAACGTGATAATGCTAATTCTTCAGCTGAATGTTCAAATGCTTCTGTACTTGCAATTGCTTCAACTGCTACGGTGGCCACTAACCCGTCCTCTGAGGAAACCACCAGTGATACTGATGAAAATGCAGGGCTGAAGGAATTGTATGTCACTGGCATGTATAAAAGCTTCAAAGGGCATCAAACCCTGTGTGACGTGCTCAAAAAGCAAATTCTTCACAGGAACCCTAGGAAAGAGGGTACTGCCTTTGAGAGAAAGCTCAGCGCTGATGGTTCGTACTGGATGCCTGAGCAGTATCCCAAAACCACTTGGGTTGCTGCAAAGGGACCTCCAATAGACCCATCCACTTTATCTGGCTATACTTGTGATTCTTCATATTCTTCAAATGAGTCATTTGACTCCAACTATAAACTGTTCAAGAATCAGAATGGTGAGCTCTTTGCCAGATTCATTGGTACTAACTGCAGGAACGGTCCACCTGTGAAGAAAATCTGGGTTCCAAAAAGCCTTCTGGAAAATCTTCAGGTGAATGTCATCATGACACCACCAATGAAGAAGAAACTTCCCAGGGTAAATTCTTCACAGGGATCAAAGTCGTCAAATGGACGCAGACCCACTTATGGTCGCACTAATGCCTCTGTTTCGCAGGGAAACAGATAGCGAGTTGATGAATATGAGCATTATTCTTTGAACCACTATGTTCACAAATCTTCGAGGAATTTCTCTACTTATTCATTCAATTACTATAACCCTCCTGTGAAGAGAAATGCATATTCTTCAATGCCTAAGTTCTCCATAAATGCACTTCGCCACATTGCTTCTCAGCCACCCATTCAGATGTGGGTGGTTAAGAAGAAGAACTAATCTCTTCTGCAGGGTCAGGTCTTCAGACAACAAAATGTCTGATGAATTTGCTGAAGACCTGACAAAATGCCTGTTGGGATGCAGGCTAATCATGCTGGAATGAATGCTTCATTTCACACATCCCTTATGCTGCTAGATATTATTCCTTGATGAAATTGTCTGACGAAATTGATCATTATCATATTCTTCACTTTGAAGCATATGAATTTGTAAGTCAGACTAATGCTTCTACAGGATGATACACCTTCAGCCACTGAATGGGTCTTGGACAGTGGTTGCACAAATCATATGACTGGAGATAGGAATCTCCTCACTGATGCTCCCCTTACTCCGTCTCATCTGAAGCATATCACATACGCTGACAAAGGAAAGAGCAAGGTATTGGGTCTAGGTAAGGTTGCCATTTCAAAGGATCGACACATGGAAAAGGTGATGCTTGTCGAGTCCCTTGGATTCAACCTCATGTCTGTCTCAATGCTTTGTGATCTTGATATGATTGTCATCTTTGGCAAATATAGATGCATTGTGCTGTTGGAATCTGACAAATCCAAAGTCTTTGAAGGATTTAGGAGAGGTGACTTGTACATTGTAGATTTCTCTACAGGTCCTCAGCCTGCAACATGTCTAATGGCAAAAGCTTCGGAATCCTGGCTATGGCATCGACGTCTTGGACATGCTGGAATGAGGAATTTGAGCACTCTCGTCAAGAAGAAGCATATCATTGGCGTCGAGGGTGTCAAATTCGTCAAGGATCACCTCTGTGGCGCTTGTGAGTCTGGAAAGATGACCAGAGCCAAGCACCAGGCAAAGACAATCATGACCACTACTCGTCCTTTTGAATTGCTTCATATGGATTTGTTTGGTCCTACACATTATGCCACACTAACCAATGCAGCATCTCTCTACGGATTCGTCATTGTTGATGACTACTCTCGCTACACCTGGGTGCACATCATTACCGACAAGACTGAAGTTCAGAATGTCTTCAGACGATTCTCCAATCGGGCCATGACGAATTATGGTCTCAAGATCAAGCACATCAGGAGTGACAATGGCACTGAGTTCAAGAACACTGGCCTCGACGACTATCTTGATGAACTTGGTATCACTCATGAGCTCTCTGCTCCCTACACGCCTCAGCAGAATGGAGTAGTGGAGCGCAAGAACAGAAACCTCATCGAGATGGCGCATACTATGCTTGATGAATACAAGACACCTCGTCACTTATGGCCCGAGGCAATTGACACTGCATGCCACATCATCAACCGAGTATATCTTCACAAATTCCTCAAGAAGACATCATATGAGCTCCTCACAGACAAGAAACCCAATGTGAGTTATTTCAAAGTCTTCGATGCTAAATGTTGGATTAGAGATCCTCATCACAGTTCTAAATTTGCACCGAAAGCACATGAAGGTTTTATGCTTGGTTACGGAAAGGACTCGCACACCTACAGAGTCTTCAACTCCTTCCACCACAAGGTTGTTGAAACTGTAGATGTGTGGTTCGATGAAACTAACGGCTCTCAAAGAGAGCACCTGCCTCCTGTGCTAGATGAAATGCCACCTGAGGAATCTATCAAGCTGATGGGCACGGGTGAAATTGTGCCCAGTGAAGAAATGGCTGCTGATGAAGAAGTGGTTGTTCCTCGTCGTGAAGAAAATGAACATCCTGACGAAAATGATGTTGATGATTCTGCACGGCAACAATAAGGCCCTCGTCCAGCACATCCACGAGTGGGAAATGAAGTGCAGATTGAGAAGATCCTCGACAATATCAATGCACCTGGTCCCCTCACTCGCTCAAGAGCTTCACATTTAGCTAACTTTTGTGGGCATTACACATTTGTCTCTATTTCAGAGCCCACCAAAGTTGATGAAGCCTTTCTGGAACCTGAATGGATTCAAGCGATGCAAGATGAATTGCGTCAATTCGAGCTCAACAATGTGTGGGAGCTTGTTAAAAGCACAATATCATCGGCACTAAGTGGATCTACCGCAACAAACAAGACGAAAATGGCCAAGTGGTGAGGAATAAGGCCCGTCTTGTAGCTCAAGGCTACACACAGGTTGAGGGTATTGATTTCGATGAAACATTTGCACCTGTTGCTAGGCTTGAAGCCATTCGTATATTGCTTGCATATGCTAACCATCATGATATCCTCTTATATCAAATGGATGAGAAAAGTGCATTCCTCGATGGTAAGCTTGAGGAAGAAGTATATGTTGCTCAACCACCAAGTTTTGAGGACCCAAAGCATCCTGACAAAGTCTTCAGACTCAACAAGTGCTATCGTTTATTTCCTTAGTTCATATTCCTCATGCGTGTATGATTGTATGATTGCATGTTCTTCACCCTTATATATTCTGTTCGCATGTACTCTGATTTTGTGATGACTTAGTTTCCCTTGTGTTTCTATTTCTTCACTCTGATCTTCGTCAAATTTATCAGAGTTTGACTAATTTCTAATAATCTCCGATTCACCCCCCCCCCTCTGGGATATAACCTGCGCTTTCAATTGGTATCAGAGCAAGGTACTCCCTTGTTCTGTGTGATTTTGGTTTAACCACCTGGAGTTTTAGTTATGTCGACCGCAGGCATGATCAAGGTCTCCGCTGCGTGCCCCATCTTCGATGGCACAGACTATCCCTACTGGAAGAAGAAGATGCAAATGCATCTTGAGGCTATTGACAACGATCTATGGTTCGTCGTCGAGAACGGCATCCCCACCATTTCACCAAGTATCAATGCTGCTGACATGAAGCGATTCAAGCAACTGGACTCTCAAGCGAAGAACATCATTTGTGGTCATCTCAACAAAGGACAATATGGCAGAGTGAGTGCACTAGAAACCTCGAAGCTTATCTGGGACCGGCTTTCAAAAGTGAATGAGGGTGTTTCTACTCAGCGTGACTCCCGAGTTGATGTTCTGCGCAATCTCTTCAATCGCCTCAAAAGATGCGACAACGAAAATGTGCAGCAAACCTTCGACCGCCTCACCGATATCTCCAATGAGCTTCAAGCTCTTGGTGCTGCTGACATCACCGATCATGAGGTGGTGAAGAAATTGCTGCGATCTCTGGACAGTTCCTTCGACACTTTGGCACTGATGATTCAAGAGCGCCCTGATTACAAGTCACTGGATCCTGCTGACATTCTTGAGAGGCTCAACACACATGAATTTCAGCAAGCAGAGAAGAGAGACATGTATGGACCCAGCTATGGTCACCCCCGCGCTCTGAAGGTTAAAGCAAAATCCAAGGCTATTTCTTCATCTGAAGAAGAAGAGAAATATGAGAGCAGTTCTAATGGTGCTGAGGAAATTGGCAGAGAGCTGGCTATGCTGGTGAAGAAGTTCCAGAAGTTTTCCAAGAAGAACAGATTTGGAAAATCTTTAAAGGATGCCTCAAAGAACACTGGAGAAGCGTCTGCTCAAGACTACAACAAAAGAACCTGTCACAAGTGCAAGAAGCCAGGCCACTACATCGCCGACTGCCCTGTTTGGCAGAAGAAGAAGAAGAAGAAGAAGAAGAAGAGCAGGGATGATGATGAATCTGATGGGAAAAAGAAGAAGTCCTCAAAGTCTTCATCAAAGTCCTCAAAGTCTTCATCAAAGTCCTCATCTCACAAGAAATCTAGTTCTAGCAAAGCTCGTGCATTCCTTGGGAAGGAAATGGATTCTGAAGAAGAATCTGATGATCAGCAAGCTGAGGAATCTGAGGAGGAGTCAGACACTAGTGTAGCAAGCCTTGCACTCGCTACTGAGTATGTCAGCAAGTCCATCTTCAACACTGAGGATAATGGTATCTCCACCAACAATGATGACTGTGCTGATGACTAAACTCCCACCTATTGCTTCGTGGCTCGAGGTGCAAAGGTAACCTCACGAGAAGCTTGCTTTGAAACCTCCAGTGATGATGACTCTGAGTGTGAATCTAAACCAAGCTATAAGAAACTTGCTAAAATTGCAACTGAACAGCAACATGCCATGGAAAAGATTCAAAAACTGCTAGACAAAAGCGATGACCTGTTGGACGAGGAAATGGATAGTAGTCAAGCCTTGTCTGAGGATCTCAGAAGGCTTAAGTCTTAATGTGACGAACTTGAAAGTCGTCATGTGTCCCTCTCAACTGAACATGAGAAGTTGTCCTATGAATTTCTTCAAAGGAAGCAAGATCTCGACAAGCTGAGAGCGTCTCATGATGATCTTCAAAAAGAAAACGATTCACTCCTCGCTCAACAGATCAGTACTGCTCAGGAAGAATTTGTTGCACCATGCTTAAAATGCCTTGAACGTGATAATGCTAATTCTTCAGCTGAATGTTCAAATGCTTCTGTACTTGCAATTGCTTCAACTGCTACGGTGGCCACTAACCCGTCCTCTGAGGAAACCACCAGTGATACTGATGAAAATGCAGGGCTGAAGGAATTGTATGTCACTGGCATGTATAAAAGCTTCAAAGGGCATCAAACCCTGTGTGACGTGCTCAAAAAGCAAATTCTTCACAGGAACCCTAGGAAAGAGGGTACTGCCTTTGAGAGAAAGCTCAGCGCTGATGGTTCGTACTGGATGCCTGAGCAGTATCCCAAAACCACTTGGGTTGCTGCAAAGGGACCTCCAATAGACCCATCCACTTTATCTGGCTATACTTGTGATTCTTCATATTCTTCAAATGAGTCATTTGACTCCAACTATAAACTGTTCAAGAATCAGAATGGTGAGCTCTTTGCCAGATTCATTGGTACTAACTGCAGGAACGGTCCACCTGTGAAGAAAATCTGGGTTCCAAAAAGCCTTCTGGAAAATCTTCAGGTGAATGTCATCATGACACCACCAATGAAGAAGAAACTTCCCAGGGTAAATTCTTCACAGGGATCAAAGTCGTCAAATGGACGCAGACCCACTTATGGTCGCACTAATGCCTCTGTTTCGCAGGGAAACAGATAGCGAGTTGATGAATATGAGCATTATTCTTTGAACCACTATGTTCACAAATCTTCGAGGAATTTCTCTACTTATTCATTCAATTACTATAACCCTCCTGTGAAGAGAAATGCATATTCTTCAATGCCTAAGTTCTCCATAAATGCACTTCGCCACATTGCTTCTCAGCCACCCATTCAGATGTGGGTGGTTAAGAAGAAGAACTAATCTCTTCTGCAGGGTCAGGTCTTCAGACAACAAAATGTCTGATGAATTTGCTGAAGACCTGACAAAATGCCTGTTGGGATGCAGGCTAATCATGCTGGAATGAATGCTTCATTTCACACATCCCTTATGCTGCTAGATATTATTCCTTGATGAAATTGTCTGACGAAATTGATCATTATCATATTCTTCACTTTGAAGCATATGAATTTGTAAGTCAGACTAATGCTTCTACAGGATGATACACCTTCAGCCACTGAATGGGTCTTGGACAGTGGTTGCACAAATCATATGACTGGAGATAGGAATCTCCTCACTGATGCTCCCCTTACTCCGTCTCATCTGAAGCATATCACATACGCTGACAAAGGAAAGAGCAAGGTATTGGGTCTAGGTAAGGTTGCCATTTCAAAGGATCGACACATGGAAAAGGTGATGCTTGTCGAGTCCCTTGGATTCAACCTCATGTCTGTCTCAATGCTTTGTGATCTTGATATGATTGTCATCTTTGGCAAATATAGATGCATTGTGCTGTTGGAATCTGACAAATCCAAAGTCTTTGAAGGATTTAGGAGAGGTGACTTGTACATTGTAGATTTCTCTACAGGTCCTCAGCCTGCAACATGTCTAATGGCAAAAGCTTCGGAATCCTGGCTATGGCATCGACGTCTTGGACATGCTGGAATGAGGAATTTGAGCACTCTCGTCAAGAAGAAGCATATCATTGGCGTCGAGGGTGTCAAATTCGTCAAGGATCACCTCTGTGGCGCTTGTGAGTCTGGAAAGATGACCAGAGCCAAGCACCAGGCAAAGACAATCATGACCACTACTCGTCCTTTTGAATTGCTTCATATGGATTTGTTTGGTCCTACACATTATGCCACACTAACCAATGCAGCATCTCTCTACGGATTCGTCATTGTTGATGACTACTCTCGCTACACCTGGGTGCACATCATTACCGACAAGACTGAAGTTCAGAATGTCTTCAGACGATTCTCCAATCGGGCCATGACGAATTATGGTCTCAAGATCAAGCACATCAGGAGTGACAATGGCACTGAGTTCAAGAACACTGGCCTCGACGACTATCTTGATGAACTTGGTATCACTCATGAGCTCTCTGCTCCCTACACGCCTCAGCAGAATGGAGTAGTGGAGCGCAAGAACAGAAACCTCATCGAGATGGCGCATACTATGCTTGATGAATACAAGACACCTCGTCACTTATGGCCCGAGGCAATTGACACTGCATGCCACATCATCAACCGAGTATATCTTCACAAATTCCTCAAGAAGACATCATATGAGCTCCTCACAGACAAGAAACCCAATGTGAGTTATTTCAAAGTCTTCGATGCTAAATGTTGGATTAGAGATCCTCATCACAGTTCTAAATTTGCACCGAAAGCACATGAAGGTTTTATGCTTGGTTACGGAAAGGACTCGCACACCTACAGAGTCTTCAACTCCTTCCACCACAAGGTTGTTGAAACTGTAGATGTGTGGTTCGATGAAACTAACGGCTCTCAAAGAGAGCACCTGCCTCCTGTGCTAGATGAAATGCCACCTGAGGAATCTATCAAGCTGATGGGCACGGGTGAAATTGTGCCCAGTGAAGAAATGGCTGCTGATGAAGAAGTGGTTGTTCCTCGTCGTGAAGAAAATGAACATCCTGACGAAAATGATGTTGATGATTCTGCACGGCAACAATAAGGCCCTCGTCCAGCACATCCACGAGTGGGAAATGAAGTGCAGATTGAGAAGATCCTCGACAATATCAATGCACCTGGTCCCCTCACTCGCTCAAGAGCTTCACATTTAGCTAACTTTTGTGGGCATTACACATTTGTCTCTATTTCAGAGCCCACCAAAGTTGATGAAGCCTTTCTGGAACCTGAATGGATTCAAGCGATGCAAGATGAATTGCGTCAATTCGAGCTCAACAATGTGTGGGAGCTTGTTAAAAGCACAATATCATCGGCACTAAGTGGATCTACCGCAACAAACAAGACGAAAATGGCCAAGTGGTGAGGAATAAGGCCCGTCTTGTAGCTCAAGGCTACACACAGGTTGAGGGTATTGATTTCGATGAAACATTTGCACCTGTTGCTAGGCTTGAAGCCATTCGTATATTGCTTGCATATGCTAACCATCATGATATCCTCTTATATCAAATGGATGAGAAAAGTGCATTCCTCGATGGTAAGCTTGAGGAAGAAGTATATGTTGCTCAACCACCAAGTTTTGAGGACCCAAAGCATCCTGACAAAGTCTTCAGACTCAACAAGGCTCTCTATGGCCTCAAGCAGGCCCCTAGGGCTTGGTATGATACACTGAAGGAATTCTTGAAGAAAAAGGGGTTCAAGCCCGGTTCACTTGACCCTACCCTCTTTACTAAATCTTATGATGGTGAATTATTCATATGCCAAATATATGTTGATGATATTATCTTTGGTTGCACTAACAAGAAATACAGTGACGAATTTGCTCATATGATGCAAGAAGAATATCAGATGTCTATGATGGGGGAGTTGAAATTCTTCCTCGGGCTTCAAATTCGTCAACAACCCAATGGCATCTTCATATCTTAGGAGAAATACCTCAGAGACTGCCTGAAGAAATTCGGAATGCAAGATTGCAAAGGCCTCAAGATACCAATGCCAACAAATGGCCAACTCAACACTGACGAAAATGGTAAAGATTGCGATCAGAAGGTATATCGCTCCATCATTGGTTCGCTGCTTTACCTATGTGCATCTAGGCCAGATATTATACTTAGTGTTTGCATGTGTGCCCGCTTTCAAGCGTCACCGAAGGAATCACACCACCAGGCTGCGAAACGAATTATTCGATATTTGGCTCACACCCCAACTCTTGGATTATGGTATCCCAAGGGCTCATCGCTTGATCTTGCTGGATATTCCGATTCTGATTATGCTGGTGATCGTGTGGACCGCAAGTCAACATCAGGCACATGCCATTTCCTCGGACGATCTCTTGTATGTTGGTCCTCGAAGAAGCAGAACTGCGTCTAACTTTCCACTGCCGAGGCTGAGTACATTGCTGCTGGCGCCTGCTGCTCTCAGTTACTATGGATGAAGCAAACCCTCAAGGACTATGGCGTCAACGTGAAGAAAGTGCCACTCTACTGCAACAATGAGAGCGCCATCAAGATCGCCCACAACCCAGTGCAACACTCAAGGACGAAGCATATTGAGATTCGTCACCATTTTCTTCGTGATCATGTGCTGAAGGGAGACATCGTCTTCGACCACGTGAAGACTGAAGACCAGCTTGCAGATATCTTCACAAAGCCCTTGGATGAGAGAAGTTTTTGCATGTTGCGGTGTGAGCTAAACATCTTAGAATCTTCGAATGTCCTTTGAAAAGGACACACATCCTAACGCTTATGCATTCTTGATGACTTTGATGCACAACACACGAAGTAACATTTTTCTTCAATCAAGAACTTGATTCTCAGAACCCTACGACAATTGTACGCGGTGTCTGAAATCATCATAGTTCTTATACGGTGGGTAACGCCACCACCTCTTTTTGACATTCTTCAAATTTGAGTTTTTCATCATTTGCAATTTCGTCAAACTTTTCAAATTAGTCATTTGAGGTTATTCTTCACAGCGTATCTTATATATATATATATATATATATATATATATATATATATATATATATATATATATATATATATATATATATATATATATATATTTGAGTTTTTCATGTCCTCAACATCATCCACATATAGCTAATTCTTCAAACAGTGTTTTTCGTCATCTATGTGGATGTGATCGGACCCGCTTCCCTCTGTGCTAAACTCAACCCACTCTGTTCACAAATTCTTCATATGCGTTCTACTTGACACTTTTCAAAGTCTTCACTGTGTGCTTGACAGCTGAAGAAATTGCGAACATATTTTGAAAATATTCTAATCAATTTTTGGCAGTTGCCACAGTAACTTCATCCCGCGCTTCACACGCATGGATAAAGGTGAAAATGCATGTGTGACATGTGTCACTCAGATGCGAAACGCCAGGGGCTTATCCGTCCAAAATCTTCGGACCTCTCAGTTTTTACTGCGCCTATATAAAGGCTTGACCTCGTCAACCCTAACTCATTTCACTCTTGCGCCCATGTCGCTCTCAAACCCTAGCGCCACCGCTGGAACTCATCGTCGCCGGAGAGGAAGAGCTTCACTGCCTCGACTTCTTCGCCGTCGTACTCGCGCCGGCCGCGGATTTCTTCACCTCTGCCGCCGCCGTAGACGTCTTTCGTCACCAAGTTAGGGCACGGAAGATCTGAACTGACGATTTCCTTTGCCTTGTCGTCCAGTTCGTCGAGTTCATCCTTGGGGTAATTAAAATTTATTTTTACCGCCCAAGTTTGATCTTTTTACTGCCACAAGATCTTCAAGTGTTGTTTTTACCACTCTTCCAATTCTTCAGCACTTCCTTCTGGCCAGTCTTGAGTATATTCATCTAAGTTATACTTAACACCATGATTCCTCAATTGTGCAATTGATTCAATATGTACAACTCTGGAATCTATGTGAAGAACACTTAGTGAATTGCGTCAAGACGATAAGGGTCAATTTCTTCACCTAGTTTATATTGAAAAATCTCTAAGAACGCATGTGACTCTTCCCTATTTCCTCGCTACTATACTCTATTCACAGGTACAATGTCTGCAGAAGAATCACTAGGTTCTCATCAAATTAATTCATTTGCAGCATTGCTTGAGGAAAACCTTCAAACATCTTCAAAGTCCTCACGTGTTCAAAAACATCAGCTGAAGAAAATGGCTGATGGCAAAAGGCCTCAGAAGGGAGGCAAGAGGAAGGAGGAGCATACAGCTTTCGAGATTCCTGATGATCTGTATGAAGGATATTGCACTCCAGATGAGGAAACTCATGGAAAAGAAATCAAGGAGCAGCGCAAAACGCGCATGCAAAAGATAAAGAGATACTGGACCTATCAGTGGAGAGATTACAATTTCTTCACCTCCAAGTACATGAAGGACTTTGCTGTGAAGCCTCCGTGCAATAGGCCACCGCTTGCTGAAGGTCAAACTGCTCATCCTACAAGCATCAGAAGGGGTGAAGAATTCCCCAAACAGTGGGCAAAGCAACAAGCTAAGTTGCAGAAACAGGCCAAAAAGGCCGTTGATGAATTCAACAAGGCCACAAAGGCCTTAGCTGAAGCAGATGCCAGTGGCAGTGCTAGTGCTCCGAAGAAGGCTATGCAAAAGAAGCCTGCCACCAAGCCGAAGCCATCTGTCCCAAAGCCCTCAGTGGCCCAGCCAGCTGCTTCAAAGGCTTCAGCACCTAAGATCTCAAAATCTTCAGTGTCTCCTCCTCCTACAAATTCATCAATGGCAGCAGCAAAAGCTTCAACACTGGTCGTGCTCACATCTTCCCAGCGCACCGAGGGCTTTCCAACAGCCCCAATTGCTGCATCAAGTGCCTCAGCTAGTGGGCAAAAATCGTCTTCACTGCCCAAGCTGAAGAAAAAGGTCACTGCTGGCCGTGGAACCAGGCTAAGTCCCAAGAGCAAGGCCGTCGTGCCACAGGCTGACGAACATGGGCTGGCTGACGAAGATGAGCTCGCCGAGTTCCTCAGAAGGAAGCAAGAGCAAGCTGCAATTGCTAAAAATTCTTCAGTTCCAATGATGCTGGACCCCAAGAAGCTTCTGGATTTCATTGACATCTGGTGCGCCAAGCCAGACACGCCTCTTGATGAATTGAATCTTCCTCCTGGCCCAAGTCATGTGTTGTCTGCTTTCATTTTGAATGAGAAGCACAAAATTGCTCAAGCAAAACTGGTAAGGAAACAACAGTTGCAGAAAGAGAAAGAGCTGCGGAAGAACATGTTGTCTATTTCCCCTCAGTAGCTTGTGTCTTTGCAGTCTGAAATTCAACAACTGTCTGAAGAATTTGAACGCCAGTCAAGTCACTGCTGTGGGGTGCTTGACAGATTCATCCGAGCCACCACCAATGTGGTCAATGAGCACAACAAGCGTGAGGCTGCCAAGTTTGGCATCGTGCCTCCTTCAAGTTCTTCAGCTCCTCCACCATCTGCTCCGACCAGTGAGACTGCCAGGGCAACAGAGGTTGCGCCTAAAGAATATGAAAGGGCAACTGAAGAAGTTGTTCCTGAAGAAACTGCCAAGGCGACTGCATCAGTCGTTCCTGAAGAAAATGAACCACCAAGTTCCTCAGCAGCAGCACCACCAGGGACTTCCCCTGTGAAGAATATCACCCTTCCTTCCGCATCAGAAGTGAAGAGGACCAAGGCTGCTAAGAAGGAAGCGAAAAAGTGAAAAGCTTCAGCCCCACCTACCATCACAGCAACTGTGAAGAATGTGAAGACGACTCCAGTGTCTTCAGATGTTCCGATTGATGCCATTCCTATCTCATCAGCGCCCCCTGCTCCTGCCAATGAAAATCTTCAGATTGTTCCGTATGGGGTGGATTATGCAATCCCTCAGGCTGATGAAGATGACGCTGAAACCCACTCTGCTGCTACCACAAAGCAAGTGGATGAAGAAATTGAAGTCGAAGAAGATGCTTCGCTTCACCAAGTCCTGTCCCGGAAGCCCTCACAGGTTCAGGTGACTGAAGAACATGCCACTGCTTCATTTGGAAATAGTGAAGAAACTGAAGAGGATGTGGACATTGATGGTGCAACTACCCCTCCTATTATTGACGAATTTTGGGAAGCTTATCATCCAAATTCGCCCCTCACCACTCCTCTGACGCAAGTGCCACAGTCACCCGCCGTCACTGAAGAAATTCACACGGGCTCTGAGGAAAAACAACCATCACCACTCCAAAGCATTCCTGAAGAAATTCCAGCTGTAGCAGCTGATGAAATTGCTCAAGATGAGCCAATGGTTGATGTCATCAATACATCCCCTCAGCGCGATGACTCAATTTCTTCAGCAGATACCGACACAGTTCCAACGGCCACTGCTGAGGAAATTGCCAAATCAATTGCTGTGACAAATCCGAACGATTCCACTGGGTCCCCATGACCAGTGTTTGATGTACGCAAAAAGATGCATAACCTTCACCCAGTGCCTGTGATGCCTAAGATTGGCAGAGCCCTCAGGCGACCTCAGTTTGATAATGTCAAATTCTTCGAAGAGAAGAACTTCTTCATTGGTGAGTCCCCATATGACTCAGCCAAGATTAGGCGCATGCGATTCTGGACAAGGACACAGATGAACTTCTATGCTTCGCTCTTATTCGACAAGAACAAAGTATTTCCGCATCGCCATATTCCTCACGTGGATATGGAGTCATTACCGTGCTTTCGGCCAGTTCTGTCTGTTCTTCACGATGCTGGATTACTCAGCTTCTGTTCTGACGTCTGCGATTGGAAGGAAGAACTCATTCTTCAATTCTACGCCACAGTGCACTTCTCTGGAGACGTTGGCGACATTGCAACATGGGCTCTGGACTGGATGAGTGAAGACACTCACTACAAAGCTCCAATTAAAGAACTTCTTCAAGCTCTCCCAGTTGAACCACCCCATGAAGAAGAAAGGAGAATTTATGAAGAACCTGAACTCCCCAACCACCTGATGCAAGTGCTTATGAAGCTAATCGCTGAAGGAGAAGCACCAAGGACAACCTTCCTAGTGAAGGATTTGCTTATGTGCCAAAGACAGTACACCGCATTCTGGCCAAAACCCTCAGTCCAATCAAGGGTCACAACTAGAACACTAAAGAAGTTGTGGGAATTATGAAGAATCTGCTGTTCCACATCATTCATGGTACTCCCATCAACATTCATGATTTCTTTCTGAGGACTTTAGTCACAGTGGCACAGTCGCCTTTTGATCTGAAGCCATATGCTCCATGGATCATGAGATTCATCAGATCCCGATCTGCAATTCACTACCAAGCTGACAGTCAAAATCATTTGAGCTATTTGCCTGAAATCGAAGTTCTTCAGAGCACCATCTCCTCAGTTCCTGGCAAGGGCAAGGCTGCAGTAGATGAAGGAATTCGTCCCCTTGATGGACAATTTCGTCAACCAATTTCCAGCTCCAATGCTAATGAATCTGCTAGCCAGGATACTGCTGTAAAAGCTTCAAGGCCAACTTCTTCACCTGAAGCACCGCGAGTCATGACAGACCGTGAGCTGCTCATAAGCCTTCACCAGAAAGTTGACAAGAATCACCGATGGGTTAAGCGTCAGTTTGCAGCTATCCAAGCCAACATGACTGTGACACATAATGTCGTCCGCAAAAATTGCTATTATCTTCATGAGATATTTGACAGATCATGGGCCATCCTCTCACACCTCAAGACAGATGAAGAACTTGCCGATCTGGATTTCCAAATGAACTTCGACTGGGCCGAACCGCCAAGGAAGAAGTTAAAGAACACCAAAGTTCCTCCTCTTATGCCAAGCTCAGAGTCTTCATCGCGCACAACTGGCGCAAATGAAGTTGTTGAAGACACTGCGGCTGGTCCATCTACATCACGCGACCCCAACAACGCTGGCGCTCCCTAGTCTTCACCGCGATGATTTTATTCAGGGGCGTTAGTCCTCACCCTTGTCTCCTTTTGGTCATCTGATGACAAAGGGGGAGAAGTGTGAGTTAGTCTTCAAGCGGGTCGTTATATGGGCTGGTTTTGCTGAGTTACAACTCTTGAACTTCATTTGTTTCGCTCTTTGATGAGTTGTAACTTAAATAACGGTTGCATGTCTGACTCTTTTGCAATGTTTTATATGCATGCTCTGATCTTAATATATATCTGCTCATACATGCACAAATTCGTCGGACACCAATTTTCATCATGCATTCATATTCTTCAAATATATTATGATCATGCATGATTGGATTCCAAGATATAGGGGGAGATCTCCACAATTTGAACCTGCCATGTGCATTTGCAATCCAAAGCAAATTCCTCATATGCACATCTTCAGGGGGAGTTCCTCAATATCTTGTATTCAATTTCTTCAAACTCTGTACTTACACTTCAATTATTTTTACTCCCATTGAAAGCCTAACCAATTTGTCATCAATCACCAAAAAGGGGGAGATTGTAAGTGCATCAAGTGCCCCCTTAGTGGTTTTGGAGTATTGAAGACAAATAGGCCGAGGAACTAATGTGTTTGTGAGTATACACAGGAGACAGAGTCCCTGAAGATTTGGTTTAACACATGGAAGACGACCCCTAAAAATAGATTTCTTCAAGTGAAGAATTTGGTGATGAAATTGGTATGGCCTTTGAAGAAATTGATGTGAAGACTTTGAATCTTGAAGACTTTGGTTTTCGTAGTTTCTTTTCTTCTTATTTGAGTCATAGGAAAAACCGTACTGTTAAAGGGGGTCTAGGTGAGACATATTTCACTTTTCCAAAGTGATGCTCAAAACTTCTCAAACCTATACACACAAAAACCGCTTCGAGTGAAGCCTTTGGAAATCTCCAGTACAGCTGACGCATTTGCAAGCGACAGTGACGAAGTTCATCTGGTCGCTGCCGAATTTGGTCAGGCTGAGGAGTTAGGAGTTCGCCAGTGCGAGTTGCCTACCGTGAGGAAATTGAGTGCCCTGACAAAATTGAGAGTTCAATTTTTCAGACCGTTGTTGTGCCGCGTGCCAGCTGTCGAGTGGATCCTTATCCTGACAACGGTCGAATCAGACAAGGGCATTTATGACAATTCATGTCGAGTTGCCCCTGGCTATAAATAGCCGCCCCCCACAACCACTTGTTGGTTGGCTACTCCGAGAGAACTTGACACTTGGCATTTGAGAGCAACCCATCCTCTGACGACTTTGAGTGAACCCAAGTGAGGAAAAACCCAACCAGAGCCTAAGTGATTGAGCATCACTAAAGAGATTGATCTGTGTGATCTGACGCTTGTTACCTTTGAGGACTGTCATTCCTCCAGACGGTTAGGTGTCATGTCCTGAGCACCCAAGAGTAATTGTGGCATGCCGGCGAACAAGTTTGTGAAGGTTTTGGAAGTCTACCTTGAAGACTTACCACGAGTGATTGGGCGAGGTCTAAGTGACCTTAGCTCAAGAGGAATACGGTGAGGACTAAGTGTTCTCTGAGTTGCGACACAGCCGCCTCAACCAGACGTACAGTTGATACAGCAACTAGAACTGGTCTACCAAATTCCATTGTCTTCACCGAGCCAACCTGGTTTCAAATTCCTCACCCTCCCTTACTTTATTCCGCTGCTGAAGAATTTGTGATCTATCCTCTGACGAATTTGAACTGAAGTATTTGATCATGCTATCGTTTATTTCCTCAGTTCATATTCCTCATGCGTGTATGATTGTATGATTGCATATTCTTCACCCTTATATATTCTGTTCGCATGTACTCTGATTCGGTGATGACTTAGTTTCCCTTGTGTTTCTATTTCTTCACTCTGATCTTCGTCAAATTTATCAGAGTTTGACGAATTTCTAATAATCTCCCATTCACCCCCCCCCCTCTGGGAGATAACCTGCGCTTTCAATTTTTCTGATGACCAATTAGCTGTCATAAATGCTTCCCGTAATACTCCATGGTATGCGGACTATGCTAATTATATTGTTGCTAAATTTATACCACCTAGTTTCACATACCAACAAAAGAAAAAGTTCTTCTATGATTTAAGACATTACTTTTGGGATGACCCACATCTCTACAAAGAAGCAGTAGATGGTATTATTAGACGTTGTATACCTGAGCATGAACAGGAACAAATCCTACGAAAGTGTCATTCTGAGGCTTATGGAGGACACCATGCGGGAGACAGAACTGCACATAAGGTATTGCAATCTGGTTTCTATTGGCCTACTCTTTTCAAGGATGCTCGTAAGTTTGTCTTATCTTGTGATGAATGTCAAAGAATTGGTAATGTTGGTAGACGTCAGGAAATGACTATGAATTATTCATTTGCTATTGAACCATTTGATGTTTGGGGATTTGATTATATGGGACCTTTTCCTAAATCCAATGGGTATACACATATTTTAGTTGGTGTTGATTACGTTACTAAGTGGGTAGAAGCTATTCCAACTAGTAGTGCTGATCATAACACTTCTATTAAAATGCTTAAAGAAGTTATTTTCTCGAGGTTTGGAGTCCCTAGATATTTAATGACTGATGGTGGTTCACATTTTATTCATGGTGCATTCCGTAAATTGCTTGCTAAATATGATGTCAACCATAGAATTGCATCTCCCTATCACCCTCAATCTAGTGGTCAAGTAGAATTGAGCAATAGAGAAATAAAATTAATTTTGCAAAAAACTTCAATAGATCTAGAAAGAATTGGTCTAAGAAACTTGACGATGCATTATGGGCTTATAGAACTGCTTATAAAAATCATATGGGTATGTCTCCTTATGAAATGGTTTATGGAAAAGCATGTCATTTGCCTCTTGAGTTAGAACATAAAGCATATTGGGCAATTAAAGAACTCAATTATGATTTTAAACTTGCCGGCTAAAAGAGGTTATTTGATATTAGCTCACTAGATGAATGGAGAACCCAAGCTTATGAAAATGCCAAATTATTTAAAGGAAAGGTTAAAAGATGGCATGATAGAAGAATTCAAAAACAGGAATTCAAAGTGGGTGAGCAAGTTCTATTGTACAATTCTCGTTTGAGATTCTTTGCAGGAAAACTCCTCTCTAAATGGGAAGGACCGTATATCATCGAAGAAGTTTATCGCTCCGGAGCCATCAAAATAAACAACTCCGAAGGCACTAATCCGAGAGTGGTGAATGGGCAAAGAATTAAGCACTATATTTCAGGTACCCCCATTAATGTTGAAACTAATATCATTGAAACAATTACACCGGAAGAATACATAAGAGAGACCTTCCGGAACGCTCTAGAACCCTGAAAAGGAAGAGGTACGTGATACGGTAAGTAAACTGACTCCAAAAATTCCATAAAAATACTTTGTGTCAGTTTTGGAATATTAGAAAAAATACAAAAATAAGAAACAACCGAGGGGACCCACCTGGTGCCCACGAGGCACCAGGGCGCGCCACCCCAAACACAGGCGCGCCCTGGTGGCTCGTGGGCCCCTCGTGAGCCTTCTCGACTCCGTTTTTCTTCTGGATTACTTGTTTTGCAAGATAAAAATTCTTTATATATACTCCCGAACATTTTGACCACCGTATCGCAGAAATCTCCTCTGTTCTTGTTTCGTGCTATTTTTCTGATAGATCTAGATCGCCATGGCTCCCCAAAAGCTCCGTGCCAAGCACCGCATTGTGCAACCATCGCTGGGCAAACTCCCCTACAGCGAGGTTTACTACGAGTTGTCGTCGGGAGAAGAAGACAATGGCAAGGAGGACAAGGTCGAGGAAGTTGCAGGAGCCCAGGCTCCGGAAGGAGGGCAAGCCATCCCCATGGAGGAGACCGCAGAGAAGGGAGATATCCTTCAACCTTTATATGATCATCTCTCCCCATCCGTAATTGAAGCCCTAAGAGTCTTTGAAATGGTTAGTGCTCAGAATACATCTCTCACTCATGAAGTTATTTTGTTGGAAGAGCAAAACATCGCCCTTCGGAGCATCAACCGCAGATTGATGTACCTGCTTGAGCTGAAGGACAAGCTCGCCACTTCACCATCACCACCATCACCGAAGAAGGAAAATTGAGTACATGGGTATGGGCACTCCCCTTGGCTTGTGCCAAGCTTGGGGGAGGTGCCCCGGTATCATATCACCATCACTTTTGCTATCTTTACCTATTTTTAGTTTGATCCTTAGTTATTTCGTGATTTAGTTGAATAAAAGTTTAGTATGATCAATTTTCGAGTGCTAGTTTTGTGATCTATCTATCTATGTAATTGAGTTGAGAGTTATATAATAAAAAGTAGTTTGAGTTTTTGCTTCTTTACTTTTATGTTTCAATCCTAGCAATGAAAATAATGAAAAAGATCATATGCTAATCTTATGGAAAGTAATGACATCACATAAAGAAAAGTATAAGTGGTAAAATTTATTGGAAGTTAACAAAAATAGCATTAGTCAATGATGCAATTCATGAAAGAATTAATAGGGAAGAGAAGATTCACATGCAAATACACAATCTTGGACATCTATGATTGTGAGCCCCCATTAAGTATTTTATGTCAAATTGTTGACATTGGACAAGGAAGACAACGTAATGAATTATGTTTGCTTATATTCACATAGAAGTTATATTGTTATAGATCCTCCAACATGTGGTGCTTGCCCAATATCTTTGCTAGCCAAAAATCCACACCAAGTAGAGATACTACTTGTGCATCCAAAACCCTTAAACCCAGTTTCATGTCATGAGAGTCCACTATATCTACCTACGGATTGAATAAGATCCTTCAAGTAAGTTGTCATTGGTGCAAAAAGCAATAAAAATTGCCTCTAAATATGTCTGAACTTTTATTGTAAGGGAAAATAAGCTTTGTACGAACTTGTGATGGTAAAGAAATAAAAGCGACAGATTGCATAATAAAGGTTGCTATCACAAGGGGCAATATAAAGTGACGTTCCTTTGCATTAAGAGCTTGTGCATCCAACAACAAAAAGCGCACGACAACCTCTGCTTCCCTCTACGAAGGGCCTATCTTTTTCTTTTATGTATTTACTTTTTATGCAAGAGTCAATAGTGTTCTCCTCTATTCCTTTTTATTTTTCTCTTTTGCAAGCATCATGTGGTGGGAAAAGATCTAGGCATATATATCCAGTTGGATATGCGTGATCATGAGTTATTACTGTTGACATCACCCTTGAGGTGAATAAGTTGGGAGGCGAAATCATAAGCCCCTATCTTTCTATGTGTCTGGCTGAAAAATTTTGCTCCATATATATGTCGTGAGTGTTAGCAATCATAGAAGACTATATGATGGTTGAGTATGTGGACTTGCTAAAAAGCTCCTACATGAGACCCTTCCTGAAAGTATGATGAATTGCAATTGCATTGTTGACTGAGAACATAGTTTGTTAGATTTCAAGAAAGTTTATGCCTTATACTTCATTGTTGTGAGGAATTGTTACTTGCTCATGAGAAGTTCTATGATAATAAATATTGCTGATATAATAATGATCACGATGCTACTATGTCCATATTTTGTTTTTATCGACACCTCTCTCTCTAAACATGTGGACATGATTATCGATATCGGCTCTCGCTTGGGGACAAGCGAGGTCTAAGCTTGGGGGAGTTGATACGTCCATTTTGCATCATGTTTTCCTACTATTATTTATAGTGTTCTTAATCAATATAACACTTTGTGGAGCAATTCTAATGCCTTTTCTCTCTTAATATGCAAGATTTACACAAGGAGGGAGATTGCCGGCAGCTGGAATTCTGGACCTGAAAAAAGCTATGTCAGAGATACCTATTCTGCACATCTCCAAATGAGCTGAAATTTCATGGAGATTTATTTTGGAATAAATAAAAAATACTGGAAGCAAGAAGTACCAAAGGGGGCCACCTAGGTGCCCACGAGGCACCAGGGCGCGCCACCCCACCCCCCCCCCCCCCCCGAGGCGCGCCCTGGTGGCTCGTGGGGCCCCTGGCCAGCCTCTGGCCCCCATTTTCTGGTATATAAGCCCATTTTCCCTAGAAAAAATAAAGAGAAGACTTTTGGGATGGTGCGTCGCCGTCTCGAGGTGGAATTGGGCAGGAGCACTTTTGCTCTCCGGCGGAGCGATTTTGCCAGGGACACTTCCCTCCGGGAGGGGGAAATCAAAGCCATCGACATCACCAACGAACCTCTCATCGTGGGAGGACCAATCTTCATCAACATCTTCACCAGCACCATCTCATCTCAAACCCTAGTTCATCTCTTGTATTCAATCTTTGTCTCAAAACCTCAGATTGGTACCTGTGGGTTGCAAGTAGTGTTGATTACATCTTGTAGTTGATGCTAGTTGGTTTATTTGGTGGAAGATTATATGTTCAGATCTATTATGTTATTTAATACCCCTCTGATCTTGGACATGAAGATGATTTGTGAGTAGTTACTTTTTTTCTTGAGGACATGAGAAGTCTTGTCATAAGTAATCATGTGAATTTGGTATTCGTTCGATATTTTGATGATATGTATGTTGTTGATTCTCTTAGTGGTGTCATGTGAACGTCGACTACATGACACTTCACCATATTTGGGCCTAAGGGAATGCATTGTGGAGTAGTAATTAGATGATGGGTTGCTAGAGTGACAGAAGCTTAAACCCTAGTTTATGCGCTATTCCGTAAGGGGCTGATTTGGATCCATATGTTTAATGCTATGGTTAGAGTTATCTTAATTCTTCTTTCGTAGTTGCGGATGCTTGCAAGAGGGGGTAATCATAAGTGGGAGGTTTGTTCAACTAAGAACAGCACCCAAGCACTGGTCCACCCACATATCAAATTATCAAAGTAGCGAACGCGAATCAAACCAACATGATGAAAGTGACTAGATGAAATTCCCATGTGTCCTCGAGAACGCTTTTCTTATTATAAGAGATCGTTCCGGCTTGTCCTTTGCTACAAAAAGGATTGGGCCACCTTGCTGCACTCTTTGTTACTATTGCTACTTGTCACTTGTTACAAATTATCTTGGTATCAAACTACTCGTTACCGATAATTTCAGTGCTTGCAGAAAATACCTTGCTGAAAACCACTTGTCATTTCCTTATGCTCCTCATTGGGTTCGACACTCTTACTTATCGAAAGGACTACGATTGATCCCCTATACTTGTGGGTCATCAATGGGCCATATTGCAAGACTCACCGCACCAAGCGCCATGATCTCCAAGATTGCCGACAAGTCGAGCACCTCATGGAAAAGCAGATAGCTGAATATGAAAAACGCGACAAGGAGAGGGGTCAGGATGGTGCTGGTGGATCCGGCAAGAAGGGCCGTGGTGGCCGAGGAGGATGCCGTGGCAAGGCCAAACAGCAGAAAGAGAAGCCTGCTAGAGGCCGAGGAAAGAAAGAGGAAGACGATGGAAGTGACGAAGAGGATGACGACGAGTCCAGTGAACAAGAATTCCAAAAGGCAACTGAGGCCATGTGCATTGACGGGGGTGCATCTTTGCACTTCTCTCACCGCCAACTCAAACAGTGGGCGCGTGAGGTCAACGCAGCAGAACCGGCAATAGGTGCCCAAAAGCCATTCAAATGGTCACACACGCCTATCATTTTTTATGCCGAGGACCACCCTGATCGCACAAAATGCGGTCGGCTGCTTGCCGTTGTTGGTTTCACCGACAATTCGTAACCTCCAGGTCACGAAAATGTTAGTTGACAGTGGGGCCGGCCTAAATTTGATTTCTCCAGAAGTTATCAAGAGGCTACAGATTCCCGATGAGGAACTCGAGAAAACTGGTACTTTTCAAGGAGTGAACCCGGGAAGAAGCCAGCCCAAGGGAAAGATCACAATGCCGGTGACGTTTGGCGGGGAGCTGAACTATAGAGCAGGGAAGATTGTGTTTGATGTTGTTAAAATCGCCTTGCCATATAATGGAATTCTTGGCCGCCCAGCTTTGGCTAAGTTTATGGAAGCGTCCCATTATGCCTATAACACGTTGAAGATGCCAGGGCCGATGGGTGTCATCTCCATCAATTCCGACAAGAAAGATGCAGTCATATGCGTTGACAAACTATACAGAGATGCGGTTGCAGCAGAGGCCGCCAAGGCGCCAGCTCCCGGCAAGGAAGAGAAAAGCAAGAAATCTGGCAAGACCTCTGGCGAGGGTTCCGGGAAGCGCGCCTCTTCGGAGTGCTGCGCACCTGTTGAAGACTTGCCGGAGAGCTCTACCGGCAAGAAATCCAAGGCCACTCCACCAGCAACGAAGAAGGTGTCGGTGAAGGAGGATGGCACTGACGGTACCTTCACCATCAGTGCCACCCTTGACAGCAAATAGGAAAGCGCGCTCGTTGCCTTCCTGCGGGCGAATGTCGATGTGTTGGCATGGCGACCATCTGACATCCCCGGTGTTCCCAGGGAGGTAATTGAGCACCACCTTGCTGTTTGTCCCCATGCTCGGCACGTCAAGCAGAAGGTTGGGAAGCAGGCTTTGGAGCAGCAACAGTTTATTGCCGAAGAAATCAGAAAACTTGAAGCAGCAGGCTTGATTAGAGGTGTACTACATCCAACTTGGTTGGCAAATCCAGTTGTAGTGCGCAAAGCAAATGGAAAATGGAGACTTTGTATCAACTACACTGATATCAACAAAGCATGTCCAAAGGATCCTTTCCCTTTGCCATGCATTGATCAAATTGTAGACTCTACTGCCGGCTGTGATTTACTCTCCTTCCTTGATGCGTATTCTGGGTACCATCAGATATTCATGGCCAAGGAAGATGAGGAGAAAACCGCATTCATTACTCCATGTGGCACGTACTGCTTCGTGCGTATGCCTTTCGGATTAAAGAGTGCTGGTTCAACATTTGCAAGAGCAGTCCAGATTGGTTTTGAACCCCAGCTGCACAGGAATGTGGAAGCATATATGGATGATATAGTGGTCAAAACCAAGGACAAATCAACCCTCATTCAAGACTTAGAAGAAACATTTGCAAACTTGCGCAAGATCAATTTGAATCTCAACCCCGAGAAGTGTGTGTTTGGCGTTCCATCCGGCAAACTTCTCGGGTTCTTTGTATCTCAACGCAGAATAGAAGCAAACCCCGACAAGATGAAAGCAATCGAGCAGATTCAAGCACCAAAAAACGTCAAGGATGTGTGGCGTCTTGCCGGTTGTGTTGCTGCCTTAAGTAGGTACATTTCAAAATCTGTTGAGCGCGCCTTGCCATTTTTCAAGATTTTGAAAAAGGCAGGACCAATGAAATGGACTCCGGAAGCGGAGGCCGCGCTGCAGGATTTTGAAAAGATACCTCTCCTCCGCGCCAATGCTAGTTGCGCCTCACCCACAAGAGCCACTGATGTTGTATCTAGCGGCAACAAATCAAGTGGTCAGTGCTGCATTAGTGGCGCAGAGAGAAACTGATGACGAAGGAGCAGCAATGGCAAGCCCGTCCAGCGACAAACCGGAATCTTCTCCGGCAAGATCTGGTGCCAACAAATCAGAAATAGCGCAAGAAAATGAAGCTGATCGGCAAGTGGTGCCAAAGAAGAAGGTGGTGCAGCGACTGGTGTGTTTCGTTAGTTCCCTTCTACAGGGGGCTAGATCAAGATATTCTGGTGTGCAGAAGTTGCTTTTCGCTCTTCTTATGGTCTCGAGAAAGCTGCGTCACTACTTCCAAGCACATGAGATCACCGTCGTCACTCGCTTTCCGTTGCAGCGTATTTTGAGGAATCCAGATGCAACTGGCAGGATAGTGGAGTGGGCGTTGGAGTTGTCGAGCTTTGCACTCAAGTTTGAAAGCACATCAACTATTCATAGCAGAGCCTTGGCGGAGTTCATTGCAGAATGGACGCCAACGCAAGACGAAGAGATTCAAGAGACAGCTCTCCCCGGCAAAGAAACAACTAAGGAATGGATCATGTACTTTGACGGTGCCTTTTTGCTGCAAGGCGCTGGTGGGGGAGTGTTGCTTGTCGCGCCCACCGGAGAGCACCTCAAGTATGTAATCCAAAATCACTTTCCCAGGGAGAAACCAACAAACAACACTGCTGAGTATGAAGGACTCCTTGCCGGTCTCAGGATCGCAGTGGACCTCGGGATCAGAAAGTTGATCGTCCGTGGCGACTCGCAGGTTGTTGTGAAACAAGTAAACAAAGATTACCAGAGCCCGTTGATGGAAGCATATGTGGAAGAAGTGAGGAAATTGGAAGAGCACTTTGACGGATTGCAAACAGAGCACATCCCTCGTGCGGAAAACAGCATTGTTGATCATCTGTCGAAGTATGCCGCTCAAAAGCTACCCGTGGAACCGGGAACTTTTGTGCTCCATTTGAATCAACCATCAGTCACCCCATCAATGCAGGCCAGTAAAAGAAGAAAGTTGAATACCGGCAAGTATTTTCTGGCAGAGCTCCCAGAAGCCACCGGCAAGAAAGTTGCCGGGAACAACGACACGACCGCTGGTGAGCAGTGGCTTCGCGCAGAACCTCAGGTTCTTGCCGCTGAAGCAAGCGCTCCCACGGACAAAGAAATGCCTTTAGTCCTTGTTGTCGAGCCGCAGGCTCCAACTTGGGCACAACAAATAGTTCATTTCCTTCAAATAGGAGAACTTCCCGATGACCAAGAAGAAGTTGAGAAAGTAGCCCGTCAGTCAAGTATGTATCAGTTTGTGGATAACACGCTATACAGAAAGAGACCAAACGGTGTGAAATTGAAGTGTATTTTCCGGGAAGATGGACTAAAGCTGTTGGCAAAGATACATGGAGGCATATGTGGCTCTCACATAGGATCAAGAGCACTTGCCGGCAAAGCTTTCCGGCAAGGCTTCTATTGGCCCACCGTCCTCCAGGATGCAACTGAGCTTGTAACCAAATGTGAAGCATGCCAGTTCCATTCAAAGAACATACATCAGCCAGCTCAAGTTCTTTAAACAATCCCTCTCTCCTGGCCTTTTTCGATCTGGGGGCTTGATATTTTGGGCCCCTTCCCCCGTGCTACCGGGGGCTTTGAGTTCTTGTACGTCGCCATCGACAAGTTCATGAAGTGGCCTGAAGTGGAGCCAGTGAGGAAGGTGATAGTGCAATCAGCCGTCACGTTCTTCAAAGGTTTAGTTTGCCGTTTCGGGGTTCCTAGCAGAATCATCACCGACAATGGTACACAATTCACGAGCCGCACCTTCATGCAGTACACCCAAGACCTTGGCAGCAAAATCTGTTTTGCATCTGTTGCTCACCCGAGAAGCAATGGTTAAGCGGAAAGGGCAAATGCTGAAGTGCTGCGAGGCCTCAAGACAAGAACTTTTGACAGGCTGCACAAGTGTGGAAGACGTTGGATTGATGAGTTGTCGGCGGTTCATTGGTCTCTCAGAACGACACCAAATCGAGCTACCGGCTAAACACCCTTCTCCCTAGTCTATGGTGCAGAAGCGGTGCTCCCCACGGAACTCATATACGGGTCACCTCGAGTGCTTGCCTACAATGAGGCAGAGCAAGAGCAGCTGCGGCAAGATGACACAACGCTCCTTGAGGAAGATCGTCTTCGGGCGACTGTGCGAGCTGCATGCTACCAACAAGCCTTGCGCCGCTATCATAGCCGCAAGGTGCATGCCCGAAGCCTTGAGGAAGGCGACCTTGTTCTTCGGCGTGTTCAGTCCGCCAAGAAATCAAACAAGTTGTCACCGAAGTGGGAAGGCCCTTATCGGGTAGTACGAGTCACCAGACCTGGCACAGTCCGTCTGGAGACCGAAGATGGCATCCTAGTGCAAAACTCATGGAATATTGAGCATCTTCGCAAGTTCTACCCATAAGGCGCAGTTGCCGGGCCTCCCGGCAACCCCTTTTGTACAAGCTTTGTCGGCAAGACTTGTAACCCTTTGTACAAAACCAGGCGCAGACCCTGTGCATAAGTGAAATAAAGCTAAGTGTTTCGCAACTCTTCGTACATATTCATTTGTATATAAATGCATATGACGTTGTGATTACACTTTAAATTGTATGAAATGGCTGATGAACCGTCAAGGTTCCCAAACCACTCTTTTCTCTTCGTCCTTTTTCTCAAAGGACAGAAGGATCCCTCGCGTGCAAATTTCCCGGGGGGAGTGACGATGGGGGTACCATTTAATGACGTTCAAGTGATCGTTTCATGCGACAAGAAAGACGGTGCAAGGAAAAGCTAAGTTGAAAAACTTCAAAACAAATTCCTTGTCATATTTGCAATTTCCCTTGAACGATTCTGTGTTTGTATGAAAAACCTGCATGCGAAGGAACCTTGCCGTGATCATTCGCGCTCCGATTTTACCTCGAGTCCGCTCGGCAAGATCTGTAGCTGCACTGTGACCGACAAGTTACCTTGCCGGTGTGATCATTCGCGCTCTGATTTTGCCTCGAGTCCGCTCTGCAAGGTCTGTAGCCGCACTGTGACCGGCAAGCTACCTTGCCGGTGGCGGCACTTCCAGCAGGCTGCTAAGGACCGGTTCCTCAAGCGCTCACGGCAAAGTGTGCGCACCGGCAAGTTTCCAAACAGCGTAGGGAACACAATCATACAAAGACAAAGAAAAACAAGGGGAACAGCATGCTTTCATCTGAGCATGACAAATAATAGATATTCATTAAAGAGTGCTCGATAACATTTTCTTAGCCCTTCCCCGCAGGGTTTACATCGAGTGCAATACAAGGGCAAAAGGGGTACCTAGGCAAAGCCCGACTCGCTCCCGGAAGACCAAATGATGGTGCTGCCGGCGTTCAGCTGGAGTCGGAGCCATCGTCCTCGATCTTGAAGTTTGGAGCATCGTCGTCATCGTCCTCGTCATCGTCATCCTCAGTCTCGCTGGAGGAAGCGGTGTCGCTGTTGCTAGAGCTCTCCGCGCAGCACTCCAGGCGAGCGCCTGAAGCCCCGAAGAACTTCAAGACGAGCGTGTCAGATCCAACCAACCTGAAGTGAAGGAGGTGTCCCAGCCCCAAGTAGCGAGCACGGACGAAGGACTTCCATCCACGCGTGAAGTACATGATGCCGTTGGTGGAGGTCTCGACGGTCACCCAGACTGGGCCGTTACAGCAGTCGTCCGCATGCAGCCACAAGCCACGTAGATGGTTGTCTTCCATCACCCTAGCGAAAGGACGAGGAAGCCGCAGCTAGCTCCGCGGCCGATCACACAGTTCCACGATGAACTCATGCGTTGTGTCCTCCGTATGGCCTTCTACTTGGGGTGGAGTGGCCGGAGATGAAATGACGAGCGCTCCGCCATGGCCGCTCCGGGCACCACGTCTTCCATGACCACGAACTGCAGCCCCTCCTCGAGCGCTGGAGCCGGCTTCCGCAGCTGTGGCCGAGACATGGGCGTGGCGCCGAGGAGAAGCTCTCGTAGCAATGGCGAATGCATGAGCTTGGCCTCTTCCCCTCGCCATAATAGCAGCAGATGCGGGGGGAAGGTAGAAGAAAGAGATAACGGTGGCTGAGGGATCGGAATGGGAAGAGATGGATGAGCATCGCTCTCCGCGGCCCCCTCTTTATAGGGAGGGCGCGGGGGCTGGCTCTTCATGGCTTTTGGGAGACCGCCCAGCTTCACCAATCCCGTGCCCTGCATTCCTGGCCAGGCGCACTACTCTAGCGACCGTCCGGTTTCGCCAATCCCGTGCCCTGCGTCCCTGGCCGGGCGCACTACTCCGACGACCGCCCCTCTTCGCCAATTCATTGCCTCGCATGCGAATACGCGAGGTGGAACGGTGCAGGGAAAGAAGAAACAAAGAAGATCTCAGAAGACAAAAACTATCATGATTAAAATTACAGCGGCAATTTTCCCGCCGCGTGTCTGTGCATTATTTGGGCCTAGCCCAATGACGCTTCAACGCGCGTATGGCCCAAGCCCGGGGGCTCCTGTTGGTGTATAAAACATGGGTATTTTATACCCTAACTTATGCACAGATAGTGGCAGCTTCCCTGCCTACCAAGGCTTGCCGGAAATTGCCAAACATCAAGATTCAAGACCCAGTTGCAGAAGCCACTTGAGAGAAGATCAAGATGAAGCAATCAAGTTCTACACCGAAGATAACCTTTGCCGGCAAGGCCGAGCCGGCAAGGTGAAGGCCCGGCAAGCTCCGTGCTAGCAAGATCTCACTAGCTATTAGCGCTCCACCTCATCGAGCAGCTAGTCGCTAATCGATGAGGTGTCGAGCCCGCAGGCAGTTAGGTGGGATTTGTCGAGCACGTGTTAGCATACTGGAAGGAGGTTTGCCTTTAATGACACCCGTCCAGAAGGTGTGTCAAGTTAATAGGAGGTAGCTGGGCGAGCGATGCAGAATCCTTGCCGGGGCTCCTCCTCCACATGACACCTAACGGAGCATTTATTGCCTTTGTCCTAAACTGGCAGAGTTAAGAATGATAGTACTGTTTGCTATCTAATCAACTTGTAATGACTGTTTTGCCACTGTGGTGACCCCTTGAGCTATAAAAGGAGGGCCAGGGCAACCATTACAGATCCCCTGATCAAACCCTTGCACAACTCGCATGCGTAGCTGCCCTTTCTGCACCTTGCCGGGAGAAGCGCTCCTTGTACTTGTGCTCATACACATCCAATACACCAAAGCAGGAGTAGGGTTTTTACACCTCACGGTGGCCCGAACCTGGGTAAAATCCCTTGCGTTCTCTGTTGATTCTTCTCTTTGTGCTCGTCGATCTCCCTAGCCGAACTGCAAAGGGGCTAGATGGCCCCATAGATGGTCGTACCCACGACACCACGTGACTCCGTTTGACCTAATTCCACTTCTATAAATTCACAAACATTGGGAAACCCCCAGAGAGCCGGAAGAAAAAACCTTTCCGCTGCCGCAAGCCTCTGTTCTTCCGCGATCCCATCTGGAGGCCTTTTCCGGTACTCTGCTGGAGGGGGAATCGATCACGGAGGGCTTCTACATCAACCTTGCTGCCCTTCCAATGTTATGTGAGTAGTTTACCACAGACCTATGGGTTCATAGCTAGTAGCTAGATGGCTTTTCTCTCTCTTTGATCTTCAATCCAATGTTCTCCTCGATGTTCTTGGAGTTCTATTCGATGTAATCTTCTTTTGCGGTGTGTATGTTGGGATCCGATGAATTGAGAGTTTATGATCAGATTATTCATGAGAAATAGTTGAGTCTTCTCTGAACTCTTTTATGCATGGTTGTTATAGCTTTGTATTTCTCCCCGATCTATCGATTTGGTTTGGCCTACTTGATTGATTTATCTTGCAATGGGAGAGGTGCTTTGTGATGGGTTCAATCTTGCGGTGCTCAATCCCAGTAACAGAAGGGGACATGAAACGTATTTGTATTGTTGCCATTAAGGATAAAAATATGGGGTTTATTCATATTGCTTGAATTTGCTTCTCTACATCATGTCATCTTGCTTAAGGCGTTACTCTGTTTTTATTAACTTAATACTCTAGATGCATGCTGGATAGTGGTCGATGAGTGGAGTAATAGTAGTAGATGCAGGCAGGAGTTGGTCTACTTGTCTCGGATGTGATGCCTATATACATGATCATTGCCATGAATCCATCATAATTATTTGCTTTTCTATCAATTGCCCAACAGTAATTTGTTTACCCACCGTATGTTTCTGTGCTCGAGAGAGAAGCCTCTAGTGAAAACTATGGTCCCCGGGTCTGTCTTTATCATATAAAAAACCCTAAAAATACCTTGTTGCAATTTATTTACTTTTATTTTAATTAGTGTTTTAATTTATCTATTTACCTCAATAAGATTTAATCCATGTAAATAACCGCTAAGAGGATTGACAACCCTCTTATTTGTGTTGGGTGCAAGTGTTTGCTCTTGTGTGTGCAGGTGCGCTTAACGGAATTTTGCTTGGTTCTCCTACTGGATTGATAACCTTGGTTCTTAACTGAGGGAAATACTTATCTCTACTGTACTGCATCAGCCTCTCCTCTTCGGGGAAATACCAACGCAGACTACAAGTAGCAGGAAGAATTTCTGGCGCCGTTGCCGGGGAGACATCATCAAAATTACCAAGTACCTTCGCACAAATTATCATTCACTTGCATTTACTTTATTTGCCTTTTATTTGCTTTTGCCTCTTGGTTTCATCTTCCCCACTTCTAATTTTTTTTACAAAAACACAAAAACATTTTATTTGCTAGTTCCCTTGTTTGTCTCTTCACCATGACTAGTTTTACTATCCCTCCTTTGTCTCCGGATTTTGAAGTTCTTTACTTCAAACAGAAACAAGGAGAAAATTTGAAAGATGCTTGGTATAGGATAATTGAATCCTATCGTGTTTGCACTATAAAAGGGGATATGAAAATTTGTTGCGAAACTTTTATGTAGGCCTAACTATGCCCAATAGACAACTCTTAGACTTTTCCACCAAAGGAAATTTTATTGATAGTGATCCTAATACTGCTTATGAATTAATAGAGGGAATAGTGGGAACCCCACCATTGCAAAAAGGAACTAATTATACTCAAGAAGGGACCCAAATTTTGGAAAAGCTAGCTGACATACAATTTTTTTGTGGAGTTACAAAAGTCTAATGAACCCCTTAAAAATGTTAGTGGTAACCTCAATCGTATGAATAATCTCCTCACTATTTGCAATAAGAAGATAGACACTTTAGATAGTAAAATTGCTTTATTTTCTGAAAATCATGGGAAGCGTAAAGAGCCTCCCGGGTTCGAAACCAATCCTCCTAAATTAGCAAAAACCAAGGATGACAACACTTGAAAGTATGCATTATGCCTAGCTAGGGGCATAAAACAATAGCGCTTGTTGGGAGGCAACGCAATGAATAAAATAATTTTTTGCTTTTACCTACTGTTTTGAGTGTTTGCATGATTATAGCTTCTGTTATGATTGTGTTTTTTTGTTTTAATTAGTGTTTGTGCCAAGTAATGCCATTGGGATGATTTGGAAGATAGTATAATTGATGTTGTTTGGAAAACAGAAAGTTTTGCGTCCAGTGCTGGAATTTTAATTATGTACTTGAGAGTCATAAAAATCTGAAATTTTTACACAGTATTGGTATATGAATTTCCCACGTTGTCCTCATTTTTCAGAATTTTTGGAGTTACAGAGGTATGGCTTTTAAATAGATCTTTACATGCTGTTCTGTTTTAGATAGATTCTGTTTTTGTTGCATAGTTTGCTTATTTTGATGAATCTATGGATCGTATCGGGGGGTATGAGTCATGGAGATGTTGGAGTACAGTAGCATTATGCCAATATTAAATATGAATCAATTTTCTACAGTGCCTAAAGTTAAAGATTTTTTTGTTATACTAACGGATCTCACGAGGTTTCTGTTGAGTTTTGTGTGCTGAAGTTTTCAAGTTTTGGGTGAGACTACGATGGATAAAGGAATACGAAGTGGCAAGAGCCTAAGATTGGGGATGCCCAAGGCACCCCAAGGAAATATTCAAGGAAGACTCAAGCGTCTAAGCTTGGGGATGCCCCGGAAGGCATCCCTTCTTTCGTCTACAATCTATCGGTAACTCACTTGGAGCTATATTTTTATTCATCACATGATATGTGTTTTACTTGGAGCATCTTGTTAAATAGTTTGTTTTCTTTTCTTTGCTTTTTAGTTTGTCACAATCATTTTGCTGAACACACCTTTTTGAGAGGGACACACATTATTCGTGATTTGTTAGAATACTCTATGTGCTTCACTTATATCTTTTGAGCTAGGCAGTTTCTCTAGTGCTTCACTTATATCTTTTAGAGCACGGCGGTGATGATATTTTAAAGAAATAGTTGCACTCTCATGCTTCACTTATATCTTTTTGAGAGTCTTATGATAGCAATGGTAATATGCACGGGTTATGAATTTGGTCCTGATATGATAGGTATTCAAGAGGGATATAATAAAAAAATTCATGTAGATCACTGAATATGATAAATTTGATTCCTTGCAATAGTTTTGCGATATTAAGATGGTAATATGGGGGAGGTATTAGTAGATAATTGTGGCTTAGTAAGAATAATTGTGTTAAGGTTTGTGATTCCCGAAGCATGCACGTATGATCTGTCGTTATGCTAAGAAGTTGGAGCATGATTTATTATTGATTGTCTACCTTATGAGTGGCGGTCGGGGACGAGCGATGGACCTTGTCCTACCAATCTATCCCTCTCGGGGCATGCGTAGTAGTACTTTGCTTCGAGGGCTAATAGACTTTCGCAATAAGTATGTGAGTTCTTTATGACTAATGTGAGTCCATGGATTATACGCACTCTCACCCTTCCACAATTTGCTAGCCTCTTCGGTACCGTGCATTGCCCTTTCTCACATCGAGAGTTGGTGCAAACTTCGCCGGTGCATCCAAACCCCGTGATATGATACGCTCTATCACACATAAGCCTCCTTATATCTTCCTCAAAACAGCCACCATACCTACCTATCATGGCATTTCCATAGCCATTCCGAGATATGTTGCCATGCAACTTCCACCATTCCGTTTTTATGACATACATCATCATTGTCATATTGATTTGCATGATCATATAGCTGACATAGTATTTGTGGCTCAGCCACCATTCATCATTGTTATACATGTTACGCTAGCATCATTGCACATCCTGGTACACTGCCAGAGGCATTCATATAGAGTCATATTTTGTTCTAGTATCGAGTTGTAATGTTGAGTTGTAAGTAAATAGAGGTGTGATGATCATCATTATTAGAGCATTGTCCCAGTGAGGTAAGAATGATGGAGACTAATGAGTCCTCAAAAAAGTGGGGATGAGGTCCATGAGATCGTTCTAAAAAAAGGAGAGAAAAAAAAGGAGAAAAAAAGGAGAAAAAAAGAGAAAAAAGAAAGGGCGAAAAAGAGCCATATAAAAAAAATAAAAAAAAATAATAAATGAGAGAAAAAGAGAGAAGGGGCAATGTTACTATCCTTTTCCACACTTGTGCTTTAGAGTAGCACCATGTTTTTCATATAGAGAGTCTCCTATTTTGTCACTTTCATATACTAGTGGGAATTTTTCATTATAGAACTTGGCTTGTATATTCCGATGACGGGCTTCCTCAAATGCCCGAGTTCTTCATGAGCAAGAAAGTTGGATGCACACCCACTTAGTTTTCATGTTGAGCTTTCATACACTTATAGCTCTTAGTGCATCCGTTGCATCGCAATCCCTACTCCTCGCATTGACATCAATTGATGGGCATCTCCATAGCCCGTTGATTAGCCTCGTTGATGTGGGACTTTCTCCATTTTTTGACTTCTCCTATTTATCTCTACCACCATACTCTATTCCACCCATAGTGCTATATCCATGGCTTGCGCTCATGTATTGAGTGGGAGTTGAAAAAGCTAAAGCGCGTTAAAAAGTATGAACCAATTGCTCGGCTTGTCATCGGGGTACTGCATGATAAATACTTTGTGTGAAGAAGATGGAGCATGACAGGATTATATGATTTTGTAGGGATAACGTTCTTTAGCATTTTTATTTTGAAAGACATGATTGTTTATTAGTATGCCTGAGTATTGATGTCTTTATATCAAATTATAGACTATTGCTTTGAATCATTTGGATCTTATTATTCATACCGTAAGAGAAAGATTACATGATGAAACATGATAGGTAGCATTCCACGTCAAAAAATCTGTTTTTTATCATTTACCTACTCGAGGACGAGCAGGAATTAAGCTTGGGGATGCTTGATACGTCTCCAACGTATCTATAATTTTTGATTGTTCCATGCTATTATAGTATCAATCTTGGATGTTTTTATATGCAATTATATATCATTTTTTGGGACTAACCTATTAACCTAGTGCCCAGTGCCAGTTGTTGTTTTCTGCTTGTTTTTGGCTTTTCAGAGAAACATTAGCAAATGAAGTCCAAATGCAACGAAACTTTTTGGAGATTTTTTTCTGGGCAAAAGAAACCTTGGAAGCTTCGGGAGGAGGCCAGAAGCCTCACGGAGGCTTCACAAGGCAACAGGGCGCACCCCGAGGGGGCGCACCGTGTTGCCTTGTGGGGCCCACGTGACTCCGTTTGACCTAATTCCACTTCTATAAATTAACAAATATTGGGAAACCCCAGAGAGCCAGAAGAAAAAACCTTTCCGCCGCCGCAAGCCTCTATTCTTCCGCAATCCCATCTGGAGGCCTTTTCCGGTACTCTGCCGGAGGGGGAATCGATCACGGAGGGCTTCTACATCAACCTTGTTGCCCTTCCGATGATGTGTGAGTAGTTTACCACAGACCTACGGGTCCATAGCTAGTAGCTAGATGGCTTCTTCTCTCTCTTTGATCTTGAATACAATGTTCTCCTCGATGTTGTTGGAGTTCTATCCGATGTAATCTTCTTTTGCGGTGTGTTTGTTGGGATCCGATGAATTGTGAGTTTATGATCAGATTATTCATGAGAAATATTTGAGTCTTCTTTGAACTCTTTTATGCATGGTTGTTATAGCTTTGTATTTCTCTCTGATCTATCGATTTGGTTTGGCCTACTAGATTGATTTATCTTGCAATGGGAGAGGTGCTTTGTGATGGGTTCAATCTTGCGATGCTCAATCCCAGTGACAGAAGGGGACATGACACCTATTTGTATTGTTGCCATTAAGGATAAAAATATGGGGTTTATTCATATTGCTTGAATTTGCTTCTCTACATCATGTCATCTTGCTTAAGGCGTTACTCTGTTTTTATTAACTTAATACTCTAGATGCATGCTGGATAGCGGTCGATGAGTGGAGTAATAGTAGTAGATGCAGGCAGGAGTCGGTCTACTTGTCTCGGATGTGATGCCTATATACATGATCATTGCCATGAATCCGTCATAATTATTTGCTTTTCTATCAATTGCCCAACAGTAATTTGTTTACCCACCGTATGTTTATGTGCTCGAGAGAGAAGCCTCTAGTGAAAACTATGGTCCCCGGGTCTATCTTTATCATATAAAAATACCTAAAAATACCTTGCTGCAATTTATTTACTTTGATTTTAATTTGTGTTTTAATTTATCTATTTACCTCGATAAGATTTAATCCTTGCAAATAACCGCTAAGAGGATTGACAACCCTCTTATTTGCGTTGGGTGCAAGTGTTTGCTCTTGTGTGTGCCGGTGCGCTTAACGGAATTTTGCTTGGTTCTCCTACTGGATTGATAACCTTGGTTCTTAACTGAGGGAAATACTTATCTCTACTGTACTGCATCATCCTCTCCTCTTCGGGGAAATACCAACGCAGACTACAAGTAGCAGGCACCACAGGGTTGCTCGATACCGATTCACCCTGAGGGATTATGTGTGCCGTTGGATCAAGTGAGATCCAACGGTTGGTATTTTATTTGGCTAGGGTTTCAGATGCTCATCGGAGTGGTCACCGGAAAACACATGGGCGGTGACGCTATGCTAGGGAGTCGCCGATCTGGTGCTTCGGTGGTTGCCGGCATCAGGAGAGGGCACTATGGGCTTCGTCTTGATGCGGCGGATCCTCTGGTGCTTCTCGCGGTCCTCGGGTATGATGACGTCGATGGCTTGGGTTCGCTGAAGAACACGGTGGTGGCGGGACTCCTCGGGTGCAGGTGCGGGCATCACTTCCGTGCGCCTCTGGTCGGGCAAAAACGCTAGGGGGATGCATATGTGCAAGGCAAAGGCAGTGGACAAGGTTTGGGGTGCGGGCACTCACAGTGTTCACCGGCGTCGAACTCAAGGCGGCGGCGAGCTTCGGCCTTCTGTGGTATTGGTGCTCTAGGATGCTAGGGGCTCGCGGAGGTTGTCTAGCGGATGCGCACTGGGGACGGCGGTTGTAGCGGTGGCGGTGGGTGGTCGAGTTTGGGTTGCGATGGTCGGAATAGAGCCGGTGGTGAGCTAGGGCAGCATGGCGATGAGGGGGTCACGGCGGGGCAGCCTGCGGTGATGGGCGGCGCAAGGTTGGGCGAAATGGAGAGGGGGTGCAGGGGATTTAAAGGGGTATGGTGGCATGGGCTAGCTCTCATGGAGAGCGCGCGGGGTAAAGGTCGTGGGCGAGCGTGCGCTCGGTCGTGGGTGGTTTGCACGCGCGTGGGCGTTGTGGGGTTGACGACGACCCTGGCGGGTGGGGTCGGGCCGTCAGTGAGAGAACGGGAGAGAGCGCGGGTGGGCTGTGGGTGCGTTGGGCCGGCTTAGGTTAGTGGGCTGCGTAGTTAGGTTAGGCTAGGGTTTTCTTTTTATTTCTTTTCTTATTTTGTTTCCTTTCTAAATTCAAAACTATTTTGAATTTGATTTTTATTCCAACAGTAAAGTATTTTTAAATTCCAAATGGAATACTTCTAATAAGATGATTATTCTATTTGAGCCTTTTGTGCATTTATTTTCTGCACTTTATTTCTAGGCCTTGTTTAATAATTTCTCTGAATATATTTTATTTTCCAATTTATTTTTTTCTTCTGATTTTCTTTGACTTGGTTTTTCTCTTGACCCATCTTCAATTTGTTTTTTATATTCATTTTGTAATTTCCTTTTTGGAAATTATTATCTACTTAACCTCTTTAGGGTTTTATTTGAGTTTCTGTTTTCTATGGTTTAGGTTTCAACCAAAGTCTAGCTAGGTTTCTACTAGTTTCATAGGGCCTTTAACCCCCCTAGGCAATCAAACAATCATTCAAGGTCAATCAGCAAGCAATTTCTTGGCAATGTTAGCTAACTAGCAAGCAAACAAAGGTTTTTCTTGAAAAAAATTAATTCCCTCTAAACTTTTAAACATTCAGATTTGGGAAAAATCTGGGATGTGACAATCACCCATGCCCAACATATGACACCATGCATAACTTAAGCTTTCCATTGCTCATTAATAGTGTTTTCTTTCTTTCATATGAAAAATGTCTATAAATTCATATACAAGCTTGAAACTCCCTACTGACATGTACACAATGATTTTTTTTTGCAATCCTCTCCGCCATATGCATCAAAATTACAAACTATGAAGTGTGTCTGGATTCATATTCTCTCAAATCCTTGCCAACTATCCGCAAAGTAGGATGCCAAAGTATCACATGACAACCGGCATCACGAACTTGCATTTGTAAACACTCCTGAAACTTTACATGATATATGTGCTTTGTTGAAGTTACATGCATGAACAAAATGATTGTGCGTTGCAAACCTATTAGACTCACCTAAAATATGTGAGGAATATGCTACTACACGAACACATTATAAAGCAAAGTAGAACCAAACAAATATGGGAGGAACATGCAGGTACATTAATGGTGTTTTCATTTTTTTTTCATATGACACTGCTCACGAATATTTATGAAAGTGCTCAAAATTTCTATTCAAGCGTAAGGAAAAAAACTGGTACTACATGCTCAATTTTTTTGTTGCCTCGCACTCAGCGTTCCCTCAAATTTTTTGTTCCCTCCACTCATTTTTGAACGCCCCTCTTGACTAACCCCAACCCTCCCCAAATACCGACTCTTATTTTAACAGCAACCACATCCGTTCCAAGAACGAGTCATCCCCTCCTCTCTTTGTCTCTTCGCCTCTTGCTACTCCCGTAGGAGTTGTTGGATTCCCCGAAGAGGAAAGGTGATGTAGCACAACAGCAGAAAGTATTTCCCTCAGCTAAGAACCAAGGTTTATCAAATCAGTAGGAGTCACCTAGCTAACGATGTAAACAGCACCTGCACACAAACACAAAACAAATGCTTGCAACCTACTTGGCAAGGGGGTTGTCAGTCCCCTTGTCTTGCGAGTTACAAGATTAAAAGAAAATAGATAGTGATAATAGTAAATGGTGAAAATTAAAGGGAAAATAAAAGAGCAAAATTATAAGAGCTTTGTATTAATGGAGAATGGACCCAGGGGCCATAGGTTCACTAGTGGCATCTCTCTCGAAAGCTGGTAGTGGCATGAACAAATTACTCTTGCGCAATGGATAGAATAGTGGCAATTTATAACTATGATCATTCATGGCATAATCTCCTGTGGGCATTATGTCCGTGATAAGTAGACCGTTAAACTTACGGACGTCCACTACTATTACTCCACCCCAAGACCGCTATCCAGCATGCATCTCAAAGTATTAAGTTTATAAGAAACAGAGTAACGCAATAAGCAAGATGACATAATGTAGACAAGAAGAAATCTAGCAATAAGAATAAACCATGTCATTTTATCCTTAGTGGCAGCAATACAAAAACGTGTCTTGACCCTTTCTATCACTGGGATATAGAAATCACTGCCAGATTGAACCCACTACTATGCACCACTATCTCTGAAGAACTACTCATCTATCTTGGCCACAGAAGACTCGTAGATCGGAAAGCATACATGGCTATTTAAATATGCGTCAAAGAAACTTCAAGAGATTCAATATAAATCAATGAATAATCTGATCCAAACAAACATGCCACAAGAATTAAATCATATTGATCTCAGAAGAGAACATGGTATTGAAGATCCGAGAGAGAGAGAGAGAGAGAGTCATCTAGCTACTACTATGGACCCGTAGGTCCTGAAGGAACTACTCACACACCATCATGGAGGCAGTAAGGTTGATGAAGATGGCCACCCCAATGGTTTCCCCCTCTGGCAAAGCTCCGGAACTAGGCTCCATATGGGATCGCTTCGGAACAGTGGCTTGCTGCGGTGATAAAATTGTGTCGGGTCTCGCTTCGAGGGTTAGGGCAAACAAAGTATCATGGGCCCCACAAGCCTAGGTGGCACCCCTAGACTACACCCCCACCCTTGTGGGAGCCTTGTGGGTCTTCTAGTCTCCTCCCGAAGCTTCTGGTGTTTCTAATGTTCCAGAAAAAATCGTCAAAAAGTTTCGTCGTGTTTGGATCTTTGTAGGTATCGATTTTCTGTAAAACCAAAAACAAGCAGAAAACAACAACTGGCACTAGGCATTGGATTAATATGTTAGTCCAGAAAAATCATATAAAATGATGCAAATGATGGCAAAACTATGTAGGAATGATAATATAATAGCATGAAACAATAAAAAAATTATAGATATGTTAGAGATGTATCAACTCTAGATCCGCCCTCTCCCCGCGAGTGGTTCTCGCTATGCTGCCACAAATCATTCGGTCACCATGGAGGGCTACCCGACCAACGACATTCGGCTCGGCCCCATCTGCTCCGATGGTAAAACTACCCCTACTTCTCATCCTAATCGACGAGGTCTCAATTCTCCCTCAGGTACCTCATCGAATTTGCACATGCATATAGACCTGCTCATCTAGTTCCGTTTGTGTGGGAAGTGCAATGAAATTTGTTGCTATTTTTACAAGATTAAATTTAATGGTTCTTATTGGGGTTAAGACTGTGGGTCATTCTAGCTAGGGTTCTAGGATGGGTTGGTAGTTCTAATTACATTATCCCTAATATGACCTAATATACTAACTAATTACTCCATGTACTTCATTGTTCAACATCATGGTCATCTAATCTTTGATTTTATCTTGTTCAACTTCAGTCAATATGTCCTTTGATGTTGCTCTTGGTCTGAGAAACCCATGTTCACGATATACAAATTACTAGTTCATTTTCTAGACTTTAGAACAAGTACGCGCATGTTTCCTCACTTTGGCACCAATATTTAAAATAATCATCGTCCCATTTTATACCTAGTGTTAACCAGTCATCATTGTTAGGCAACACGTGATGACAGCTCACCAACAGAGTTGGAGAAGCGTAGGGAACGCACTAAAAAGGATAATTTGTATCCACATGCAGAATTTTTCAAGTCAAAAGCTGGGTATACCAGTGGTCTAACAAATTTCCCGACCCTATCAGTTGTACGAGCTTATGATCATTCACGCAACTATACACACCGTCAAGAACAAGTGATAGACTGTGACACTGAAAATGAACCAAATGATGCAAACCTGGCCATCAAAGAAGGCACGTCTAAAGATGTACAAGGCAATGTTAATGCAAAATCGTCACCTATGGTGAGAATATGTTTACATTCTTTGACATGCATAGGCAATATAAATTAGAGACTGCAATCTAATGCTTTCAAATTCAGTATGGCAGGAATTTTATTGTCATTAACTTGAAGTACTGACTAAGGGTATACAAATGGTACATCAAGAGTTGAAATGGCTCATGACTCTTATTTCAGATGTACTACCAAGCTCAAGTACATCGAAGAGAAAGCGGGTTAAATCGTTCAGTCAGTGTACTCTTTTTTGTAAACAGATCTTTAAATTGTTAGTCTATCATTGTTTACCCTACAACTTTATATTGCGCCAGATGCATCTATATTTTGGGATTATTCCATATGTTGTAACCTGGATATATTATTTTCGTAGGGAAACTGAGGATTCTCAAATGATGACCTGAATGCAAGTCTTGCAGCCTAGAAAGAACAACCTGAAGTAGTCAACAAGACCCTAGAGAGCATCAAAAAGAACTAGAAGTTGGCAAGCACACCATGGCAAAGTGATACGTCCATTTTGCATCATGTTTTCCCACTGTTATTTATTATATTTTTGATCATTATTTCACTTTATGGTACAATTCTTATGTCTTTTCTCTCTTATTTTGCAAGTTTCACATGAAGAGGGAGATTGCCGGCAGCTGGAATTCTGGACCGGAAAGGGGTGAAACAGAGATAGCTATTCTGCACAACTCCAAATGGCCTGAAAATTTACAGAGAATTATTCTGGAATATAAAAAAATACTCTGGCGAAAGAATTACCAGGAGGGGCCCACCAGGAAGCCACAAGCCTGGAGGGCGCCCTACCCCCCTGGGCGCGCCCCCCGAGCTTGTGGGGCCCCTGGCAGGCCTCCAGCCCCCTCCTTCTGCTATATGAAGCTATTTGCCCTAGAAAAAATGAGAAGAAGACTTTCGGGATGAAGCACCACCGTCTCAAGGCTGAACCTGTGCAGGAGCTATTTTGCTCTCCGGCGGAGCGATTCTGCTGGTTAAACTTCCCTCCGGGAGGGGGAAATTGAAGCCATTGACATCACCAACGATCCTCTCATCGTGGGAGGACCAATCTTCATCAACATCTTCACCAGCACCATCTCATCTCAAACCCTAGTTCATCTCTTATATTCAATCTTTTTCTCAAAACCTCAGATTGGTACCTGTGGGTTGCTAGTAGTGTTGATTACATCTTGTAGTTGATGCTAGTTGGTTTTAATTGGTGGAAGATTATATGTTCAGATCCTTAATGATATTCAATACTCCTCTGATCTTGAACATGAATATGATTTGTGAGTAGTTACTTTCGTTCTTGAGGACATGGGAGAAGTCTTGTCATAAGTAATCATGTGAATTTGGTATTCATTCGATATTTTGATGATATGTATGTTGTTGCTTCCTTTACTGGTGTCGTGTGAACGTCAACTACATGACACTTCACCATCTTTGGGCCTAAGGGAAGGCATTGTGGAGTAGTAATTAGATGATGGGTTGCTAGAGTGACAGAAGTTTAAACCCTAGTTTATGCGTTATTCTGTAAGGGGCTGATTTGGATCCATATGTTTCATGCTATGGTTAGATTTATCTTAATTCTTCTTTCGTAGTTGCGGATGCTTGCGAGAGGGGGTAGTCATAAGTGGGAGGCTTGTTCAAGTAAGAACAGCACCCAAGCACCGGTCCACTCACATATCAAATTATCAAAATAGCGAACGCGAATCAAACAAACATGATGAAAGTGACTAGATGAAATCCACATGTGTCCTCGAGAACGCTTTGCTTATTATAAGATTTCGTTCCGGCTTGTCCTTTGCTATAAAAAGGATTGGGCCACCTTGCTGCACTTTATTATACTTGTTACTTGTAACTTTTTACGAATTATCTTGCTATCAAAACTATCTGTTACCGCTACTTTCAGTACTTACAAAGAATATCTTGCTGAAAACCTCTTGTCATTTCCTTCTGCTCCTCGTTGGGTTCGACACTCTTACTTATCGAAAGGACTACGATTGATCCCCTATACTTGTGGGTCATGAAGACTCTTTTCTGGTGCCAATGCCGGGGAATGAAGCGCCTTTGGTGAGTGGAATTTGGTAATGAAACATTTATATTACGTGCTGAAATTTACTGTCACTTGTCACTATGGAAAGTAATCCTTTGAGGGGTTTGTTTGGGGTATATTCACCTCGACCGGAAGCATTAAGAGTTGCCCCTCAACCTACTGAACCTACTGAAAATATTTATTATGAAATTCCTTCGGGTATGATAGAGAAACTGCTAGCTAATCCTTATGCAGGAGATGGAACGGTGCATCCTGATATTCACTTGATATATGTGGATGAAATTTGTGGATTGTTTAATCTTGCAGGTCTATCCGGAGATGGAGTCAAGAAGAAGGTATTCCCTTTATTTTTGAAGGGAAAGGCATTGACATGGTATAGGCTAGGTGATGATACTGAAACATGGGATTGGAACCGGTTGAAGCTGGAATTTCACCATAAATTTTATCCTATGCATGTGGTTCATCGTGATCGGAATTATATATATAATTTTTGGCCTCATGAAGGAGAAAATATCGCTCAAGCTTGGGGGAGGCTTAAGTATATGTTACATACATGCCCCAATCATGAGCTCTCAAGAGAAATAATTATTCAAAACTTTTATGCTCAGCTTTCTCATGATGATCAATCCATGCTCGATACTTCTTCTAATGGTTGTTTTATGAAGAGGACTATTGAATTCAAATGGGATCTTCTGGAAAGAATTAAACGCAACTCTGAAGATTGGGAAATCGACAAAGGTAAAGAGTCAGGTATAAATCTTGAGTTTGATCGTGTTAAATCTTTCATGGAAACTGATACTTTTCACAAGTTTAGCACTAAATATGGACTTGACTCTGAGATAGTAGCTACCTTTTGTGAATCTTTTGCTGCTCATGTTGATCTTCCTAAGGAGAAATGGTTTAAATATCATCCACCTATTGAATTAAATGAAAAACTTGTTAGTGTTAAAGAAGAAACAATTATTTATAATGTTGATCCAGTTGTGACTACTGCTTATTTTGAGAAACCTCCTTTCCCTGTTAGGATTAAGGAACATGCTAAAGCTTCAACCGTGGTTAATAAAAGTAATATAAGAACACCTAGACCTTCTGAACAAATTAATGTTGAACCTAATATTGCAATGGTTAAAGATCTCTTGGTTGATGATATTGATGGGCATGTTATTTACTTTTGTGATGAGGCTGCTAGAATTGCTAAACCTGTTAGAAATGAACGAGATATGCTAGATAAGAACAAGCTCGTGGTTGGCATGCCTGTTGTTTCTGTTAAGATTGGAGATCATTGCTATCATGGTTTATGTGATATGGGTGCTAGTGTGAGTGCTATTCCATTCTCTTTATATCAAGAAGTAATGCATGATATTGCACCTGTTGACATTGAAGATATTGATGTTACTATTAAGCTTGCAAACAGATATACTATTACACCACTTGGGATTGTTAGAGATGTTGAAGTCTTGTGTGGAAAAATCAAATACCCTACTGATTTCTTGGTGCTTGGTTCACAATAAGATAATTTTTGTCCCATTATATTTGGTAGACCTTTCTTGAATACCGTTAATGCTGAAATTGATTGTGTTAAAGAGAAGGTTAGAGTTAAGTTTGGTGATATATCTCATGAATTTAATTTCTCTAAGTTTAGTAGGCAACCTCATTATAAGGAATTACCCAATAAAGATGAAATTATAGGTCTTGCTTCTATTGCTGTGCCTCCTACAGATCCTTTAGAACAATATTTGCTAGACCATGAGAATGACATGCATATGAATGAAAGAAATGAAATAGATGAGCTGTTCTTTAAACAAGCACCTGTTCTTAAACACAACTTGCCAGTTGAAACTTTGGGAGACCCTCTTCCACCAAAGAGTGACCTTTGTTTGATTTAAAGCAATTACCTGATACACTTAAATATGCTTATCTGGATGAAAAGAAGATATATCCTGTTATTATTAGTGCTAACCTTTCAGAGCATGAAGAAAAGAGATTACTTAAAACTCTGAAGAAACACCGTGCTGCTATTGGATATACTCTTGATGATCTTAAGGGCATCAGTCCCACTTTATGTCAGCATAAAATTCATATGGAGCCAGATGCTAAACCCGTTGTTGATCATCAAAGAAGGCTGAATCCTAAAATGAAGGATGTGGTAAGAACTAAAATATTAAAGCTTCTTGAGGCAGGTATAATTTATCCCATAGCTGATAGTTGATGGGTAAGTCCTGTTCATTGTGTTCCTAAGAAAGGAGGTATTACTATAGTTCCTAATGATAGAAATGAACTTATTCCACAAAGAATTGTAACCAGTTATAGAATGGTAATTGATTTCAGAAAATTAAATAAACCTACTAGGAAAGATCATTACCCCTTGCCTTTTATTGATCAAATGTTAGAAACATTATCTAAGCATACACACTTTTGCTTCCTAGATGGTTATTCTGGTTTCTCTCAAATACCTGTTGTAACACCCCGATTTTTTGGCCCTTTCTTTTTCTTTTGGGTTTCTTCAAATTTTTATTTGGAGTTCTTTTTTCCGTGGCTATGTGGTCTTGAAACCTGGGAAGATCTTCTCCCCTGCCACTTCCAAGTGGCTTGTCACTCTCAAATCTATCCCAAGGCCATGTCATTTCCATATTAGCCCAACTCCAATATTTATTTATTGGGAACATTCCTTTTTCTATTAAAGGAATAACCCTGTTTGCCATAGGCTGTGAAGCAACCTATATTTCTGCCTTCAACAAAATTCCCAAAAAATTCCCATAAATTCTTTGGATCATATCTCCCACCAATATGTCAAAACCCATCCTTGCCTAGTTCAAAAATAATTCAGGAATATTCATTTTCCATTCTGTCAGAATGGCACTTTGTGAAGGAAGTGCTATTTATATTTTTTTGATTGCCCTAAAAAAATTTGGGCACTCTTTCCCATCCAAATAATTGCCACATGCCAAAATTCAGCTTCATTTGCCTAGTAAATCTTCCTCAGCAAATTCCCAAAGTTTCTGTCCAGAGGGAAGCTTTGTGAAGGAAGTACTAGCTAGGCTAATCCAAATGAGTTGAAATTTTGGGAGATAATTTAAATGATCAAATAATTACTCTCCACCAAATTTCATATCCATCCAACAATCCATGTGAGCACACCTTCAAATCTTGGTTTCTGGTCACAATTTCAGTTTGTGAAGCAACTATACTTTAGATTGCTTAACAAAATTCTGAAATTAATCCAGGACCTAAATATCCCTAAATAATGTGAGCATGCCAAAAATCACGTTATTTTTCAAAGCCATTTTCTTTGAAAAATTCTCCCAAGTTTCTATCCAGTGAGGAGCATTGTGAAGGAAGTACCATTTTTACTTATCCAAATGGGATAAAAAATTTATGGTATCTCTAGATTCACAAATGATAATTCTCCACCCATTTTCAGATCAATCCAAGCAACCATGTGAGTGCTACTTCCTGATCTAGATTCGGGCCAAATTTTTGCAGTTGTGAAGTAACTGCACTCTAACCTTGTCCAAATGACCTCAAAATTCACAGGATCATAGTCCTTCCTACCCTAAGACTCTGTGACATCCTAGTTAGCTCTTATCTCATCTCAGTTGATCACTATTCCATGCCTAAGATTGATACAACAAAGTTCAGTCGACCTCTCCCATCCACCCACAGTGCCTTTCTTCGATCTATCACCTCAGGTAGGACCCACTTAGGAGAGACAACACACTAGACATCGTTTGATTGGCCAGAGTGCATCGCGTGTGCCTGTGCACGCGGTGACCACGCGGTCTGGCGCGCCGAAAGCGTGCTCTGGAACTTTGGGGCCCTCTGCCGCCGCCCAAACGCCGAGCTATCACCACCGCACCATGTCCTCTGAGTTGCTCCCACTCTCCTGCATCCGCGTGTCCACTCTGGGCCCCTCCTCCTCCCCTCTTTCCTCTCTGGCGAGCACGCCGTCCCGGGATGCCCGCGGCCGTCGTCGCTTTGCCGTTGTCTTCTTCCTCCCCGTAGCATCCCAACACCGAATGAGCCTCCCCTGGACCTCTCTCCCCCTCCGCGTGTGCGCGCGTGCATGCGGTCGTGCCAGAGAGCATCAACCGCGAGCTCCCGTTGGCTTCCGGCGAGGGCATCGTCGCCCGGCTATATATAGCGTGCCCCGAGGCCTCCCGAGCTCATCCACCTCCTCACCACCCTCCTATAGACCTCCCGAGCCACTCCATCGAGCTCGAGGAGTGCTCTGGTGCCTCCACTGGCCGAAGCCTCGCCGCCGGCTACCTCTCAAATTCGAGCCAGACCAAGCCTCTCCCCTCGCCATTCCTCTCTAGAGAAGCCACTCGGCCATAGCGAAGCCCTCCCGCATCCCCTTGTCCCTTCCCCGCCACCGTATCGCCCTACCCAAAACCGACCGTAGCCGCCGTTCGCCGCGGTCCACGGCACGCCCTTCTCCGACCTCCTCGTGGCCCGTGCTATGCGGGGATGGGTGCGGCTCGAGCCCCTGAGCACGCCGGTATGCCGCACGGCTCGAACGATGGCCGGAGCCGCCGGCGGCCGTCGCCGGAGTCCGCCTCTGCTCCGGCCAGGCGCGGGCGAGAGGAAGACGGCGACCCCCCACTCCAGCTGGCCAGTGTGGACCCCAGCGGCCCCACTCATCATCCTCTAAAGCCCGGGCCCGGTCTGTTTAAGTGGACGCGCATTTTCTAAAATACGTTTTTCGTTTGAGAAAGCGTACTTTGGAACAGTTTCGGTCAGAAATACGCTTCCCTGCTGCGAAGACGTATTTTATGGAATGCGCCTTCTCTTTTTCAGCAGCCGGCGCCAAAACCCCTAATTAGCGGGCGTTCGTCGGTTAGCAGCAGAAAAGAACAGATTTTATTTGTTTTTCTGACTAACGAACGAACGGCCGTAACTTTTCAACCGTGACTCCGAATCAGGTGATTCCAAAGCCCACGATCTCAGTTCGTCGAGCCCGTTCCGATGGTATCATTTTCACTATGTTGTAACACTGTGAAAATGACCATTTTGCCCTTGCCCTTAAAACAGCTCCGCCGAGAGGGAAACTTTTCCGGCGATTCTTTCCGCGAGTTCATCGCACTTAACCCCGGTGAATCCTCCATCTCCAGGCAAGCCACAACAGCCACTTGCATGATGGCATTGCAATAGCCATGGTTTCCACTTTAATATTTAATAAGTGTTTGCTACTTTATTTATTTTGTGAATACTATATGAATCCATGTCTGTGCTTATGCCATGGTCATTTTCATCTAGTAAGTGATATGATTAATTGGTAATGATATTCTTATCATGTTTTATTCTTGTAATTATTTCGATGCTAGTGATAATGTTATGCTCACATGAGTAGTTATGGTTTAATATGCAAATACTTGTGATATTCATGATCATCGTTATGCCATGCTCATATGCATCCCGTAGACTAAATGATTTATTGGTGTTATATGGTTATGTTACCCATCCATGGTTACACTGATATCATGCTCATCTGCATTGTCATTTCATGATGTATTTTATTATGACTCAGCTCATCACCATTCAAGTTAAACCGGACATTAATCGAACTTGAACAAATCTGTTGGCTGAGTCATGGTGCCACCGAATCGAGCTCACCAGTGCAACCACACTTGCCTGGATGGGGAGGCCCTAATGCGGTCTATTGTCATGCCTCTCGCCGGTGCCTCCTACGAGGGAAGGTTATGGGTGTGCGCTACCCTGATCAGGTAGGCTACCATAGCCTTGAGGACCCGAGTTTTGATGGTACCGAGGTCCCCGTTTGGGACGATGTTTTGTTTGGCCACGACGGTGGCAGCCACAGAGGTGGCAGATGTCACATGTTGACATCGGGGTCACCCAGGACATAGCCCAAAGGGGAGTGTGTCGGAGTGGCCGGGAGAGTCTCATGCAATAGACTGGTTTTGTCGGAACGTCATTGGTCCACCCGAATGGGAGCACGAGGCCATGAGTTCCGTGGTGTGGGTACAGTGTACTAACCTCTGCAGAGTGTATAATCTATCGATAGCCGCATCCTCGGTCATGGACACAGTTCATAGTAGGTCACACTATGGGTCAACAGTAATAATAATCTGAATAATAACAACCTCGGTTCGATGAGAAAAGAAGTTGGTTGATCTTTATGTGGTCATGCGATGATCACAGGTAGAGATCAAGCTCCGTGTGGTCATGTGATGATCACGATGGTAAGTTTGTGGTTATGAGATAACCTCCGGCAAGAGTAAGTTGGTCCAAGGGACCTTAAACGTCGATTCCCCTCTCATGCTACTGCTAGAATCATCATGTTCATATCATGAATTATATATACATGCCATGCTCATGTTGTTGCCATGCTCATGTTGTTGCCATGCTCATGATGTTCTAGTAGTATCATGTTCATCTATGGTAATTAATCTGTAAATGCCATGCTGTTGTATGTCTTGATTGCTTTGGTTGCTGTGAGCTTGCGAGTACATTCAAAGAACTCACCTGGCGTGTCATGCCAGATTGCAGGTGATGCCGTGATTGCTTGTTTGTCGAGGATCCCGAGGTTGCGCTCTAGGATACGTCCCAGCCAGAGTCCCTATGGAGTGGAGTTCATCACCGTCGCCGTTGTTCCACTGCTAGATTTTATTCCGCTTCGAGATGTCTCGCTACTAGCATAGAGCTATCTGAGCAGGCGAAGTGTCTCCGTGCCCCTGTAACCTTCGTGCCTTCAGAACCTTTGTACCCATGTTATTTGTAATAAAGAGCTGATTTGTTCTATGCCAAGCAGTGCCGTATTCCAGAAGACTTGATCTCTGGGCTGGAATACGGGGTGTTCCGGTCCCTCTGAGCCGGGGTGCCACACCTGTATCACCAGAAGATCAAGAGAAAACCACATTTACTTACCTTTTGGAACTTATGCTTATCGTCGTATGCCTTTTGGTTTATGTAATGCACCTACTACCTTTTAAAGATGTATGACTGCAATATTCTCTGACTTTTGTGAAAAGATTGTTGAGGTTTTCATGGATGATTTTTTTGTATACGGAACTTCTTTTGATGATTGCTTAAGCAACCTTGATCGAGTTCTGCAGAGATGTGAAGAAACTAATCTTGTCTTGAATTGGGCGAAGTGCCACTTTATGGTGAATGAAGGTATAGTCCTTGGGCATAAAATTTCTGAAAGAGGTATTGAAGTTGATAAAGCTAAAGTTGATGCAATTGAGAAAATGTCATGTCCTAAAGATATCAAAGGTATAAGAAGTTTCGTTGGTCATGCTGGTTTCTATAGAAGGTTTATAAAAGACTTGTCTAAAATTTCTAGGCCTCTTACTAATCTTTTGCAAAAATATGTTCCATTTGTTTTTGATGATGATTGTGTAGAAGCCTTTGAAATACTTAAGAAAGCCTTAATTTCTGCACCTATTGTTCAACCACCTGATTGGAACCTACCCTTTGAAATTATGTGTGATACTAGTGATTATGATGTTGGGCTGTTCTAGGCCAAAGAGTTGATAAGAAATTGAATGTTATTCATTATGCTAGTAAAACTCTAGACAGTGCTCAAAGAAATTATGCTACTACTGAGAAAGAATTTTTAGCAGTTGTGTTTGCATGTGATAAATTTAGATCTTACATTGATGATTCCAAAGTTACTATTCACAGAGATCATGCTGCTATTAAATATCTTATGGAAAAGAAAGATTCTAAACCTAGACTTATTAGGTGGGTTCTGTTGCTTCAAGAATTTGATTTGCATATTATTGATAGAAAGGGACATGAGAATCACGTAGCTGATAATTTGTCTAGAATGGAAAATGTTCTTGATGACCCAGTTCCTATTAATGACAATTTCCCTGGTGAACAACTAGCTGTGATAAATGCTTCTCGTAATACTCCTTGGTATGCAAACTATGCTAATTACATTGTTGCTAAATACATACCACCTAGTTTCACATACCAACAAAAGAAAAAGTTCTTCTTTGATGTAAGACATTGCTTTTGGGATGACCCACATTTATATAAAGGAGTAGATGGTGTCATTAGACGTTGTGTACCTAAGCATGAACAGGAACAAATCCTACGAAAGTGTCACTCCGAGGCATACGGAGGACACCATGCGGGAGACAGAACTGCACACAAGGTACTACAATCTGGTTTTTATTGACCTACTCTTTTCAAAGATGCACGTAAGTTTGTCCTCTCTTGTCATGAATGTCAAAGAATTGGTAATGTTGGTAGACGTCAGGAAATGCCTATGAATTATTCACTTGTTATTGAACCATTTGATGTTTGGGGTTTTGATTATATGGGACCTTTTCCTAAATCCAACGGGTATACACATATCTTAGTTGCTGTTGATTATGTTACTAAGTGGGTAGAAGCTATTCCAACTAGTAGTGTTGATCATAACACTTCTATTAAAATGCTTAAAGAAGTTAAATTCCCGAGGTTTGGAGTCCCTAGATATTTAATGACTGATGATGGTTCACATTTTATTCATGGTGCTTTCCGTAAATTGCTTGCTAAATATGATGTTAATCATAGAATTGCATCTCCTTATCATCCTCAGTCCAGTGGTCAAGTTGAATTAACTAATAGAGAAATAAAATTAATTTTGCAAAAGACCGTTAATAGATCTAGAAAGAATTGGTCTAAGAAACTTGATGATGCACTATGGGCTTACAGAACTGCTTATAAGAATCCTATGGGTATGTCTCCATATAAAATGGTCTATGCAAAAGCATGTCATTTACCTCTTGAACTACAACATAAAGCATATTGGGCAATTAAAGAACTTAACTATGATTTTAAACTTGCCGGTGAAAAGAGGTTATTTGATGTTAGCTCTGTAGATGAATGGAGAACCCAAGCTTATGAAAATGTCAAGTTGTTTAAAGAAAAAGTGAAAAGATGGCATGATAAGAGAATTCAAAAATGGGAATTCAAGGTTGGTGATTATGTTCTATTATACAATTCTCATTTAAGATTTTTTGCAGGAAAACTTCTCTCTAAATGGGAAGGACCATATATCTTCGAAGAAGTTTATCGCTCCGGAGCCATCGAAATAAACAACTCCGAAGGCAATAATCCGAGAGTGGTTAATGGGCAAAGAATTAAACATTATATCTCAGGTACACCCATTAATGTTGAAACTAATATTATTCAAACAATGACACCGGAAGAGCACATAGAAGAAACCTTCCGGAATGCTCCAGAATCCTGAAAAGGAGTAGGTACGGGGTACGGTAAGTAAACCGACTCCAAAAATTCCATAAAAGTACTTTCTGCTTGTTTTGGAATATATAAAAATTAGGAAAATAATAAACAGTCCAAAAAGTGCACGAGGAGGCGGCAAGCCTGGGGGGCGCGCCCTACCCCCCAGGGCGCGCCTACCAGGCTTGTGGCCCCCTCGTGGACTTTCCCGACTCCATTTTTCTTCCATATTACTTGTCCTGCACGGGAAAATTTCATTATATATACTGTCGGATGTTTTGACCACCGTATCGCAAGTTTCTCCACTGTTCTTGTTTCGGGCTGTTCTTCTGACAGACCTCGATCGCCATGGCTCCCCGAAAGCTCCGGACCAAGCACCGGATTGTTCAACCTTCACCCGGTAAACGCTCTTTCATCGAAGTTTATTATGAGTGGTCGTCTGGAGAGGAAGACACTGCTATGGAGGAGGAACCAGGGAAGGTCGTGGAGGACCGGATTCAAGAAGGAGGAGATCAAGCCATGCTCACGAAGGAAGCATCAGAAAAGGGCGATTCATGGCAAACTCTTTATAATAATCTTCTCCCGTCTAAAATTGATACACTAAAAGTTTTTGAAGCGATTTGTGCTCAGAATACATCGCTTACTCGTGAAGTTATTGTGCTAGAAGAGCAGAATCGTGCTCTTCGGAGGATCAATGGAAATTTGGAGTACTTGCTGAAGCTGAAGGACAAGCCTACCACTTCATCACCACCATCACCGAAGGAGACTTGAGTACATGGGTATGGGCACCACCCTTGGCTTGTGCCAAGCTTGGGGGAGGTGCCCCGGTTCGTATCATCATTCACTTTTATCATCATTATCTATCTTAGTTCGATCCTTAGTTATTTCGTGATTTAGAAGAATAAAGTTTAGTATGATTTAGCTTCGAGTGCTTGCTTTGAGATCTATCTATCTATCTATCTATGTAATCCTGTGTGAAAGTTATATAATAAAGAGTAGTTTGAGTTGAGTGTTTTGCTTTTGTTGATCCAATCTTAGAAATAAAATAAAGGGTATAAAAAGTAAGATCATATGTGAATCCCATGGGGAGTCATGACTTCACATAAAAGAAGAATAATTGATAAAACTTGTTGAAAGTTGACAAACATAGCACTGGTCATTGTTGCAATTCATGAAAAAGTAATAAAGGAAGAGAGGTCTCACATATAAATACACTATCTTGGACATCTTTTATGATTGTGAGCCCCCATTAAATATTCTATGTCAAATAGTCAACGTTGGACAAGGAAGACAACGTAATCAGTTATGTTTGCTTATTTTCACATAGAAGTTATATTGTTTTGGATCCTCTAACATGTGGTGCTTGCCTCCTACCTTTTGCTAGCCAAAATTCCGTACTAAGTAGAGATACTACTTGTGCATCCAAAAACCCTTAAACCCAGTTTCATGTTGCTACTTGTAGTCTGCGTTGGTATTTCCCCGAAGAGGAGAGGATGATGCAGTACAGTAGAGATAAGTATTTCCCTCAGTTAAGAACCAAGGTTATCAATCCAGTAGGAGAACCAAACAAAATTCCGTTAAGCGCACCTGCACACACAAGAGCAAACACTTGCGCCCAACGCAAATAAGAGGGTTGTAAATCCTCTTAGCAGTTATTTGCAAGGATTAAATCTTAACGAGGTAAATAGATAAACTAAACTACTAATTAAAATAAAAGTAAATAAATTGCAGCAAGGTATTTTTAGGTTTTGTATATAATAAAGATAGACCCGGGGACCATAGTTTTCACTAGAGGCTTCTCTCTTGAGCACATAAGCATACGGTGGGTAAACAAATTACTGTTGGGCAATTGATAGAAAAGAAAATAATTATGACGGATTCATGGCAATGATCATGTATATAGGCATCACGTCCGAGACAAGAAGACCAACTCCTACCGGCATCTACTGCTATTACTCCACCCATCGACCGCTATCCAACAAGCATCTAGGGTATTATGTATGAAACAGAGTAACGCCTTAACCAAGATGACATGATGTAGAGAAGCAAATTCAAGCAATATGAATAAACCCCATCTTTTTATCCTTAATGGCAACAATACAAATACGTGTCATGTCCCTTTCTGTCACTGGGATTGAGCACCTTATGATTGAACCCATCACAAAGCACCTCTCCCATTGCAAGATAAATTAATCTAGTAGGCCAAACTTAACCGATAGATCGGAGAGAAATACAAAGCTATAACAATCATGCATAAAAGAGTTCAGAGAAGACTCAAATATTTCCAATGAATAATCTGATCATAAACTCACAATTCATTGGATCCCAACAAACACACCAAAAAAGAAGATTACATCGGATAGAACTCCAAGAACATCGAGGAGAACATTGTATCGAAGATCAAAGGAAGAGAAGAAGCCATCTAGCTAGTAGCTATGGACCCATAGGTCTGTGGTAAACTACTCACACATCATCGAAAGGGCAGCAAGGTTGATGTAGAAGCCCTCCGTGATCGATTCCCCCTCCGGCAGAGTACCGAAAAAGGCCTCCAGATGGGATCATGGAAGAACAGAGGCTTGCGGCAGCAGAAAGGTTTTCTCTTCTGGCTCCCTGGGGGTTTCCCAATATTTGTGAATTTATAGAAGTGGAATTAGGTCAAAAGGAGTCACGTGGGCCCCACAAGGTACTACGGCGCGCCCCACCCCTGGGGCGCGCCCTAGTGCCTTGTGAAGCCCCCGTGGGGCTTCTGGATTCCTACCGAAGCTTCCCAAGTTTCTTTTGTCCAGAAAAAAATCTCCAAAAAGTTTCGTGGCATTTGGACTTCATTTGGTACTGTTTCTCTGAAAAGCCAAAAACAAGCAGAAAACAGCAACTGGCACTGGGCACTAAGTTAATAGGTTAGTCCCAAAAAATGATATATAATTGCTTGTAAATGTATATAAAACATCCAACATTGATACTATAACAGCATGGAACAATCAAAAATTATAGATACGTTGGAGACGTATCACATGTCCTGAGAGTCCACTATATCTACCTATGGATTGAATAAGATCCTTCAAGTAAGTTGTCATCGGTGCAAAGCAATAAAAATTGCTCCTAAATATGTATGATATTTTATTGTAAGGGAAAATAAGCTTTGTACGATCTTGTGATGGTGAAGAAATAAAAGCGACAGACTGCATAATAAAGGTTGCTATCACAAGGGGCAATATAAAGTGACGTTCCTTTACATTATGAGCTTGCACATCCAAAAACAAAAAGCGCATTACAACCTCTGCTTCCCTCTGCGAAGGGCCTATCTTTTACTTTATGTATTTACTTTTATGCAAGAGTCAATAGTATTCTCCTCTATTCCGTTTTTATTTTCTCTTATGGCAAGCATCATGTGGTGGAGATAGATCCAGGCATATATATCCAGTTGGATGTAGGTGATCATGAGTTATTATTGTTGACATTACCCTTGAGGTAAATACGTTGGGAGGCAAAATTATAAGCCCCTATCTTTCTATGTGTCTGACTGAAACTTTTGCTCCATAAGTATGCCGTGAGTGTCAGCAATCATAGAAAACTAAATGATAGTTGAGTATGTGAACTTGCTAAACAAAGCTCTTACATAGACTCTTTCTGATAATATGATGAATTGCAATTGCTTCAGTGACTGAGATCATGGTTTGTTAGTTTTCTATATGGTTTATGGTTTATACTTTAACTTGTGAATGAATTGTTACTTTTTCATGAGAAGTTTTATGATGATATATTGTTGTTATGATAAAGATCATGATGCTTTCATGTCCGTATTTTGTTTTATCGACACCTCTCTCTCTCTCTCTAAACATGTGGTCATGATTATCAATTTTGATTTTTCACTTGAGGACAAGCGAGGTCTAAGCTTGGGGGAGTTGATACATCCATTTTGCATCATGTTTTCCCACTGTTATTTATTATGTTTTTGATCATTATTTCAATTTATGGTACAATTCTTATGCCTTTTCTCTCTTATTTTGCAAGTTTCACATGAAGAGGGAGATTGCCGGCAGCTGGAATTCTGGACCGGAAAGGGGTGAAACAGAGATAGCTATTCTGCACAACTCCAAATGATTTGAAAATTTACGGAGAATTATTTTGGAATATATAAAAAATATTGGCGAAAGAATTACCAGGAGGGGGCCCACCAGGAAGCCAAAAGCCTGGGGGCGCGCCCTACCCTCTGGGCGCCCCCCCCCCCTCCCAAGCTTGTGGGGCCCCTGGCAGGCCTCCGGCCCCCTCCTTCGGCTATGTGAAGCTATTTGCCCTAGAAAAAATGATAAGAAGACTTTCGGGACGAAGCGCCGCCGTCTCGAGGCGGAACCTGGGCAGGACCTATTTTGCTCTTCGGCGGAGCGATTCTGCCGGGGAAACTTCCCTCCCGGAGGGGGAAATCGAAGCCATCGACATCACCAACGATCCTCTCATCGTGGGAGGACTAATCTTCATCAACATCTTCACCAGCACCATCTCATCTCAAACCCTAGTTCATCTCTTGTATTCAATCTTTGTCTCAAAACCTTAGATTGGTACATGTGGGTTGCTAGTAGTGTTGATTACATCTTGTAGTTGATGCTAGTTGGTTTAATTGGTGGAAGATTATATGTTTAGATCCTTAATGATATACAATACTCCTCTGATCTTGAACATGAATATGATTTTTGAGTAGTTACTTTTGTTCTTGAGGACATGGGAGAAGTCTTGTCATAAGTAATCATGTGAATTTGGTATTCGTTCGATATTTTGATGATATGTATGTTGTTGCTTCCTTTAGTGGTGTTGTGTGAACGTTGATGACCCACAAGTATAGGGGATCTATCGTAGTCCTTTCGATAAGTAAGAGTGTCGAACCCAACGAGGAGCAGAAGGAAATGACAAGCGGTTTTCAGCAAGGTATTCTCTGCAAGAACTGAAATTATCGGTAACAGATAGTTTGATAGTAAGGCAATTCGTAACAAGTAACAAGTAATAATGGTAACAAAGGTGCAGCAAGGTGTCCCAATCCTTTTTATAGCAAAGGACAAGCCGAAACGAACTCGTATAATAAGGAAAGCATTCTCGAGGACACATGGGAATTTCATCTAGTCACTTTCATCATGTTTGTTTGATTCGCGTTCGCTACTTTGATAATTTGATATGTGGGTGGACCGGTGCTTGGGTGCTATTCTTACTTGAACAAGACTCCCACTTATGATTATCCCCTCTCACAAGCATCCGCACCTATGAAAGAAGAATTGAGATAACTCTAACCATAGCATGAAACATATGGATCCAAATCAGCCCCTTACTGAATAGCGCATAAACTAGGGTTTAAGCTTCTGTCACTCTAGCAACCCATCATCTAATTACTACTCCACAATGCCTTCCCTTAGGCCCAAAGATGGTGAAGTGTCATGTAGTCAATGTTCACACGACACCACTAAAGGAAGCAACAACATACATATCATCAAAATATCGAACGAATACCAAATTCACATGATTACTTATGACAAGACTTCTCACATGTCCTCAAGAACAAAATTAACTACTCACAAATCATATTCATGTTCAATATTAGAGGGGTATTGAATATCATTAAGGATCTGAACATATAATCTTCCACCAAATAAACCAACTAGCATCAACTACAAGATGTAATCAACACTACTAGCAACCCACAGGTACCAATCTGAGGTTTTGAGACAAAGATTGAATAGAAGAGATGAACTAGGGTTTGAGATGAGATGGTGCGGGTGAAGGTGTTGATGAAGATTGGTCCTCCCACGATGAGAGGATCGTTGGTGATGTCGATGGCTTCGATTTCCCCCTCCCGGAGGGAAGTATCCCCGGCGGAATCGCTCCGCCGGAGAGCAAAATAGCTCCTGCCCAGGTTCTGCCTCGAGACGGCGGCGCTTCGTCCTGAAAGTATTCTCATTAATTTTTTTAGGGCAAAAGACCTTATATAGCAGAAGAAGGGGGCCAGAGGCCAGCCAGGGGCCCCACAAGGCATCAGGGCGCGCCCAGGGGGGCGCGCCCTGTTGCCTTGTGGGCAACTGGTGGGTCCCCTCCAGTATCTCTTTTCTCCAGTATTTTTTATATATTCAATAAAAATCTCCATGAAATTTCAAGTCAATTGAAGCTCTGTAGGATAGGTATCTCTGATGTAGCTATTTCAGGTCCAGAATTCTAGCTGCCGGTATTCTCCCTCTTCATATAAATCTTGCAAATTAAGAGAGAAAAGGCATAAGAGTTGCATCATAAAGTGAAATAATGATCAAATACATTATAAATAATAGTAGGAAATCATGATGCAAATTGGATGTATCAACTCCCCCAATCTTAGACCTCGCTTGTCCTCAAGCGAAAGCCGAAATCGATAATCATGACCACATGTTTAGAGAGAGAGAGGTGTCGATAAAAATAAAATACGGACATGAAGGCATCATGATCTTTATTATAACATCAATATATCATCATAGAACTTCTCATGAAAAAGTGACAATTCAATCACAAGTTAAAGTATGAACCATAAACCAAATTGAAAACTAACAAACTATGATCTTAGTCACTGACGCAATTGCAATTCATCATATTATCGGAAAGAGTCTATGTAAGAGCTTTGTTTAGCAAGTTCACGTACTCAACTATCATTTAGTCTTCTATGATTGCTGACACTCAGGGCATACTTATGGAGCAAAAGTTTCAGTCAGACACATAGAAAGATAGGGGCTTATAATTTCGCCTCCCAACGTATTTACCTCAAGGGTAATGTCAACAATAATAACTCATGATCACCTACATCCAACTGGATATATATGTCTGGATCAATCCCCACCACATGATGCTTGCCAAGAGAGAAAAATAAAAACGGAATAGAGGAGAATACTATTGACTCTTGCATGAAAGTAAATACATAAAGTAAAAGATAGGCCCTTCGCAGAGGGAAGCAGAGGTTGTCAGGCGCCTTTTGTTTTTGAATCTGCTAGCTCTTAATGTAAAGGAACATCACTTTATATTTCCCCTTGTGATAGCGACCTTTATTATGCAGTCTGTCGCTTTTATTTCTTCACCATCACAAGATCGTACAAAGCTTATTTTCCCTTACAATAAAAGATCATACATATTTAGGACCAATTTTTATTGCTTTGCACCGATGATAACTTACTTGAACGATCTTATTCAATCCATAGGTAGATATAGTGGACTCTCATGACATGAAACTGGGTTTAAGGGTTTTTGGATGCACAAGTAGTATCTCTACTTAGTACGGAATTTTTGGGTAGCAAAAGATAGGGGGCAAGCACCACATGTTAGAGGATCCAATACATTATAACTTCTATGTGAATATAAGCAAACATAACTCATTACGTTGTCTTCCTTGTCCAACGTCGACTAATTGACATAGAATATTTAATGGGGGCTCACAATCATAAAAGGTGTCCAAGATAGTGTATTTATATGTGAGACCTCTCTTCCTTTATTACTTTTTCATGAATTGCAACAATGACCAATACTATATTTGTCAACTTCCAACAAGTTTTATCAATTATACTTCTTTTATGTGAAGTCATCACTCCCCATGGGATTAGTATATGATCTTACTTTTTATTCTCTTTATTTTATTTCCAAGATTGGATCAACAAAAGCAAAACTCTCAACTCAAACTACTCTTTATTATATAAGTTCCACACACGATTACATAGATAGATAAACCACAAAGCAAGCACTCGAAACTAGATCATACTAAAACTTTATCCTTCTAAATCACGAAATAACTAAGGATCTAACTAAGATAGATAATGATGATAAAAGTGATGGTGATACGATACCGGGGCACCTCCCCCAAGCTTGGCACAAGCCAAGCGTGGTGCCCATACCCATGTACTCAAGTCTCCTTCTTTGGTGATGGTGGTGATGATGTGATAAGCTTGTCCTCCGTCTTCCGAGGCATAGGTTCTCCATCATAAAAGGACGAACGTGTTTCCGGAGTCCTGAAATTTGCAGCTAAACTCATACCTTTGAACTTGGCCTCTTACTCAAAATTTTGATTTTGTAGATCATAGATTTGGGCTTGAAGATAATCAATCTGGTCATTGAGCATGAAGATGACGTCCCCAATATTCTTGACGTCCACCTTGTGCTCACGGATGAACTCCGTGATCATGGAGTGGTTAGCACTAAGTCCGCGCTCCACCATCCCTTGGCACTTGAAGATCTCCTGTTCCACCGCTTCCAGCCTGGCCTTCTAGCTACCGGTCTTCTGAGGTCCTTGAACAACCCGGATGTGGAGCACCCCCTCACGCATTGTTTGAATAATATTAGTTTCAACATTAATAGGAGTACCTGAGATATAGTGCTTAATTCTTTGTCCATTCACCACTCTCTGAATGTGTTCCTCTGGTGTCATTGTCTGAATAATATTAGTTTCAACATTAATAGGAGTACCTGAGATATAGTGCTTAATTCTTTGTCCATTCACCACTCTCGGGTTGGTGCCTTCGGAGTTGTTGATTTTGATAGCTCCGGAACGGTAAACTTCTTCGATGATATAGGGTCCTTCCTATTTGGAGAGAAGTTTTCCTGCAAAAAATCTGAAACGAGAGTTGCACAATAGAACTTGCTCACCCACTTTAAATTCCCATTTTTGGATCCTTTTATCATGCCATCTTTTGACCTTTTCTTTAAATAACTTGGCATTTTCATAGGCTTGGGTTCTCCATTCATCTAGAGAGCTAATATCAAATAACCTATTATCACCGGCAAGTTTGAAATCATAGTTGTCGGAGTCTAGGATCTGCGTCCAAGAAACTTCTCCAAGAACTTAGGATTCGAACTCTGGGGGACTTTGCTTGGCAACCTACGACAGGACTACGGCGGGGACGCAACGGACTCGCCGGCTCTCACCAGACACGAAGGGGATGTGCGAGCTACCCAGGTTCGGGCCACCATGCGGTGTAATACCCTACTCCTGCCTGCGTTGGATTGCTCTGTGATGGAGAGCTTGTGGCTCCAAGTACACGAGGTGTGGGGGAGAATGAATCGATCCCCTTACATGGAAGAAGCCCTGCCCCTTTTCTAGTGCCTAGGTCCTCTTCCCCAAAAATATGAGCGGGAAAGGGTAGCCACAGGGCGGCAATTCAAAGGGGGACAGGGGCGTAGGCTTATCCTGACTAAAGGCGGTCTCTGCCTGTTAAAGTAGCTCCCCGTGACGCGCAGGTGGGCTTGGCGATGACCTCCGTCCTGGCGCGCTGATCCGTCCTGATCTTCTATCACCAAAGAGGAAAGCCTTTGGGACTTGCTTTGGGGGAGGCAGACTCCGCTGCTCCCTTATCACCAGAATGGAAGCTGGGCTTGGTCGCGCCCCGCTGTCCTTATCCTGAGAGTGGGACGTCACCCATGTGCTGGGCGCGGAGCCCCGTAGCTGGCGCCGTACGACCTGCTTCGTTAGAAGGCCTCGCGAGGGGAGCCTCGCGAGGGAACCTGGTGCTTGGCGGCCTCGGCAGGGCCTGGCCTGGCGGGGAGGGGCCTCGTGAGGCTCACCCCTCGCGAGGCGGCTTCCTCCGGAGTAGCTGAGGTAAGGCCACTCTCATGGGCCGGCCCAAGCGTCCTCCTCCAGGCCAGAGGCAGACAGGCCGTGGTACCCTAGTTCCCACTGGGCCGACAGTAGCCCTCGGGCCTGCGGCGCATGTGTTCCCTCCGTTAGGGTCGAAACGACGCGGGGCCCATCGAGCTGCCGGCCCCAGAGGTGATGCGTGGCAGCTTCCGCGGGGTGGGTCAATCCCACTCCCCACGACGCCTCGGGAACCGCCGTCTTGGCGATAAAGCCTGCTCGCGCGGGGCGCAGGCGCGTCATTGCTCCTCGTCCCCATCTTGCCCTGCGTCTTGCGCGAGTAGCTTCTCCGTTGCTCCTCCCCCAACTTCCAATCTCTCCGCTGCCATGGCCCCTGGCAGGAAAGGGAAGAAGAAAACCGCCGAGCCGGGGTCGTCGGTCCCGCCGGGGCCGGGGCCCGCGCTGCTGAAATCCGTGATCCTCAACGAGGAGGGCCTAGACAAGGTGCGGCCGATGATGGCCAGTGCCCACAACGGGAATGGGGCGACGAAGATCTGGCCGGCGTCGCGCCCCGCGGCGCAGCGAGGGGGTACGACCTTCCCATTCATCCTCCACTCCATCTTCGCCAGGCTGGTGCCCCCCTTCTCCGACTTCTTCAACGCCGTGCTCAGCCACTACCAGGTTCATGCGCTGCACCTGCACCCGAGCTCAGTCCTTCTTCTCTCCGCCTTTGCCTACCTCTGCGAGGCCTTTCTGGGGGTGTTGCCGTCCATGTCCTTCCTCCGGAAATTTTTCCGCCTCCGACTGACCGAGGCAGACCAGTGCTCAGGTTGCGTGTCATTCCAGATGGTCGCGGGCATGCGCGCGCACATCAGCGACAAGCGGCTCCCCGAGGAGGTGGAAGGCTTCAGGGATCGCTGGGTCTACATGGACGCGCTCGAGTACAGCCCCTTGCTCCAAATCCCAGAGGCGCCAGCGGTGCCGAGCTCCAGGTGGGGGCCTGCCGAGCTGACCGAGGCCGTGTTGGGGCCATTCATGGCGAGGATGCAAGTGCTCCAAGACGGCGGGCTCACCGCGAGCATGGTCGTCAAGGAGTTCGTGTGCAAGCGCATTGGCCCCCTCCAGGGGCGCCCTCGCCCGGTGTGGACCCAGTCAGGACTGGGGGGACCCCATGAGGCTGAGCTCCGATCACCTTGCCCCGGAGGTGGTGGAGGGGCTGGTGAACGTTCTCCTCGCCGCGGCGACGCCGTTCCCACCGCCAAGCGCGGCTCCCATTTATTGCTTCAGAAACCGGGAGGACGTGCGGGCCGGCATGCCACTGTTTGATCAGTGGGGGCTCGTGCCCCCGGGTCATGTGGGACCCCGCGACAACCCGATCCAGGTGCTGCCGCTTCCCGAAGGCGAAGGCGACACCAAGGTGGCGGCCACGGCCGACGCCTGGAGCGAAGCGGCGGCTTCCGAGCCGACTCGCCGCCTGTCGACGGCAGGAACCGGCAGCGGCGGCAGTAGTGACGCCGGGGGGGCCCAAGTCGAGCCCCAGCGGCTTGCGCCCCCGATGGAGGAAGCCCTTGGCGCGGAGAACCCCGCGGCTGGCGGGGCGATCCCGCCCGCCGAAGCCTCGAGAGGGGGCCTAGATGGGCCCCACGGCGGGGCCTCGGGAGGGGGCCCCAAAGAGTCCCGAGGGGGCGGAAGCAGCAGCCGCCCTGGAGGGAAGCTAAGGAAGCGGCGATGGGTTCCCAGAGACGAGTAAGTCCCCCTGCCTCGCGCGTTCCTTACGCCTACCGCCTCATCTTGCATGGCTCGTCTTGATCCCTAGTTATGCAGTAGGGGCTCCCCGCCGAAGAAGAAGAAGCAGGGTGTCCGGGACGAGGATGCCGGAGAGCCCGCCGGGGCCCAGCGGGAGTTGGGGGCGGTTGGCGCACCGGCGCTCCCAACGATCCCCGTGAAGCGTGACGGAGTTGTGGGGGAGGGGTCTGCGGGATCTGCCCAGCCTCCCGTGGGGGCCTTCCCTCCTACCGGAGAAAGGGTGCCTCCGGAAGGGGCCCGCCCCGAGGGGGTGGTAGGCGCCAACGCGGCGGCCACCGCAAGCCTCGAGCGATCCCCAGGGCACCACGAGCCTGAGGCGGCCGCGCCCTGTCTTACCCGCACGGCCGAGCGGCCGGCAGGGGCGGAAGCCGAGGCGGAGGTCGAGGAGGATCCTGGCCGCCTGGAGGGGAATGAGGCCCCCTCAGGTGGAGGCCTAGGCGGATCCGATGACGCAGCAGCCCCCAGAGCCATGGGGGGTGGAGACGGAAGGGCCGGACGCGCCCGGGACCCTGGCCCTGGTGAGCCGCAGCATCCTATCGCGGATCGGGACTCTCCGCCACGCCCGGTCGGCCCTCAACTCCCTAGAGGCCGAGCTCATGGCCAAGGAGGAGAACCTCCGCCTGGAGCAGGGACGCGTCGCGGCCCGCAAGGCCCGGCTAGCCTCCCACGAGGAGGCGGTCACCCGGCGCGAGAGCATGGTGGCGGTCCTGGAGATAGACATGGAGATCTGGGAGCGCGAACTCCTGCGGACCACCATCGAGCAGGAGAGGGAGCGAGAGCGCTTGGAGCATCTGGACCGTATCGTGGCGGCCGGCGAGGCCACCTACCAAGAACGCCTCACGAAAGCCAATACCACACTTGAAGAAAGAGCTGTGAGGTACAGGGCCGAGATCGACAAGCGGGCCAGGAGGAGGTCACGCGGAAGGCGAAGGCCCTAGCGGACACTTACTCCAACAACCTAAAGAAGCAGGAGGACCGCTTCACGAAGAGGCGCGGCGAACTCGACGCCGAAATTGCCAAGCTCAAGCGGCATCTCGCGGCGTCGGAAGCCGAGAGGTGGAGCGCGGCGGAGCTTCACGCCATGACTCGTCGTGAGCTGGAAGAACTCCAGGCTCAGGTGGCCGAGGTTAACGACAAGGCGCAGCGGGCCAGCGACGAGGCCGCCCGAGGGCGCGGGGAGCAGCTCCAGCGCTCCAAGATGTTCCGCGAGCTCATGGGGCGCGCTCGCGGCGCCGTGACTGCTTTCTCGGTCGAGAGGGTGGAGGATCTCCTGGAGACCGATGACGCCAGCTACCTGGCCTTCTTCACAAGGCTCGTGGAGCGACTGGAGGCGAGCTCCACCCGGTGGGACGAGATCCGCGACGCTGAGTGCCGCGATCTCCTGCGCCAGGCGTCGACCCGCATCTTCAGCAACATGCTGCGCGTTGATGGCAGCTTCAACTTCGACCAGGTGCTGTCTTCGGTTCCCGAGGAGCTCCAAGGCTAGCTTGCGAGGGCAGTGGAGGACCATGTGGCGAGCCTGCTGGAGCGCTTCGCGCCCGTCGGGGAAGGGTCTGGCGACGACGGCAACCCAGTAGTCGACGACGCCGACGGTGGCTCCGCTGCCTGAGGCCCTGCGCTCACCTTCATGTAACAGAGTGGATGCAGCCCCGAGGGGGCGTGAAGACATTTGTACGGCACTTTTTGTTGTTAAGTACTTAATGTTCCGCGTGCTTTCTGTAGGATCGAAGTATGTCTACCAGAGGGGGGTGAATGGGAGTTTTAAATTTTTCTCGGAAATATTAAAACTCTCGGAACCCAGCAGCGGAACGAATGAAAATACAGTAAACAGTGAGCGAATACAAACTACCGAATGGAAACTAACAACATGTACCGAGGTAAATCACATGATTGAAATATGGCATGTCACAGTTCGAATGTAAAGAGGGTAGCAGAAGTGACCAGTGATGCTCGATGGCGACAAGGTGTTTGGTAGACCAGTTCGCCCTTCTGCACAAGGACTACGTCTGGTTGGAGGGGTTGTGATTTAACACAAAAGATAAACTCTCTTCGCCCTATTCTCCTCGACAATTGGTTCGTCAACCAATGCCGATTACTCGTGGTAGATACTTGAGGCGATCTCCGAACCTTTACAGACTTCTTCTTCGAGAACCACAATTACTCTTGGTCTCTGAAGAGATTGACACCTAACCGTCTAGAGAGTTTGCAGCTCTCAAGAGTAATAGGCGGAGCATACTGAACTTAGATTCTAGTGATGCTGAACCACTATCTAATTTTTCGGCTCTAGGGTTTTCTCTCGGTGGATTTTAAACTCAAATCTCTCGGAGAGGGGTTGCTCAACAATCTTCTCAGAATCAAACGGAGCAGCCACCGGACAACGCCGGCGCGGGGTGGCTATTTATAGCCGCAGCCTTCCCTGATGGGAAATGACCATTTTGGACACGCCGTCCAGCCAATGGCCAACCGACACGTTCACAACGGTCGGATTTTAAGAGCAACGGTAACATTACTTGAGGAGCAAGTAATGCTAACTCCTCGGTCAGAGACAAATCTCTCGCAGCGAAGAACATCACAGTCTCTTGCTGGCAAGTATTTGCTCGGAACACAAAGAGATTTCTCTCACAGCTTTCGTAGGATTTGGGTTTAGCATCAGAGAATCAAAGCTTCGAACGCTACACCCCTCTTAATAGTACGGTGGTCCTATGACTCAATAAGGAGAAAAGAAATAACGAAAAGAATGCTATGTCTTCTCTTCGTCTTCAATTTCCTCGGCTGCAGTCACTTCCTTCGGACAGGCACCGAATCAAATGCTTCACGTCAGCAATTTTGAGGGGTCACTCTTGTCGTCATAACCTTCGGTGATAACATTCACTGCTACGCAGGGGATAATCTTCGGAGTTGTGAATCCAAAACTCCTCTTAACTCCAGGGACCTGTTACTCTGTGTGCACTAGCAAACACATCAGTCCCTCACTGTTTGTCAACAATCTCCAAAACATAAGGAGGCAAATTATTGCACCAACAATCTCCCCCTTTTTGGACGATTGATGACAAAACAGATAATCATCGAAGTGAAGATAGATAAGTGAAAAATGAATCAAACAAGAGTGATTAAGAGTTACTTGCTCGAATATGAAATGAACTCCCCCTAAATGTATGCAGGGACGAAAGATATGAGATAGATTCTCCTGCAATAATTGAAGTATATGGAGGAAATTTCAATCATTCGAGACATTTGATTCGCACTGATGAGATATAATCCAGTGAGATCTTAGTGCAATCAACGATAACTTCTGATAATAATTCCACCTGCAAGACAAATACTTCAAGAGAAATGGTGCAGCGGCAGGGGTTATTAACATTACAGCACAGAAGTTAATCGAGTTTGACAACAAGGAGCATATAGACTTGAACCAGAAGTTGCAAACTCGTACGAAACCAAAAGCAAATGAAACACCAAAAGCAAATCTATCGAGACTCGATGTAATTCTCCCCCTTTTTGTCAACAAGTGTCAAAAAGGTGATGAATAACATGAGTGAAGAAACGCAGATCTTGGATCAATCGGTGGCATCTCCAGATGAGCTGTCCGAGGTGATTTCCTCTTCGGAAGTGACCGGAATGGCTTCGTCTTCAGCAGCAACAGATTTTCCTTCAAGAATAAGAGCTTGGGGCTGAGCAGACGAAGGAATAGCTGGAGGGACCACAGGAGGAGCACGAGACTGCACATTGCCTTCGGTAGGTTTCTCTGTTGGTGATGTGGCTTCAGATTCATCGATCAATTTACGCAGCTTTAGATGAAGAAGATCAGTTGTAGGCTCACGAGCAGGTAGAGAAGGAGTCCTATCTTGAAAATCTTCGATAGTGAAGCCTTTGTCAATGTAGACATAGAGCTCTTGGAGATTGACATTCAGGAGTTGTTTCTCAGTAAAGAACTTGCGAAGCAATTTCCAGAGTCTCTTCTTATTTTCATCAGCTATCAGATGCATTATACTCGTGCGATTGTTAAGTTCATTCAGCTCGGAGGCGAGATGTTCTTTCTCGCGTCGATCCTCAGCGATATGCTGCAGCAGCAGTTGTTGTGTACGCAAACTGACTTCGAGTTGCGATGGAGGTTGAGGCGTAATCTTTCGGTCGCGCTGAGGCAGACGAGGCCCATCAAATTGCTTGTGATAATCGCGCGAGCTTGAAGCAGGCGACTTGCCCGAAGAAAGATCATTCATAACTTGCAAAGTATCGCGAACAAGAGGAATAAAGCTTTTGTGGCTTTCCTTTGCAAGATACACTGTGCGCATGGCATGATAAACAACTTTCTGGATCCATGGCACAAACACTTTGATGCAAAAGGGATATTGAGCAGAATCCTTCAGAATGCGTAGGAACATGTCTTCCACATCGAAAATGTATCGCTCAGAGATTGCATATATTGCATTGCGAAGAACAACAGAGATGGACTTGTCCGGATTCATACCAGCCAATGGGCAAATGGTGTATGAGAGCATATGGAATAGCGTCTGATTGTCGAATGATAAATGGTCAGGACGAGGAGGACCAGTGTAGTCACGAATCTTTTCGGGATCCATTGTGCATCAAAAAAGTTCATCTGATATGACATCAATGTTGTGAACTTGAATGTTAGTGTTACAGTGCTCAAAGCGAGGGAAATGGAAGTGCGAGACAAAATCTGTTGAAGTGCACTTGATGCGTTTTCCTTCGGTCATCCATTCCATAATCCATTTTGAGCTATCTTTTTCATTACCAGAGATGTACAATGTTGCATAGAATTGAAGAATAATTTCTCTGTTCCACGGGTGCTCGAACTCAAAGACCTTTGTGAGGCAGAAATCATCCAGATCCTGAAGCAATTGATTAAAGTAGCCAATATTTTGCATAGCAGGAACGTCCAGAAATTCATGAGGAAAAATCTTCTTGCTCTCATAAAGGACCCGAGAGTAATAAATAGCTTGTTCCTTGGTCCAGAAACAAGGCGATTCAGAGGTGCGCGGACCATCATATGGACTGGCCTGAAAGAATTTTGGATGCGCATTCCAATTAAAAAGCGGTCCTTTTGCGCCTGCGCCTGTCGAGAACAATGGCAATTCTTCACGGGGATATGGATATTTGAGTTCTTCTTCAGGAGAAAGATACTCATCACCATATACAACTGAGTCAGACCGGCGGGCAGAGACAGATTTGCGCTCGGAGGGACCAACATCTGGCATCCGTGTGACTGTATCGATGGATAACTTGAGTGGAGAGGGAGCATGAGGCACAACAGATGGTGCGGCAGGGGCGCTTGGCACTGGAGCTGGTTCATCAACTTTGAGCACCGAGGCCGAAACATCCATTGGAGGAGGCTGAGACTGTTCCACAGGGACTTGATTTTTCTCGTCGACAACGGGAACCGAAACTTGCGGCGCTTCTTGAGCTGGAGAGGCTTGGGGCTCGGAGCGAGGGATTTCACCTTCCTCAGAAACAACGTGTTGCGAGGGAATTTCAGCCCGAGAAGGGGAGGCCACAGGCACTGATTCAGTTGGCCTTGGCGAGGGAGGAGCATCCGAGTCCTTAACAGGTGGTGGCGAAGGAATAGCAGGCTCAGGAGATTTTTCTTTCTGAGACTGAGCATCTTGACGGACAGGCGACGGTTCCTTCGGAGCAGGAGGCACATTTTTCTTCGCCATTTTGTTTCTGTGCTTGATCTTCTGTTTAGCAACATGATCAATGTGACCATTTACCAGATCATTGTAGCCAGTAACTTTGGCTTGATGTTCATCACAAATTTTCCGAACAATTTCATCGAGATCTGTGTGAAAGCGTAACCTTCGGTTACGTAGAAGACTCATGGCTCGGTTGATATCCTTGTAGGAATCTTTGAGTGTGTTGATGAAAAACTTTGATGAGGCAGTTTTCATTCGCTCATTAAGATCCATCAGTTCGGCAGAGAGAGAATTAATCTCAACTGCATCATCTCTCAGTTCTTGCACTACGGAAGTTGCTTGAGTAATAACTTCGGCAGGGATAGGCAAAGATGCCACTTCTCCATCGAAAGGGTTCTCCACAAACTTATCGAGCTGCTCCATGATGAATATGTGATCATAATAATGAGGTGCATCTGACTTGACAGAGGGAGCAGTCTGAACAGGAACAGGAACGTGCTCGGAAGGCGGCTTAGAAGCCAATGGTTGAGTCAGTGTAGGTGCAAATTTAGCAACCTTTTCCTTCGGAGCAGAGGATTGAGGAGCGTCTTGCTCATTAGGCATCTTGATTTTCTTCACTTCAGGTTTGGGAATGTTTTTGCCAGGCTTCGCAGCATTCACTGGAGCATCAACTACCAAATCCTTCAAGTTAATTGCATCTGGATGACGAGTTGTGTTCACGTGCTGTTTCATGGTGACAGTGGTAGCTGGCGTTTTTCTGGCAGGCATCTTCTTCGATGGGGCCAGATTGACCCGAAGATCAGGCAGCACGGTTGAAGTGGTAATGTTCACATCCTCGCTGAGAGTAGCAGCGACCTCTTCTTTGGTGAGCGGAGGATCATCTTCATCAGCGGAGGAATCATACATATTTGCTTCATCTGCTGGTACAGCCTTTTTCTTCTTCGGTGCACGCTTTCTCTTTGAAGCAGCAGCACTGGGATCATGCTTATGTTTGGTGCGTCCTTCAGACATCCCTTCGGCCTTTTTCTTTTCCACATCATCTTTGAGAAGACGAAGGTTTTCTGCTTCTCGAGCCTTTTTCTTTTCCGCCCTCTCAGCTCTTTTGACGGCATTGCGTTGACGCTTGGCGAGCTCATCGGGATATGAGGCAGGAGTGTGAAGGGAAGACTCATGAGCATTTGCCGGAGGAGGTGGTCTCTCTTGAGGTCCATTTGACTTGATTAGAGAAAGTTCTCGGCAGTCACCCCACGGTGGATGGAATGCAAAGTTCTGAGCAAAACGAGGAGCAACGAACTCATAGTTGAACCATTTGCGCACCCAGTGGCGTCGAATCCATTGCTGTCGTGTATCTCGATCGTGTTTTGATTCGCCTGGAACTGTGTTGTATCGATCATGAGAGATATATTCTATTGTGTTTGTGAGAGCCTGTCTGCCACCCCTCTTCTTCTTCGGAGCAGTTTCTACTTGCTCGTCGGCATTCTGTTCGGTCCTTTTTCTCTTGCTGGTTGACGGGCCTACCGTGGGCCCTTAGCATTCGGAGCTTTTGATTCATCAGCAGTGCCCAATACAATATCATCTCTGTCAGGCGGGCTACACTGAGCTGAATCTGCAACTGACTGCATTTTCCTGTGAACATAGATAGATGCGAGGGAAAATAAGGACATGGTTACGAATGCACACAGCGAAGATTTTGAACAAGAAATAGTTTTTGATTAATAAGTAGATGCAGACTTTGAGAAATGTTTCGGCCGAAAGAAATGTGTAGAGCGAACTAGTAGATTCGAATAAATACTAGTAATCGAGCTATGCATTATGTTCGTACGAGACATAACACAAACCCTAGATCTGAAATGATTCGGATGCGAGGGACAACTACAAACCACATCCACAGAAGTTACCTAGTAGTAAATATCTGAGAAATTGCAGTAAAAACAAGGCTATTTCTATCGCGAACGAACTTGAACTGCATGAATGGAAGAACAAGTTCGCACTGCACATACCCTAACTTGGTGATGTGCAGCAACTACGGCGGCACGGAGACGAAGATGATCCGCGGCGGCGAGGAAGGACTCCGGCGACCTCTTTCCGGCAGTGAAGCGGCGAAGATGGTCGGCATCGTCGAGCTCGAGGAGGAGCAGTGCGGTAGGGCTTCGGAGAGTGGCGAAGGTGGAGACGCGAAGTGAAACGAGGAAGGGGCGGCGCAGTATATATATGCGAGGGGAAAATGACCGCACCCTGAATCTGATCGGACGGACGGAGTCAAGAGATGCTTGCGATTCAACGGATAGGATAAGATGGCAGTTGATGATGAGCACGTGGCAACCGTCATCAAGAACGTGGTCCAGACCTGGGCGGGAAACCCCAAATTTTGGACGGCTTTCGCCAAAACAGATTAAGTTCGGACCGAAACTTTAACGTGGTCAAGGACACCAGATAAAGTTTCGTTCACAGATGAAATTTGTGCATTCATAACAGAGCAGCATAGACTGGAAGAGATAGAATAGAGGGAAAACAGGGTCCTAGGCATTTCACTCAGACGAAGAAACACAAATACCCGAAAAACAAGCTATGAGTGAAATACATTCGGACAAACACGAAAGGTTTCAAATGCAATTCAGCGAAGAGAAATTGTGGTGGCGTTACCCACCGTATAAGAACTGTATGACCCCGAGCGTCGCACAATTATCGTGGCACCCGGTTAGTCTAGTTCTTCGTTAATGTATTCACTCTCAGAAAGAAAATTTCACTTTGTCGAAATTTCAAACTCTTCGAGTGTTATGCACCCATTCCTTCAAAGATGTGGAAGTGTTGGTACGGGTGCCGAGTCCAGCTTACTGCACATTTGCGGAATCTAGGATATTTAGCTCACACCGTAACGCACAGAATCTTTTCTCGTCGAGAGGCTTGGTGAAGATATCGGCGAGATTCTCTTCGGTGTTGACGTGACTGATGACAATATCCTCTCGAGTAACATGATCGCGTAGGAAATGATGTCTGGTCTCAATATGCTTGGTGCGAGAGTGCTGCACAGGATTGTGTGCAATTTTGATCGCACTCTTATTGTCGCACAATAGAGGGATCTTCTTGACCTTGATGCCATAATCCTTCAGAGTCTGCTTCATCCATAATAACTGTGTACAACAAGCGCCAGCAGCAATATATTCGGCCTCAGCCGTAGAGAGTGAGACACAATTCTGCTTCCTTGACGACCAACAAACCAATGATCTACCGAGGAAATGGCATGTCCCCGAAGTAGATTTCCTGTCAACCCGGTCACCTGCATAATCTGAGTCTGAATATCCAACGAGGTCAAACTGTGCTCCCTTAGGATACCATAAACCTAAGGTGGGGGTGTGAGCCAAATATCTCAGAATACGCTTGACCGCTTGGTGATGCGATTCTTTCGGTGCAGCTTGAAAACGAGCACACATACAAACACTCAACATAATATCAGGCCTGGATGCACATAGGTAAAGCAAAGAACTAATCATCGAACGATAAGCTTTCTGAACGTAATCTTTACCGTACACATCTGCGTCCAGTTGGCCATTTGTGGGCATGGGGGTTTTGTAACCCTTCTGTTTGCAATCTTGCATTTTGAACTTCTTAAGACAATCTCTCAGGTATTTCTCCCGAGATATGAAAATTCCATTGTCATGTTGACGAATTTGCAGTCCGAGAGAGAACTTAAGTTCACCCATCATAGACATTTGATACTTCTCGGACATCATTCGCCCGAATTCCATGCTGCAAGCATTGTTAGTACAACCGAAAATAATATCATCCACATAAATTTGACACACGAATAGATCGCCATCAATAGCACGAGTGAAAAGAGTGGAATCAGTGGATCCTGGCTTGAACCCTTTGTCGAGCAAAAACCTATTTAGAGTGTCATACCAAGCTCGAGGGGCTTGCTTCAACCCATACAGCGCCTTTTTCAACCTGAAAACTTTGTTAGGAAACTGAGGATTTTCAAAGCCAGGTGGCTGCCTAACATATACTTCCTCATCAATTTCACCATTGAGGAAAGCAATTTTCACATCCATTTGATAAAGCAGAATATCATTGTAATTTGCATAAGCGAGAAGAATACAAATTGCCTCAAGGCGAGCAACAGGAGCATATGTTTCACCGAAATCAATACCTTCTACCTGTGTATACCCTTGAGCGACAAGACGTGCTTTGTTTCTCACAACAATGCCATTTTCATCTTGCTTATTTCGGAAAATCCATTTTGTGCCAATGATATTGTGCTTCTTAGGATTCGGTTTGTCAACCAATTCCCACACATCATTCAATTCGAATTGCACCAACTCTTCTTGCATGGCATTCATCCAATCGGGATCATTCATAGCTTCTTCATACTTGGTAGGTTCTGTCAATGAGACGAAAGAGAAGCTTCCACAGTAGTTAGCCAAACGAGTGCGAGAGCGAGTTGTGGGTCGGTAACCTGGATTCTCGAGATCTTCAAAGATTAATGCAGGGTCAACTCGATTTGCCACTCGTGGGTGAGGATTTCCTTCGAGATGATCATTTTCATTTTCCTCATCATCATCATCAGAATTGGCATTAGTATCGCCATTTTCATCATGATTGCCATTTTGATCGGCACTTGCATTCGCATTTGGGTTGCCACTTGTGTTCGGAGTGGCATTTGCTTCGGCAGTAGCTTGGCATGTTCGTCGAACTATGGGAGCATCATCATCGGAAGAATCAGGTACATTTCCTTCGACTGGCCTGACGTCCCCAATGGCCATTTGCCGAATAGCATCCGAAATCGGAGGTTCATCTATCACATTAGGCAGGTGCTCCTTTTGGGAGCCGTTAGATTCATCAAACTGCACATTTACCGTTTCCATAACTTTCCCGTGATGAGAGTTATAGACACGATAAGTATGCGAGTTTGAGCCATAACCGAGAAGAAAATCTTGATGTGCCTTGGGTGCAAACTTGGAATTATGATTCATGTCACGAATATAGCAAGGTGCACACGTAAATAAGAAACATTTGGTTTCTTGCCAGAGATAAGTTCATATGAAATTTTCTTCAGGAATTTGTGAAGATAAACACGATTCACAACATGGCAAGCAGTATTAATGGCATCAGCCCAGAAACGAATAGGAGTTTTATACTCACTGAGCATTGTTCTTGCCATTTCAATAAGAGTTCTATTCTTTCGCTCAACAACTCCATTCTGTTGGGGAGTGTATGAGGCGGAGAATTCATGAGTGATACCATTTTCATCGAGAAAGTCTTCGATATGAGTATTTTTGAACTCAGTACCATTGTCGCTTCTAACATGCTTAATTCGCACTTCATATTCATTTTCAGCCTTCTTGGCGAATCTTTTGAAGATGTCTTGGGTGCAAGTTTTGTCTTCGAGAAAGAATACCCAAGTGTATCAATGCGAGCTTCTTTCTGAGTTGAAACACCCTCGTTTATCTTTTCGAGAATGTCCCACAATTCCTTTGCAGTTTCACACTGACGGTAGCGAAGAAATTGAGCATGAGAGAGATGGCCACCAATTTCATCTTTAGCTTGAGCATCCATCTGAATGAGTTTCTTCTCGTGGTCAGTGGGGACCTGGGGCACTTCAAGTGTGAATCCATTCTGCACCACATTCCACATATCATCATCAATAGCTCGGAGACGGATCTTCATCTTCTCCTTCCAGAAGGGGTAGTCCGTCCCATCGAAGATGGGAATCTTGAGGTGCGACTTGTAGCTCACTGAAGACATACTTAAACTCCAAGGTGGTTAGACCAAAATGAGCAGAGTCAAGGAGTACCTTGCTCTGATACCAATTGTAGGATCGAAGTATGTCTACCAGAGGGGGGGTGAATGGGAGTTTTAAATTTTTCTCGGAAATATTAAAACTCTCGGAACCCAGCGGTGGAACGAATGAAAATACAGTAAACAGTGAGCGAATACAAACTACCGAATGGAAACTAACAACATGTACCGAGGTAAATCACATGATTGAAATATGGCATGTCACAGTTCGAATGTAAAGAGGGTATCAGAAGTGACCAGTGATGCTCGATGGCGACAAGGTGTTTGGTAGACCAGTTCGCCCTTTTGCACAAGGACTACGTCTGGTTGGAGGGGTTGTGATTTAACACAGAAGATAAACTCTCTTCGCCCTATTCTCCTCTACAATTGGTTCGTCAACCAATGCCGATTACTCGTGGTAGATACTTGAGGCGATCTCCGAACCTTTACAGACTTCTTCTTCGAGAACCACAATTACTCTTGGTCTCTGAAGAGATTGACACCTAACCGTCTAGAGAGTTTGCAGCTCTCAAGAGTAATAGGCGGAGCGTACTGGACTTAGATTCTAGTGATGCTGAACCACTATCTAATTTTTCGGCTCTAGGGTTTTCTCTCTGTGGATTTTAAACTCAAATCTCTCGGAGAGGGGTTGCTCAACAATCTTCTCAAAATCAAACGGAGCAGCCACCGGACAACGCCGGCGCGGGGTGGCTATTTATAGCCGCAGCCTTCCCTGATGGGAAATGACCATTTTGGACATGCGGTCCAGCCAATGGCCAACCGACACGTTCACAATGGTCGGATTTTAAGAGCAACGGTAACATTACTTGAGGAGCAAGTAATGCTAACTCCTCGGTCAGAGACAAATCTCTCGCAGCGAAGAAGATCACAGTCTCTTGCTGGCAAGTATTTGCTCGGAACACAAAGAGATTTCTCTCACAGCTTTCGTAGGATTTGGGTTTAGCATCAGAGAATCAAAGCTTCGAACGCTACACCCCTCTTAATAGTACGGTGGTCCTATGACTCAATAAGGAGAAAAGAAATAACGAAAAGAATGCTACGTCTTCTCTTCGTCTTCAATTTCCTCGGCTGCAGTCACTTCCTTCGGACAGGCACCGAATCAAATGCTTCACGTCAGCAATTTTGAGGGGTCACTCTTGTCATCATAACCTTCGGTGATAACATTCACTGCTACGCAGGGGATAATCTTCGGAGTTGTGAATCCAAAACTCCTCTTAACTCCACGGACCTGTTACTCTGTGTGCACTAGCAAACACATCAGTCCCTCACTGTTTGTCAACAAGCTCCAAAACAAAAGGAGGCAAATTATTGCACCAAGACTTTCGTTTTCCACCCGAGGCCTTTATTTCCTTTTTACATTGCCTTTGTGCCCTGTGTCGCTGGGACCCAGCCCCCGAGGCAGGCTACACCGTCGCTGGGGTGCCCAGAGCGTGCGCTCGGCAAGGCCAGAGGGTGTAGGGCTCTTAGGGCTAGTAGGAGTCCCTGAGGCGCGATGCTCAGGGTCCCCCCCTTGACGCGCAGGCGGCTTGTGCCAAGGAAGCCAGGAGGCCACGAGAGAGAAACGAGAGGGAAAGGACCCAAGGGGTGCTTTAGACTTAGCTCCTTTGAGGCGTGCGGCTTGGGGCGAGCCCTTCGTAGGGTATGGCTCGTGAGGCGCAGTCCCTCGTGAGGCCCTTCGTCCGTAGGACCCGCTCGCGGCGCCTCCCGAGGGGGGGCTCCTGAAGCCTTCGTATCCTGCACCAGGAAAACTGCCAAGTTTTTGCAAATAGTGTAGCAGGGCGCGCTCGCGAGGTCGCCTGTGGGTGTTACGCGAGGAGACAAGAGCACCAAGGACCTGGTGAGGTGACGTGCACGGGAGCAGGCCCGCGAGCCAGAGCTCAGTCGCTTGGGTTTTTCAGTGCTGCTGGGACTGACCCGAGCACAGATACCGTGCCTAGCCCCCACTCGCGTGACAGGCACGGGCGAGACCATGAGCGCGCGCCCTGCAGCGGCAAGCACACGGGGTTTTGAAGGAAATAAGCTTTACTGATGCATGAAGCAAGTTCATTACATAACAGAAAGATACATGCTGCCGTGTTCGACACGGGTCAGCTTGAGGATGTGGCAGCCGAGGGCCCCTCAAGTAAGCTGCCAGCGCGGAGCATGGGGCATCCGCCAGCGCTAAGCATGGGGCTTCCACGAGAGTGGGAAGGAGCTCTCACGTGCCGAAGGCAGCGTGGGTAGAGAGAGAGCCCCGGAGCGTGTATAGCTCCATGTCGCTCGTATCCGTGGAGCACGGATAGAACTTACGGTGATGGCGGGCATTCCATGTGTTTGGTACCAGAACACCCGCCTCCGTCATGAGTGGGGCCGCGGTGGGCCGGTGGGCGAGTGTTAACCACCTCCGAAGTCCTTGCGATGTGCGGCTCCAGGCTCATGCGCATCAGCCTCGCGATGGTGGCTGCGGCACCCTCCAGGCCGAACGCATGCGTGTGAGCCAGAGCGAGCCTGCGGCGATGCGCGGAGGAGGGAAGGGGCCTGCGGGGCAAGCCTTGTTGAGGGCGATGAAGTCGACGCACATGCGCACGCTATCGCGCGGCCTGGCAACGGGGGTGAGGCTGGCGATCCTCCTGGGGTGGGGGGCTTCACGGGCAATTCCAGCATCCTGGGGCTTGTTGACCTCTTGGGTGACGACTTCCTGCTTCTTGGGTGCTTGACGAAATTCCTCACGCTTGACGGGCCGCGCGCTCCGGCACGCGGCTGAGTGGTGCTCGATCACCTCCCTCGGCAGGCTGGGCGCGCCTGATGCTGTCCAAGCCAATGCATCAGGTCACGCCCGGAGGAAGGTGACGAGCGCGCCTTCCTATTTGGGGGAGGGCCCACCGCCAGCGGCGAGGGAGGGGCCTGCTTCGCCCCCATCCAGCAATGCCTTCTTGGACTCGACCCGCTCCTGAGGGAGCAGGGGCTTCTTCTTCACGGGCGTCTCCTCGGCAGGCCCAGGCGCGTCCTCGTCGGCCGGGTACGCGACAGAGGCAGTTTTGTAGGCGTGCTCGAGGGCTTGCAGCGCATCCTTCTCATCACAGTGGACGGTGAGGGTGCCGTGGCAGCCGGGCATTTTGACGAGGCCGTAGGCGTGGTGGGTTGCGGCCATGAACTTGGTGAGCGCCGGGTAGCCCAAGATGGCATTGTAAGGCAGGCCGATGTGAGCCACATCGATGACGATGAACTCCGTACGGTAGTTCTTGCGGGTGCCGAAGGTGACGGGAAGGTGCACCTGCCCCAGGGGGACCGTGGAGCCGTCGGTGACGCCCGAGAAGGGCCTGGTGGGCATCAGGCGCTCGTAGGGCACTTGGAGCGTCTCGAAGGTCTCGATGGAGATCACGTTGAGGCCGGCGCCTCCGTCGATGAGGGTCTTGGTGACGGCGACGTTGCTGATGGTGGGGGTGCACAGCAGGGGGACGGCGCCCACGCCCTTTTGTTGGGGAACGGAGCAAGAATTTCAAAAAAAATCCTACGCTCACGCAAGATCTATCCATGGAGATGCATAGCTACGAGAGGGGAGAGTGTGTCTACGTACCCTCGTAGACCGTTAGCGGAAGCGTCTCACAACGTGGTTGATGTAGTCGAACAATCCTTCGAGCTCCACCGATCGAGTACCGAACGTACGGCACCTCCGAGTTCTACACACGTGCAGCTCGGTGACGTTCCTCGCCTTCTTGATCCAGCAAGACGTCGAGGTAGTAGATGAGTTCCGTCAGCACGACGGCGTGGCGATGGTGACGGTGAAGTGATTCCGACAGGGCTTCGCCTAAGCTCTCCGAAAATATGACCGAGGTGGAAAACAGAGATCGGGGCACCGCACACGGCTATGGGACAATTGTGTGTCTCCAAGGGGTGCCCCTCCTCCGTATATAAAGGAGGGAGAGGGGAGGAGGCTGGCCCTAGGGGCTGCGCCAAGAGTGGGGAGTCCTACTAGGACTCCTTAGTCCTAGTAGGATTCCACCTCCCATAAGGAGTAGGAAAGGGGGAAGGGAGAGGGAAAGGAAAGAGGGGGCTGCGCCCCCTCCCCTAGTCCAATTCGGTTTGGGCAAGGGGGGGGGCGCGCGCCTCCTCACGTGGCCTGCCTCTCCTTTTCCCGTATGGCCCAATAAGGCCCATTACTTCTCCCGGTGAATTCCCGTAACTCCCCGGTACTCCGAAAAATACCCGAATCACTCGGAACCTTTCCGACGTCCGAATATAGCCTTCCAATATATGAATCTTTACCTCTCGTACATTCCGAGACTCCTCGTCATGTCCGTGATCTCATCCGGGACACCGAACAACATTCGGTCACCAATCACATAACTCATATAATACTATATCGTCATCGAACCTTAAGTGTGCGGACCCTACGGGTTCGGGAATGATGTAGACATGACCGAGACGACTCTCCGGTCAATAACCAACAGCGGAACCTGGATGCTCATATTGGTTCCTACATATTCCACGAAGATCTTTATCGGTGAACCTCATATGTCAACATACGTTGTTCCCTTTGTCTGGCGGTATGTTACTTGCCCGAGATTCGATCGTCGGTATCCAATACCTAGTTCAATCTCGTTACCGGCAAGTCTCTTTACTCGTTCCGTAATACATCATCTTGCAACTAACTCTTTAGTCACGGTGCTTGCAAGGCTTCTGTGATGCTGTATTACCGAGAGGGCCCAGAGATACCTCTCCGATAGTCGGAGTGACAAATCCCAATCTCGATCCATGCCAACTCAACAAACACTTTCGGAGATACCTGTAGTGCACCTTTATAATCACCCAGTAACGTTGTGACGTTTGATACACCCAAAGTATTCCTACGGTATCCGGGAGTTGCATGATCTCATGGTCAGAGGAACGTGTATTTGACATAGTGAAACCAATAGCAAAAAACTGAACGATCATTTGCTATGCTAACGGTTGGGTCATGTCCATCACATCATTCTCCTAATGATGTGATCCCGTTATTAAATGACAACTCATGTCCATGGTCAGGAAACCTTGACCATCTTTTGATCAACGAGCTAGTCTAGTAGAGGCATACTAGGGACATAGTATTTGTCTATTATCCACACATGTATTTAGTTTCCGGTCAATACAATTCTAGCATGAACAATAAACCATTATCATGAACGGAGAAATATGATAATAATAAACACTTTATTAATTGCCTCTAGGGCATATTTCCAACAGTCTCCCACTTGCACTAGAGTCAATTACATTGTAATGAATCTAACACCCATCGCATTCTGGTGCTGATCATGTTTTGCTCGTGGAAGAGGTTTAGTCAACGGGTCTGCCACATTCAGATCCGTGTGTACTTTGCAAATCTCTATGTCTCCATCCTTAATCAAATTCCGAATGGAGTTGAAGCGACGCTTTATATGCTTGGTTCTCTTGTGAAACCTGGGCTCCTTTGCTATAGCAATTGCTCCAGTGTTATCACATAAGATAGTCATTGGACCCGATGCACTAGGTATGACACCCAGATCGGATATGAACTCCTTCATCCAGACTCCTTCATGTGTTGCTTCTGAAGCAGCTATGTATTCCGCCTCACATGTAGATCCCGCCACGACACTCTGCTTGGAACTGCACCAACTGACCGCTCCACCATTAAGAATAAATACGTATCCAGATTGTGACTTAGAGTCATCTGGATCTGTGTCAAAGCTAGCATCGACGTAACCCTTTACGACGAGCTCTTTGTCACCTCCATAAACGAGAAACATGTCCTTGGTCCTTTTCAGGTACTTTAGGATATTCTTGACCATTGTCCGGTGATCTACTCCTGGATCACTTTGGTACCTTCCCACCAAGCTAATAGCGAGGCACACATCAGGTCTGGTACACAGCATGGCATACATAATAGAGCCTATGGCTGAGGCATAGGGGATGACACTCATCTTCTCTTTGTCTTCTGCCGTGGTCGGGCTTTGAGTCTTACTCAATCTCACACCTTGCAATACAGGCAAGAACCCTTTCTTTGACTGATCCATTTTGAACTTCTTCAAAATCTTGTCAAGGTATGTGCTTTGTGAAAGTCCAATGAGGCGTCTTGATCTATCTCTATAGATCTTGATGCCTAATATGTAAGCAGCTTCTCCGAGATCCTTCATTGAAAAACTTTTGTTCAAATAACCCTTTATGCTTTCCAGAAATTCTATGTCATTTCCCATCAATAATATGTCATCCACATATAATATGAGAAATGCCACAGAGATCCCACTCACTTTCTTGTAAATACAAGCTTCTCCATAAGTTTGTATAAACCCAAACGCTTTGATCACTTCATCAAAACGAGTATTCCAGCTCCGAGATGCTTGCACCAGTCCATAGATGGATCGCTGGAGCTTGCATACTTTGTTAGCACCTTTAGGATCGACAAAACCTTTCGGTTGCATCATATACAATTCTTCCTTAAGGAATCCATTAAGGAATGCCGTTTTGACGTCCATTTGCCAGATTTCATAATCATAAAACGCGGCAATTGCTAACATAATTCTGACAGACTTTATCATCGCTAAAGGTGAGAAAGTCTCATCGTAGTCAACTCCTTGAACTTGTCGATAACCTTTAGCAACAAGTCGTGCTTTATAGATGGTGACATTACCATCAGCGTCCGTCTTCTTCTTAAAGATCCATTTATTTTCAATAGCTCACCGTTCATCGGGCAAGTCTACCAAAGTCCATACTTTGTTCTCATACATGGATCCAATCTCGGATTTCATGGCCTCAAGCCATTTGTCGGAATCTGGGCTTGCCATCGCTTCTTCATAGTTCGAAGGTTCATCGTTGTCTAGCAACATGACCTCCAAGACTGGATTTCCGTACCACTCTGGTGTGGAACGTGTCCTGGTTGACCTTCGAAGTTCAGTAACAACTTGATCCGAAGTTTCATGATCATCATCATCTACTTCTTCTCTGGTCTGTGTCGATGTCACAGAAATTTCTTTCTGTGGCGTACTACTATCCAGAGGAGGTACAATTACCTCATCAAGTTCTACTTTCCTCCCACTCACTTCTTTCGAGAGAAACTCCTTCTCTAGAAAGGATCCATTCTTAGCAACGAATACTTTGCCTTCGGATCTGTGGTAGAAGGTGTACCCAACGGTATCCTTTGGGTATCCTATGAAGACGCACTTATCCGCTTTGGGTTCGAGCTTATCTGGCTGAAGCCTTTTGACATAAGCATCGCATCCCCAAACTTTTAGAAACGACAGCTTAGGTTTCTTACCAAACCACAGTTCATACGGTGTCGTCTTAACGGATTTAGACGGTGCCCTGTTTAAAGTGAATGCAGCTGTCTCTAATGCATAACCCCAAAATGATAGTGGCAAATCGGTAAGAGACATCATAGAACGCACCATATCTAATAGAGTACGATTACGACGTTCAGACACACCATTACGCTGTGGTGTTCCAGGTGGCGTGAGCTGTGAAACAATTCCACATTGTCTTAAGTGATTGCCAAACTCGTAACTCAAATATTCTCCTCCATGATCAGATCGTAAGAACTTTATTTTCTTGTTACGATGGTTCTCTACTTCACTCTGAAATTCTTTGAACTTTTCAAATGTTTCAGATTTATGCTTCATCAAGTAGACATAGCCATATCTACTCAAATCATCTGTGAACGTGAGAACATAACGATATCCACCGCGCGCCTCAACACTCATCGGACCGCATACATCGGTATGTATTATTTCCAACAAGTCTGTTGCTCGCTCCATTGTTCCGGAGAACGGAGTCTTAGTCATCTTGCCCATGAGGCATGGTTCGCACGTCTCAAATGATTCATAATCAAGTGATTCCAAAAGTCCATCTACATGGAGTTTCTTCATGCGTTTTACACCAATATGACCTAAGCGGCAGTGCCACAAATATGTGGTACTATCATTATCAATTTTGCGTCTTTTGGCATCAATATTATGGATGTGTGTATCACCACGATCGAGATTCAACAAGAATAAACCATTCACAAGCGGTGCATGACCATAAAAGATATTATTCATCAAAATAGAACAACCTTTATTCTCTGATTTAAATGAATAACCGTCTCGCAATAAACAAGATCCAGATATAATGTTCATGCTCAACGCAGGCACCAAATAACAATTATTTAGGTTCATCACTAATCCCGAGGGTAAATGTAGAGGTAGCGTGCCGACGGCGATAACTTCAACTCTTGAACCGTTCCCGACGCGCATCGTCACCTCGTCCTTAGCCAATCTTCGTTTATTCCGTAGCTCCTGTTTCGAGTTACAAATATGAGCAACTGAACCAGTATCAAATACCCAGGTGCTACTACGAGCATTGGTAAGGTACACATCAATAACATGTATATCAAATATACCTTTGTTGACGTTGCCAGCCTTCTTATCTGCCAAGTACTTGGGGCAGTTCCGCTTCCAGTGACCAGTCCCCTTGCAGTAGAAACACTCAGTCTCGGGTTTGGGACCAGACTTGGGTTTCTTCCCGGGAGCAGCAACTGATTTGCCGTTCTTCTTGAAGTTCCCCTTCTTTCCCTTGCCCTTCTTGAAACTGGTGCCCTTTTTGACCATCAACACTTGATGCTCTTTCTTGACTTCAACCTCCGCAGCCTTAAGCATAGCGAAGAGCTCGGAAATAGTTTTGTTCATTCCTTGCATATTATAGTTCATCACGAAGCCCTTATAGATTGGTGGCAGTGATTGGAGAATTCTGTCAATAACCGAACCATCTGGAAGATTAACTCCCAACTGAGTCAAGCGGTTATGCAACCCAGACATTTTGAGTATATGCTCACTGACAGAACTATTCTCCTCCATCTTACAGCTAAAGAACTTATCGGAGACATCATATCTCTCGATCCGGGCATTGGCTTGAAAAACAAGTTTCAGCTCTTGGAACATCTCATATGCTCCGTGGTGCTCAAAACGTCTTTGGAGCCCCGGTTCTAAGCCGTAAAGTATGGCACACCGAACTATCGAGTAGTCATCTTTCCTCGACTGCCAGACGTTCATAACATCCGCTGTCGAGCCTGCAGGGGGCGTGGCACCCAGCGGTGCATCAAGGACATAAGCCTTCTGTGCAGCAATGAGGATGATCCTCAGATTACGGACCCAGTCCGCATAGTTGCTTCCATCATCTTTCAACTTAGCTTTCTCTAGGAACGCATTAAAATTCAGTGGAACTACAGCGCGGGCCATTGATCTACAACATACAATTGCAAAGATTATTTAGACTATGTTCATGATAATTGAAGTTCAATTAATCAAATTACTTTAAGAACTCCCACTTAAATTAACATCCCTCAAGTTGTCTAAGTGTAACATGATCCATATCAACTAAACCACGTCCGATCATCACGTGAGGTGGATTAGTTATCAATGGTGAACATCTTTCATGTTGATCATATCTACTATATGACTCATGTTCGACCTTTCGGTCTCTTGTGTTCCGAGGCCATATCTGTATATGCTAGGCTCGTCAAGTTTAACCCAAGTATTCTGCGTGTGTAAAACTGGCTTATACCCGTTGTATGCGTACGAAAGAATCCATCACACCCGATCATCACGTGGTGCTTAGAAGCGTCAAACCTTCGCAACGGTGCATACTAGGGGAGAACACTTATCTTGAAATTTAGTGAAGGGATCATCTTATAATGCTACCGTCGTCCTAAGCAAAATAAGGTGCATAAAAGGATTAACATCTCATGCAATTCAATATATATGTGACATGATATGGCCATCAACGTCTTGTGCTTTTGATCTCCATCAGCATAGCACTGTCATGATCTCCATCGTCACCGGGTTGACACCTTGATCACCATCGTAGCGTCGTGACACCTTGATCTCCATCGTAGCGTCGTGGTCGTCTCGCCGACTATTGCTACTACTACTACTGCTAACTCATAGCGGTGAAGTAAAGCGATTACATAGCGTTGGCATTGCATACAATAAAGAGACAACCATAAGGCTCCTGCCGGTTGCCTGATAACTTACAAAACATGATCATCTCATACAACAACTTATATCACATCATGTCTTGACCATATCACATCACCAGCATACCCTGCAAAAACAAGTTAGACGTCATCTACTTTGTTGTTGCAAGTTTTACGTGGCTGCTACGGGTTTGCAAGAACCGTTCTTACCTACGCAAAACCACAACGTAGTGTAGTGATTGCTTTTTGATCTTCTAAAAGAACCCTCTTCATTGAAACCGATTCAACTAAAGTGAGAGAGACAGACACCCGCCAGTCACCTTTATGCAACGAGTGCACGTAGCGGTGAAACCTGTCTCGCGTAAGCGTACGCGTAATGTCGGTCCGGGCCGCTTCATCTCACAATACCGCCGAATCAAGTATCAACTAGTAACGGCAAGCAATATGTATACACCCACGCCCACAACTCACTTGTGTTCTACTCATGCAAATCACATCTACGCATAGACCTGGCTCGGATGCCACTGTTGGGGAACGGAGCAAGAATTTCAAAAAATTTCCTACGCTCACGCAAGATCTATCCATGGAGATGCATAGCTACGAGAGGGGAGAGTGTGTCTACGTACCCTCGTAGACCGTTAGCGGAAGCGTCTCACAACGCGGTTGATGTAGTCCAACAATGCTTCGAGCTCCACCGATCGAGTACCGAACGTACGGCACCTCCGAGTTCTACACACGTGCAGCTCGGTGACGTTCCTCGCCTTCTTGATCCAGCAAGACGTCGAGGTAGTAGATGAGTTCCGTCAGCACGACGGCGTGGCGACGGTGACGGTGAAGTGATTCCGACAGGGCTTCGCCTAAGCTCTCCGAAAATATGACCGAGGTGGAAAACAGAGATCGGGGCACCGCACACGGCTATGGGACAATTGTGTGTCTCCAAGGGGTGCCCCTCCTCCGTATATAAAGGAGGGAGAGGGGAGGAGGCTGGCCCTAGGGGCTGCGCCAAGAGTGGGGAGTCCTACTAGGACTCCTTAGTCCTAGTAGGATTCCACCTCCCATACGGAGTAGGAAAGGGGGAAGGGAGAGGGAAAGGAAAGAGGGGGCTGCGCCCCCTCCCCTAGTCCAATTCGGTTTGGGCAAGGGGGGGGGGGGCGCGCGCCTCCTCACGTGGCCTGCCTCTCCTTTTCCCGTATGGCCCAATAAGGCCCATTACTTCTCCCGGTGAATTCCCGTAACTCCCCGGTACTCCGAAAAATACCCGAATCACTCGGAACCTTTCCGACGTCCGAATATAGCCTTCCAATATATGAATCTTTACCTCTCGGACATTCCGAGACTCCTCGTCATGTCCGTGATCTCATCCGGGACTCCGAACAACATTCGGTCACCAATCACATAACTCATATAATACTATATCGTCACCGAACCTTAAGTGTGCGGACCCTACGGGTTCGGGAATGATGTAGACATGACCGAGACGACTCTCTGGTCAATAACCAACAGCGGAACCTGGATGCCCATATTGGTTCCTACATATTCCACGAAGATCTTTATCGGTGAACCTCATATGTCAACATACGTTGTTCCCTTTGTCTGGCGGTATGTTACTTGCCCGAGATTCGATCGTCGGTATCCAATACCTAGTTCAATCTCGTTACCGGCAAGTCTCTTTACTCGTTCCGTAATACATTATCTTGCAACTAACTCTTTAGTCACGGTGCTTGCAAGGCTTCTGTGATGCTGTATTACCGAGAGGGCCCAGAGATACCTCTCCGATAGTCGGAGTGACAAATCCCAATCTCGATCCATGCCAACTCAACAAACACTTTCGGAGATACCTGTAGTGCACCTTTATAATCACCCAGTAACGTTGTGACGTTTGATACACCCAAAGTATTCCTACGGTATCCGGGAGTTGCATGATCTCATGGTCAGAGGAACGTGTATTTGACATAGTGAAACCAATAGCAAAAAACTGAACGATCATTTGCTATGCTAACGGTTGGGTCATGTCCATCACATCATTCTCCTAATAATGTGATCCCGTTATCAGATGACAACTCATGTCCATGGTCAGGAAACCTTGACCATCTTTTGATCAACGAGCTAGTCTAGTAGAGGCATACTAGGGACATAGTATTTGTCTATTATCCACACATGTATTTAGTTTCCGGTCAATACAATTCTAGCATGAATAATAAACCATTATCATGAACGGAGAAATATGATAATAATAAACACTTTATTAATTGCCTCTAGGGCATATTTCTAACACCTTCGTGGACTTGGGGTGGTCGCTGGCGTCGAAGGCGATGGGGAACTCGGACCACTTGAGGCGGCCGGTGGAACCGAGCGACGGGAGGGCCGCGTTCACCTCCCGAGAGAACTGCTTGAAGTGGCGGTTGGATGGAGGGACCTGGGCCCCGCCGAGGGTGCTGGCCACCCTGCGGGGCTCTTGGTAGGCCCAGCATTCTCAGCGGGAGGGGAGTCATTGGCGCGTATTGGGGCGGCGTTGGCCTGAGGGTCAGCCTGTTGTGGCTGGTTCTGCTAGCCCTGACGGTTGTTGTCGCCAGCGCCGTTGTTGTGATTGTCGCCCCAGCGGCCACCTCCGCTACCGCCACCGCGGCCCTTGCCGCGCTCCTTGCGGCGCTCGGTGCGGCCCTCGCGAAGCAGCTTGAGCTCGTGGCAGTCTTCTGTGTTGTGAGAGTTCATGTTGTGGTAGGCGCAGAAAGGGCGGTCGTCCTTCTTGGCCTTGCCGCGGTCACGGCCGCGCTTGTAGTCCGGCTCCGCCGCGAGCATGGCTGGGCCCTTGCGCTTGGTGTCCTTGACCTTGGGCTTCGCCGCGTCGGGCTCAGCGTCAGCGTCGTTGTGGAGGAAGAGGCGTCCCTCTTCGGCCTTGGTGCAGCGGTTGGCGAGGACGAACAGCTCTGCCGCGGAGTCTAGCTCGTCCCTGACTGAGAGCTTCTCGCGCATCTTCACGTCCGTGACGCCACTTGTGAAGGCGGAGACGATCGCGGCGTCGGAGGCCTTCGGGATCTTGTGGCGCACCTGGCTGAAGCGCTGGATGAACTTACGAAGGGGCTCGCCAGGGCGCTAACGCATGTTCCATAGGTCGTTGATCGTGAGGGCGCGGTCGCTCGTGCCCTTGAAGTTGGCGATGAACTGCTTGCACAGGTCCTCCCACGAAGAGATGGACACCTCGGGGAGGTTCATGAGCCACGAGCGTGCAGTGTCCTTGAGGGCCATGGGGAACCAGTTCGCCATGACCCGATCGTCCCCCCTCGCGGCCTGGATGCTGATGGTGTAGAGCAGGAGGAACTCCGTGTGGTTCGCGGTGCCATCATAGCGCTGAGGGAGCTCTGGCTTGAACTTGTCGGGCCACACCACGCGACGTAGCTCGGGGGCGAGGGCCAGGTAGCCCCCGTTGGTGACGGCTCCGCCGTTAAGGGCTGCGCGGTTTTGGCGCCCAGCCATGGCGACGTCATGGAGGACGCGGTCCTAGCGGTCGCGCGCCCTCTCGAGGGCCGTGCGCGCGTCTGGGGGCGCACGGTGGATGATCTGGCAGCTGTCGCCGTCGCCGCCCGGCGCGAGCGAGCCGCGTGACGGCTCCGGGGCGCGCACGGCGGGGCGGCGCTCGGCCACGTCACGGTCCGGAGGAGGAGGAGGAGGCGGGTCGTGCCCGGCGCGGTCCACGTGGGACGGCGGGGCAAGCGGGGAGCGGGAGGGCTCTTGGCCATCGCGCACGGCATCGACGAGCTCGGTGATGCGCCCAAGCCAGGCGTCGTAGGCGTCCTCGGTGGGGCGGTAGCACAGCAGCTCCTGCGCCAAGAGCAGCGCGGCGCGTGGAGCGGGTGGATCACGGCGCGCGAGTGAGGAGGTGGCAGCGGAGGGGTCGTGCACCTGCTCGTTCACCGACGCGTGGGCGGAGGAGGCCACGTGCTCCCCAACGGGCTCGGTGGCGGCCCGAGGGCGCCGCCCAGGGGCGCCACGACGGCGGGCACCGCGGGGGCCCTGACAGCGGCGCGGCGCACAGCGCGTTCCCGGCGAGTGGCGGTGGCGTCCATGTCGATGCTGACGTCGAGGTCGAAGGCGCGAAGACGGCAAGCCCCCCTACCTGGCGCACCAAATGTCGGAGTCTAGGATCTGCGTCCAAGAAACTTCTCCAAGAACTTAGGATTCGAACTCTGGGGGACTTTGCTTGGCAGCCTACGACATGACTACGGCGGGGACGCGACAGACTCGCCGGCTCTCACCGGAGACGAAGGGGACGCGCGAGCTACCCAGGTTCGGGCCACCGTGCGGTGTAATACCCTACTCCTGCCTGCGTTGGATTGCTCTATGATGGAGAGCTTGTGGCTCCAAGTACACGAGGTGTGGGGGAGAATGAATCGATCCCCTTACATGGAAGCAGCCCTGCCCCTTTTGTAGTGCCTTGGTCCTCTTCCCCGAAAATATGAGCGGGAAAGGGTAGCCACAGGGCGGCAATTCAAAGGGGGACAGGGGCGCAGGCTTATCCTGACTAAAGGCGGTCTCCGCCTGTTAAAGTAGCTCCCCGTGACGCGTAGGTGGGCTTGGCGATGACCTCCGTCCTGGCGCGCTGATCCGTCCTGATCTTCTATCACCAAATAGGAAAGCCTTTGGGACTTGCTTTGGGGGAGGCAGACGCCACTGCTCCCTTATCACCAGAATGGAAGCTGGGCTTGGTCGTGCCCCGCTGTCCTTATCCTGACAGCGGGCGTCACCCATGTGCTGGGCGTGGAGACCCGTGGCTGGCGCCGTATGACTTGCTTAGTGAGAAGGCCTCGCTAGGGGAGCCTCGCGAGGGAACCTGGTGCTTGGCGGCCTCGGCAGGGCCTGGCCTGGCGGGGAGGGGCCTCGTGAGGCTCGCCCCTCGCGAGGCGGCTTCCTCCGGAGCGGCTGAGGTAAGGCCACTCTCATGGGCCGGCCCAAGCGTCCTCCTCCGGGCCAGAGGCAGACGGGCCGTGGTACCCTGGTTCCCACTGGGCCGACAATAGTTAAGTTGTTTAATTGTCCAATATGCTTTATGTTCTAACTCAAGAGGTAAATGACATGCTTTTCCATAGACCATTTTATAGGGAGACAAACCCATAGGATTTTTATAAGCAGTTCTGTAAGCCCATAATGCATCATCAAGATTCTTAGACCAATTCTTTCCTGATCTATTAACGGTCTTTTGCAAAATTAATTTATTTCTCTATTACTCAATTCAACTTGACCACTAGACTGAGGATGATAAGGAGATGCAATTCTATGATTAACATCATATTTAGCAAGCAATTTACGGAAAGCACCATGAATAAAATGTGAGCCACCGTCAGTCACTAAATATCTAGGGACTCCAAACCTCGGAAATATAACTTCTTTAAGCATTTTAATAGAAGGGTTATGATCAGCACTACTAGTTGGAATAGCTTCTACCCACTTAGTAACATAATCAACAGCAACTAAAATATGAGTATACCCGTTGGATTTAAGAAAAGGTCCTATATAATCAAAACCCTAAACATCAAATGGTTCAATAACAAGTGAATAATTCATAGGCATTTCCTGACGTCTACCAACATTACCAATTCTTTGACATTCATCACAAGAAAGGACAAGCTTACGTGCATCTTTGAAGAGAGTAGGCCAATAAAAACCAGATTGTAATACCTTGTGTGCAGTTCTGTCTCCCGCATGGTGTCCTCCGTATGCCTCGGAGTGACACTTCCATAGGATTTGTTCCTGTTCATGCTCAGGTATACAATGTCTAATAATACCATCTACTCCTTCTTTATATAAATGTTGGTCACCCCGAAAGTAATGCCTTAAATCAAAGAAAAACTTTTTCTTTTGTTGGTATGTGAAGCTAGGTGGTATATATTTAGCAACAATGTAATTAGCATAGTCTGCATACCAAGGAGTGTTACGAGAAGCATTTATCACAGCAACATCAGGGAAATCATCATTAATAGGAAGTGGGTCATCAAGAACAATTTCCATTCTAGACAAATTATCTGCTACGGAATTCACAACTCCCTTTCTATCAATAATATGCAAATCAAATTCTTGTAGCAAAATGAACCCACCTAATAAGTCTAGGTTTAGCATCTTTCTTTTCCATAAGATATTTAATAGCAGCATGATCAATGTGAATAGTAACTTTAGAATCAACAATGTAAGATCTGAATTTATCACATGCAAACACAACTGCTAAAAATTCTTTCTCAGTAGTAGCATAATTCCTTTGAGCACGGTCTAGAGTTTTACTAGCATAATGAATAACATTCAATTTCTTATCAACTCTTTGTCCTAGAACAGCACCAACAGCATAATCACTAGCATCACACATAATTTCAAAGGGTAGGTTCCAATCAGGTGGTTGAACAATAGGTGCAGAAATTAAGGCTTTCTTAAGTATTTCAAAGGCTTCTACGCAATCATCATCAAAAACAAATGCCACATCTTTTTGCAACATGTTAGTAAGAGGCCTAGAAATTTCAGATAAGTCTTTTATAAACCTTCTATAGAAACCAGCATGACCGAGGAAACTCCTTATTCCTTTGATATCTTTAGGACATGTCATTTTCTCAATAGCATCAACTTTAGCTTTATCAACTTCAATACCTCTTTCAGAAATTTTATGCCCAGGGACTATACCTTCATTCACCATAAAGTGGCACTTCTCCCAATTCAAGACAAGATTAGTTTCTTCACATCTCTACAAAACTCGATCAAGGTTGCTCAAGCAATCCTCAAAAGATGTTCCATAAACGGAAAAATCATCCATAAAAACCTCAACAATCTTTTCACAAAAGTCAGAGAATATAGCAGTCATACATATTTGAAAGGTAGCAGGTGCATTACACAAACCAAAAGGCATATGACGATAAGCATAAGTTCTAAAAGGACAAGTAAATGTGGCTTTCTCTTGATCTTCAGGTGAAACAGGTATTTGAGAAAAACCAGAATAACCATCTGCTACTTGTGAGCTGCGTTGGGATTTTCCCGAAGAGGAGGGGATGATGCAGTATAGTAGAGATAAGTATTTCCCTCAGTTATGAAACCAAGGTTATCAATCCAGTAGGAGAATCACGCAACAACTCGTTAGCAGCACCTGCACACAAAATAACAAATCCTCTCCTCGCACCCAACGCGAACAAGGGGTTGTCAATCCCTTGGCGGTTATTTGCAAGATTAAATTGTATGGTGATAGATAGATAGATCGAAAAAAAATACAAAATAAAATAAATAAAGTAAAAGTGCAGCAAGGTAATTTTAGGATTTTTAATATATGATAAAGGTAGACCCGGGGGCCATAGTTTTCACTAGAGGCTTCTCTCTTAAAAATAGCATACGGTGGGTAAACAAATTACTGTTGGGCAATTGATAGAAAAGCAAATGATCATGACGGTATCCAAGGCAATGATCATGTATATAGGCATCACATTCGAGACAAGTAGACCGAAATGATTCTGCATCTACTACTATTACTCCACACATCGATCGCTATCCAGCATGCATCTAGAGTATTAAGTTCATAAAGAACGGAGTAACACCTTAAGCAAGATGACATGATGTAGACAAAGTAAACTCACGCATGAATAAAACCCATCTTTTTATCCTTAATAGCAATGATACAATACGTGTCATGTCCCCTACTATCACTGGGATTGAGCACCGCAAGATCGAACCCATTACAAAGCACCTCTGCCATTGCAAGATAAATCAATCTAGTTTGCCAAACCAAATCAATAGATCGGAGAGAAATACGAAGCTATAACAATCATGCATAAAAGAGTTTAGAGAAAACTCAAATAATATTCATGGATAATCTGATCATAAACTCACAATTCATCGAATCCCAACAAACACATCGCGAAAAGTGATTACATCGGATAGAACTCCAAGAACATCGAGGAGATCATTGTATTGAAGATCAAATAGAGAGAAGAAGCGATCTAGCTACTAACTATGGACCCGTAGGTCTGTGGTAAACTACTCACGCATCATCGGAAGGGTAGCAAGGTTGATGTAGAGCCCCTCCGTGATCGAATCCCCCTCTGGCAGAGTGCCGGAAAAGGCCTCCAGATGGGATCTCTCGAGAACAGGAACTTGCGGTGGCGGAAAAAGTATTTCGTGGACTCCTCTGTTGGTTTCCCGATTTTAGAGAATTTATAGAGGCGGAGTTAGGTCAAACGAAGCCACGTGGGCCCCATGAGCCACCAGGGCGCGCCCTGGTGCCTCGTGGGCCACTGCTCCATCTTCTCATCCCCCCCCCCCCGAAGCTTCTAGGGTCACTCATGTCCAGAAAAAAATCTCCAAAAAGTTTCGTGGCATTTGGACTTCGTTTGGTACTGATATTCTGAAAAACCAAAAACAGGCAAAAAAACAGCAACTGGCACTGGGCACTAAGTTAATAGGTTAGTCCCAAAAAATGATATATAATTGCTTGTAAGCGTATATAAAACATCCAAGATTGATACTATAATAGCATGGAACAATCAAAAATTATAGATACGTTGGAAACGTATCACCATCTAGGAAGCAAAAGTGTGTATGCTTAGACAATCTTTCTAACATTTGATCAATAAAAGTCAAGGGGTAATGATCTTTCCTAGTAGCTTTATTTAATTTTCTGAAAACAATTACCATCCTATAACCGGTTACAATTCTTTGTGGAATAAGTTCATTTTTATCATTAGGAACAACGATAATACCTCCTTTCTTAGGAACACAATGAACATGACTTACCCATCTACTACCAGCTATAGGATAAATTATACCTGCCTCCAAAAGCTTTAATATTTCAGTTCTTACCACATCCTTCATTTTAGGATTCAGCCTTCTTTGATGACCAATAACAGGTTTAGCGTCTGGCTCCATATGAATTTTATGCTCACACAAAGTGGGACTAATGCCCTTAAGATCATCGAGAGTATATCCAATAACGGCACAGTGCTTCTTCTGAGTTTTAAGTAATCTCTTTTCTTCATGCTCTGAAAGGTTAGCACTAATAATGACAGGATATATCTTCTTTTCATCAAGGTAAGCATATTTAAGCGTATCGGGTAATTGCTTTAATTCAAACACAGGATCACTCTTCGATGGAAGAGGATCTCCCAAGGTTTGAACAGGCAAATTATGTTTAAGGATAGGTGCTTGCTTAAAGAACAACTCATCTATTTCATTTCTTTCATTCATATCCATATCATTCTCATGGTCTAGCAAATATTGTTCTAAAGGATCAGTAGGAGGCACAGCAATAGAAGCAAGACCTATAATTTCATCTTTATTGGGTAATTCTTTATCATGAGGTTGTCTACTAAACATAGAAAAATTAAATTCATGAGATATATCACCAAACTTAACTCTAACCTTCTCTTTAACACAATCAATTTAAGCATTAACAGTATTCAAGAAAGGTCTACCAAATATAATGGGACAAAAATTATCTTGTTGTGAACCAAGTACTAGGAAATCAGTAGGGTATTTGATTTTACCACACAAGACTTCAACATCTCTAACAATCCCAAGTGGTGTAATAGTATTTCTATTTGCAAGCTTAATAGTAACATCAATATCTTCAATCTCAACAGGTGCAATATCATGCATTACTTCTTGATATAAAGAAAAAGGAATAGCACTCACACTAGCACCCATATCACATAAACCATGATAACAATGATCTCCAATCTTAACAAAAACAACAGGCATGCCAACTACAAGCTTGTTCTTATCTAGCATATCTCGTTTATTTCTAACAGGTTTAGCAATTCTAGCAGCCTCATCACAAAAATAAATAACATGCCCATCAATATCATCAACCAAAAGATCTTTAACTATTGCAATATTAGGTTCAACTTTAATTTGTTCAGGGGGTCTAGGTGTTCTTATATTACTTTTGTTAACCACAGTTGAATCCTTAGCATGTTCTTAATCCTAACAGGGAAAGGAGGTTTCTCAGTATAAGCAGTAGGCACAACTGGATCAAGATTGTAAACAATTGTTTCTTCTTTAACACTAATAGGTTCTTCATTTAATTCGATAGGTGGATGATATTTAAACCATTTCTCTTTAGGGAGATCAACATGAGCAGCAAAAGATTCACAAAAGATAGCTACTATCTCAGAGTCAAGTCCATATTTAGTACTAAACTTATGAAAAGCATCAGTTTCCATAAAAGATTTAACACAATCAAACTCAAGATTTATACCTGACACTTTACCTTTGTCGATTTCCCAATCTTCAGAGTTACGTTAAATTCTTTCCAGAAGGTCCCATCTGAATTCAATAGTTCTCTTCATAAAGGAACCAGCAGAAGAAGTATCGAGCATGGATTGATCATTATGAGAAAGCCGAGCATAAAAGTTTTAAATAATTATTTCTCTTGAGAGCTCATGATTGGGGCATGTGTGCAACATATACTTAAGCCTCCCCCAAACTTGAGCGATACTTTCTCCTTCACGAGGCCAAAAATTATATATATAATTCCGATCACGATGAACCAAATGCGTAGGAGAAAGTTTCTGGTGAAATTCCAGCTTCAATCAGTTCCAATCCCATGTTCCAGTATCATCACATAGCCTATACCATGTCAATGCCTTCCCCCCCAAAGATAAAGGGAATACTTTCTTCTTAACACCATCTCCGGATAAACCTACAAGCTTAAACAATTCACAAATTTCATCCACATAATGGTCTAATTATTATGGACGTAATTCCTATATGAGATTATACCATGAATGATCATAGTCGTAAATATAAATATTGAAATTTAATCGCTGCTCAACTGTAATTTGTTCACCATAGCACACTTCTATTCTTGAGAGAGATGCCACTAGTGAACCTATGGCCCCGTGGGTGTATTCTCCATTACTGAAATACAAGTTAGAATTACTATCCTTTGTTGTACCATTTTACTTTTCTATCAACTATCATTATCCCCTCAATAAAATTTTGTAACTAGCACGACAAGAAGATTGACAACCTTCTTGACGTGTTGGGGACAAGTTTGTTTTGTCTTGTGTGTGCAGGTACCAGTAACTTTGTTTGCTGGGAAAACTCCTTCTGGTTCGATAAATCTTGGTTCTCTAATCAAGGGAAATACTTATTTCTAGGTTACATCACCCTTACACTTGGGGGATACCGAACCACTCTTACGAGTGATCACTTCTCTGCTCAAGCCTTCTTGACAGCTTCAAGTTCTAGCTGCTGGTCTCCGAGGCCCTTCTTCATAGCATCAAGTTCCTCCTGCTGCTTTGTGATGACCGACAAGTATAGGGGATCAATCGTAGTCCTTTCGATAAGTAAGAGTGTCGAACCGAACGAGGAGCAGAAGGAAATGACAAGCGGTTTTCAGCAAGGTATTCTCTGCAAGTACTGAAAGTAGCGGTAACAGATAGTTTTGATAGCAAGATAATTCATAACAAGTAACATGTATAATAAAGTGCAGCAAGGTGGCCCAATCCTTTTTATAGCAAAGGACAAGCCGGAATGAACTCGTATAATAAGCAAATCGTTCTCGAGGACACATGGGAATTTCTTCTAGTCACTTTCATCATGTTTGTTTGATTCGCGTTCGCTACTTTGATAATTTGATATGTGGGTGGACCGGTGCTTGGGTGCTGTTCTTACTTGAACAAGCCTCCCACTTATGATTACCCCCTCTCGCAAGCATCCACAACTACGAAAGAAGAATTAAGATAAATCTAACCATAGCATGAAACATATGGATCCAAATCAGCCCCTTACGGAATAGCGCATAAACTAGGGTTTAAGCTTCTGTCACTCTAGCAACCCATCATCTAATTACTACTCCACAATGCCTTCCCTTAGGCCCAAAGATGGTGAAGTGTCACGTAGTCGACGTTCACACGACCCCACTAAAGGAAGCAACAACATACATATCATCAAAATATCGAACGAATACCAAATTCACATGATTACTTATGACAAGACTTCTCCCATCTCCTCAAGAACAAAAGTAACTACCCACAAATCATATTCATGTTCAAGATCAGAGGGGTATTGAATATCATTAAGGATCTGAACATATAATCTTCCACCAAATAAACCAACTAGCATCAACCACAAGATGTAATCAACACTACTAGCAACCCACAGGTACCAATCTGAGGTTTTAAGACAAAGATTGAATACAAGAGATGAACTAGGGTTTGAGATGAGATGGTGCTGGTGAAGATGTTGATGAAGATTGGTCCTCCCACGATGAGAGGATCGTTGGTGATGTCGATGGCTTCGATTTCCCCCTCCCGGAGGGAAGTATCCCCGGCGGAATCGCTCCACCGGAGAGCAAAAGTGCTCCTGCCCAAGTTCCGCCTCGAGACGGCGGCGCTCCATCCCGAAAGTCTTCTCCTTGCTTTTTCTAGGGATGGTTGATAGAAAAGTAAAATGGTACAACAATGGATAGTAATTCTAACTTGTATTTCAGTAATGGAAAATACACCCACGGGGCCATAGGTTCACTAGTGGCATCTCTCTCAAGAATAGAAGTGTGGTGTGGTGAACAAATTATAGTTGAGCAGCGATTAAATTTCAATATTTATATTTACGACTATGATCATTCATGGAATAATCTCATATAGGAATTACGTCCATAATAACTAGACAATACCCCGCGCGTTGCAGCGGGATGGTAGTGTAATAAACAATATGAAAGAGAGGGGCACACGGTAAGGAGAAAAAGAGTAAGAAAATAAAAATAAGAAATGTTTTGCAGCAGAAGATGGCTTGGATTTAATGTGTAACTCTGAATCAACTTACTTAGTACAATTAGTTCTCTAACCAAATTTGTAGAGGATCTTACCTTTGATCATCTCAATGGAAAGAAGACAAAACATCTGATGTGCTGCTAATAAAAATGTAGCAATTAATATTGCAATACAAATTACATGTCTGCAACTTGAATGAACTCCCAGCACTAATCTTTCTCGGGTATGTGACTTCGTTGAACTTACATAGTGCTATATGTATGTATACCATCTAGATCGTAAAATAGACGTTGCGGCAGTTTATGCTAGAAACAGTTTGATGTGCGGCAGTTGAATCAATAGATGTTGTGAGGAATAAGTGGAGCGTGCAGGCGGAGGCCAACCAGGTATCCTAGCGGCGGCGACACAATGCAATGACCTGCTCGTGCAGCGGATCGAAATCAGACTGATGATGAGTGGTGGAGAAACAGTAAGAGATATGGGACGCGCACATGCCTGACCCTGCTGGGCTGCATGATACTACGGGAGAAGGCGGGTCAGATGGCCTGATCAAGGTGGCTTCATATGGTATTGCCCGCGGCAACATCCTCGGCAGCAGTGCGCCCCACGACCGCAGCGCCCCCGTCCGATTTGGCCGGCATGGTCGATGACATGTAGCGCTTCACCCTCTCGCCCCGCCTCGTTGTTGTCCCTATCTCGGTACCGACGCTGTCCACAGCCACAACAAAATCGGTGCCATCGTCTTCCCGCACCAACGTCAGCCTCTGAACTTCTAGGTATGTACAGTCGTATAGTAACCATGTTGGTTTGGGTTCTGCAGAACAGATCGAGCAAGGGAAGGAAAAAAATCATGAATCCTCGTCATGCAATGAGGTCGTTGCTATTTATTAGAAAAACTCATGTGAGAAGGACATGTTATGAGGGAATGAAGCAATGCCTTCAGATGTTACTCCTAGACTTGTTTCGTGGAGAAGTTTAATATCAATGAGATAGTGGAGATGTGAACAGTCAATCGTTTCTGCTGCCTCTTTTTGCATGGACTCACGGTTAGTAAACTGAAGCAAAGAAAAAAAATGAAAACATAAGTGATGACATGGTATCACGGTAGAGCAGGGAAATTCGGTAGTGTAATTGCATGCTTGCTGATATGGCATGATAGCTGAGTTGGCATGTGTGCATGTCAAGATAAATAGATTAGTGAGGATGACTCTCTCCCCGCGCGTTGCTGCGGTAACTTTGTTAGAAAATGCGTAAGTAGTTGATAAAAATAACTAAATCTAACAAAAATAAAGTATAAGCTTGAAAATCAATAAAAGAAAGTCTCTAAAAATAGAATAAAAACTTTGAATTACAGTTAAAAATGTCATTTCGAACAAAAATGTGAAGGATGACTAACATGAATATATGATGTGGCAGCGTTACATGCATAGACTAATGCAAAAATAATTATAATTTATAAATAAGTTAAATGCATGACTCGCTTATGTGGCAGATTTTGCACGGCTTAGTGGGAGAGAAGACTTAAATGCATTGCTTAGTGGGACGTTGAGGTGGACACTTTGCATGTTGAGAGAATTGGGACCAACTTCTTAAGAATGTAAGATTAGACCATTATCCAACTGCATCTACTACTAATACTCCACTCTAAGACCTCTATCCAGCATGCATCTCAAAGTATTAAGTTTACAAGAAACAGAGCATTGCAATAAGCATGATGACATAATGTAGACAGTAAAACATCAATCAATATGACAAGAAACCATCATTTTATCCTTGGTGGCAACAATACAATACTGTCTTGTCCCTTTCTGTCACTGGGATATACAACACCGCAAGATTGAAACCCACTGCAGTGCACCACTCCATGTGAAGAAAACCCCATCAAACTTGGCAAAAGAAGATAGATAGATGAGAGAGCATACAAAGCTATTTAACTATACAACAAGAAAATATCAAAAGATTCAATTGAATTCAATGAACAATCTGATCATAAAGTGACAATTCATCATATCCCAACAAACACATTCACGAATTACATTGAATTGATCCCGATCATGTGAAGCAGCTCACGGGAACTTGGTATTGAAGATCAAATAGAGAGAGGGAGAGGGAGAGAGAGAGTGGGGAGGTAGGGACAGAGAGCCATCTAGGTACTGCTATGGACCCTAAGGTCCGAAGGGAACTACTCACACATGGTCATGGATGCAGCAAGGTTGGTGAAGAAGCCTCGAGCAATGGATTCCCCCTCCGGAAGAGTGCCGGAACAGGCCTCTAGATTGGATCTCCTCGGGACAGAAGCTTGTGGCGGCGGAAAAATTCAGAGAAAATTCTTGCGAAGGGTTTTGTGAAATATGGAATTTATAGGCGTAACAATGGATGTAAGGCAGGTGGGGCCCACACAGCCATGGGGCGTGGGCAAGGCCCTGGCCACACCATGTGGGGCCCCTGTGGCTCCTCTCTTGTCCCTCGGGTGCTTTTTGGAACCTTCGTGCCCCAAAAAAATCATATTAAAACCACAATGTTTTTTGACCTCCGTAAATATTGATTTTCATTAAAGTCAAAAACATGCAGAAAACAACACCTGACATTGGGCACAAGATTAATTGGTTAGTCTAGAAAAATAATATAAAATGCTATAAAAAGCATACAAAAGTGATATTATAATGGTATGAAATAATAAAAAATTATAGATACGTTTGAGACGTATCAAGCAAATGCAAGAACGTGAAGCTGTCAAGCATTTCCTGCTTGATGCGCATCATGAAGATCAATCTGTCAAGAATAGCCTTGTAGACTAGTAGATAGTACTTAAAGTTGTCAAGAAGCCCCTACTAGGGGAGCATGATGAAATTAAAGGTCTGAATATTGCCCTGGTATAGCTGCATGAACATCTTGAATCTATCAAGCTTGCCCTCGTAGACTAGCAGGAAGAACTTGAAGCTATCAAGAACGCCAAGGAAGAAAAACCTTTGGATTTCAAAAAGAGGCTAAGTGATATTTATGGATACTTAAGTTCATCGCCAGGATTGCGCCGCCAGCATCCCATGGTTGTAGCTGAAAAACACCCCCATACTGTTGTATTGTTCGATGGTCATGAAACTGTGTCATGTGTCTAATTTTCCCATGGTTAGTTAGTGTAATGTCTCACACAATTTCAGTGACAATTGTCAAGTTTGCGATTTAATCACAGCTGCGAGAGCTGAATTTACATCCAAATTTAAAATTTGGACGAATTCATATTAAAATTCTCGAAACTTACGAAATTTATTAAAATATGGCCACCAGTTGCAATATAAAACAAATTGACCGCGTTTACACTCTGACGGTTATGCAGACCATCACCAGCGTATGGACCCACATGTAAGAAGCCACATCACCCACGTCTGGACCCACTTGGCAGTAGCCATGTCAGCATCTTAGTGGGCCCATATGTAAGAATTGCTGACCGGTCAAATGCCATCATCGTAACTATTAGTGACGGTCACCGTTACAGAAAAATGATGTGTGGTCCCACCTGGAAGCAACCACGTCAGCATCCACTCGGCCCATATGCCAGGACCATTGATCGGTCAAGCCTGACGCCCTAGTTATTACTAAGGATCACCATCGCTGATAAAATCTCAGCCGGACCCAGATGGAAGCAGTGACGTCAGCATCTGTTGGGCCCATTTGTGAGAATCATTGTCTGGTCAAATGGACGAACTGATTACTGGTGATGGATTGTCGCCACCAAAATGGTCTTTGGTGATAAATCACATGATAAAAAGGTAACAATTTTACCCGTCGCCGAAAATGACATTCGGGACAAAACTGGGTTCGTCACCTAAGAAACAATCTTAGGTGATAGAAAACGTGGAACCGTCAAGATTTTATTTTTTGTGTCGACGATTCATTAACGGTGGAGGTGACGACTGAAAACCGTCATCAGCACATTTTTTATGACGAAAATCAGTTTATGTAACACAAGTGAACCATCAGTAAAGTCTTCCATTTTGTAATGAGAGTGGGAATTGATCGGTGCAAAATTATGAGTGGGGAAATGTTATGAAAAACTAACAATGTATTTAGTGGGGGTGGGAAAATTTTAGCGCGACACTGTTAAAAGCAAGCATGAAGGAAGAAACTGGGGGAACGAATTAATGGAGTAAAAAAAATTGAGTGTAAAAAAATTGAGGTAATGAAAATGGGAGAACTTTCAGAAATTGATTGGAACACTTCCAGAAATATGGTTTATAAACTTGATGCTTTGGAATGGTGACATAGTTTGAGGTTTTGTACATATCATTGGCTACTTTTTAGGTCTTATACATGATTGCTATCATTACCATTTTTAATCCCTATCTTGTTAGTACTCTTTCCACACATTATCCTCATAATTCAAAACAATATGCACACTATTGAAGTGTATATGTGCATTACCGAGCCCTTTCCATCAATTCAAACTTTTGGTTACGTTGGCTATTGCATGAAGCTCAGCATGGTATGAGGACCTAAGTCTTGTGTTCAAGTCCCGGCTTTTGCAATTCATCCAAAAATTGCTGCTACCGCCCTCTGTTTCCACGCATAGGCCTCTTGAGCCATACCTCTGAGTCTATTCACGTGTTAACTTCCCAAGTCACGCGTGAGAGAGGGTGTTGAAGCATATATGTGGATTGCCTAGCCCTTTCCATCAGTTCAGAATTTTGGTTGCGTTGGCTAGTGCATGAAGCTTAACACACACAAGCATTAACATCACACATACGTGAATTGTTGTTTTTAGATGCAGGCCTCTGCATTGCCAAGGTTGTCCTGTCCACATATTCTTAGCCTTTGATCCTATCACACCTTCTAACATTATTATTTATGGTCCCAGCATTTACACGTACTTTTCCTTGCTTGCCATCTCGTTTCTTATTGGAAGTATCCTAAGCTTTTTGAATTTTGGTTTCGAAATATTCCTTAGAGTCAATTTGTTCCTCCTCATCCTAGAGATCATCATGTGTAAAGTCAGCCTCTCTAGATTCCCATCCTCATTCTTTTGCTCCTCTTCAACCACCCCCGTCCTATTTTCTTCTAGAACCTCTTCATCTTCAACATTTGCACGACATTGTTCATCCATTAGAACATCATTCTCCATTGCCCGAATCTTGTGAGTTGTGATCTGATCCTTCTAAGGTTATGGCAGTCCCGAGGATCTAATTGTTTGGGTATGACTCCATCGTAATGTGGCATCACCACAGTCCATGTTAAGATGTCACCACAGTAGGAAAATCTTTGACTGTTTTTCCTTGTTCTTCTCTCATACAATCTATGCACTCTTATCACCTTTCTCCCACGACCTTCTTTTTTCTGGCTCCTAGGACTATCATGTCTATCATTCCTCTTGTCAACCGTTTTGTTTTCAGTTGCATTCCTTTTCTGATAGGTCCCAAGCCAAACCACTGACTCCACCGAGAAGCAATATCATACATATCTGGCTTCACACACCAGTTGTGTATGATTGTATCTTGTTGAACAATGCGCGATGAAAACTTCTTTTTTCAAAAGAAAAAAAAATTAAGTCAATATGTATGGCAATTTACTAACCTTCCCTTCATCACTTTTCGAACAACTCCTCGAGCCACCATGGACAAAGCTACATGCACGTTTTTCTTTCTCGAGTTGTGTTATTCTCATGTTGCTTCATTTTACTCACCTGTCCTCGTGCCACTCTCACGGTCTTTTATTATTGTTTCACGGTCTATAGTTATTTGAAGTTGTAGCTGATGTCATAATTAATAGAGTTAAACTAAATTTGTCGCTAGTTGGAGCGTTCATCGGACGAAAATGAATTGTCACGATCCATGGCAGTACCATAAATTTTCTTCATTTTACTCACTTATCCTCGTGGAGCTCTCACAGTCTTGTTTTATTTGAAGTTGTAACGGATGCCATCATATGGTCAAACTATATTTGTCGCTAGTTCGATCATTCATCTGCCAAAAATGAATTGTCACGATCCACTGGCATACGTGTAGTACCCTTGTTTTAAATGTGTACTCAGCTGTCCTCATGCAATTCTCGCGATCTTGCATTATTATTACACGGCCCTAGTTATTTCGAATTGTAACTGATGTCATTATAGAGTCGAACTGTACTTGTCGCTAGTTCGACCATTCAACGGCCGAAAATGAATTGTCTCAATCCGTCGTGGTACCAAACACACTCATAGCCCTATTTATCAAAAGATACTAATGATTTGGCTAAATAATGTGTTTACAGCTTAAACATTTTTTCGAATTAATCCTATTGACCGTTGTCCAATGTTGACGTGGGGCTTGGTACTGTGTTGCCCGGTAACCTCATTACGACCTATCGATCGACCCCCCCCCCCCCCTAATTTCCGGCTGGACCAACTACTATGCATATAGTTATGGTGAGGGAGTGGTCACCAGAATTTGAATTATTTCTCAAAATTGAATCCAAATTTTGGTTAAGTCGTCGTCTTCCATATCCATAACCATGGTAACCACGAATTATAGGCCCCTCACTAAAAGAAAATGATACCCCCAAAATATATTTGACCATAAATTAGCAAAGTAAATCCATGACCATGAGCAAAGTTGCAAGTAAACTTTCCAATCGTCTTAGCATATTTCTAGCTTCCACATCATATGAAGCCCGTTAGCACTTAACACTTCTCGGATGTCCATCTAAGAACAGAACATTTTGAAGAGTGGCAAAATGGGTGATGGGCAACACAGATCACACACACACACACACAAAAAAAACCGATGCTAAATTCTATCCAGCCGCACTTATTTCAATGTGTCATAATCCCACGTGCTTGCAAATGCCCCTATTTCGAAGTTCACAATTGAAATGAGGATAGGTACCCTTTTCTTTGCCTTGGCACCCAAGTAGCCTATCAACAGAAAGAGGAAACGAGGCCAAAAAAATCTTCAACAAAAACTATGCATGACATCATCCTCTTTCTAAGAATTCCTTCTTCTTTTCAGAAACTAAGATACTCCTCAATTTACCCTCCAGGTAAACATGGTGGGTACGCTGCTCGCCTGGAATGATTTGAGCACAATTAAACCCCCGCAGCTCACGTGACCCCTACCGCAAGTCTGCTGACACGTGGAGCCGCGTCCACGCCAGTCGAGTGGCCGCGTGACAGAGTAGGATACCCTTTACTCCCCTGACGTGTGGGGCCCGGCGCAAACGTTGAGCCGCTACTAGCCGTGGAACCTATGACCGATTCGCTGGACCGCCAGTTACACGCGGGTCCGGCAGAATTACTGCCTCCGTAAAATGTCCTGCCGCCAGTGAGAATCCTACTGCAGTAAGCCAGGCAACGCATTTATTCACCTTCTAAAAATTACCGACGAAAAAAAATCCGCGTCAAAAATCGATTCAGATTTGCGTTTCTTTCTTCTTTCTAGGGGAAAAAAGTAGCAGAAGGGAGGGGGTTGGGGCAGGAAAGGTGACACGAAAGGCAGGAGGGGAAATAGAAAAGGAAGAAAACAGGGGGTGAATAAAAAAAAGCTCCGGTTTTCCGGAAATGGGCTTCCGCAATCCTATAAAGGCAGGACCGCCGATGTGTTCCGAGCCAGGAGCATCAAACAACAGGACGCCGCACGTCCCCCGCACGCACCCAGCCCAGCGAGAGCAGCAACTCCATTCCCCATTCCTTCTTCATCACCCTCCCCCTCCCACCTCTCCGCCCCCAAAAAATCTCAACAACACCTCGTCGCTTCCTCCCCTTCCAGGCCAAAAGCCCTTTGCTTTTCGCCTTCCCCTCCCCCCCTCCTCCGTGCCGGAGTTCGCCGGCGGTGGTGCCTTTGCCCCGCCTGCCCTGGGTTTTAGGGGGATTCTTGAGGGGTTTTAGGCCGTGTCTGGGGCGCAGGCAAATGCGAGTGGCGTTTTAGGGTGAGTTTTTTCTTTTCCTCGATGTGGCCCATGGAGGAGGTTTTCATGGCGGTGAAGAGGACGGAGCACGTCGAGGTGACGTCCCGTTCGGTCGCGGCGTCGGCCAAGGGGAAGGAGGGGTTTGGTGGCGTCGAGCAGCCCAAGATGGTGAGGGTGTTCTGCGATGACTTCGACGCCACCGATTCGTCGAGCGATGAGGAGGAGGGCGAGCGCCGGCGCGTGAAGCGCTACGTCCAGGAGATCCGGCTGCAGCCCGCGGTCCAGGTTAAGGTGGAGGAGTCGGCGCCGGTGGCCAAGGCCGCGTCGGCGACGGCGACGACGAAGCCGAGGTTGATGGTTCCCGTGAGGAAGAGGAAGGCCGAGGCCGGCGGCGAGCGACGGTTCCGCGGCGTGCGGCGCCGTCCGTGGGGCAAGTACGCCGCGGAGATCCGCGACCCGTGGCGACGCGTCCGGGTGTGGCTCGGCACCTTCGACACCGCCGAGGAGGCCGCCAAGGTCTACGACTCGGCCGCCATCAAGCTGCGCGGCCCCGACGCCACCGTCAACTTCCAGCAGTCCGAGGACGGGGAGGACATGGAGGTCCCCGCCGAGGTCGCAGAGCGCCTTCCACAGCCACCGGCGGGCTCCAAGAACGCGTCCTCCTCGGCCACCTCCTACGACTCGTGCGAGGAGTCCCACGTCGCGGCCGCGTCCCCGACCTCCGTCCTCCGCTCCTTCCCTCAGTCCACCCTGGCCGCCGCCGTGGACGACGACACCGCCAAGAAGCCGTCCTCATCTTCCAGCACCGCCGAGACTGACGAGTCGAGCGGCGTCTTCGGCTGCTCGTTCTCCGGCGACGACTTCGCCGGCGAGCTGGCCCCGCTCTACACCGACTTCGACCTCCTCTCGGACTACGCGGAGCCCCCGATGGACTTCCTGTCCAACCTCCCCGAGGCGCCCTTCACATTCTCCAGCGACTGCTCGTCGTCGGCCTACCACCCGTGCCCGCCGTCCCCGGCGGCGTTGCAGCAGGCGGACGAGTTCTTCGAGGACATCACCGACCTGTTCCAAATCGATCCCCTCCCCGTCATCTAGCGGAACAACTGTAAAACACCGGATTAGGCGCCTAATTCGGTCAATTTTGTTTGCATTCGTTAATTTTTCTTTTCTTTTTTCGCTTTTCTTTTCTAGAGAGAGAAGAGAGAGAGAGAGTATGGTGTTATGATTCGCCTGTGTAGCTGCCTGCCGCCAAACAATCCCCGGCCGAGGGAAGCCTCGACGGGGTTTAGATGAGAGAATGAGATGGCTGTTATTAGTCCCTTCATCGCTGGTTTTGTCACCAGCGCTGAAGCCAAGTTATCAGTAATTAGCAATAGTATCATCGTGTTATGAGTTGAAACATTTCCGTATATATTTTTATGTGAATGAATGAATGAATAATGAAGGCGAAGAGGAGAAGAAGATCAGAAAAGACAGAAGAGTTTGGAGCAAGCGTCACTAGTACTACCTGTACGTACGTTGGACCGTAACGTACGGGCAGCTAGCGGGCTAGCAATGAAACGACGCGCCCGTCCGGCCGGCGGCCGGCGATGTTTGGAGCAAGCGTCGGTTCCCGATACGGGCCGCGATTTGCTCGCCTCCGTTACGAGGCGTCGGTCGTCGCGCAATTAAATGTGGGGCAGGGGGAGGGCAGCGCAGCACAGCCGCAGCAGTATACCACCCCCAACATTAACTGCATTATTTCCGGAAATTTGCTGGCGCCTCGCATCGTATATACTGCGAGATTTACCTTGCCTTCTTTAACTCTGGAAATTAAGTTAGATTTGCTAGTACGAGATTAGTGGGGAACTTTCCGTGTCTTGGGCTGTAAACCAGAGAAGCGCCGGATGGATCGGCGGCTGGCCCGTTGGGCTCGGCGCGGCGGTCAAGAGTCGGACGGACGACGGCATGAGCGCCTGACAAAAGGGAGCGGGGGATTAGGAAAAACAAAAGCAGGCTTGGGGGTTGTTAAACTTGCGCTCTTTTCTCGTGGGAAGCGCAGGCGCAGGGCGTACTGCGCCGCTGCGTGCGCTGCAGCAGAGCGACCGGTGGGCGTGAGCGTGGGCGTCGCCTCCCCTGCAAATCCCTCTTTTACCGTGGGCCTTTTTGACTATGTGCCTTTCTACTCAGGGCCCTCCACCTCCACCTACACCACGACAACGGAAATAGTAAAGGGCGAGTGATTTTGCAAATCGAAACGGAAGCTTGCTGCTCACTTAATGGTTATTATTATGAAGCACACGGCCGGGAAAAGGACCGAAGCGGGCATGTCGCATGTACGTGCCCACCCCTTTGGTGAACAAGAGAGAAGGGCAGGAAGGATACATGAAAAGATGGCATGTTTCCTTTGTGTCTATTCTTTTGGAGGGAGGGCGAGGTGAATGCCGGGGAAGCCTTTAGTTGAGCGAGCAGAGAGCATGGACAAGCCGCAGGGATGGGGTGGTCCTTTTGGGAAGGCGACGGGGAATTCTCTCTCTTTTCTTGTCTTTCCAATACTGCCCCTCCTCTCCCCTCCTTTGAATTGATTTGGTTTGAACCAGGCCACCACCAAGCTAGATACTCCAGTACACAGGACCGGTCCGCTCCGGTCCGATCTCTGGCTCGATCGCAGCGGGGCAAGGACGTGCAGTGCTAGTGCAGTATCTGTCCTTTTTCTCTCTCCCTCTCTCCCCTGCTCACCAGCTTTATTAGCCTACGATCTGCCCGGTTGGAACCGATCTCCAGTCTCTCCAGCTCGGGCTCGCTCGGCCGATCGGGACGTCGTTGGCCGGGTCGACACGTGCGTTAAAAGATGGATGTTTTTAGCGGCTTGGACGTGCCGATGCGTGCGCTCGTATTCGTGTCTATCTGCCGCCACCTCAGCCCCGTTGATCGCTACGTCGCCGTTCCTGCTCCGGACGCTAACCACGGATGCGTTTGCGTCACCGGCGACTGGCGCGCGGCCTCCACCGGCACGTTCCGGCGGAGAAGATTTTTTGTCAAAGTCGAGACTGTTGGTACCCTCGGTCACAGTTCAAACCCCATGCCGGTGCTCAGTGTACTAGGGGTACACCAGTACCACTCCCGAGTTGCTACCAGCTAGCAGTACCACAGGGGCAGACAGTGTACCCCGGCGTTTAGATTTTGTTGGTCCAACCAAAAGACCAAAAGCCCCTCCACCCCGGTCCGCTGCTTGATTAGCCTATGTCTGTCCTTTCGTTCTACGTTTTGGCTGCCCCTGCCTGCGGCATGCTGCCTCTGCTTTGCTTGCTTGCTTCCCAATGCCCGAGAGAGATCAGCAGCAACCACAAGCAACAGTCGCCTCAGCTTGTCCCTTCGGAAATTTACGGAAGAACGGTTGCGTGCCAAGCAAGGGAAGGCGTAACCACGAGCTGGCCTGAAGCAAGAATGTCCGAGCCGGGCGTACGGTACGGGGCCTGGGCCTTGGCCTTGGGAACTCGACCTGGAAAAAACCAACGCGACGCGACACGGCAGGAAAACAAAAGAAAGCAGGCGTTGTTCCTCCTCCCCGCCGCGCGCTGTTTGACTCGCGGTCGGGAAGCGAACCCACGTCGCCGTCGCCTCCGCCTCGGCTTAGCTACTGGCTAGTGCGCGCGAGCGGGTGACCGGTGAGCACTGTTGCTCCGACGGGCGCAGCGTACGGCTCGTGCTCGGAGGGCGGCTTTGAGTGCATCGCAAGCCATGTACAGCGTCTGCCGTCCGGCCGTCCCACACCCCTTGGCCCCTGCCCGGCCTCGTGTTCTGGTTGATTTGGGTCTCGTGTTCTGCTGTTCTTCCCGGGGTCAAAAGGATTTCGGCTGGGGTCCATCCCCATGTGTGGCGAACTGCCAATGCCGCAGCGGCCTGCCTGCCTGCTGCCTGGGCCCGGCCCCTGCCTGTCTCGCGGATCTGCAACATCTTAGAGCAACTCCAACGCGGCGACCCAAATCATCCGTTTGGGTCAAAATGGACAAAAGCGTCGGCCCAACGTGCCGACCCAAACCCAAATTGCGTCCGCTTGTTGTCCGCACCGACGCATTTCAGGCCTAAATTTGCGCCTGGTTTGCATCCGCGCGGACACGAAACGGACGCGCCGCGCGTCCCCTCGGTGTCCGCCGCGGCCCTACATGTCGGCCGGCCAACCACCACACGCGGTCGTATTAAATGCCAGCACCTACCTCGGGCCCACCTGGCAGTGTGTGGAAGCGCCGCGCGCCCGTCCTTTTTAATGGAAGCGTGCGGTGGGGCCGGCCTCATCCACTTCCATCTCCCCGTCCACATCTGGCCACGCTTGCTCCCTCGCCGGCGATCAGAAACCCTAGCCAAGCCTGAAACCCTAGCAAGCCACCCAGTAGCAATGGGTCTCTTCAACCGCCGAGGCAAGGGCAACCTCACAGCCGGCGACCAGAAACCCTAGCCAAGCCCGAAACCCTAGCAAGCCACCCAGCAGCAATGGGTCTCTTCAACCGTCGAGGCAAGGGCAACCTCACAGTCGGCGCCAACTCCTCCCGCTCTCCTCCTCCGCCACCACCGCTGCGGCCTGCACGCCCGGGGCGGGAGCGGTTGCACATCCCGGTGCACCAAGTGGAGTGGCATTGGAGGTACCGCATCCCGCTGCAGTACCCCGACGTGACGCTGCCGCACGACTGGCACCTGGATCCGCAGCGCATCCCGGTGCCGGCGGTTCCGCGGTCGCAGCGGGCTCACGCGGAGGAGGTACGCAAGCGCCGGGCGCTTCTAACGCCGGAGCAGCGCGCTGACCTTGCGTACGCGGCGGACTCCCTCAAGTGGGAGTTCTGGTTCGCCCTCGAGCACGAGGAGCAACGCCGTCGCGGCGTCGGCGCCCACGTCCCCTTCCCCCCCCCCCCCCCCGCCCCTCGAGGTCAAGCCGGAGGATGAGGCGGTGGAGGCGGAATATCACGCGGCGTTGGCGGCGGCCATGTAGACCTCCCTCGAGGAGGAGCGGCGCAAGGCGGAGGAGGACGAGGCGGACTACCAGGCGAGGCTGGAGCACGCCATTGCCCTTTCGGCGGCGGGCGACACCGTCCACGCTCCCCTCGTCGCCCCGCCGCCACCGCCGTCTCTCGCCGAGCCCAAGGCGGAAGAGACCCCGCGTAAGCGGTCGCCGCCGCCGCCCACTTGGCCCGAGGAGTCCTACTCCTAGACCGGCCAGTTCCGCGAGTGGGTGAGCGCGCCTCCTGTCCACTACGCCGCGCCGCCGGACGAGGAGGCGGCCCACCTCGAGCGCTGGAAGGCGCATTGGCTCGCCGAGGAGGCGGCAGATGTGCCATGAGCAGGCGCTGCGCCGCGACGAGGAGGCGCTGCGCCTCGAGGAGGAGGAGGAGGAGGAGCGCGCCCGCCTGGCCGCAATGCCGCCACCGCAGCAGACGCCGGAGGAGGCTGCCCTGGCGGCCTATCAAGCCGCGTTCGGGTAGGCTGGGCCGCCTCCCGTCTTCATCGACCTCACCGGCGGCGACGAGGACGTCAAGGGCAAGGGCAAGGCAGACGTCTAGGGCAGCGTGCGGGCGCCGGTTTTTTTAATATTGTTTAATTAATGTTTAAGTGGACTTTGACCGGCGGTTGACCGGCCATTTATGTTTAATTATATGTTTTATTAAATTAATTTCGGCCACGTGTTTATTATTCACATTTTTTTTCGGCGCGCTAAAATATGGGTCTGCGTCCCGTTGGGCGTACAAGCCGATCGAAATCAAAAAGCAGACGCGGCCGTCCGCCTCGCCGACCCAAACGGACGAAAAGCGGACAAAACGCGCGTCCGTTTGGGTCGCCGCGTTGAAGTTGCTCTTACCCCATGCCGTCCAGCATTTTCATTTTCCTTCCCACTGCTAGTAATTTGTAGTTTGGAGCCGTTCAAGTGTGGCAACTGGGAGCTAGAGCTCTTCTCTGCTCCTCGCCCGCCTTGAGAGTCGTTTCGGGTTCTCCGTCTCTGCCCCTTTCCCTCCTTCTCTCCAGCGGCTCAGCTGCCTGGTGTGAAGATGGGTTAGGTGGCCGGCTCCCTTCTGTAGATAGTAGTAGTGGTAGGCTTAGGTCGCTGTTTAGATTAGGTCTTGCCCTTGTGGTAGTCGTCGGCGTTATGCCGTGGTCTGGCGATATGCCGTCGGGGTGGTTTCCGGAGCTCGCGAGCGGCGTCCGGTGGCCGCAGTCGTCGTCTTCTCCAGCAGCTCCATGGTGGAGTGAAGGAGAAGAGGGCGAATCTGGCAAGCCCCGTCTCAATAAGCTCTAGTTAGTGCCGACCGGAGCTGCCGATTTGGTGATTTGCCCGTTCTATTCCTGCCGCCGTGGTGGTGGCTGGGATAGACCTGGGCTTCCCCAGCTCGGTTCTCTCCATTGGTACCTTGTCTCGCTGGATCCAAGCTTCCGGCGAGGCCGGTGTCTGTCCCTGCTCTGGAGGAGGTGCTCTAACCTCTCTCTTGCATGCATGAGCTTCCAATTCGAGAGAGGTGGAGATGAAGAAGCAGACGGGGACGATGAGCAGCACCAGCAGTGGACTTGGAGAAGCTACGGCGCCCATAGCGGCTTGCCGGTCTTCTCTAGCGATCTGTTGCATCTTATGGCCGAAAGGCGGCTTCTTTTATTCCTCCTGGCCATGTTGCCGTATGGGAGGCAGTGTAGCTGTTTTGTAGAGTCCATGGTGCCCTGCCATGGAGAGCTCGCCGGACCAAGTGGTTCTGTCCCCGGCGCCGGCGATCTTCGATCTGCAGAGTGGTTGTTATGGACCCGATTGCACTTTTCTATCATCTTCTGGGGTCCTCCTTGCTATTGTCAGGGACCTGTTTGTACTTTTCACTTTCTTTTGGGTCTGGTTGTAAGATGCTCTGTACCACCGCTTGACTTTTAATGAAGCATCTGGGGCCTTCGTGCCCCTCCATGTGTTAAAAAAAAAGTGTGGCAACTGTTCATGCTGTATTTGCAAAGTGTTCAAAGCGAAGCATCCTGGGAATTTTGCCAAGACAAGGGTGGTGCGCGCGTGTGGTCAAAAGCCGCTTCTTTTTGCCCCTCTCGCACTCGTGGGTGATCAATACTTTGTTGTGCACGAGTGACGCAAAGGCAAAATGGTTAATTAACCCCTCAAGGTATCTGCATTCGGTGTTATTATAGTTTGGAACCCGAGAAAAGGCTGTTGAACCATGGTGATTTTGCTAGCTAGCAGTGGGATCCCATGTTGAGTACTTAAGCTATCGTGCACGTGCACGGCTAAGACTAGGTTCATAAGGGCAACTTCAACGAAAATTGTTTTTGGAGGCCGAGCTTCATGGAGGCCTCCATTTGAAATTTTCAAAAATCATATTTCTACGTTTCAAAAAATTAAGAAAAAAAATACACATATACATGGAGGCACAATGTACATGTGTCTAAATTTTCAGGACGAAATACGTTGAAATGAGGGTTGTGAAAAAAAACAAATTTAAGGTTATGATACTATTCATCCTCAAAGTCCATGAATTTGTCTTTTTTACACAGGTCGCATTTCAAAGTATTTCACCTTGAATTTTTACACACATATACATTTCATCCTTGTATACTGGCATATTTTTTTAGATTTTTTTTGAAACCGAAAAGTTTGAATTTTGAATATTTCAAAAATGCCAGGTTCCATGGAGCTCCACAATGCCCACTCCAACTTCAACCCGTCCATCAAATCGAACATCCGCGGACACGTCGGTAGGGGAGCCGGTCGTTCAACCCAGTGCACCAAATGTTCACCCCAGATCTGTCCTCCTCGTCCTCCTCCATTTGACATACATATGTAGATCAATAGCAATTTAGCATATGTATAACTACATGCAAACATATGCAATCACAATAAAAAAAAGTACCGAATATTTGTCAATTTTTTACATCCAATCGATCCCAGAAGATGGCATCCTGTTGTCCGTGCAAAAGACGTCAATTTTTGCCTCCCTGTACGTTGTCCGTGCCAAATTCTCCACTCTTCAGCAGGTGCTCCCGAAGCGTCCTCGTAGCTCTTTAACATGCTAGCACGATACGCTTCCGCAATCTTCGCCGCATCGGGATGCAAGCCCGACATCTTCATGATCAACATCTTGGCATCAATATTTTTCTCTTGGAGCTTGATCTTCTTGTCTTGCGCCTCCATGAACTTGTCAAATTTCTCGGTCTTCTTTTCCTCCTTCGCGCCATTGCTCTTTACACATGCCTTCTCCTTGTTCGCCATGATGTCCTCAAACCTCTTTGTCATCTTGTCCGCCGCCCCTTCTCGCTTCTCCTTCTCCTTACCCACTTCCTCCCCTGGTTTCTAGCCATACTTTTGGCCGGATCAAGGCCTACTTTGTGTTGGATCACCATCATCTACATTGGCCATGGCGGCGGTCTTGATAGAATTGGTAATGACATTGAGCCACTTGGGGTGCGCATTCAACTTCAACCAACAATGCATGAAAAGAAGTGCTTCTTCTCCGTCCTAAAGAACAATGTGGACGCACGACCGGCCTAGAAAAAAAAGACATGATCAACAAGTTGCATATCCTGCAAAATTACCAACACATAGAGCATATCCGGCCAAATGACCAACACATAGATCATATCCGACCAAATGGCCAACACACATAGAGTAACAAAAAACTTACGAGATCTTCAAGTGCCGTGCCACTTGGCCGTCGGATTTGCAATTGTTTGAAAAAGATGCAGTACTTGCTCATGTCTTATTGAATGATCATCTAATTGCGCTCACGAATCACTTCCTTGCGATAGGGATCCTAGTGCTTTTGCTCATAGAACGAAGCATGCACACTTGTCCAAAAGGTACTGCCCCTTTGCTCTGTGTAATGAATTTGATTAATGCTTGTGGCCAACCATGCATCAATCAACAATTCATCCTCCCGGAAGTTGAAATTTTCTCCTCTTTTTCTTATTTGGGTTCGATCCCGGCGCCTAGATGTCGTCCGGATCATCGTCTGGCTGGTCGTCGTCCGGCTACGGGGTGTGCGTCCGCTGTGTTTGCGTCTGTTGGGTGTCCAACATCTAGATGTGCGTCTACTGGGTGTTCCACTCCGGCTAGGAGTCCTCCACTTCCCTGTCTTTGTGGACGCCGTTGTCGTGGATCATGTTCATCAGTGCCTTCTCATCCGCCGTCATGTCCAGTTGAGATAGAGACCGGGCACTGAGGGGCAAGGGAGTTGTCATCTATGAACGGACAAGCGCCGACGACTGCGGCCACGGTGATGGTGTACTATACTGGGGGTGGCCCATCGGCCGGGAGGCCCGCCAATGGGACGATCTCAGGGCCCAGGTAGGTAGGATACGGCGAGGGCCCTTCGCCCAATGGGAGGCCCGACTTTTGGAAGGTTCGTCATCTTGGTGTGCAGGCCAAGGATCCCTCAGCCGACCAGGGCTCTAGATCGGTTACAAAAACTTGTAACCCTATGCCTCACCCCCCCTTTATAAGGCGAGGCTAGGGGTTTAGATCGAGAGCCATCTGACTTCATTTTCATTGTATTGGTAGCAACAATCCACTCATATTGTAACCCCCTCACACGAGGCAGTTTCCCGTAATCAATCAAAACAAAGCAGGAGTGGGTATTACCTTGACCATCTGGGCCCGAACATGAGTAATCTTACTAAATCTACTACTATTACTCCACCCCTCGACCGCTATCCATCATGCATGTTAAGGTATTAAGTTCATAACAAACGGAGTAATGCTTGGAGCATGATGACATAATGTAGACAAGATAAAATCACCTAATATGATTGAACCCCATCGTTTTACCCTTAGTAGTAACAATACAAATATGTGCCTTGCAACTCCTCCTATCACAGAGTAAGGACACCGCAAGATTGAACCTACTACAAAGCACCTCTCCCATTAAAATAAATCAATCTAATTGGCCAAAGAAGATAGATAGATCGGAGAGAAATACAAGGCTATAAAATCACATATAAATAAATCTCAGAAAAGACTCAAATACTGTCAATGAATAATCTGATCATAAACCCACAGTTCATCGGATCCCAACAAACACATCGCAAAAAGTTTACATCGAATCGATCTCCGAAGAGAACATGGTATTGAAGATCAAAGAGAGAGAGAGAGAGAGAGAGAGAGAGAGAGAGAGAGCCATCTAGCTACTGTTATGGACTCGTAGGTCCTGTGGGAACTACTCACGCATCATCATGGAGGCAGCAAGGTTGATCAAGACGGCCTCCATGATCGATTCTCCCTCCGGCAGAGTATCGGCGGAGGCCTCCAGATGGGATCGTGGAAGAGCAGAGGCTTGTTGCGACGATAAAATTGTTTGGGGTCTCGCTCTGGGGGTTTATTGATTTATGGGAATTTATAGCGCTAGAATTAGGTCAGATGGACCTCCATGGGGCCCACAAGCTCAGTTGGCGCACCCCCCTGGGGCGCACCGTGTGAGCTTGTGGCTCTCTCGTAGATCTTTTGGCCTGCCCCCGAAGATTCTAGGGTCACTTCTGGGCCATAAAAAATCATCGTAAAGTTTCATCGTGTTTGGTCTTCGTTTGGTATGAATTTTCTAAAAAAACAAAGAAATAGGCAAAAAAACAGGAACTGTCACTGGGCACTGAGTTAATAGGTTAGTTCCCAAAAATGATATAAAATGGCATATAAAGCATACATGATTGATAAAAATCTACTCAAACACAATAGCGATGACCCAAGTCATTGGATAATAATTCTTCGCACAAAAACACCATGTTCAAGTAGGGGATTACAGCGGGTTGCGGGAGAGTGGACTGCTAAAAAGAGATGAGGAAGGTGATGAAGATGGCGACGTTGATGAAGACGATCATCGCGGTGATGGTTCCCCCGGTGGCACTCCGGCGCCACCGGGAGAGAAGGGGAAAGAGGCTACCATCCGGCTTGCTGCTCCATGCATGGCCTCCCCCTTGGACCTCACTCTATTGTCTTCTCTGTTTCGCGTCTGTTTTCTAGCCCTTCATCGTTTCTTTAATAGCCGGAGATCCGTCACTCCGATTGGGCTGAAATTTTAAGGGGATCATCCTTTAGAAATTAGCTTTCTTGCGGCGACAGAAGGGCTCCAACTGGCCTAAGGGCTGCCCACAAGCCAGGGGGTGCGCCTTGGGGGGGTAGGGCGCATCGGCCTGGTTTGTGGGGCCCTCGGGCACCATCTTGCGTTGATTCTATTTCGCAAAACTCACATATATTCCATAAAAAAATCCGTAAATTTTCATCATGTTTGGACCTTCCTAGATATCGATTTTTCGCAAAACAAAAAACATGCAAAAAACAGGAACTGACATTGGGCACTAGATTAATAAGTTAGTCCATAAAAACAAGGGATTTCCATTTCTGTGCCCCTGGTTGCTTAGTTGTGCTCAGTTTTTGCCTAGCACAACTATTTTTGCTCACTTTTGCCCTTCCCCCTCTACCACCAGCTCACAAAAGCCCGAACGTTGCACTGCCGTCCGGTCAAAGCGTTTGATCGTTACCTCCCGACTAGTTTTTTTTGGTCTCCTCCTATCTAGTGGGGCCGCCTGATATCCTGAAAGGTGGGGCGGAGGCAGCTTACTGCAGGTGGGTCTCTCTCTTACCTCATTTCGAACAGCTAGTACCCGAGCCGTTCCCCACACCGCCGCCGCCGCCGCCGGACCATCCACCGATAGCCGGCGGGGCGGCCGTAGAAAGGCTGCGCCGCCCGGCCCCCACCAACCCCTACCCACCCAACCCACCACCGTCGCCCAATCTAGCCTGCAATCGACAGGAACCCTCGCCCACGGTGCACTGATCCACCACGTTTCGTGCCCCAGGCTTGCAGTGGTTCGAGGGGATCTGGAGGGTGGACCTGCGGCAGCAGCTTGAGCTGCAATGTCGATGGACACCTGATAACCCACAAGTATAGGGGATCGCAACAGTTTTCGAGGGTAGAGTATTCAACCCAAATTTATTGATTCGACACAAGGGGAGCCAAAGAGTACTTGCAAGTATTAGCAGTTGAGTTGTAAATTCAACCACACCTGAGACTAAATATCTGCAGCAGAGTGATCAGTAGCACAGTAGTATGATAGTTTGATAGCAGTAGCAATAATAGTAACAGTAGCAGTAACGGTAGCAGCAATAGTTTGGTAGCAATTGTAAAAGTAGTAACTTAGCAAAGATCAATATGTGAAAAACTCGTAGGCATTGGATTCGTGATATTGTTGGATAATATTTATCATGTAACAGTCATAACCTAGGGCGACACAGAACAAGCTCCAATTCATCAATGTAATGTAGGCATGTATTCCGTATATAGTCATACGTGCTTGCGATAAGAACTTGCATGACATCTTTTGTCCTACCCTCCCGTGGCAGCGGGGTCCATAAGGAAACTAAGGGATATTAAGGCCTCCTTTTAATAGAGAACCGGAACAAAGCATTAACACATAGTGAATACATGAACTCCTCAAACTATGGCAATCACCGGAAAGAATCCCAATTATTGTCACCTTGGGGTATGCGGATCATAACAGATAGTAGGTGCATATAACTTGCAAGATCGGATCAACAACACAAATATATTCATGAAAACATAAAGGGTTCAGATCTGGAATCACGGCACTCGGGCCCTAGTGAGAAGCATTAAGCATAGCAAAGTCATAGCAACATCAATCTTAGAACATAGTGGATACTAGGGATCAAGCCCTAACAAAACTAACTCGATTACATGATAAATCTCATCCAACTCATCACCGTCCAGCAAGCCTACGGAGGAATTACTCACTCCCGGCGGTGAGCATCATGAAATTGGTGATGAAGGATGGTTGATGATGACGATGGCGGAAGATCCCCCTCTCCGGAGCCCCAAACGGACTCCAGATCTGGCCTCCCGATGAAGAACAGGAGGTGGCGGCGGCTCCGTATCGTGAAACGCAATAAAACTTCCTCTCCTATTTTTTTCTATGGAATTGTGAATTTATAGCGTTGGAATTAGGTCAGACGGAGCCACGTGGGCCCCATGAGGTACCAGGGTGCGCCTGGGGGGGGGTGCGCCCTGGTGCCTCGTGGGCACTGGGTGGGCCCCCTCCAGTGGGTCTTGGTGCCAATATTTTTTATATATTCCATAAAAAATCTCCAAAAAGTTTCATCCAATTCCAAGAACTTTTATTTCTGCACAAAAAACAACACCATGGCAATTCTGCTGAAAACAGCGTCAGTCCGGGTTAGTTCCATTCAAATCATGCAAATTAGGGGCCAAAACAAGAGCAAAAGTGTTTGTAAAAGTAGATACGACAGAGACGTATCAACTCCCCCAAGCTTAACTCATTGCTTGTCCTCAAGCAATTCAGTTGACAAACTGAAAGTGATAAAGAAAAACTTTTACAAACTCTTTTGTTCTTGTATCTATATATATATGCTTAAATAGCACCCAAGTTTTCAGCAAAGATTATAACTAACCATCCAAATGATACCTCCTAGAAATTATATTCACTCATATCAATGGCATAATCAACTAGCGAGCAATAATAAGATATCTCAAATGCCAACAGTTTGTCAAAACAATTATGATATAATATGACAACATGGTATCTCGCTAGCCCTTTCTGAGACCGCAAAACATAAATGCAGAGCACCTCCAAAGTTCAAGCAGCGACTAAACATTGTAATTAATGGTAGAAGAGATCCAGTCATGATGCACACAACATTAACTACTCACAATGCATGAGAGTGACAATAGTGCTCTCAGGACTGGTGCTTGTTTGAGAAGGTGATGACCCAACAATAGAAGTAAAATAACATAAAAGTAAATAGATAGGCCCTTCGCAGAGGGAAGCATGGATTTGCAGAGGTGCCAGAGCTCGAAGCTTAAATCAGAGATAGATATAATTTTGGGAGGTATGCCTTTCCTGTCAACGTCACGACCGAGAGTTTTCAATATCTTCCATGCTAAACACATTAGCGGCGGTTCCCAAGCGGTAAAGTAAAGTTTATCCCCCCTCCACCAACAATCACAAGCCATGGCTAGCCGAATCCTCGGGTGCCTGATAACCCACAAGTATAGGGGATCGCAACAGTTTTTGAGGGTAGAGTATTCAACCCAAATTTATTGATTCGACACAAGGGGAGCCAAAGAGTATTTGCAAGTATTAGCAGTTGAGTTGTCAATTCAACCACACCTGAGACTAAATATCTGCAGCAGAGTGATCAGTAGCACAGTAGTATGATAGTTTGATAGAAGTAGCAATAATAGTAACAGTAGCAGTAACGGTAGCAACAATAGTTTGGTAGCAATTGTAACAATAGTAACTTAGCAAAGATCAATATGTGAAAAACTCGTAGGCATTGGATCGGTGATATTGTTGGATAATATTTATCATGTAACAGTCATAACCTAGGGCGACACAGAACTAGCTCCAATTCATCAATGTAATGTAGGCATGTATTCCGTATATAGTCATACGTGCTTGCGATAAGAACTTGCATGACATCTTTTGTCCTACCCTCCCGTGGCAGCGGGGTCCATAAAGAAACTAAGGGATATTAAGGCCTCCTTTTAATAGAGAACCGGAACAAAGCATTAACACATAGTGAATACATGAACTCCTCAAACTATGGCAATCACCGGAAAGAATCCCAATTATTGTCACCTTGGGGTATGAGGATCATAACACATAGCAGGTGCATATAACTTGCACGATCGGATCAAGAACACAAATATATTCATGAAAACATAAAGGGTTCAGATCTGGAATCATGGCACTCGAGCCCTAGTGACAAGCATTAAGCATAGCAAAGTCATAGCAACATCAATCTCAGAACATAGTGGATACTAGGCATCAAACCCTAACAAAACTAACTCGATTACATGAGAAATCTCATCCAACTCATCACCGTCCAGCAAGCCTACGAACCAATTACTCACTCCCAGCGGTGAGCATCATGAAATTGGTGATGAAGGATGGTTGATGATGACGATGCCGGAAGATCCCCCTCTCCGGATCCCCAAACGGACTCCAGATCTGGCCTCCCGATGAAGAACAGGAGGTGGCAGCGGCTCCGTATCGTGAAATGCAATAAAACTTCCTTTCTTATTTTTTCTCTAGAATTGTGAATTTATAGCGTTGGAATTAGGTCAGACGGAGCCACGTGGGCCCCACGAGGTACCAGGGCGCGCCTGGGGGGGGGGGTGGCGTGCCCTGGTGCCCCGTGGGCACTGGGTGGCCCCCCTCCAGTGGGTCTTGGTGCCAATATTTTTTATATATTCCATAAAAAATCTCCAAAAAGTTTCATCCAAGTCCAAGAACTTTTATTTCTGCACAAAAAACAACACCATGGCAATTCTGCTGAAAACAGCGTCAGTCCGGGTTAGTTCCATTCAAATAATGCAAATTAGGGGCCAAAACAAGAGCTTAAGTGTTTGGAAAAGTAGATACGACGGAGACGTATCAACTCCCCCAAGCTTAACTCATTGCTTGTCCTTAAGCAATTTAGTTGACGAACTGAAAGTGATAAAGACAAACTTTTACAAACTCTTTTGTTCTTGTATCTATATATATGCTTAAATAGCACCCAAGTTTTCAGCAAAGATTATAACTAACCATGCAAATGATAACTCTTAGAAATTATATTCACTCATATCAATGGCATAATCAACTAGCGAGCAATAATAAGATATCTCAAATGCCAACACTTTGTCAAAACAATTATGATATAATATGACAACATGGTATCTCGCTAGCCCTTTCTGAGACCGCAAAACATAAATGCAGAGCACCTCCAAAGTTCAAGCAGCGACTAAACATTGTAATTCATGGTAGAAGAGATCCAGTCATGATGCACACAACATTAACTACTCACAATGCATGAGAATGACAATAGTGCTCTCAGGACTGGTGCTTGTTTGAGAAGGTGATGACCCAACAATAAAAGTAAAATAACATAAAAGTAAATAGATAGGCCCTTCGCAGAGGGAAGCATGGATTTCAGAGGTGCCAGAGCTCGAAGCTTAAATCAGAGATAGATATAATTTTGGGAGGTATGCCTTTCCTGTCAACGTCACGACCGAGAGTTTTCAATATCTTTCATGCTAAACATATTAGCGGCAGTTCCCAAGCGGTAAAGTAAAGTTTACTCCCCCTCCACCAATAATCACAAGCCATGGATAGCCGAATCCTCGGGTGCCCTCCACACCAACAACTTTCCGGGGGAGTTTGTTTTATTATTTTGCAATTTTAATAGTGGGACTGGGCATCCTGATTACCAACCCCTCTCGTGCAAGGACAAGTGAATAAACACTCATCATGAAAATAACCCGCTTATCATGGAAGATACTGACCGCCCCCTGTCGCGCCATGAATGGTACAGGCACACAAAACATATGTTCATTTGAATGTTTAGAGGTGGCCCATGCAAATTTACTTAGAACGGCAGAGTAATACCGCATATAGGTAGATATAGTGGACTCATCTGGATAACTTTGGTTTAAGGGTTTTGATGTACATGCAGCATTCCCGCTTAGTACAGGTGAAGGCTAGCAAATAGGTTGAGAAGCGACCAACTGGAGAGCGAAAACGGTCATAATCATGCATTATGAATAATCAACATTGAATACTAGCATGAGTAGGATATAAGCACCATGAACATAAATATCATGAAGGCTATGTTGGTTTTGAATCAACTACATGTGTGAACATGTGCCAAGTCAAGCCACTTGAAACATTCAGAGGAGGATACCATATCATCATACTACATCACAATCATTTTAATGCATGTTGACACTCGAGATAAATCCTTATCCACTCCTAGCTACTTAAGCATGGCATGAGAAGCTATAATCTCTAATTGTCATCATAAACATGTTTAATCATAATATGCTAAATCATGGATACTGAGTTAAACATATTTACAAAAAAAAAGAACAATTTGAGTTCATACCCGCTTTTCCTTGCCACAGTCACTTCGTCAAATCATCGTCATTATTGCCTTTCACTTGCACGACCGAATGATATGAAAATGAAAATAGGGCAAGTGTGCCGTGGACTAAGCTGGAATCTGCAAGCATTTTATTCAAAGGAGAAGACAAGGTAAAATGGGCTGTTTGTTGGATCAACAATAATGCATATGAGAGCCACTCAACATTTTCATCGTGGTCTTCTCCTTACAATGACTTAACAAAAGAAAAGAATTTCGGAGAAACACACGGAAATATTTTTGGAGTTTTTGGTTTCTCTGAAGGAAGTGAAATAAAGAAGAAAGCGAAAAACGAGAAAAACTATTTACATGGGAAAGCTCCCAACAAGTAAAAGAAAAAACAAGAAATCTTTTTGGGTTTTCTTTTACTACTATGAAACTACGACTAATTAAACTAGAAAGAAAAACCGAAAAGAAGCGAGAAATGTTTTTGGATTTTCTCAAGTTTTTCGAACACACAGGAAGAAAGCGAGAAAATAAAACTAGCATGGATTATACAATGAAAAAGTATGAACTCCGACAACTGGAATGAAATGTGTGAGCATGAATGTAATGTCGGTGAGAAATACGTTCTCCCCCAAGCTTAGGCTTTTGCCAGCCTTGGTCTACGGCCATCCGTAGTAGCCATCCGGTCCCATGTGAAAGTCCTGAGGCGGCGGCACCCGAGCGTCCCAATCCTGGGCCTCCTCCTCTGCCAATGCCAACGCATTCCGGTAAGCAACGATGTCCGGTGGCATCACGGTATATCCATTCCTGGCATGAGAATCAAACAAAGCAGGTGCAAGAAACGGAATAATATCACGAGTATCCTCGCTAAAAACCAAGTTATAACGAATGTTGTGAGGAGGCTCAGGAGCATCAAGAAAGTGGTGGTCCCTCATGGACTGGTGATCTAAGTAAACTCTGGGCAACAAGTAATCATGAGGGCGTATGTTAACATTAAAACGTCTCGCTAAGCGAGTAGCATAAATACTACCATGAATTTTACCCCAAGTCCTATTAGTGTGCAGACGGCGTGCAATGATAGCTCCCAGGTTATAAGTGTTGTCATTATGCAGTGCGCGATGTAAAATGGCAAAGTCAGGTGCAGCTAGCGCACTACCTTGCTCCCTAGCAATCAAGCATTTCCCAAAGAATAGAGCAAAGTAATGAACAAAGGGAAACTGTAAGCTAGTGGCTCGGGCTTTTGACACACCCCTTCCCTCTTCCACAGTTAAAGTGTGGAGGAAGCCCTCAAACTCCTCTGGTCGAGGCTTTCTGATTTCCCCATCAAAGGGAATCAAACATATCTCACAAAATTCAGCTAGAGGTATCTGATAATGTTCAGCATATAAATCAAAGCGCACCTCACGGGGTTCGAGCCTACTCAGAAAATGAAAGTTTTGCACAAAGGAATTTGTAAGGATGTGGTGCTGGTCACACTCATCTGCGCGGAAGTCGGTCAATCCGGCATTTGCAACGAATTGCGCAAACTCCTGGTAGAATCCGGCTTCGTTCATGAAGGCATTGTGCGGCCACTTGCACGGCCGGACCTCTGTCCTACGCGGAATGTTGAGGTCACTGTCCGAGGACTCCCCAAGGACTCCCTTGGCGTTCCGCTTCGAGGAACTCCTCCGGAAGAAATTCATTTTCCTATGAACAATTTTCTGAAAATTTTGGGCCACAAAATGATATCAATAAAACTTCACAAGATCGATAGCAACTACTCATATGGATGTCTAGAGGTTATATCAAGCATTCAAACCACTTGGAAATCAAAGGATTCAACATGCAAGCTCATTTTCAGTAGCACCAAGAGCAGCTAATTATGCAAAATATAATCCAGTAGAGCATAAACTAATTGGAGCAATGGAGGAGTCACATACCAAGGAGCAATCTCCCAAAACAGTTTCGGAAACGGAGCTCCGAGCAAAGAGATCAAAACTTTCAGGTTTGTGAGCAAGAACACGGGAGAGAGAGCTACCAGGAATTTTTGCTAGAGGTAATAGACGAAGTGGGCTGAAGGAATAAGTGAGGGGGGTCCCTGTGGGGCTCACGAGGTACCTGGGCGCGCCAGGGGGGTGGCGCGCCCTGGTGCCTCGTGGGCACCTGGGGCACCCCCCTGGTATGTGTCCAGCGCCAAAAATTCTTAAATATTACATAAAAAATCATATCAAAATTTTATTGCATTCTGAGCACTTTTATTTCTAGGCACTTTTTTATTGCACGGATAAATCAGAAAACAGGATAATCATGGCATTTTATTGCATTTAACTAAAAATAACAGAGAACAAAAAGTAGGTACAGAAGGTTGTGCTTACTAAATTCATCGACCACATGCCCCTCAAAAAGAATCCATTAATAAGGTTGATCAGGTCTTATTAACAAACCATTTCCGAGTAACATGAAACCGAAGAACTTTCGTATAACACTAAGTTACCTCAACGGGGATATGCATCTCCCCGATAATAAGAGTTTCATATTTCTTTTTAACAGTAGGAAGAGGGATTTCAAAACTTCCAATAGTAATTGTCGGAGTCTTTTCAATAATATGAATACCATTTACTTGAAATTGTTTCTTCGGAAAGTGCACCGTATGTATATTACCATTGATATGAAAAGTGACCTTGCTTTTGTTGCAATCAATAACAGCCCCTGCAGTATTCAAGAAGGGTCTACCAAGGATAATCGACATGTTGTCGTCCTCGGGCATATCAAGTATAACAAAGTCTGTTAGAATAGTAACATTCGCAACTACAACGGGCACATCCTCACAAACACCGATAGGTATGGCAGTTGATTTGTCAGCCATTTGCAATGATATTTCACTGTGAGTGAGTTTATTCAAATCAAATCTTTTATATAAAGAGAAAGGCATAACACTAACACCGGCTCCTAAATCACACAACGCGGTTTTGAAATAATTTCTTCTAATGGAGCATGGTATAGTTGGTATTCCTGGATCTCCTAGTTTCTTAGGTATTCCATCCTTAAAAGAATAATTTGCAAGCATGGTTGAAATTTCAGCTTCAGGTATCTTTCTTTTATTTGTGACAATGTCGTTCATGTATTTAGCATAAGGAGGCATCTTTATAATATCAGTCAAACGAGTGCGCAAAAAGACTGGCCTAAGCATTTCAGCAAAGCGTTCAAATTCTTCCTCATCCTTTTTCTTAGATGGTTTAGGAGGAAAGGGCGTGGGTTTTTGAACCCATGGTTCTCTTTCTTTACCATGTTTTCTAGCAATGAAGTCTCTTTTATCATAACGTTTATTTTTAGAAGGTGGGTTAACAAGATCAATAGCAGGTTCTATTTCAACATCATTATCCGGTTCTTTATCGTTATCTGGTTGGGTATCCACATGAGCATCATCATTATTATTATCATCAGGTGGTTGTTCATTACCAGATTGTGTTTCAACATCAGAAATAGAAACATCATTACTATCCTCCAAGGGTTTTTCTACCTCGGATTCACTAGAAGTATGCAAAGTCCTATCATTTTTCTTTTTCTTTTTCTTTTTAGATGGACTAGGTGCATCTACATTAATTCTTTGAGAGTCTTGTTCAATTCTTTTTGGGTGACCTTCAGGATAAAGTGGCTCCTGAGTCATTCTACCTCCTCTAGTCATTACTCTAACAGCATGCTCATTCATATTGTTATTCATTTCATTGAGCAATTCACTTTGAGATTTGGCAACTTGTTCAAATTGGGTTTGAACCATAGATGCATGTTTACTTACACCCTTAACATCATTAGCAATTCTAAATAACAAGTCACTCAAGCGATCAATCATGTAGTTATTTCATTTAAATTGTTTCATAACATTTGCATTGAAGTGATCTTGCTTAATAATATAATTGTCAAATTCATACAAGCATTGACTAGGAGGTTTGTTGTAAGGAATATCACTTTTATCAAATTTTATAAGAGAATTTACCTCTACTACCTGTGGCGGTGTGTCAAGACCATGTATTTCTTCAATAGTTGGTAGATTCTTAACATCTTCAGCTTTAATGCCTTTTTCCTTCATACATTTATTTGCTTCTTGCATATCTTCAGGACTGAGATGTAAAATACCCCTCTTCTTCGGAGTGGGTTTGGGCGGTGGTTCAGGAAGTGTCCAATCATTATCATTCTTCAATATATTATTCAATAATTCTTTAGCTTGTTCAATAGTCCTTTGCCTGAAAACACAACTCGCACAACTATCTAGGTAGTCCCTAGAAGCATCGGTTAGTCCATTGTAGAAGATATCAAGTATTTCATTTTTCTTAAGAGGATGATCAGGCAAAGCATTAAGTAATTGGAGAAGCTTCCCCCAAGCTTGAGGGAGATTCTCTTCTTCAATTTGCACAAAGTTAAATATTTCCTGTAAGGCAGCTTGTTTCTTATGAGCAGGAAAATACTTTTCAGAGAAGTAATAAATCATATCCTGGGGGCTACGCACACATCCAGGAGCAAGAGTATTATACCATTCCTTAGCATCACCCTTTAATGAGAAAGGAAACAATTTAAGAATATAGTAATAGCAAATTTTTTCCTCATGAGCAAATAGGGTGGCTATGTCATTTAATTTAGTAAGATGTGCCACAACGGTTTCAGTTTCATAACCATGGAAAGGATCAGATTCAACCAAAGTAATTAACTCAGGATCGACAGAGAATTCATAATCTTTATCAGTAACAAATATGGGAGAGGTAGCAAACTTAGGATCATATTTCATTCTCTCCCTCATAGATTTTTCTTTCATATCAGCAAGCAGTTTTATAACTTCATGTCTATCATTACAAGCAAGGATGGCTCTAGCCGTCTCCCTATCAAAGCAATGCTCATCATGTGTATCCACTCTAGTAGGGGAGCTAGGCATAGTAGGTGAATCATAATTCTCAAGAGTTTCAACATTTTCAATTTCTTTAGCTTTAGCAATTTGTTCAGTAAGAAATTCACCAAGTGGCACAACATTATCTAGCATAGTACTAGCATCATCATGAGTATCATTCATAGCAGAAGTGGTTCATCAATAACTTGCGACATATCAGAATTAATAGCATGTGGTGGTGTTACAAGTCTACTCAAAACAGAAGGTGAATCAAGTGCAGAGCTAGATGGCAGTTCCTTACCTCCCCTCGTCTTAGAGGGAGCGATTTTTGTCTTAGCGTCCTTCAGATTCTTCATAGTGATCAACAGATACAAATCCCAAGTGACTTAGCAAATAAAGCTATGCTCCCCGGCAACGGCGCTAGAAAAAGGTCTTGATAACCCACAAGTATAGGGGATCGCAACAGTTTTCGAGGGTAGAGTATTCAACCCAAATTTATTGATTCGACACAAGGGGAGCCAAAGAGTATTTGCATGTATTAGCAGTTGAGTTGTCAATTCAACCACACCTGAGACTAAATATCTATAGCAGAGTGATCAGTAGCACAGTAGTATGGTAGTTTGATAGCAGTAGCAATAATAGTAACAGTAGCAGTAACGGTAGCAGCAATAGTTTGGTAGCAATTGTAACAGTAGTAACTTAGCAAAGATCAATATGTGAAAAACTCGTAGGCATTGGATCGGTGATATTGTTGGATAATATTTATCATGTAACAGTCATAACCTAGGGCGACACAGAACTAGCTCCAATTCATCAATGTAATGTAGGCATGTATTCCGTATATAGTCATACGTGCTTGCGATAAGAACTTGCATGACATTTTTTTCTACCCTCCCGTGGCAGCGGGGTCCATAAGGAAACTAAGGGATATTAAGGCCTCCTTTTAATAGAGAACCGGAACAAAACATTAACACATAGTGAATACATGAACTCCTCAAACTATGGCAATCACCGGAAAGAATCCCAATTAATGTCACCTTGGGGTATGCGGATCATAACACATAGCAGGTGCATATAACTTGCAAGATCGGATCAAGAACACAAATATATTCATGAAAACATAAAGGGTTCAGATCTGGAATCATGGCACTCGGGCCCTAGTGACAAGCATTAAGCATAGCAAAGTCATAGCAACATCAATCTCAGAACATAGTGGATACTAGGGATCAAGCCCTAACAAAACTAACTCGATTACATGATAAATCTCATCCAACTCATCACCGTCCAGCAAGCCTATGAAGGAATTACTCACTCCTGGCGGTGAGCATCATCAAATTGGTGATGAAGGATGGTTGATGATGACGATGCCGGAAGATCCCCCTCTCCGGAGCCCCAAACGGACTCCAGATCTGGCCTCCCGATGAAGAACATGAGGTGGCGGCGGCTCCGTATCGTGAAATGCAATAAAACTTCCTCTCCTATTTTTTTTTCTCTGGAATTGTGAATTTATAGCGTTGGAATTAGGTCAGACGGAGCCACATGGGCCCCACAAGGTACGAGGGCGCGCCTGGGGGGGGGGGAGGGTGGCGCGCTCTGGTGCCTCATGGGCACTGGGTGGCCCCCCTCCAGTGGGTCTTGGTGCCAATATTTTTTATATATTCCATAAAAAATCTCCAAAAAGTTTCATCCAATCCAAGAACTTTTATTTCTGCACAAAAAACAACACCATGGCAATTCTGCTGAAAACACCGTCAGTCTGGGTTAGTTCCATTCAAATCATGCAAATCAGGGGCGAAAACAAGAGCAAAAGTGTTTGGAAAAGTAGATACAATGTAGACGTATCAACACCGGCGTCCGTCCCATCGACCGTGGGGAGGATTGGGTCAAACCAGGAGCAGAAGGGAACTCATGGATTCCGGCTAGGTAAGCCTCGAACCCCTTTGCAATGTGTGATCTAACTCCTAGAATTTGACCAATGGGTTCGTAAATTGTTGCCTATTTGACTGAATTATTGCCTACCTAACTATAGGATTGATCAAGCTCTTGCCTTTCAGCTCGCAGTTAGAATGGAAACTAGCATCCTGCAAGGTACAAAAGCGCATCGTTTGTCTGGATTTTGGTATCCAAAGGTGATAGAAAAAATTATTTTGTTTAAAGATTTATGCAAATCCCTCTATTCTGATTATCCCTGGAGCCAAGCCGATGCTGTTGAACTAAAATATTTCGATAGTAGTGAGCAAAAATTTGTGCCACTAACTTGCGACGAGCATGTAGAAATTCTTTTTGCTATGAATGCTCCCAGCCGTTTCGGAAAAATTCAAATCGACGTGCTCCAGCCTCCAAAAAATTTGGAAAAGGGAAAGGGTGCGGCCCCTGATAACTCTGCTAATAGTGAACGGCCCCGCACTCCTCGTAGGTCAGGACCGACTAAACCTACTGGCAGTGAAAGCCAGGCGAGTGCTGCAATGGGTGTTGAAGATGATGCACAGCCTGACGAGGTAGTGCCTCGAAACGATGACGAGGATGAGAGGATGTACCCTGAATTGGTTGATGAATTCAGCAAACAAGCAATGGAGGACGAATACCAGGAGGAGCCAAGCAGCCTTGCTAGATTTGATGACACTGATGATGAAGAGAAGGAAGAGAATGCTAACATGTTGGTGCCAGAAGAATACGATGGTGAGGACATGACAACAATTGAGTGGGACAGGAACGATCCTAAGCTTTCTCAAGGTACAATATTCGAATCAATGATGGACTTTCGGAATGCACTAACTACATACTGCATTCTCACTCAAAATGATTTTGTGATTGACAAGAGTGAACCCAGAAGGTTGACGGTTCACTGTCCATATGAGAGATGTAGGTGGATGTTGCATGCCTCCCGTATGCATACAAGTAAATATATTCAGGTATTTAATTTGGGATTTCACAGAACATTAGTTTCAGTGATGTTTGATCCCTTTTGTTTGATACACTTGTTTCATTGATTTTCAGGTCAAACTGAACCCACACAAGCACACTTGCCCACCTGGAGTGGGGAAGGCCCAAACATCAAAATTAGCAAAAACTAGGTGGGTGGCAGATGCAATCTTGGATATGCTTAGAGATACACCAACACTTGGTCCTACAGCACTACACAAGTTGTTGTTTGACAAGTACAAGATGAACATACCGTACATGAGGATTTTTTATGAAAAGGCAATGGCTCTTGACAGAATTAATGGTCCATGGAATCAAAGTTTTGCTTTGTTGTACACCTACAAAGCTGAAGTGGAGATGGCAAGTCCAGGCAGTGTTGTAGAGCTTGACAAGCATACTGTATAGTACAAAATTAGGGGGAAGACATTTGAGAAGGAATGTTTTTGGAGGGCTTTTGTTTGTTTCAAGGCTTGCTGGAAGGGGTTCCTGGATGGTTGCAGGCCTTATTTGGCTGTGGATGCAACAACTTTGAATGGAAGATTTAGGGGATAGCTAGTAGCTGCTTGTGCAGTTGATACACACAACTGGCTTTTCCCAGTGGCATATGGTGTGTTGAAGATGGAGTCAGAGGAAAGTTGGGTGTGGTTTTTGAAGAATTTGCGCAACATTATAGGGCAGCCACCAAGATTGGCTATACACACAGATGCTTGCAAGGGTTTAGAGACTGCGGTAGGTGTAGTTTTCCCTGGAGTTGAGCATAGGGAATGTATGAGACACCTAGCTACTGAGTTTACAAAGAAATTCAGGGGTAAAGTGTATGATGAGAACCTATGGCCAGCATCATACACTTGCAGCTTGAGGAAACATGAGCACCACTTGAGAGTTTTGTATGTTGAAAATTCTGCTGTGCGGGAATACATGGAAGCGCATCATGGAATGGTGTGGTCAAGAAGCAAATTCAATGAAATATGTAAGGTAGACTATGTGACCAATAACCTTGCAGAGTGTTTCAATTCAAAAATTAAGTCAGTGAAAGGGCTTATGTTGTGGCAAGCATTTGACAAGATTAGGCAGATGATCATGATAAAGATGGATTTGCGTAGAAGAATTGCAGATACACAATATGTTGGCCATGTCATAATCCCGTCTGTTTTTTAGGATAACTGCATATTCCTTAACCAGCAAAGGTTACAAACATAGCACATACGCAGCATCGCCGAGAGACCACAGGTGTCGCAACACAAATGCAAAAAGACCCCCAAAGAAAGAGAAAGTACAATCCGGTCCCCGGGGGGCCTTAATGCAGAAAGAACCAACACCAACCGCCGACCGCCGCCGCCATCGTCGAGATGAACAGCAAAGGAAGACACTGGAAACCACCAAGCCCTGAACCGAGGGCACACCATGGCCGGAAACGGCTTTCTGAGTCGAAGATGAGCCCCACCGCGAATGGCGAGGCGTAGCCGCTGTGGCGCGTCGACCGGGGAACGTCCCCGTGCAAATCCTCGGCTCCAACTCCGGCGCCTCCGTTCGACGGGGTCGAAGGAGAATCACCAGATCTGCCACCACAAACCACCACCCGAGTGCTGGGCCACCAAATCTCTCTCCAACCGCCACGGCCACTACACGGGTGACCAACGCCGGCCCGAGCACTCATGTACAGGACTCCACCGGCTTCCCATCGACACCGGAGAACATGTCGACGTGGCAGAGACGAAGCCGAGGAAGCAAAACTCCCGATTTGGTCGACGGCGCTGCCTCCTCGACCAAACCCGAGCACACCAAGCCCGCCGCCGCGCAAGCCGGCCAGGCCAAACCTAACCTCACCATCCAAGATGAGCGGCAGGAATCTACGCCGATGGCCCGTCGATCCCATCCCAGAAGATGAGCTCGAGGAGGATCGAGCCCCGGAAGAACAAAACGCCGACGAGACGCAGCCTCCAACCAAGCACCGTCGCCGCGAAAACGCATCTGTGCTGCAGCCGCCACCGACGATGGAGCCCGTGGGCCAGAGCATCCCCAGGACGAAGACCTACTCGCGTGCAGCTCCTCCATCGCCTCCCGAGCCAGAGCCAAGGACGACGCCAGCGAGCGCCCAACCAGACCGAGCGCTCGATTCGGAGCACACACAAGCAGCTGACTTGAAACCGCCACCATGGACGAGGCCGACGAGGCAAACGCAGCACCCGAAGCACACCAAGTCACGGGCGTCTCCGCCTCCCTCGCCGCCTGGCCGGAGCCAAGTACGACGCCGAGGAGCCCACCCCGACAGCAAAAGCCTAGCTACAGAGCCACCAAACTACGCTATATACACAGCCCACCCGTGGATCTGGGCCCCCCACCTCACGACACCGACAAGGGCGACGGAAGCGAGGGGACCCGATGAGATCGACGGCGGGAGCCCAGGCGCTGAAGTCGCCGAACGAGTCGCCCCTCTTGTCTACTGTAGCGAGAGGAAAGGGGATAAGGTCGAATTCCTTATCCCGTCTGTGATAAAGGCATTGCATGCTAGGGCAGGAGGATTGAGGATGAAATGCATTGGACGATCAACACACGAGGCAGAGGTAACATATACTGACACTAAAACAGGGAATGGAGGTACCCAGTGGATTTAAGTAGTAAGACATGCAGCTGTAGACAATGGCAGATCTGTGGGCAGCCATGCATACATGCCCTGTTTTTCATGACACTCATCGGGGGTGAAATTGGTGAGGTTGATCAGTATGTGTCTGAATACTTCTCTGTTGCGAGGTTTAAGGCAACATATGCTGAGAACGTGCCTGCATTGTTGGGAAAAGACCAATGGACCATCATCGATCCAGGTTTTAAGCTTCACGCTCCAGTTTTAGTTAGACCACCAGGAAGGCCGAGGAAGAACATGATAAGATCAAGTGCAGAGGGAGGTACATGTAGGAGGCGCAAGTGCAAAAGATGTGGAGGACTAGGCCACATTGCTAGGATTTGTACCAATCCAGTGGATCCATCATTTGGAGAGGATGATCAGTGGGGCGCCGAAAATGCAGAGGATCATGAAGCGCTAGAAGAAGGGGCAGAAGGACAAGCAGTTGTAGAACAACTAGAAGAACTAGAACAAACACAACTTGAGCCACTTGAGCCACCTGAGCTTTCATTGGTTGCAAGTACAACTTGGTATGTGTGCCTTCTCTTTATGCATTTGTTCTATTTTTTTAACGGAAACAGATTTTAATGTTCTCTCTATCAACAGCTCTAGGATAAGCACACAGAAGAATATAACAAAGGCAAATAAAGGGACTAAAAGGAACACAGCACAAGTTGATTTGACATCAACTGAAGGTGAACCAACCGTTGAAGCCACATCTGATGATAACTTTCAAAGAATGGCTCTCGATGGTTTTCAAGAGCTAGAAGCCGAAGAAATATCAGTTCAACCTGTGGCACTTGAAGCTGTTTGCCCATTGGCCATCACCTGTTCTGTTACTGGAAGCTAAGCACTCCTTCACCACCTCCACCGCCAGAACCTGTTGTGAAGACCAAAAGAACAAAGTCAGTGAACCTACCCAGTAACTCAGCAAGGAACACAAGGAGCAAGGTGGTGAATCCAGCAAGAAACACAAGGAGCTAGAAAAGGATTGGAATTTCAGTTTGAACTTTGAAATGGTGTGAAATTGATTTTGAACTTTGAAATGATGTGAACTTGAGCTTGAACTTTGTAATGTTGTGTACCTTTCGATATTCTGAACTTGAGTTTGAACTTTGAAATGTTGTGAATTTGGATTTCAGTAGGAACAATTTGATATTTGTCATTTTGTGTGATATAATGCTACTTTTGTGAAGTACTTTGAAGACGTCTATTTTGTAAAGTACTTTGAAGACGTCTCTTTTGTAAATTACTTTGAAGACGTCTCATTTGGGGCATGAAAAAAGTGCTCCAAATGAGCTCCAAAGCTAGGATAGACAGCCCCATTTCTAAGCAATTTTTTTGACCTTCTCAAAATGAGCTAAAAAAAACCTTAGCGTCTAGTCTGCAAATATAGGGTCCATGCCCAATATGGGATCGTTTGGACAAACTATGCTAAGTTTAACCCTAAACCCTAGCTCATTTCCCTTGAAAACTATGCAACCTTGTTGGTGATAGCTAAGTTATGTGAAAGGAATTTCATGAAAATATTCGTAGACGTGGTTTCTTATTTTATCCTAGCAACCTAGTAACATAAACAATGATGTGCGCAAGTTTCATATTTTTTTGTTTTTTTAAAATTAGTTATGCTCAACCCTAATCACTGAAACCCTCTCAAAAGCCCTCAAAACCCCTTAAACCCCTCTCGAAACCCCTCAAACCCCTCTCAAAACCCAGCACCATCCGAGCCATTGGATCGCTGTTCGGGGACGGTTTGGATCAGGCGCTTGGGTTAGACATGGTCGATCCGCGAGAGGTGACCTGGTTGGCTGGATTCGGTCGGGTGTTCCGTGGCCCGCATGGCAGTGACAGAAGAGAGGCAAGCCACTTAATATCACTCGCACCGCCGCATCTCCCCCTTTCCCCCTCTCTACTCGAACCCTAAATCCCGGTTGGCGACAGCGAGTTCAACCTCCTCCTCACCCCTCGTCCTCCTCGCCACCTCGTGTCTGCTGCACGGATCTGGACGGATCTGGCCAGGGCGTCGCTGTGAGGATTTTCACGGATCTGAGCAGGGCGTCGCGGTGAGGATCTCCACGGATCTGAGCATTTGGAGCCGGCAAGAACGTTAGAGTATTTTTCACCAATGCCACTGCGCATTGAGCTAGTTTTTCACCAATGCCACTGCACATTGAGCTAGATTTTCACCAATGCCACTGCACATTGAGCTAGTTTTTCACCACCGCTACTACTACGCATTGAGCTGCTCCAAGATCTGCTTTATGATCATTGACATTTTTGTTTAATTTCATAAGTCTGCACAAAGTCAGGACATGTCTAGTTCTGGCGTCAACATCACTACATGGTACATCCACGAGGAATCCCCGTCTTCCCCAATATCGTACAGAGAAAAGAAGATGCAGTATTGGCCAGATGTACCTTGTTGGTGCAAGGAGAAGGCTTCCAGGTGGATTTCTTGGAGCGATTCCAACCCAGGACGGAGATATTACTGCTGTACAAGAGTTCGGGTGATTTCCTATTTCTTCTCATTTCCAAAGTTGTTTTGGCCATTAAATGAAAATATAATCTTGACTCCAAATAGTGTTAATATCATAGGTTGGTGGCTGTAAGTTCTTCGAATGGGCTGATCCGGAAGTTCCCGAGTTCTTGAAGCAGCACTTGATTGATTTGCGTGACATGGCGCGTCGGCTCAAAAGAGAAAAGGATCCCTGAGTTCTTACTGAATTACATGCCTACAAAGCATGGAATCAAAGAGTTGCTGCAGAAGAAGGCTTGGACAGATGATTTGATCAAGAGGAAGGATATGCAAATTGAGGTGTTATTAACGAAAGATGCTGAAAATTCTGCTGCTATTAACCAGCTAAGGGATAAGCAGAAGAAATTAGAGAGAGAGAAATTTGTTCTGAAATGTGTTTTAGTAGTAGCATTATTTGCTATGTTTGTCAAGCTGCTATCTTGAACATGCTGGTGTAATAAACATTTGGGATCCCTAAACATTTGGATGCAAGGCTAATTTGAAGTGGACCAGTTCACAAACCACGATGTTTTCAATTCCTTAAATTTCCAATTTGTAGACACAAAATAGCATATGATTTGTATTGAAATTGGATATCGTGTGGACGCCTAATAAAAAGAAGGGATGGGAGCCCTAAAAAGAAGGGAAGGGCATCTTTTGCCTGAAACTTTTACAAACAAAGTTGCATATCATGTGGACTAAATTCCAAGGGGTTAACAAGATGTCACATCTTGCCCAGATTGCACGGATACAAACTTGCTCAACACCCCATCATATTTGGAGATCTCTACATTAATTTATTTCAATTTACCTTAACTACATAGTAAAGAGCTAGTAAAGAGATGACAACTATTGTAAGTGCCACCATGTATCTGTTTTTCTCCTCTGCCTTCACTTCAAGTCCTTGTATGACTCTTGATTTCTCCACTCCATCCATTTGCAGCTCCTCTACCACATGATCAAATATGGCCAGATCAGTCTCTAGTTTCAACTTATCGTTGCGAGCAATTCTCCTTTCTTCCGCAATAGTACGCTTCAGCTCAACAATCAATCTATTTTTACTGGCTAATTCAACACCCAAATTAGCCACCACCTCCTCCAATGCCATCTTCTCTCTACCCCACTGGATTGATTCATCTTGGTATGCAATATACTAAGGATGAGCAGCCTGCCTGTTAAACTATAATAATCCATCCAAAAGTAAATTAACACTACAAATTAAACGAGGGATCATTCAGATAGGCCGTGAGCGCTAACTACCTGAACCTCCTTCGAATCAGGTGTAGGCGAGCGTGGCCAAGACATGATCGAATCGCCACCCTCGCCGATGTAACCGTTGCGACCAGACATTTACCGCGACAGCGCCCCTCAAATCAGGTGTTCGGACAAAATTAAGGGAAAGGGTTCAGAAGCGCTTGAATAAGTCGGATCAGGATCCGAGACCTCACTAAGAAATGTTGCGCGGCTGTCGGTGGTTGTCTTTGACGGCAGAGCAAATCCAGATGGTGGGGAATGGGGGTGCAGCGGCGGCAGCTCTGCGTACGGTATGTTGGCCTCGAGGGACAATGCGGGTAGAGAAATATTGCTGGTGCCGTGGCGGACGTGCACCGCCGCAGGCCGCTGGTCGGCGCCGGAATCAAATCCGGCGATGCGGGCAAGCTGCGGCCATGGCTATGGCTGCTCTATGGGGATAGTGCTCGGGGCTGTGCGCGGTCGGCCGTTGACAAATTATAGAAAGAATATACCCCACCTATCATATGCAACGCCGGTCCACCTGTCATAAGCTGCCTCGGCCCCACCTGTCATAAGCTGCCTCAGCCCCATCTGTCATAAGCTGCCTCGGCCCCACAAGTCAGGATCTTACCGCGTCTGCACTGTGGGGAGAGAGTGGCCAGACCCCACCTGCCAGGGTGTCAAGCGGCCCCACATGTCACAAGTTGCCTCGACCCCACATGTCCGGATTCTACCGAGACATCACTGTGTGGCACTGTGTGGAGAGAGAGGGGCCCGACCCCACCTGCCAGGGTATCATGCGGCCCCACATGTCATAAGCTGCATTGACCCCACATGTCAGGATTCTACCATGTCAGCACTGTGGTGAGAGAGAGTGGACCGACCCCACCTTTCAGGATATCAAGCGGCCCCACTAGTCAGGAGGTAACGGTCAAAGGCTATGACCGGACGGAAGTGCTCCGTTTGGGCTTTTGTGAGCGGGTGGTGGAGGGGGGAGGGTGCTACTTGTGAGCTGCGTTGGTAATTCCCTGAAGAGGAAGGGAGATGCAGTACAATAGAGATAAGTATTTCCCTGAGTTGTGAAACCAAGGTTATCAATCCAGTAGGAGAATCACGCAACACCTCGTTAGCAGCACCTGCACACAAAACAACAAATCTTTGCACCCAACGCAAACAAGGGGTTGTCAATCCCTCGGCGGTAAATTGCAAGATTAAATTGTATGTGATAGATAGATAGATAGATAGAAACAAAAATACAAAATAAAATAAATAAAAGAAAAGTGCAGCAAGGTATTTTAGGGTTTTTAATATATGATTTAGATAGACCCTGGGGCCATAGTTTTCACTAGAGGCTTCTCTCAAGAAAATAGCATACGGTGGGTAAACAAATTACTGTTGGGCAATTGATAGAAAAGCAAATAATCATGACGATATCCAAGGCAATGATCATGTATATAGGCATCACGTCCGAGACAAGTAGATCGACTCCTGCCCGCATCTACTACTATTACTCCACACATTGACCGCTATCCAGCATGCATCTAGTGTATTAAGTCCATAAAGAACGGAGTAACGCCTTAAGCAAGATGACATGATGTAGACAAAGTAAACTCACGCATGAATAAACCCCATCTTTTTACCCTTAATAGCAATGATACATACGTGTCATATCCCCTTCTGTCACTGGGATTGAGCACTGCAAGATCGACCCATTACAAAGCACCTCTTCCCATGGCAAGATAAATCAATCTAGTTGGCCAAACCAAATCAATAGATCGGAGAAGAAATACGAAGCTATAATAATCATGCATAAAAGAGATCGGAGAAGACTCAAATAATATTCATGGATAATCTGATCATAAACTCACAATTCATCGGATCCCAACAAACACACCGCAAAAAGTGATTACATCGGATAGAACTCCAAGAACATCGAGGAGAACATTGTATTGAAGATCAAAAAGAGAGAAGAAGCCATCTAGCTACTAACTATAGACCCGAAGTGTAACACCCCTGAGTAATGAGTCACAGTGATCTTCAAATTAGTGCTAAGCTAATTAGTTTTGCAAACAATGATCACAGTGAAATCATATCTCATTTCAAATTCCACCACCAAATTCAATTCAAATTATGAGTGAAATTTGGAGTTGCTCAAAAATTGCTGGAAAATAGTCCATGTTGTAGCAAAAATTCCAAAACAAATTAATGATAAGGAAAACAACATCACCTATTTTCCTAAAATAGGCTAGAGCATTAAAACAGTGCAAAAACAGCAACTTTAATGCCATTTCCATTTTTGAAAATTTCAAATGGATTCCAAAATTTCCCAGACTTTTTGTGGCAGAGCAGAATAATGCATTGTATTTTTGTGGATCAATTTCACATTTTACAAAATGCAATTTGGCAGCTCTTTTATTTTCAAAATCTTCTGTGAAAAAGAAAAACAGAAAAGGAAAATAAAACGGCCTAAACTGACTGGGCCTAAGTGCACAGTGCACTTGGCCCAGCCCAGCCGGCCCCCTTCTCCCTCCTCGTTCTCTCTCCTCGCGCGTGTCGCTGTTGCCGTGGCCGAGAGCGCGCGCACCGGCGAACGGCCGACACGGCGACGCCCGCGGCTGGGCGAGGGCATAAGGACGTTTCCCTCGTCCTCCCCGTCCTCCCTCATCCACTCGCCGCTCTCCCTCGCCTCTCTCTCGCTCGCTCCCACCGCCCCCCGAGCGCCGCCGTCGCCGCACTGCCTCGCCACCGCGGCCACTCACCTCGCCTCGCCTTCTCTCCGTGTCAGGCCTCTCCGCCGTCGTCGATTACGTCATCCGTGCCGTCTAGCGCTAGCAGAGGAGCTCCATCGCGCGGATCCACGCCGTCGTCGTCTTCCTCGGGTCGCCGCCGTTCTTCTCCGATTCCGGCCGCCGTGCTGCGCTACTAAGCTGCCAACGGCCACCGTGCGCCTCGCGGTGAGCACCTCTACCTCCTCCACCTCTCCATTTGCTCGCGCGCGCTCGCTAGCTAGCTACCTCGCCGTGCCCGAACGCGCCACCGCCGGACGAGCTCGTTGCCGTCGCCTTAGCCCTTGCCACGCTCGCCCGAGTTCGCCTTCGAGCTCCTGGGGCTCCCAGGAGCTCAACGCACCCACGCACACCGCCTGCCGTGCCCGCAAACGCCGGATCCGAGCTAGCCCGAAACCGCTCCGCCGCTGACCTCGTCGCCGGCGACGATTCCGGCCGACTCCGGCGACGCCACCGCCACCGTTAGATGCGCGAGCGAGTGCTCGTTCCAACGCGTTAGGCCGCGTGCCAAATGGCCGCCTGTAGCGCGATTTCTTCGAGCGCCCGTGCGCTCCGCCGCGTATTTGGTCGCCAGCGGCTCGCCGTTGGCCACCGCTGACCTGGCCGCCACGTGGGCGCCTCTGGGTCACTGACCAGTGGGCCCAGGGGCCCCAGTTGACCAGTTGACCGGGTCAACCCTGCTGATGTGGCAGCTACAGTCGCTGACAAGTGGGCCCCCTTCTGTTAATTAGTCTAATTAAACTATTTTCTAAATAAACTTAATTAATTAACCTAATTAGTCACTGACACCTGGGGCCCACCCTCTAATTAGTTTCTGTTTAGTTTAAACTAACTCTAATTAGCACTGTGTCACTGACTGGTGGGACCCAGCTGTCAGGTTTGACCTGAACAGCTGCGGTTGACCAACTGACATCATGATGACGTCATGCTGACGTCACCCGTGAACTGTTCTGGATAATGTGAATTAATTAAATAGATTTAATTCCAGAAATTTTAGAAAACTATTTAAATCTTTGAAAATTCATAGAAATTCAACCGTAGCTCGGATCGAAAAGTTTTCTACATGAAAGTTGATCAGAAAAACGAGACGAATCCGAATACGTGGTCAAAATGCTTGACCATCACTCCTAACTATCTGAACATGGAACCTTCCCCTCCGGTTCAGTGTATCAAATCTGCTTAAACGCCGGGAAAATATCCCAGATATTTTCCTGCTTCGTCTGATACGTGTAGTAATGCATTAGTTCACCCCCAACGCTGCATTTTGCCATGCCATGCATCGTGTTGCTACTGTTTGCTTTTATTTATTGTTTCTTCCCCCTCTTCTCTTCCGTTAGACCCCGAGACCGACGTTGCCCCGCAGGACTGCTACTCCGTCGACGACCCCTCTTTTGCCGCAGAGCTTCCAGGCAAGCAAACCCCCTTGAGCATGCCTATATCACCTATTCTTTCTCCCTCCTGCTTTTATTAGAATTTGCTACTGCTTTTGATTGATCCTATTCTGATGCATAGCCTGTTTTTGTAGCTGCTGTTGATACTTTACCTTTTATCCTAAATGCTTAGTATAGGTTGGATGGAAATCCATCGGTGCCCCCTTCCTTGTCCTAGTTGCCCCGCTTCGTTACCAGTGCCCCGTTCGATGTGATCGACGGGCTGAGACCTGCACATCACTACACAACCCCCTTAGTTGCTCGACTCCGCAGAGCTAATATCGAGTGCCGAGGGTGATACCTCTTATCTCACTCCTGATGTTGCCTCTGTGGTACAGCTAGTTGGTTGTGGGTTACCGAGGGTGATTCCTCTTTCACCATTTCTGACGAAGCCTCTGTCGTGTAACCCCGCAAGTGTGAATACCATCGAGGGTGATTCCTGCTGGTTCACCTTGTCGGGTACATCAAGTGGGAATCCAACGAGGGTGATTCCTCGGATCCCATCTTGATGTTATGGACACACGGTTACCTGAGTTTTACTACAGATACCTGATAAAGTCGGGTCGACCCCGAGGGGTACCCGCGAGAGATGTGGAGTCGGGTTGACCATGAGGGTACCCGCGAGATAATTACGTGGCACGGCCGGGCATTCTTAGCCCTTGCCGTAAGTCCACGAGACGGGGCGACGGGGACACATGTTTCGTGGATCTCTGCTCGTATCCGCGAGCTCCCAATACACTTAACGGATTTGGGTATTTGATCTGACTTGGCCACTGGCCTACGCTCTACCACCACGCGGGATAATGGTTTAATGGGGCCCTCTGCGCCGTATGTATCAGCCGAAAGCTCTGTCAGACGTCCAGTTCAGCATTGCGGCCGGGCCGGGTCGGCGCCATCCATGACAGAGGTGGTGCCTGGATCGCCCTGCTCGCGACGACCCGGAGTGCAAAGGGCGATGGGCCTAGGACCCCTGAGTACTTAGGATATAGACCGGCGGGGACCTCTCTGCTGAGCTCTAGGTAGGGCTACGGTGTGTCGATCAGCCGAGGCCGGGAATGACCCATGAAAGTGTGTCCGGCCAGAGTTAATCGAGCGTGTTGGGTAACAGTAGTGCACCCCTGCAGGGAAGATATATCTATTTGAATAGCCGTGTCCACGGTAACAGGACGCTCAGTAAAGTATCCCGATCTACTACTTGAACTGGTTACATGTTAATTAATTGTAAGCTCCGGGATCGCTTTCTCGCAGGGAGTCGAGGAAGGATCTCTAGGCTTTGCTGCAACAAACTTGTTACTTTATGTTATGTTACTAATCTACACTCTTCTAATGCTGCAAGAGGCTGAAGATGCTAGTCTTCGATAGGCTAGGCCTTTCTCTCTATTCTGGCATTTCTGCAGTCTAGTCCACCGATACAGCCCTTCTTTGATACTGATGCATACTTAGCATAGTTCTGATGTAAGTCTTGCGAGTACTTTGGATGAGTACTCACGGTTGCTTTGCTCCCCTTTTTCTCCCATACCCGATTGCTGCGACTAGATGATGGAGCCCCGGAGCCAGCTGCCCCAGTCGACGACTACTACTACCCCTCTGGTGGAGCGTTCTACTACGTGGAGACCGCCGACGACCAGGAGTAGATAGGAGGCTCCCAGGCAGGAGGCCTGCGCCTTTTCGATCATTGTCATTGTTTTGCCTCGCCTTCTTAAGGCTTATCTGTTTAACTTTTATATCTGTACTCAGATATCTGATGCTTCTGCTGATGCTTGTATGACTCAAGCTTATGTATTCGAGCCCTCGAGGCCCCTGGCTTGTAATATAAAGCTTGAATTTTTTTTATTTTGTTTTAGAGTTGTGTTGTGATATCCTCAAGTGAGTCCCTAGGCTTGATCGTGTGCATTTGCGTGTATGATTAGTGCACGGTCAAGCCGGGGGAGTCATAAGAAGGTCTGTGCTAAAATACTCACACATCATCGTAAGGGCAACAAGGTTGATGTAGAGCACCTCCGTGATCGATTCCCCCTCCGGTGGAGTACCGGAAAAGGCCTCCAGATGGGATCTCTCGAGAACAGAAGCTTGCGGCGGCGGAAAAAGTATTTCGTGGACTCCCCTGTTGATTTCCCTATTTATGAGAATTTATAGTGGTGGAATTAGGCCAAGAGAGGCAGAGGTGGGCCCACGAGGCACCAGGGCGCGCCTGCCCCCCCAGGCGCGCCCTGGTGGCTCGTGGCCACCTCCTGGGGCTTCTGGCCTTCTCCCGAAGCTTCTAGTGTTGGTATTGTCCAGAAAAAAATCTCCAAAAAGTTTCGTGGCATTTGGACTTCGTTTGGTATTGATATTCTGTAAAACCAAAAACAGGCAGAAAACAGCAACTGGCACTGGGCACTAAGTTAATAGGTTAGTCCCAAAAAATGATATATAATTGCTGTAAATGTATATAAAAACATCCAAGATTGATAATATAACAGCATGGAACAATCAAAAATTATAGATACGTTGGAGACGTATCAGTATCCCCAAGCTTAATTCCTGCTCGTCCTCGAGTAGGTAAATGATAAAAACAGAATTTTTGATGTGGAATGCTGCCTATCATATTCATCATATATTCTTTTCTTTTATAGCATGGACATTTGGACTTGAATGATTCAAAGCAATAGTCTATAGTTTGACATGAAGATATAAATACTCAAGCATGCTAACAAGCAACCATGTGTTTCAAAATATCAACGCTAAAGAAAGTTATCCCTAGCCCATTATGCTCAATCATTGATCCATTCATGAAACACACTCAAATATTAGCTACACACAATGCACAAGTATGACAATAGTGCTCTCTAGTTGGTGCTTTATAAGAGAAGATGGAGACTCAAAGTAAAAATAAAAATTGCATAAAAGTAAATAGATAGGCCCTTCGCAGAGGGAAGCAGAGATTTGCAAATGTGCTAGAGCTCAAAGCTTAAATTAAAGCGATGAAAATATTTTGAGAGGCATCCTTTTCCTGTCAACGAAAACGACCGAGAATTCCCAATATCTTCCATTCTAGACACATCATAGGCGGTTCCCAAACAAAAAGTAAAGTTTATTTCCTTTCCACCATTCTTTCACAATCCATGGCTAGCCGTATCCACGGGTGCCCTCCATACCAACACTTTCCAAGGAATTTTGTTGTTATTAAATTTTGATTTCATTGTGGGACTGAACATCCCTAATACCAGCCACTCTCTTGTGCAATGACAAGTGAATAAACACTCATCGTGAGAATAACACACCTAGCATGGAAAATATTGGCCACCCCCTGCCGCTTCATGAGCGGTGTGGGCACACAAAACGGAAAATTATTTTGAAAATTAGAGTTGGCACACGCAAATTTACTTGGAACGGCATGGAAATACCGCATATAGGTAGATATAGTGGACTCATTTGGCACAACTTGGGTTTAAGGAGTTTGGATGCACAAGCAGTATTTCCGCTTAGTACAAATGAAGGCTAGCAAATAGATTGAGAAGCAATCAACCAAAAAACAAAAATGGTCATAAACATGCATTGAACATAACTAACACCGAATAATGCACCATAAGTAGGATATAGTTTCGTTGCATAACTATTGACTTAATGTGCATGCATAGGGAATCACAAACCTTAACACTAATATTCTTACTAAATCACAATTACTCACTAACATGACTCACATATCATCATCTCCATATCGCAAAACTATTGCAAGGAATCACACTTATCATATCCAATGATCTATATGAAAGTTTTTATTATATCCCTCTTGAATATTCATCACTTTGGGACCAAATTCATATCTTGTGCAAATTACCGTTGCTTTTATCAACTCTCAAAAAGATATAAGTGAAGCATGAGAGTGTATATATTTCTTCAAAATTTTAATCTTATCAACTCTCAAAATAATATAAGTGAAGCACGAGAGTTTAAATATTTCTTCAAAATTTTAATCATATCAACTCTCAAAATAATATAAGTGAAGCATGAGAGTTTATTTCTTCAAAATATAGCCACCGCCGTGCTCAAAAAGATTTAAGTGAAGCACTAGAGCAACTGCCTAGCTCAAAAAATTTAAGTGAAGCACATAGATTATTCTAACAAATTATGATGAACGTGTGGCTCTCTCAAATTGGTGTGTCCAACAAGGATGATTGTGACAAACTAAAAAGAAAACGAAGCAAAGACTCATATAATACATGACGCTCCAAGCAAAACACATATCATGTGACGAATAAAAATATAGCTCCAAGTAAAATTACCGATGGTTGGTAGAAGAAAGAGGGGATGCCTTCCGGGGCATCCCCAAGCTATGACGCTTGAGTCTTCCTTGAATATTACCTTGGGGTGCCTCGGGCATCCCCAAGCTTAGGCTCTTGCCACTCCTTATTCCTTCATGCATCGTGATCTCACCCAAAACTTGAAAACTTCAATCACACAAAACTCAACTAAACCTGCATGAGATCCGTTAGTATAACAAAACAAATCACTACTTTAAGTACTGTTGCAAACCCATTCGTATTTTATTTTTGCATTATACCTACTGTATTCTAACTTCTCCATGGCTTATACCCCCTGATACAATCCATAGTTTCATCAAAACAAGCAAGCAAAGCATCAAAAACAGAATCTGTCAAAAACAGAACAATCTGTAGCAATCTATTTAAAAGCCATACTTCTCTAACTCCAAAAATTCTGAAAAATTAGGAAAATGGGGCAATTCATATGCCAATACTGTGTAAAAATTTCAGATATTTCTGACACTCCAGTACAGAACCAAAATTCCAGCACTGGGCGCAAAACTTTCTGTTTTCCAAACAGCATCAATTATACTATCTTCCAAATCATCCTAAAGGCTTTACTTGGCACAAACACTAATTAAAACACAAAAACTCAATCTTAACAGTAGCATAAATATGAAAACACACCATAACAGAAACAAAAAGTAAAAATTTATTTTATTCATTGGGTTGCCTCCCAACAAGCGCTATTGTTTTATGCCCCTAGCTAGGCATAATGTATAGTTTCAAGTATTGTCATCCTTCAACTTGATTCCATAAGTGGCCCTCATAATGGATTCATATGGTGCTTTAATTTTCTTCCTAGGGAAATGTTCCATACCCTTCTTTAGTGGAAACTGAAATTTTATATTCCCTTCTTTCATGTCAATAACTGCACCTATGGTTCGTAAGAACGGTCTACCAAGTATTTTGGGGCAACAAGGATTGCATTCAATGTCAAGTACAATAAAATCAACGGGCAGATAGTTCCTATTTCCAAGAATAAGAACATCATTAATTATACCCAAAGGCTTTTTAATAGTAGAATCTGCAAGACGCAAATTAAGAGAACATTCATCTATATTGGTAAAACCTAGCACATCACATAGAGATTTTGGAATTGTGGAAACGCTAGCACCCAAATCACATAAAGCATTGCACTCATAATTTTTAATTTTAACTTTAATGGTGGGTTCCCATTCATCATATAATTTTCTAGGAATTGAAATTTCTAGTTCTAGCTTTTCTTCTAGCGCTTTCATCATTGCTTCTACGATGTGTTTAGTTAAGGCCTTATTTTGCTCATAAGCGTTGGGTGAATTTAACATGGATTGTAACAAAGAAATGCACTCAATCAAAGAACAACTATCATAATTAAAATCTTTGTAATCCAAAAGAGTGGGCACATCACTAGTTAAAGTTTTTACCTCTCCTGACCCACTTTTATCAATTTTCTTATCAAGATTTTCACCCTTCGAATTATGGGGACGCCTACTAGCTAAAGTTGACTCTTCTTCAGTCCCCTTTTCATCAAGTTTTATTTTACTAAACAAAGAATCAATAGATGAAACACCAATCATATTAATATCCTCATCATTACTACGATAAAAACCAGGAGGAATCGCTTTTTCTAAAAATTCTCGTTTAGCTTTTAGCATGGCGGTTCTTTTCTTACTCTCATCCATGGAGACATATAAATATTTAATTGATTCACTAATATCAATTTTGGGTGGCAAAATTTTAGTCTTAAGATTTTCCACATCATGAATAATTCTATCAATGCTCCAAGACATATCATCAAGTTTACTCAATTTTTCTTCTATCGTAGTGTTGAAAACTTTTTGAGCATTAATAAATTCTTTAATATTACTTTCAAAATCAGAGGGCATCAGATTATTATTATTATTATAAGGATTACCATAAGAATTGCCATAGTTATTAGAGGTATTTCCAGGAAACGGTCTAGCATTGAAATTACCTCTATAAGCATTATTATTAAAATTGTTTCGCGAGACAAAATTCACATCTACGGGATCATTATTTTGCTCAATCAAAGTGGATAAAGGCACATCATTAGGATCAATAGGAGTATTTTTTCTAGCAACCAATTTCATAAGCGCATCAACTTTATCACTCAAAGTATTAATTTCTTCAACATAATTCACTTTTTTACTAGTAGGAACTCTTTCAGTATGCCATTGTGAATAATTTGCCATAATATTATCAAGCAATTTAGTAGCTTCTCCCAAAGTAATTTCCATAAAAGTACCACCCGCGGCGGAATCTAAAAGATTTCTAGAAACAAAATTCAATCCCGCATAAATTTTTTGTATGATCATCCATAAATTTAAACCATGAGTAGGGCAATTTCTTATCATTAATTTCATCCTCTCCCAAGATTGGGCAACATGTTCATGATCAAGTTGCTTAAAATTCATAATTTGATTTCTAAGAGAAATAATTTTCACGGGAGGAAATAACTTGGTAATAAAAGCATCTTTACACCTATCCCAAGAATCGATACTATTTTGTGGTAAAGATGAAAACCAAATTTTTGCACGACCCCGTAATGAGAATGGGAATAATTTTAATTTCACAATATCATTATCCACATCTTTTTTCTTTTGCATATCACACAATTCTACGAAAGTGTTAAGATGGGATGCAGCATCTTCATTAGGACTACCAGAAAATTGTTCTTTCATAACAAGATTTAGCAAAGCGGCATTAATATCACAAGTCTCCGCACTAGCGGCGGGAGGAGCAATTGGAGTACTAATAAAATCATTATTATTAGTATTAGAAAAATCACACAATTTTGTATTTTGTTGAGACATCGTGGCTACGCAAACAAGATAACAAGCAAGCAAACAAGCAAACAAGAGAAAGGCAAACGGAAAATATTTTTGTATTTTTGTAAAAACTTTTTAGAAGTGGGGGTGATGAAAACAAGAGGCAAAAGCAAATAAATTAAATGCAAGGAGATGAAAGTTTTATGCGTAGGTACTTGATAGATGTTGATGATGTCTCCCCGGCAACGGCGCTAGAAATTCTTCCTGCTACTTTTGAGCCGCGTTGGTAATTCCCTGAAGACGAAGGGAGATGCAGTACAGTAGATATAAGTATTTCCCTGAGTTATGAAACCAAGGTTATCAATCCAGTAGGAGAATCACGCAACACCTCGTTAGCAGCACCTGCACACAAAACAAAAAATCCTTGCACCCAACGCAAACAAGGGGTTGTCAATCCCTCGGCGGTAAATTGCAAGATTAAATTGTATGTGATAGATAGATAGATTGAAACAAAAATACAAAATAAAATAAATAAAAGAAAAGTGCAGCAAGGTATTTTAGGGTTTTTAATATATGATTTAGATAGACCCGGGGGCCATAGTTTTCACTAGAGGCTTCTCTCAAGAAAATAGCATACGGTGGGTAAAGAAATTACCGTTGGGCAATTGATAGAAAAGCAAATAATCATGACGATATCCAAGGCAATGATCATGTATATAGGCATCACGTCCAAGACAAGTAGACCGACTCCTGCCCGCATCTACTACTATTACTCCACACATCGACCGCTATCCAGCATGCATCTAGTGTATTAAGTCCATAAAGAACGGAGTAACGCCTTAAGCAAGATGACATGATGTAGACAAAGTAAACTCACGCATGAATAAACCCCATCTTTTTACCCTTAATAGCAATGATACATACATGTCATGTCCCTTTCTGTCACTGGGATTGAGCACCGCAAGATCGAACCCATTACAAAGCACCTCTTCCCATGGCAAGATAAATCAATCTAGTTGGCCAAACCAAATCAATAGATCAGAGAAGAAATACGAAGCTATAATAATCATGCATAAAAGAGATCAGAGAAGACTCAAATAATATTCATGGATAATCTGATCATAAACTCACAATTCATCGGATCCCAACAAACACACCGTGAAAAGTGATTACATCGGATAGAACTCCAAGAACATCGAGGAGAACATTGTATTGAAGATCAAAAAGAGAGAAGAAGCCATCTAGCTACTAACTATGGACCCGAAGGTCTGTAGTAAACTACTCACGCATCATCGGAAGGGCAGCAAGGTTGATGTAGAGCCCCTCCGTGATCGATTCCCCCTCCGGTGGAGTACCGGAAAAGGCCTCCAGATGGGATCTCTCGAGAACAGAAGCTTGTGGCGGCGGAAAAAGTATTTCGTGGACTCCCCTGTTGGTTCCCGATTTATGGGAATTTATAGTGGTGGAATTAGGTCAAAAGAGGCAGAGGTGGGCCCACGAGGCACCAGGGCGCGCCTGCCCCCCCAGGCGCGCCCTGGTGGCTCGTGGCCACCTCCTGGGGCTTCTGGCCTTCTCCCGAAGCTTCTAGTGTTGGTATTGTCCAGAAAAAAATCTCCAAAAAGTTTCGTGGCATTTGGACTTTTTTTGGTATTGATATTCTGTAAAACCAAAAACAGGCAGAAAACAGCAACTGGCACTGGGCACTAAGTTAATAGGTTAGTCCCAAAAAATGATATATAATTACTATAAATGTATATAAAAATATCCAAGATTGATAATATAATAGCGTGTAACAATAAAAAATTATAGATACATTGGAGACGTATCAGAGGGCAAAAGTGAGCAGCGTTAGTTGGGCGGGGCAAAACTGAGGAGAACTTAGCAACCAGGGGCACAGAAATAGAAATCCCTAAAAATAATATAAAAGTGCACAAAAACCATATATAATTGATGTAAATATAGCATGAATATTTCATAAATTATAGACACGTTAGATACGTATCATATACCCATGGGTAACTTTTTGTCCCATACCCTTACCCTAATAGGGTTTTTACTCGCCGGGTACGTGGATAATGGGTACCCATTGCCATCCCTACATATGATTCGATCATGAAGGGTTCCTTACCTCTGTGTCCTTGGCAAAGATGGCTGTATCAGTCTTTCGTCCCAACCGAGCTGCGTCAATACGCTCATCCGCCGATCAAAGAGCATGTTGTTGCCGAGCCGTAAAAGCCTTATTCCATGATGTCTTCCTCTCCCTATAGCGCAACATACACTCATATTCGGAAGGAGTCGCGGACATGGCCGAGGACTCCTCCTCGGATGACCTTTGTGTGCCCCCATGAGCTACCTGTCGAGGAGGAATAACCAGTTCTGTCGCTGGCCCCATCATCAGAGACACGGGCACGTTGCCCTCCGTAGTCGGGAGGGATCTGCAAATCGGATAGGACTGGTGTCATAATAGGCACCTTGGACAAAGTATCCACCCTATGATGAGCATGGAAGCAACACTTACTAAGTAGACGTGGGATGCCCTCGAGGTGCCCGCTCCTTGATATCTATGCGTCCACCGATGACCAACCCCAAAGTTCTTCCCGAACGGGCACCGGTTTGAGTCGACACTGCCTTAGACGGCTGCCTCAGATGCTTGGTCCGACGACCATCCTTGGAGGAAGGGATGAAGGCACCCCTGGACCGAGCAGCACTTGCGTTAGTGGCTCGCCTCTTGGATGCCAGACAACCAGTACTCGCCATGTCACCTCGGAAAAGGGATGAGCCTTGGCGGTCGACGATAATGGCAATTTCCTCACCGTCGATGCCCTCCTGATAAATAATGCCATCACAAATGATAATGGTAGTATGGGTGTCTTGGGCAAGGCCGAGCTCATAGTCAGGGTCTTTGATGTCTGGTTGAGGAGCCCGAGAGTCTAGCTTGGTGGACCACTATTTCCAGTCATGATAAGACGAAGTAAAGAGCTAATCAGGTACTTATATACCATTATAAATGGGAAAAAGCCTAGTTGTAAAAACTTACTGCCCGAACGAGTTTGCTGGTAGAAAACCCATCAATTCGTGGTTCCTTATGAAAATCTGATTCCTCGCCTTTGAACATCGCTGCTAGCGTTTCCTTGAGTGGATGACCCTCATGAAATCCACTTCGGATGGCCTGAGTTGAATCATTGACACCGTTATAATCTCACATAGGGTGGACACGCTGTTGCAGGGGCCGAATTCCTCGAAGAAGAGCCACCGCCATCAGATTGGCCAGCGTCAAGCTATGATGGTGCAGATTGGCCACTTGATCTGCGAGTGGCACATCGGGAAGGAAAAACCATTCCTTTCGCCAATTCTCGTTTGACTCCTCCGGGGTACCATCAAGGTATCTGGACCCGACTACCCTACAAATCACAACCCCCGCCACAGTCCACTAGCATGCGGGGTACTACACAAAAGTATTTGCTCCACAAGTTGAAGTGTGGCTGGCATCCGAGGAAGTCCTCATATAATGTGACAAAGCACGCAATGTGGAGGATGGAGTTGGGGGAAAGATGGTGCAGTTGGAGCCGGTAAAAGTGCAATAAACCCCTCAAGAAGGTATGAATTGGGAAACCCAAGCCCCTGAGAAGAAAGGGGACGAAGCATGCCCGCTCGTTCTCCTGGGGGTTGGGGCAGCATTCCTAAACTAAATTGCCGTCGATGGCGACCAGTCCTATGCGAGCAAAGGCCGCCTCTAGTGGAGGCAGATAGCCCAATTTGGAAATCCAATCTAGTTGACCTTGAGTCACGGAGCACTGCTTCCACGCTCCTTCGACGTTGTGCTACTCACGATGGAGTTGTTGGATTTCCCCAAAAAGGAAGGGTGGAGAAGTATACTAGCAGATAGTATTTCCCTCAGTTAAGAACCAAGGTTTATCGAATGAGTAGGAGGCAACACATGAACAACTTTATCAGCACCTGCACAGAAACAAAATAATTGCTCCCCTTGTTTTTGCCAACCACAAGATCAAAACTGATAGTGATATGCAAAGTAATAAAAAGTAAAAAGAAAATAAAAAAAGCAAATAGAGCAATTGTAGGAGACTTAGTATTAATAGAGAATAGACCCGGGGGCCATAGGTTCACTAGTGGTATCTCTCTCGAAAGCATAGCAATGGTGGGTAACAAATTATTGTTGGGCAATTGATAGAATTGAGCTTAATTATAATTGTGATCATTCATTGCATAATCATAACATAGTCATGACGTCGTGACAAGTAGACCGTTAATCCAACTACATCCACTACTATTACTCCACCCCAAGACCGCTATCCAGCATGCATCTATTAAGTTCATACAAACAGAGTAACACTTTAAGCAAGATGACATAATGTAGAAAAGGTAAGATCAATCAATATGACTAAACCCCGTCGTTTTATCCTTAGTAGCAATAATACAATACGTGCCCTTGCCCTTATTGTCACTGGGCAGGATCACCACAAGATTGAACCTACCACAAAGCACCTCTCCCGCTGAAGATAAATCAATCAGACTTGGCCAAAGTAGACAAATATATCGGAGAGAAATGCAAAGCTCTAAAATTATGCAGCAAAGAAACCGCAAGAGATTCAAAATAATTCAATGAAGAATCTGATCATAAACCCACAATTCATTGGATCCCAACAAACATACCGCAAAAGATTACATCGGATGGATCTTAGAGAAGATCATTGTATTGAAGATCAAAAGAGAGAGAGAGAGAGAACCATCTAGCTACTACTATGGGCCCGTAGGTCCTGAAGGAACCACTCACACATCATCATGGAGGCAGCAAGGTTGATGAAGACGGCCTCCCCAAAGATTCCCCCCTCCGGCAAAGTTCCGAAACAGGCCTCCAGATGGGATCGCTTCGGAAGAGAGGCTTGCGGTGGAGATAAAATTGTGTTTTGGTCTCGCTCTGAGGGTTTCAGAATATATGGGAATTTATAGGCTAGGAATTAGGGCAAACGGAGTTACGAGGGGCCCACAAGTCAGGGTGGCATGCCCTACACGCCAGGGCGCGCCCCTGGCTTGTGGGGTGGGTCTTTTCGTCCTTCCTCGAAGCTTCCAGGGTCTCTTATTGTACCAAAAAAATCATCAAAAAGTTTCATCGTGTTTGGACTCTGTAGGTATGGAATTTCTGGAAAACCAAAAAGAAGCAAAAAAATAGGAACTGACACTGGGCAAGGGGCTCGATGGATGCAAGTCTCTACTCGTACGTATCGCGCGCGCGGCAGCAACGGGAACTGTTCATCAAGAGGCAACCAACTGACTAGGTCAACTCACATACATCTCGTGCGGGGGCTTGGTGCAACGCATCGATCGATCAGCTTTAGTAAGCAACAGTGAAGGGATCGATCGCTCGGGTTCAGTTAGCAGCGAAGGGATTCATCGGGTTCAGTTAGCAGCGAAGGAATCGCTCGGATTCAGTTAGCAGCGAGAAGGAATCACTCATGTTCAGTATGTTGTGCGATCGCTCGTGTCAGTACGTAGCTAGTGCGAGGGATCGATCGATCGCTCGGGTTCAGTAAGCGAACGCCTCGCGCGTATTCAGTTAGTGAAGGGCTCGCTTGGGTTCAGTTAGCGAAGGGCTCGCACACGAGCGCATACGAGAGAAACGCGCAAATGACTGCATCGCTCGGGCACGACCACCCACCATATACCGGGAAATCCCCGAAAATTTCCTCGCCCTCACTTCTACCACAATTTTTACGTCAAGGACAGCCCAAAGAATGTCATGCAGGTCCGCCTCAGACCCGCCCAGGACGAAAAGCCCATTTTCAATCATATTTTTTTGTCATAGAAGTAGGAGCCCACCACATCTATGATGATACGTGTTTTTATCACAATTATCATTATGGGAGCACTACTGCGGGAAGGTCCTAATGTGACACATGTATAGGAGACCAATTGACCAAACTGTGCGCGATGCATGAATCGCAAACGGTATGGTAATAAAACCGTCACCAATAAAATGAACTGTGTGCGATGGCGGATCCATCAAATACGATTCAGAAATGAGTTGCGTGTGCGATACGTGGCATACAGTTGATCCATACAAACTGTTTGCGATGAGCCAAAACAACAGAAATGGTCAGCCAGATCAAGGTGTGTGCGATAGACGGCATAGACGTCACTCGGATGAACTGCTTGCGATGAGCCAAAAAACAGAAATGGTTACCAGATCAAGGTGTGTGCGATAGATGGCATATAGGTCACTCGGATGAACTGTTTGCGATGATCCAGAAGAACACAAACGATTCGGCTTGACAAGATGTGTGTGATACCCGGCAAACAGGTCAGTGATCAGAACTGTGTGGGAAGACCGATAATAACACAGACGATTCCTGCTAATAAGCTATGTGTGCGGGCAAACATTTGCTGGTAAATAATTGTCTGCGATTTTTGAAATCATCATCGACGTGTTCCTTAGTTTAATCGTCTGCGATGTGATTTGCTCAGTCTGTACAACATCTACGCTCTCTGTGTATAGAACAATATTCTTTAGTGTGAATTGTGTGCTCTATTGGGCACATGAGTATATGGATCACACCCGTGGGTAAGCAATGTGCGCGCACGCGTCGTGCTAACTCGCGCTTCCTTCTTTGCTAAGTTTCCATTAATTGATGGCGTTTGATGAACACGCCACCGTTTCCCTCCACTTCCCCATCGGTTTCCCGCTGCCAAAAGCGATTGCGCATATACTAAGGCAGCGCGCGACACACCGAGGCACAAGCACAGCCTATAGCCCCTCTACCTTTTCCAAGCATGCCAACCCACCGAAGCGCTGCCTCTGACATCAACCTCCTCGACGAGGCCGAGGGAGTCCCTGACAACGCGATGGATGATGCCATGCTGCGCGTCATCACCAGGGTTGAGCAGACCCTTGGCGCAGGGCGTGGCAGTGCCGCAGATCAAGATAGGCGCGTCAGCGCCGAGAGGCTGCAGGTCGCTGCATAACATGATCGGTGGTGGGCCGCAGAGCAAGATAGGCGCATCCGCCCGATAGGCTGCGACGCGCCGCACAGCGAGACCGATGGAGAGCTGTAGAGCGAGAGGCATGGCGCGCCACATAGCAAGAGCGGATCCATCGGCGCTTGCCTGCTATCGACAGGGTGTTCCAGCTGTGTACACGGCTCATCAGTAGCCCCATTCCTCGCCAGGAGTCAGCAGAGGCCGTCTGCGCCGTACTTACACCAGAGGCCGGCCGCGCCGTAGTTGCACCGGACGCTGGCCGTGTGATAACCCACAAGTATAGGGGATCGCAATAGTTTTCACGGGTAGTATTTCACCCAGATTTATTGATTCGACATAAGGGGAGCCAAAGAATATTTGCGAGTATTAGCAGTTGATTTGTCAATTCAACCACACCTGGAGAACTAAATATCTGCAGCAAAGTATTTAGTAGCACAGTAGTATGATAGTTTCAATAGCAGTACTAATAGTAACACAGTAACAGCAATAGTAACAGTAGCAGTTTTGTAGCAAGTGTAAAGCAGCAGCAACAAAGTAACTTAGCAGAAACCAATATGAGAAAGTCATAGGCATTGGATTGGTGATGATAATTATGTTGGATGATATTCATCATATAACAGTCACAACCTAGGGCGATACACAATAGCTCCAATTCATCAATGTAATGTAGGCATGTATTCCGTATATAGTCATACGTGCTTATAATAAGAACTTGCATGACATCTTTTGTCCTACCCACCCGTGGCAGCGGGGTCCTTAAGGAAACTAAGGGATATTAAGGCCTCCTTTTAATAGAGAACCGGAACAAAGCATTAGCACTTAGTGAATACATGAACTCCTCAAACTACGGCAATCACCGGAAAGAATCCCAATTATTGTCACCTTGGGGTATGCGGATCATAACACGTAAATAGGTGCATATAACTTGCAAGATAGGATCAAGAACACAAATATATTGATGAAAACATAAAGGGTTCAGATCTGAAATCATGGCACTCGGGCCCTAGTGACAAGCATTAGGCATCGCAAAGTCATAGCAACATCAATCTCAGAACATAGTGGAAACTAGGGATCAAAGCCCTAACAAATTGACTCGATTACATGATAAATCTCATCCAACCCATCACCGTCCAGCAAGCCTATGAAGGAATTACTCACGCCCGGTGGTGAGCATCATGAAATTGGTGATGGAGGATGGTTGATGATGACGACGGCGTCGAATCCCCCTCTCCGGAGCCCCGAACGGACTCCAGATCAGCCCTCCCGATGAAGAACAGGAGGTGGCGGTGGCTCCGTATCGTAAAATGTGATGAAACTTCTTCTCTTATTTTTTTCTCGGGGAAAGAGAATTTATAGCGTTGGAATTAGGTCAGACGGCCGCCTGTGGGCCCCACAAGGCATCAGCGTGCGCCCTAGGGGGGAGGGTCGCGCCCTGTTGCCATGTGGGCAACAGGTGGCCCCTCTTCTGTTGATTCTTACGCCAATAATTTTTATATATTCCATAAAAATTCTCCAAAAAGTTTCGTCCAAATCCGAGAAATTTGATTTCTGCACAAAAACAACACCATGGTAGTTCTGCTGAAAACTGCGTCAGTCCGGGTTAGTTTCATTCAAATCATGCAAATTAGAGTCCAAAACAAGAGCAAAATTGGTTGGAAAAGTAGATACGATGGAGATGTATCAACTCCCCCAAGCTGAACTCATTGCTTGTCCTCAAGCAATTCAGTTGACAAACTGAAAGTGATAAAGAAAAACTTTTATGAACTCTTTTGTTCTTGTATCCGTATATAAGCTTAAATAGTACCCAGGTTTTCAGCAAAGATCATGAACTAACCATGCTCATAATAACACTTAAAAATTACATTTACTCATATCAATGGCATAATCAACTAGAGAGCAATAATAACATATCTCAAATGCCAACAATTTGTCAAAACGATCATGATATAATATGATAACATGGTATCTCGCTAGCCCTTTCTGAGACCGCAAAACATAAATGCAGAGCACCTCCAAAGTTCAAGCAGCGGCTAAACATTGTAATTCAGGGTAGAACAGATCCAGTCATGATGCACACAACATTAATTATACTCAATGCATAAGGATGACAATAGTGCTCTCAGGATTGGCGCTTAGTGCAAGAAGGTGAGACTCAACAATAAAAGTAAAATAACATAAAGTAAATAGCATAAAAGTAAATAAATAGGCCCTTTGCAGAGGGAAGTAGGGATTTGCAGCGGTGCCAGAGCTCGAAGCTTAAATCAGAGATGAAAAATAATTTTGGGAGGTGTACTTTTCCTGTCAGCGTCACGACCAAGAGTTTTCAATATCTTCCATGCTAAACACTTTATAGGCGGTTCCCAAGGGGAAAGGGAAAGTTTACTCCCCCTCCACCAAACCAACACAAGCCATGGCTAGCCGAATCCTCGGGTGCCCTCCATACCAAAAACTTTCCGGGGGAGTTTGTTTGCATTATATATTTTCGATTTTGAGCATAGGACTAGGTATCCCAAATACCAGCCTCTCTCGTGCAATGACAAGTGAATTAACACTCATCTCGAGAATAACCCGCTTAGCATGGATGATACTGACCGCCCCCTCTCGCTCCATGAGCGGTTCGGGCACACAAAACGGATGTTTATTTGAATTATTAGAGGTGGCACATGCAAATTTACTTGGAGCAGCAGAGTAATACCACATATAGGTAGATATAGTGGACTCATCTGGAACAACTTTGGTTTAAGGATTGTGGATGCACAAGCAGAATTCCCGCTTAGTACAAGTGAAGGCTAGTAAATAGGTTGAGAAGCGAGCAACTAGAGAGCGAAATCGGTCATGATCATGCATTGAGAATAATTAACATTGAATACTAGCATGAGTAGGATATAATCACCCTGAACATAAATATCAGGGAGGCTATGTTGGTTTTGAATGAACTACATGCATGAACATGCGCCAAGTCAAGCCACTTGAAACATTCAGAGGAGGATACCATATTAACATACTACATCATAACCATTTTAATGCATGTTGACATCCAAGATAAATCATTATCCACTACTAGTTACTTAAGTATGGCATGGGCAACTATACTCTCTAATTGTCATCACAAACATGTTTACTCATAATATGCTGAATCATGGGTACTGAGTTAAACATATTTACAAAAACAAAAAGAAGAAGAGTTCATACCAGCTTTTCCTTGCCACAGTCACTTCATCAAACCATCGTCATTATTGCCTTTCACTTGCATGACCGAATGATGTGAAAATAATAATAGTGCAAGAGTGCCGTGGACTAAGCTGGAATCTGCAAACATTTTATTCAAGGGAGAAGACAAGGTAATATTGGCTCTTCGTTAGATCAACAAAAAGCATATGAGAGCCACTCAACATTTTCATCGTGGTCTTCTCCCTATGACAACTCAACGAAAAGAAAAGAAATTCAGAGAAACACACTGAAATATTTTTGGAGTTTTTTAGTTTTTCTGAAGGGAAGCAAATTAAAGAAGAAAAACGAAAAGCGAGAAAAACTATTTACACGGGAGAACTCCCAACAAGCAAAAGAAGAAACGAGAAATATTTTTGGGTTTTCTTTTAATACTACAAACTAACAAACGGGGAAAGAAAAACCAAAAAGAAGCAAGAAATATTTTTGGGTTTTTGAAGTTTTTCAAACACACAAGAAGAAAGCGAAAATAAAACTAACATGGATGATACAATGAAAGAGTATGAACACCGGCAACTGGAATGAATGTGTGAACATGAATGTAATGTCGGTGGGAGATACGTACTCCCCCAAGCTTAGGCTTTAGGCCTAGCTTGGCTCACTGCCATGGCTGTCCAGGATAATAATCGAAGTGGTAGCTCGCGGAGGTGTCCTGAGCTGCCTCCTCAGCCAGACGGACATCCTCAACTGCTGTGTTGTACTCGTGCACCTCGTTCTCATGAAGAAAATATCTCTGTTTGTTCTGAAAATCAAAGAGGGCAGGAGGAGGCAAAACAACAAAGGCAGAACGATATTTATCGAATATCAAGTTATAATCATAACTGCGAGTGTTGCGCTTAAGAAACTCATGGTTCTGCATTGCCTCAAAATTCAAATATTTATCAGGTAAAAGAGGATCATTAGGCCTGGGCGAGACCCCTAGCCTTGAAGCTACTCGGGAGGCATAAATTCCTCCATATAAATCACCATTACCCGAGTTGCGGTGCAACCTACGTGCAACAATGGCCCCAAGATTATAATGTCTGCTACCCGTTAAAGCAGCGTGAATAAGGCTCAGGTCAGGGGCACAAAGTGCACTATAGTCTTGTTTAGCAACAATGCATTTGCCATTAAAAAGTGCAAAGTAGCGAATAGCGGGAAAGTGAATGCTCTTTATCCTAGCTTGCATAACTCCCCTATCCTCACCATTGCAAAGACTATTGAGAAACAGTTCATAATCAGATTGTCGCGGTTCGCTAAGTGAACCCCAAAATGGAATCTTGCATGCATCACAAAACTCTCCTAGAGACATAGCATAAGATCTATCGTAGAGATAAAATAAAACTCTAGAAGTGCGCGGATGATATTCAAAGTTTTGAGTGAATGAATGAGTAAGGTTGTAGTGCTGCAGTGGCTTATCTGCAATGAAGGCGGAGAGCTCGGTGTTGTGAATATATTGGTCAAATTCTTCCTTGATGCCTGCACTTAGCTTGAACTCATCGCACGGCCATCGACATGATTTTGCTTCGGCACCCCGCACCGAACTTGCCCTTTGTTCAACATATGATTGGCGTGCTGGGCTTTCACTCGATGATGCCTCGGAGGACCTCCTCCTTGAAGAACTCCTCCTGAAAATGTTCATCTTCCTACAAACAAATTTCTGAAATTTTTTGGACCACAAAAAGATGTTAACAAAACTTCACAAGATTTATAGCAACTACTCATATAAGTGCCTAGAGGCTATATCAAGCATTCAAACTACTTAGAACTCAAAGAATTCAACATGAAAGCTCATTTTCAGTAGCACCAATACCAGCAATTTATGCAAAATATAATCCAGTAAAGCAAAAACTAATTGCAGCAATGGGAGAGTCACATACCAAGGAGCAATCCCTCAAAACAGTTTCGGAAACGGAGCTCCGAGCAAAGAGATAAAAAATCTCAGGTTTGGGAGGAAGAACACGAGAGAGAGAGCTACCATGATTTTTTTCTGGAGGTAGGAGATGAAGTGGGCTGAAAGGATAAGTGAGTGGGTCCCTGTGGGACCCACAAGGCATCTTGGCACGCCTTGGGGGGGGTGGTCGCCCCCTGTTGCCTTCTGGGCAACAGGTGCACCCCACGAGGTTGTTCTCAGTGCCAAAAATTCTTATATATTCCAGAAAAAATCATGTTAAAATTTTATTTCATTCTGAGCACTTTTATTTTTGGCCATTTTTTTATTGCACGGATAATTCAGAAAATAGGATATGCATGACATTTTAATTTATTTAAACTATAAATAACAGAGAGCAAACTAAGATTACAGAAAGTTGTGCTTACTAAATTCATCGACCACATGCCCTTCAAAAAGAATCCATTAATAAGGTTGATCAAGTCTTGTTAACAAATTATTTCCGAGTGACATGAAACCGAAGAATTTTCGTATAACACTGAGTTACCTCAATGGGGATATGCATCTCCCCAACAATAAGAGTCTCATATTTCTTTTTGACGGTAGGAAGAGGAAATTTGAATCCCCCAATAGTGATTGTCGAAACTTTTTCAATATAATTGATACCATTCACTGAAGTTTGTTTCTTCGGGAAATAAACCGTATGCTCATTACCATTGACATGAAAAGTGACCTTGCTTTTATTGCAATCAATAACAGCCCCTGCAGTATTCAAAAAGGGTCTACCAAGGATAATCGACATGTTGTCGTCCTCGGGCATATCAAGTATAACAAAGTCTATCAAGATAGTAACATTTGCAACTACAACGGGAACATCCTCGCAAATTTCAATAGGTATAGCAATCAATTTATCAGCCATTTGCAAAGATATTTCAGTAGGTGTAAGCTTATTCAAATCAAGTCTTCTATATAGAGAGAAAGGCATAACACTAACACCGGCTCCCAAATCACATAAAGCAGTTTTGACATAACTTCTTTTAATGGAGCATGGTATAGTAGGTATTTCCGGATCTCCTAGTTTCTTTGGTACTCCACCCTTAAAAGAATAATTAGCAAGCATGATGGAAATTTCAGCTTCGGGTATCTTTCTTTTATTTGTGACAATATCTTTCATGTATTTAGCATAAGGAGACATTTTCAACATATCAATCAGGCGAGTGCGCAAAAAGACAGGTCTAAGCATTTCAACAAAGCGCTCAAAATCTTCATCATCCTTATTTTTAGATGGTTTAATAGGAAAAGGCATAGGTTTTTGAACCCATGGTTCTCTTTCCTTTCCATGTTTTCTAGCAACAAAGTCTCTTTTATCATATCTTTTATTCTTAGGAGGTGGGTTATCAAGATCAACAGCAGGTTCTATTTCTACATCATTATCTGGTTGAGCATCCACATGAACATCATCATTATTATTATCATTGTCATTATCATTATCGCTAGGTGTATGTTCATTACCTGATTGTGTCTCGGCATCAGAAATAGAAGCATCATTATGATTCTCAGGAGGTTTTTCTATCTCAGGTTCACTAGAAGCATGCAAAGTCCTATCATTTTTCTTTTTCTTTTTCTTTTTCTTCTTTGATGGACTAGGTGTATCAATATTATTTCTTTGAGAGTCTTGTTCAATTCTCTTAGGATGACCTTCAGGATATAGAGGATCCTGGGTCATTCTACCTCCTCTAGTAACAACTCTAACAGCATGATCATTCTTTTTATTATTCATCTCATCAAGCAAATCATTTTGTGACTTAGCAATTTGTTCTAACTGAGTCTGAACCATAGAAGCATGTTTACTCAAGCATTTAAAATCATTAGCTGTTCTAAACATCAAATCACTCAAGCGTTCAATCATGATGGCATTCCGTTTTAGTTGATTGCTAACATACATATTAAAGTGTTCCTGTTTAATGATGTAATTATCAAATTCATACAGGCATTGACTAGCAGATTTATTATACGGAATATCACCTTCATCAAATTTAGTGAGAGAATTTACCTCCACTACCTGTGTCGGGATGTCGAACCCATGTATTTCTTCAATAGGTGGTAAATTCTTAACGTCTTCAGCTTTAATACCTTTTTCTTTCATAGATTTCTTGGCCTCTTGCATATCTTCTGGACTGAGGAATAGAACACCTCTCTTCTTTGGAGTTGGCTTAGGTGGTGGTTCAGGAAGTGTCCAATCATCGGCATTTCTCAATATATTATTCAATAGTACTTCAACCTGTCCAACAGTTCGTTCCCTGAAAACACAACCAGCACAACTATCTAGGTAGTCCCTAGAAGCATCGGTTAGTCCATTATAAAAGACTTCAAGTATTTCATTTTTATTAAGAGGATGATCAAGCAAAGCATTAAGTAATTGGAGAAGCCTCCCCCAAGCTTGAGGGAGATTCTCTTCTTCAATTTGCACAAAGTTAAATATTTCCTGCAAGGCAACTTGTTTCTTATGGGCAGGAAAATATTTTTCAGAGAAGTAATATATCATATCATGGGGATTGCGCACACAACCAGGAGCAAGAGTATTAAACCATTTCTTAGCATCACCCTTTAATGAGAAAGGAAACAACTTAAGAATATAGTAATAACGATTTTTTTCCTCATGAGCAAATAGGGTGGCAATATCATTCAACTTAGTAAGATGAGCCACAACAGTTTGAGTTTAATAGCCATGAAAAGGATCAGATTCAACCAAAGTAATCAACTCGGGATCGACAGACAATTCATAATCCTTAGCAGTAACAAATATGGGAGAGGTAGCAAACTTAGGATCATATTTAATTCTCTCCCTCATAGATTTTTCTTTCATTTCAGCAAGCAATTTTATAACCTCATCTCTATCATTACAAGCAAGAATTGCCCTAGCTGTCTTCCTATCAAAGACATGTTCATCAGATGTTTTAGGTATTTCAACTCTAGTAGGAAAGCTAGGCATAATAGGTGAATCATAATTTTCAAGAGTTTCAACATTTTCAGCATTCTCAATTTCTTTAGCTTTAGCAAGTTGTTCATCAAGAAATTTACCAAGTGGCTCAGTATTATCAAGCATAGTACTAGCATCATCAATAGTTTCATTCATAGTAGAAGTAGTATCATCAATAACTTGCGACATATCAGAATGCATAACAGGTGGTGGTGTCGAAAGTCTACTCAAAACAGAAGGTGAATCAAGTGCGGAGCTAGATGGCAGTTCCTTACCTCCCATTGTCTTAGAGGGAACGATCTTGGTCTTAGAGTCTTTCAGATTCTTCATAGTGATCAACAGATAAAAATCCCAAGTGACTCAACAAATAGAGCTATGCTCCCCGGCAACGGCGCCAGAAAAAGGTCTTGATAACCCACAAGTATAGCGGATCGCAACAGTTTTCGCGGGTAGTATTTGACCCAGATTTATTGATTCGACACAAGGGGAGCCAAAGAATATTTGCGAGTATTAGCAGTTGAGTTGTCAATTCAACCACACCTGGAGAACTAAATATCTGCAGCAAAGTGTTTAGTAGCACAGTAGTATGATAGTTTCAATAGCAGTAGTAATAGTAACACAGTAACAGCAACAGTAACAGTAGCAGTTTTGTAGCAAGTGTAAAGCAGCAGCAACAAAGTAACTTAGCAGAAACCAATATGAGAAAGTCGTAGGCATTGGATCGGTGATGATAATTATGTTGGATAATATTCATCATATAACAGTCACAACCTAGGGCGATACACAATAGCCCCAATTCATCAATGTAATGTAGGCATGTATTCCGTATATAGTCATACGTGCTTATAATAAGAACTTGCATGACATCTTTTGTCCTACCCTCCTGTGGCAGCGGGATCCTTAAGGAAACTAAGGGATATTAAGGCATCCTTTTAATAGAGAACCGGAACAAAGCATTAGCACTTAGTGAATACATGAACTCCTCAAACTACGGCAATCATCGGAAAGAATCCCAATTATTGTCACCTTGGGGTATGCGGATCATAACACGTAATAGGTGCATATAACTTGCAAGATAGGATCAAGAACACAAATATATTCATGAAAATATAAAGGTCTCAGATCTGAAATCATGGCACTCGGGCCCTAGTGACAAGCATTAAGCATAGCAAAGTCATAGCAACATCAATCTCAGAACATAGTGGACACTAGGGATCAAAGCCCTAACAAATTGACTCGATTACATGGTAAATCTCATCCAAGCCATCACCGTCCAACAAGCCTATGGAGAAATTACTCACACACGGTGGTGAGCATCATGAAATTGGTGATGGAGGATGGTTAATGATGACGACGGCGTCGAATCCCCCTCTCTGGAGCCTCGAACGAACTCCAGATCAGCCCTCCCGATGAAGAACAGGAGGTGGCGGCGGCTCCCTATCGTAAAATGCGATGAAACTTCTTCTCTTATTTTTTTCTCGGGGAAAGAGAATTTATAGCGTTGGAATTAGGTCAGATGGCTGCCTGTGGGCCCCACAAAGCCTCAGGGCGCTACCTTGTGGGGTCGCGCCCTGTTGCCTTGTGGGCAATAGGTGGCCCCTCTTCTGTTGATTCTTGCGCCAATAATTTTTATATATTCCATAAAAATTCTCCAAAAAGTTTCATCCAAATCCGAGAAATTTGATTTCTGCACAAAAACAACACCATGGTAGTTCTGCTGAAAACAGCGTCAGTCCGGGTTAGTTTCATTCAAATCATGCAAATTAGAGTGCAAAAACAAGAGCAAAAGTGTTTGGAAAAGTAGATACGATGGAGACGTATCACCGTGCCGTTCGCATGGGTCACGCCGTTCACCTTGTCCGCGGCCCGCTCGATGCCAACACGCTGGTCGCTAGGCTTGAGTGCCTCCTTGGCCCAGGTTTGTCCACCTAGGTGCAGTAGAGGAACAAGGCCGTCGCATCCTCGAGCTGGTGATCTCCGATGAAATAGCCAACTTGGAGTTCGAGATCACGCCCTAGATGTACCGCGAGCGTGTCAACCGCTTGGACGAACGACTGCACGAGTTCAGTCAGAGCCAAGAGCTTCCGTAGGCAAGGGTGGTGGTCATGGACGCGTTTTATTTTGTTGGGTCGTTTCGACATTGATCGCTATGTCTTCACAACAATCATAATATTGCTCTGTTTCAATGTGTGTACTCTGTTTCTGGTTCTTATATATTGTTCTGATTCAATGTGTTTATGCTTTCCATTCTGTACATGTGGATGGTAACAGCTAGATAGAAATTAGTACGAAAACAGATACAAATATGAAATTCATAATATATATTAAGTGTTCAGTAGTTCATCATATATATATATATATATATATATATATATATATATATATATGTATACATACATGATGATACTTAACTACTACGTATAATGCATAAAAATTGAAAACAAACAATACTAAAACTAATAATCTCTCCTTAGGGGGCCAGTATTCCGGCAGCCCCTCGCCACCAGCTCCCTGGTGCGTGGCGGTTTCCCAGCGCGGAGGGAGTTCTTCGCCTCCTCCGCCTCGCAGCGCTCGACGTGACGATTGGCCTCTTGCTGGCGGACGCGCGCGACCGATTTTGCCATTTCATTGGGCGCCCAACGGAGCTCCTCGGCGGTAGCACGTTGGAGCTTATCGGCCCACCTCCACGCAGCGATGAGGCGCCTAGCGCCTTTGGCCCTCCTGGCGAAGTACCGACCATCTTCGTACACCTCCTCCGCACGTCGACGCGCCCGCCGCAAAAGCTCCAGCTCCTCCTTTTCCGAGGCGGCCTCACGGGCTTCACGGGCCGCCTGGAACCTGGCGCGCTCCTCCGTCAACTCCTTCTTGAATGCCACTTGCCTAGCTTTCTCAGACAGCGGCAACGTCTTCCATAGAGCCAGATTGTACTGGCCCCAAAACCACTCCAAAGTTGGGGGGTCCGGCGCAACCTTGTCTGGTGGCGCGTAGGGGTCCTCCTCGTCGCTGCTCTGCCCCTCGACATCCTCGCGGGGCGGCGCCTCCTCCTCGGCGCGTGGGCAGATTGGCGGCGCCATGGTAGAGTTTGGTGAGAGAGGGAGGCCGAGCGAGGAGAGAATTCAGATGAGGATGCAGGCGGGACAACGTGGGCGGGGTAGTATTTATTGGCGGCCGGAATCTAGATCAACGCTAGCAGTACACGCGCCGGTCGCCTGAATTTACGAGTACTGTAGCTTGAATTACACACGATTCCCGGTGCAAAAGCCGTGTGTGAAATAAATCGCTGACGGTTCCCAATACAGAACCGCGTCTAATGAAAAACCCGCACCACTCACCTTCCAAACCTCGAGACGCGAAACAGAGTGCCAATCATGTGGGGCCTAGTTGTCTTGCCAGATATTTACATTTTCTTTCCAAATGTAAGGCTCGCACGCTTATTTTGTATTAGTATGATATTATTGTGAAATGTAATACATACATGATTTTTCCAACCCATGATTGTTTGATGTTGCATGTACATGTAGTTGAAATTTGAATTAAGGCCATTAAATGGCTAGAAACTCACTTAATGTCTTAAAATGTCAAAGGAACCCTGAAAATTTCCAAATTTTAACATGATAGTTGTATTCGTCCATGTTAACGATAGAAAAATGTTTCAAGTCTATAAGAGGCAATGACTTTCGGTTTGTTATCAAACATGCAATTAATGTTCTCTCTTAGAACCACGAGTCTTCCCGTGAGATGCTCTGATTTGTTAGTGATGTGTGTCAAAACTTTCGTCAAACAAGCCAGTTTTTTTACAAAGGCATCTTCGTGCCATGTCATGACATCATGCAAGGTTTTTTGTATTTCTGATCATTTTTGAATTTTTTGGAATTTAAAAACAATGGTTCTCAATGTTTGTTTCCAAGCCGTGACACCAATATGTTTGAAATTTCCGTCCAATTTACTGCACAGGGCATAAACTTGCACACATGGACATAAATATGATTTTCTAATCCATGATGGTATGCTGTTGCATGTACATGTAGTTCAAATTTGAATTACGGTGATTAAATGGCTAGAAACTCACTTAATGTCTTAAAAAGGTTCAATGACCCCTGAAAATTTCCAAATTTTAATAGGAATGTTGTATTCTTGCATCTTAACAGTAGAAAAAAAATCAAGGCCATAAGAGGAAGCGACTGTCGGTTCGTCATCAAACATGCATACTGTTCTCTCTCGGAACCACAAATCTTCTCTTGAGATGCTTCGATTTGTGACAGGTGTGTGTCAAAACTTTTGACAAACAGACCAATTTTTTTACCATGGCATCTTGGCACCATTTCATGACATTAAGCAAGGTTTCATGTATTTCTGATCATATTTGATTTTTTTGGAATTTAAAAGCCATGGTTCTCAGTGTTCGTTTCCAAGCCGTGACACCAATATGTTTGAAATTTCCTTCTAATTTACTGCACAGGGCATAAACTTGCACACATGGACACAAATATTATTTTCTAACCCATGATGGTATGCCGTTGCTTGTACATATAGTTCAAATTTGAATTACGGCCATTAAATGACTAGAAACTCACTTAATGTCTTAAAAAGGTCAAATGACCCCTAAAATTTTCCAAATTTTATCATGAAAGTTGTATTCATGCATGTTAATGGTAGAAAAAAAATTCAAGGCCATAAGAGGTAGCGACTGTCGGTTCGTCATCAAACATGCATATTGTTCCCTCTAGGAACCACGAGTCTTCTCGTGAGATGCTCCGATTTGTGAGAGGTGTGTGTCAAATCTTTCGACAAATAGGCCAATTTTTTTAGCACGGCATCTTGGTACCATTTCATGACATCAAGTAAGGTTTCATGTATTTTTGATCATTTTAGATTTTTTTGGAATTTAAAAGCCATGGTTCTCAATGTTTGTGTCCAATCCGTGACACCAATATGTTTGAAAATTCCTTCCAATTTACTGCACAAGGCATTAACTTGCACACAAGGACACAAATATGATTTTCCAACCCATGATGGTTTGCTGTTGCTTGTACAGGTAGTTCAAATTTGAATTACGGCCATTATATGGCTAGAAACTCACATAGTGTCTTAAAAAGGTCAAATGAACTCTAAAAATTTCCAAATTTTAACATGACAGTTGTATTAGTGGATGTTTACGGTACAAAAAATTTCAAGGCCATCCGAGAAAGCGACCGCCGGTTCGTCATCGAACATGCATTGCTCCCTCTCGGAACCACGAGTCTTCTCGTCAGATGCTCCGATTTGTGAGAGATGTGTGTCAAAACTTTCGTCAAACAGGCCAATTTTTTTACCATGGCATCTTGGTGCCATGCCATGACATCAAGCAAGGTTTCATGTATTTCTAATCATTTTTTATTTTTTTGGAATTTAAAAGCCATGGTACTCAATGTTTGTGTCCAAGCCATGACACCAATATGTTTGAAAATTCCTTCCAATTTACTGCACAGGACATTAACTTGCACACAAGGACACAAATATGATTTTTCAACCCATGATGGTTTTCTTTTGCATGCACATATAATTCTTTTATCATAACGTTTGTTTTTAGGAGGTGGGTTATCAAGATCAACATCAGGTTCTATTTCAACATCATTATCAGGTTCTTTATCATTATCTGGTTGAGCATCCACATGAGCATCATCATTATCATTATCATTATCATTATCATTAGGTGAATACTCATTACCAGATTGTGTTTCAGCATCAGAAATAGAAACATCATTATTATCCTCAGAGGGTTTTTCTACCTCAGGTTCACTAGAAGTATGCAAAGTCCTATCATTTTTCTTTTTCTTTTTCTTTTTAGATGGACTAGGTGCATCAACATTAATTCTTTGAGAGTCTTGTTCAATTCTTTTAGGGTGACCTTCAGGATAAAGTGGCTCCTGAGTCATTCTACCCCCTCTAGTCATTACTCTAACAGCATGATCATTCATATTGTTATTCATTTCATTGAGCAATTCACTTTGAGATTTAGCAACTTGTTCTAGTTGGGTTTGAACCATAGATGCATGTTTACCTACACCTTTGACATCATTAGCAATTCTAAACAACAAGTCACTCAAGCGATCAATCATGTAGGCGTTTCATTTCAATTGTTTCATAACATAAGCATTGAAATGATCTTGCTTAATAATATAATTGTCAAATTCATACAAGCATTGACTAGGAGGTTTATTGTAAGGAATATCACCTTCATCAAACTTTATAAGGGAATTTACCTCTACTACCTGTGGCGGTGTGTCAAGACCATGTGTTTCTTCAATAGGTGGTAGATTCTTAACATCTTCAGCTTTAATACCTTTTTCCTTCATACATTTCTTTACTTCTTGCATATCTTCAGGACTGAGAAATAAAATACCCCTCTTCTTCGGAGTGGGTTTAGGCGGTGGTTCAGGAAGTGTCCAATCATTATCATTCTTCAAGATATTATTCAATAGTTCCTCATCTTGTTCAATAGTCCGTTCCCTGAAAACACAACCAGCACAACTATCTAGGTAGTCCCTAGAAGCATCGGTTAGTCCATTATAGAAGATATCAAGTATTTCATTTTTCTTAAGAGGATGATCAGGCAAAGCATTAAGTAATTGGAGAAGCCTCCCCCAAGCTTGAGGGAGGCTCTCTTCTTCAATTTGCACAAAGTTAAATATTTCCTGTAAGGCAGCTTGTTTCTTATGAGCAGGAAAATATTTTTCAGAGAAATAATAAATCATATCCCGCGGACTACGCACACAACCAGGAGCAAGAGTATTATACCATATCTTAGCATCACCCTTTAACAAGAAAGGAAATAACTTAAGAATGTAGTAATAGCGAATTTTTTCCTCATGAGCGAATAGGTTGGCTATATCATTTAATTTAGTAAGATGTGCCACAACAGTTTCAGTTTCATAGCCATGGAAAGGATCAGATTCAACCAAAGTAATTAACTCAGGATCAACAGAGAATTCATAATCCTTATCAGTAACAAATATGCGAGAAGTAGCAAACTTAGGATCATATTTCGTTCTGTCCCTCATAGATTTTTCTTTCATTTCAACAAGCAATTTTATAACCTCATCTCTATCATTACAATTAAGAATGGCTATAGCCGTCTCCCTATCAAAGACATGTTCATCAGGTGATTCAACTCTAGTAAGAGAGCTAGGCATAATAGGTGAATCATAATTCTCAAGAGTTTCAACATTTTTAGCATTCTCAATTTCTTTAGCTTTAGCAAGTTGTTCATCAAGAAATTCACCAAGTGGTATAGTATTATCAAGCATAATACTAGCGTCATCAATAGTGTCATTCATAGCAGAAGTAGCATCATCAATAACTTGAGACATATCAGAATTAATAACGGGTGGTGGTGTTGCAAGCTTACTCAAAACAGAAGATGAATCAAGTGCAGAGCTAGATGACAGTTCCTTACCTCCCCTCGTCTTAGTGGGAACGATCTTGGTTCTATCATCCTTAAGATTCTTCATAGTGATCAAGAGATATAAATCCCAAGTGACTCAACAAATAGAGCTATGCTCCCCGCAACGGCGCCAGAAAAAGGTCTTGATAACCCACAAGTATAGGGGATCGTAATAGTTTTCGAGGGTAGAGTATTCAATCCAAATTTATTGATTCCACACAAGGGGAGCCAAAGAATATTTGCAAGTATTAGCAGTTCAGTTGTCAATTCAACCACACCTGGAGACTAAATATCTGCAGTAGAGTGATCAGTAGCACAGTAGTATAGTAGTTTGATAGCAATAGCAATAATAGTAACGGTGACAGTAGCAGCAATAGTTTTGTGGCAATTGTGACAGTAGTAGCAATAGTAGTAACTTGGCAAAGAATAATATGTGAAAAGCTCGTAGGCATTGGATCCGTGATGATAATTATGTTGGATGATATTCATCATGTAACAGTCATAACCTAGGGTGACACAGAACTAGCTCCAATTCATCAATGTAATGTAGGCATGTATTCCGTATATAGTCATACGTGCTTGCGATAAGAACTTGCATGACATCTTTTGTCCTACCCTCCCGTGGCAGCGGGGTCCATAAGGAAACTAAGGGATATTAAGGCCTCCTTTTAATAGAGAACTGGAACAAAGCATTAACACATAGTGAATACATGAACTCCTCAAACTACGGTAATCACCGGAAAGAATCCCAATTATTGTCACCTTGGGGTATGCGGATCATAACACGTAATATGTGCGTATAACTTGCAAGATAGGATCAAGAACATGAATATATTGATGAAAACACAAACGGACCAGATCTGAAATCATGGCACTCGGGCCCTAGTGACAAGCATTAAGCACGGCAAAGTCATAGCAACATCAATCTCAGAACATAGTGGATACTAGGGATAAAGCCCTAACAAAACTAACTCGATTACATGATAAATCTCATCCAACCCATCACCGTCCAGCAAGCCTACGAAAGAATTACTCACTCCCGGCGGTGAGCATCATGAAATTGGTGATGGAGGATGGTTGATGATGACGATGACGGAAGATCCCCCTCTCCGGAGCCCCGAACGGACTCCGGATCTGGCATCCCGATGAAGAACAGGAGGTGGCGGAGCCACGTGGGTCCCACAAGCCACCAGGGCGCGCCAGGGGGTGGCGCGCCCTGGTGCCTCGTGGGCAGCAGGTGGCCCCCCTCCAGTGGATCTTGGCTCTAGTATTTTTTATTTATTCCATAAAAAATCTCCAAAAAGTTTAGTCCAATTCCAAGAACTTTTATTTCTGCACAAAAAACAACACCATGGTAGTTCTGCTGAAAACAGCGTCTGTCCGGGTTAGTTTCATTCAAATCATGCAAATTAGAGTCCAAAACAAGAGCAAAAGTGTTTGGAAAAGTAGATACGACGGAGGCGTATCTGGCACTGGTGCCAAATGTAGCAAAAGTTGATTTGGCATTGGTTTTGGCCTACATAGTGGAGGGCCTTAGTGCTATTAGTTCTAAGTTATCAAATTTGTGCATGTACATACGTGTTAGTATTAATTTGATGTCATTCAAACACTGTCGTTGTGTTGTTGCAGTTATATTTAGCTTCCTCATAAAATGGTCAATTTGCTATTATACATGACTAAGAACTTGTAGCGTTGTTGTTGTTGTTAATTTTAGCTTGTGATGTTCCTGAATTTGGTTGTTGTCTCAGTAGCAATTAATTCATTTGCACATTGAACTTTTTGAGAAGATATGTCATAATTAATGTTTTTCTTCAGTTTTTCAAAATATGTATGTGGTGATTTTCTAAGTTGCTAGAAACCCATTTTTTCCTACAATTGTAACTGATTTAGTTTTAAATATTATAGGATGAACGGATGTGTTCTTGTTGGAAACGGTTGAAAAAACAAATTTTCGTGCATGCGCGCACCCAAGATCCATATGAAGATGCATAACGGATCGGGATCACGATTGTTACCGTCACCGAGTTGTAGCGGAAGAAGATCATGTCGTTGTAGATCGTACTTGGAGCCCCTCGAACCGTCGATGAACGATCCCGTGAACCGCCCACGAATAGTCCCTTGAACCGAAGACCGAAAGCACAACCTCTCTACTTGGTTGCAAGCGTGCAGCCTTGATGATCCGGCAGCGCTTCGCCGTACAGAGCTAATCGTCACCGGAGAATTAGAGGGTGGAGATTAGAACCACATTGGGCTTCTAATTATGAAGATTAGAGGAACTAGACCAAGCTCTAATTAGTCAACTAGGACCAACTAGAAGTAGGGCTAGATGAACTAGAGGAGGCTCCAAAACTAGTTTTTATAAAAGGTGAAAATCCTGGCCGAACAAGGGAGGAGGAGTTGGACTCCTCCCCCACTCTAATTCGCCCCCCCCCCCACGAGGAAGGGGGGTGCCAACTCCACTTGGGCCTTGGTGGCCCAAGTTTTCTTCCACCACTAGGCCTTTTAAGGCCCATTGATATTTAATTATTTATAAAATCCCTCTAACAAATACTAGGGCCTTTTATATATAATTCGACAGCCCCAGAAACATTTTCCACCTATATATTAATTATCAGTAATACTCGATTTTGCCCGATACTCTCTGAAACCCTTTCGGTGACCCCGAAACACTTCCGAATCCTCTCGAAACTATTTCAAATATTTATGAAACAATTCCACAGATATATTCTAATCACTCCCGTCCTACTAACACTCAGCAGATCATGATCGCCTTAAGCTTGTGACCCCGTAGGTTCCGTAACTCATAGACATGAACGAAACCCGTTCATTGAATGACCGATAGCGGAACCGTGGACATCCATATCGATCCCTATGAGAACACGAATGATATTCGAGTGAACCTTTGGTTATCATGTGGTGTTCCCTTTGTTTCGCGATACTTCACAAAACCCGGGAAGCATTGGTATCCTTCTGAGTCATCACATGCTGACTATACCGTTATCCTCGTTACCAGTTTTGTTCTTCTTTCTCGTTATCGTGTTCCGGCATCCCGGTGACGAAGTCACCTATGTCTGGCCAGACGATGATGGATGCCGTCAGACCGAGAGGGCCCTAAGAATATCTCTCCATCGTTGGAGGAGCAAATCCCACTCTCGAGATATCTAGTCCCTTGTCAAACTTTCCGATGAACCTGTAAGTTGTCATTATGATCACCGTGTTATAGGTGATGTCTGAGCAACCCCTAAGCTCACCGTACGGTTAGAAGTGACTACGATACTCTCATGGTCTAAGGAGCGAAATCACATGTTAACACTCTGTGTTAGTACAGTTGATTACAGACGATATTATCTCAATTCATAACAAACAAGTTTGGGTCGATTCAATATGATCGTTCTTCCAACGTCATAATCTCAATGTTGTTTTAGGACTATCATTACACTTAACGATATCCTAAGATCCAGAAAACGTGATCACCAACAACACTTGAGCTAGTCTTAGAGGCGAGACTAGGAACCTTTATTTTATCCATTTATCATTTCACACGTGCATATGAGTTTTCCACTGAATCACATATACCAGGATCATAGCAGTTATAGCATGAAATATAAACACTTAATTATGAATATGGAAATATAATAATACAATATTATTGCCTCTAGGGCATATTTCCAACAGTCCCCCACTTGTATTAGAGTCAATAATCTAGTTAGCTCTTTTAACTTTTACACCAATGGCAATCCGGTGTTAGTCCATGCTTTGCTTGTGGTATAGACTTCGTCCTATCGAATCTGACAATCTTCATATCCGTATGTATCATTTGCATTTCAATGCATCTGTCATGCTTTCACATAAATTCATAATTTGTGTGAAATTGGCTCTATATGTGTTGAATCACTAGCATGACTTACAATTCCTTAAACTAAGCTATGGAACCACTATTAAGATCAGTGTTCCATTTGCACAATCATCTAGAAATCATACCAAGCTCATAAATGAACTTTTGATTCATCTCCCTCTATTGTTACTTCTAAAATGACAATATACTCTGCCTTCTATTGTAGAATTCACCACGGTAATCTTTTGGACCAATTCCAACTTATTGTGCCACCATAAATTGAAATCGAAAATCTCTTAGAGCATCAATGAAGTTTTTATTGAAGTACTACTTACAACGAGCATGTATTGATGTACTCCTTACAAAAATCTCTTCATGTTCTTCGCATGCGAGACGCATGTCATTAGTATTTAACAACATTTTACTGTTGTCCTAAGATCTACAATTTGATCATTCTGGTAACTTTACTCACAACTTACTTGAAGTACTGGATATATCTGGTTGTGTACATACCATGGAATTAATACAAGTGTGATTGAAATCATGTATTTCTCTCATTAGTATTTCAGAATACTGACACTTTCTTAAAACTCTTTCCATGTGACTTTGTCAAGAATCTTCTTGGCGTTTTTCTTACTAAACTGCTTTAGTATTATGTCAATATGTATTTTGGCTAAGCCCGTTTAGACACTACTATCTCCTTGGATCATTATGCCTAATACCAGGACTATATAATGCCTACTTACTTTACTGAAAAATTAGTTTCAATAAAGTCTTAATCTGTGTCAAGAAATTTCCAATCAACAATATGTCATGCACATAGTATTTAGAAATATTATCATGATCCCACTTACTTTCTTGTAAATACAAGCATCTTCTCTTCCCTCAACGAAATCAAAATATTTGACCATTTCATCAGGACGAAGATTCCAACTCCAGTATGCTTGCTTCAGATTTGCACATTTACTAGCATCCTCTAAATCGACAAAATTACCTTGGACAATATCAAATATACAACCTTGGTTCTATTTCCATGTCATGGGAATCATTTTGACATCCATCTGTTATATCTCATAACTGAAATATTTAGTAATTGCTAGTTTAATCCGAACTGAATTTAAGTATTATTATGATAAGACAATCTCGTCATAATCAATTCCCTGATCTTGTCATAAACTTTTTGCAACAAGTCAAGCATTATAAAACATTTTTAGCTTTGTCAATCTATAGATCCATCACCACACTTTAGAATTTAGGTCTTTCAGAGGGTCCATCAAGTTCTAAACTTGAATTATGTGTATGCATACTTGATGACCCACAAGTATAGGGGATCAATCGTAGTCCTTTCGATAAATAAGAGTGTCGAACCAAACATGGAGCAGAAGGAAATGATAAGCGTTTTACAGCAAGGTGTTTTCTGCAAGCACTGAAAATAGCGGTAACCGATAGTATTGTAGCAAGATAATTTGTAATGAGTAGCAAATAACAATAGTAACAAAGTGCAGCAAGGTGGCCCAATCCTTTTTATAGCAAAGGACAAGCCAGAACGGTCTCTTATATAAAGCAAGGCGTTCTCGAGGATACATGGGAATTCTCATCTAGTCACTTTCATCATGTTTATTTGATTCGCATTTGCTACTTTGATAATTTGATATGTGGGTGGACCGGTGCTAGGGGGCTATTCTTACTTGAACAAGCAACCCTCTTTTGATTACCCCCTCCCGCAAGCATCCGCAACTACGAAAGAAGAATTAAGATAAATCTAAACATAGCATGAAACATATGGATCCAAATCAGCCCCTTACGGAATAATGCATAAACTAGGGTTTAAGCTTCGGTCACTCTAGCAGCCCACCGTCTACTTATTATTCCACAATGCCTTCCCTTAGACCCAAGTATGGTGAAGTGTCATGTAGTCGACGTTCACATGACACCACTAAAGGAAGCAACAACATACATATCATCAAAATATCGAATGAATACCAAATTCACATGATTACTTATAACAAGACTTCTCCCATGTCCTCAAGAACAAAAGTAACTACTCACAAATCATGTTCATGTTCAAGATCAGAGGGGTATTGAATATCATTAAGAATCTAAACATATAATCTTCCACCAAATAAACCAACTAGCATCAACTACAAGATGTAATCAACACTACTAGCAACCCACAGGTACCAATCTGAGGTTTTAAGACAAAGATTGAATACAAGAGAAGAACTAGGGTTTGAGATGAGATGGTGCTGGTGTAGATGTTGATGAAGATTGGTCCTCCCATGAAGAGAGGATCGTTGGTGATGTCGATGGCTTCGATTTCCCCCTCCCGGAGGGAAGTATCCCCAGCGGAATCGCTCCGCCGGAGGGCAAAAGTGCTCCTGCCCAAGTTCCGCCTCGAGACGGCGGCGCTTCGTCCCGAAAATCTTCTTCTTAATTTTTTTAGGGAAAAAGACCTTATATTGCAGAAGGAGGGGGCCAGAGGCCAGCTGTGGGCCCCACAAGGCATTTTGGCGCGCCCTAGGGGGGTCGCGCCATGTTGCCTTGTGGGCAGCTGGTGCGTCCCCTCTGCAATTTCTTTTCTCCAGTATTTTTTTATATATTCAATAAAAATCTCCATAAAATTTGAAGTCATTTGGAGCTCTGTAGAATAGGTATCTCTGATGTAGATATTTTAGGTCCAGAATTCCAGCTGCCGGTATTCTCCCTCTTCATATAAATCTTGCAAATTAAGAGAGAAAAGGCATAAAAATTGCATCATAAAGTGAAATAATGACCAAATACATTATAAATAACAGTAGGGAATCATGATGCAAATTGGACGTATCAACTCCTGATACGTCTCCAACGTATCTATAATTTTAGATTGTTCCATGCTATTATAGTATCAATCTTGGATGTTTTTATATGCAATTATATATCATTTTTTGGGACTAAACTATTAACCTAGTGCCCAGTGCCAGTTGCTGTTTTCTGCTTGTTTTTGGCTTTTCAGAAAATCAGTACCAAACGAAGTCCAAATGCCACGAAACTTTTTGGAGATTTTTTTCTGGACAAAAGAGACCTTGGAAGCTTCGGGAGGAGGCCAGAAGCCTCACGGAGGCTTCACAAGGCAACAGGGCGCGGCCCAGTGGGGCGCGCCGTGTTGCCTTGTGGGGCCCACGTGGCTCCGTTTGACCTAATTCCACTTCTATAAATTCTCAAAAATTGGGAAACCAATAGAGAGCCAGAAGAGAAAACCTTTCCACCGTCGCAAGCCTCTGTTCTTCCGCGATCCCATCTGGAGGCCTATTTCGGTACTCTGCCGGTGGGGGAATCGATCACGGAGGGCTTCTACATCAACCTTGCTGCCCTTCCGATGATGTGTGAGTAGTTTACCACGGACCTACGGGTCCATAGCTAGTAGCTAGACGGCTTGTTCTCTCTTTGATCTTCAATACCATGTTCTCGTTGATGTTCTTGGAGTTCTATCCGGTGTAATGTTCTTTTGCGGTGTGTTTGTTGGGATCCGATGAATTCTGAGTTTATGATCAGATTATTCATGAGAAATATTTGAGTCTTCTCTGAACTATTTTATGCATGATTAAATATAGCTTTGGATTTCTCTCCGATCTATCGATTTGGTTTGGCCTACTAGATTGATTTATCTTGCAATGGGAGAGGTGCTTTGTGATGGGTTCATTCTTGCGGTGCTCAATCCCAGTGACAGAAGGGGACATGACATGTATTTGTATTGTTGCCATTAAGGATAAAAAGATGGGGTTTATTCCTATTGCTTGAATTTGTTTCTCTACATCATGTCATCTTGTTTAAGGCGTTACTCTATTTTTTAACTTAATACTCTAGATGCATGCTGGATAGCGGTCGATGAGTGGAGTAATAGTAGTAGATGCAGGCAGGAGTCGGTCTACTTGTCTCGGACGTGATGCCTATATACATGATCATTGCCATGAATCCATCATAATTATTTTCTTTTCTATCAATTTCCCAACAGTAATTTGTTTACCCACCGTATGTTTCTGTGCTCGAGAGAGAAGCCTCTAGTGAAAACTATGGCCCCCGGGTCTATTTTTATCATTTTAAAAACCTAAAAATACCTCGCTGCAATTTATTTAATTTTATTTCTATTGGTATTGTAGTTTATCTATTTATCTCTATCAGACAATCCTTGCTAGTAACCGCTAATAGGATTGACAACCCTCTTATTCGCGTTGGGTGCAAGTGTTTGCTTTTTTGTGTGTAGGTGCTGTTCACTGGATCTTGCTTGGTTCTCCTACTGGATTGATAACCTTGGTTCTTAACTGAGGAAAATACTTATCTCTACTGTACTGCATCATCCTCTCCTCTTCGGGGAAATACCAACACAGACTACAAGTAGCAGGAAGAATTTCTGGCGCCGTTGCCGGGGAGACATCATCAAAATCTATCAAGTACCTTCGCACAAAGTATCAATCACTTGCATTTATTTTATTTGCCTTTTATTTGCATTTGCCTCTCGTTTTCATCTCCCCGACTTCTAATTTTTATTTACAAAAACACAAAAAAAATATTTGCTTGTTTGCTAGTTTGCTTTCTTTGTCGCGATGTCTCAGGAAAATACAAAATTGTGTGACTTTTCCAATACTTATAATAATGATTTTATTAGTCCTCGTATTGCTCCTCCCGCCACTAGTGCGGAGTCGTGTGACATTAATGCTGCCTTGTTTAATCTTGTTATGAAAGAATAATTTTCTGGTGGTCCTAATGAAGATGCTGTATCCCATCTAAATACTTTCGTTGAACTTTGTGATATGCAAAAGAAGAAAGATGTGGATAATGATATTTTCAATTAAAATTATTTCCATTCTCACTACGAGATCGTGCTAAAACTTGGTTTTCATCCTTGCCTAGAAATAGTATTGATTCTTGGGATAAGTGTAAGGATGCTTTTATTACCAAGTATTTTCCTCCCGCTGAGATTATTTCTTTAAGAAATCAAATTATGAATTTTAAGCAAATTGAGCATGAACATGTTGCACATTCTTGGGAGAGAATAAAATTAATGATAAGAAATGGCCCAACACATGGTTTGAATTTATGGATGATCATACAAAAAATTTATGCGGGACTAAACTTTCTCTCTTGAAATTTGCTAGACTCCGCCGCAGGCGGTACTTTTATGGAAAATACATTAGGAGAAGCTACAAAACTTCTTGATAATATTATGGCAAATTATTCGCAATGGCACACCGAAAGAACTCCAACTGGTAAGAAGGTAAATTATGTTGAAGAAATTAATACTTTGAGTGATAAGATGGATGCTCTATTGAAATTGGTTGCTAGTAAAAATGCTCATATTGATCCTAATGATGTGCCATTGTCTACTTTTATTGAGCAAAATAATGATGCTATTGATGTGAATTTTGTCTCAAGAAATAATTTCAACAACAATGCTTATAGGGGTAATTTCAATGCTAGACCGTTTCCTAGAAATTCCTCTAATAATTATGGCAATCCTTATGGTAATTCTTATATAAATAATAATAGGATTCCCTTTGATCTAGAAAGTAATATTAAAGAATTTATTAGTTCTCAAAATAATTTCAATGCTATGATAGAAGAAAAATTGAATAGAGTTGATGAATTGGCTAGGAACATGGATAGAATTGCTCATGATGTGGAAAATCTCAAGACTAAAATTTTGCCATCCAAGCATGATATAAATGAGTCTATTAAAGCTATCTATTTCTCCATTAATGAAAGTAAAGAAAGGACCGCTAGGTTGAGAGCTAAGCGAGAATTTCTAGAAAAAGCGATTCCACCCGGTTTCTATCGTAGTAATGATGAAGATATTAAAATGATTGGTGTCACTCCTATTGAATCATTATTTAGTAACATAAAACTTGATGAAAAAGGGGCTAGAGAAGAGTTAACTTTAGATTGAAGGAGTCCCACTTGCTTGGAGGGTGATAATCTTGATCATAAAAATGAAAAAAGTGGGTTTGGAGAGGTCAAAAATTTAAATAGTAATGCACCCACTACTTTGGATTACAAGGATTTTAATTATGATAGTTGTTCTTTAATTGAGTGTATTTCCTTGTTGCAATCCATGATTCATTCACCAAATGCATATGAACAAAATAAAGCTTTCGCTAAACATATCGTAGAAGCCATGATGAAAGCACATGAAGAAAAGCTTGAGTTGGAAGTATAAATTCCTAGAAAATTACAAGATGAATGGGAACCTACTATTAAAGTCAAAATTAAAGATTATGAATGTAATGCTCTTTGTGATCTTGGTGCTAGCGTTTCTACTAAACCAAAGTCTTTGTGTGATGTGCTAGGTCTGACCGACATGGATCCTTGTTCCCTTAATTTGCATCTTGCGGATTCCACTATTAAAAAGCCATTGGGTAGAAGAAATGATGTGCTTATTCTTGAAAATAGAAATTATGTGCCCGTGGAATTTATTGTTCTTGACATTGAATGCAATCCTTCTTGCCCCATAATACTTGGTAGGCCTTTTCTTCGAACAATTGGTGCTATTTTTGATATGAAATAAGGTAATATAAGATTTCAATTTCCACTTAAGAAAGGGATGGAACACTTCCCTACAAAAATAATTAAAGCACCTTATGAATCCATTATGAGGGCCACTTATGGAATTAACTTGAAGGATGACAACACTTGAAACTATGCATTATGCCTAGCTAGGGGCATAAAACAATAGCGCTTGTTGGGAGGCAACCCAATGAATAAAATAAATTTTTGCTTTTACCTTCTGTTTTTGAATGTTTGCACAATTATATCTTCTGATATGATTGTATTTTTATGTTTTAATTAGTGTTTGTGCCAAGTAATGCCTTTGGGATGATTTGGAAGATAGTATGATAGATGTTGTTTGAAAACAGAAATTTTTTCGTCCAGTGCTGGAATTTTGGATTGTTGCTGGAGCGTGATAACCTTCTGAATGTTTCACACAGTATTTATATATGAATTTCCCACGTTTTCCTAATTTTTCAGAATTTTTGGAGTTACAGAAGTATGAGCATAATTCCGATCTTTACAGACTGTTCTGTTTGACAGATTCTGTTTTTGCTGCATAGTTTGCTTATTTTGATGAATCTATGGATCGTATCGGTGGGTATGAGTCATGGAGAAGTTGGAGTACAGTAGCATTATGCCAATATTAAATATGAATCAATTTATAACAGTACCTAAAGTTTAAGATTTGTTTGTTATACTAATGGATCTCACGAGGTTTCTGTTGAGTTTTGTGTGCTGAAGTTTTCAAGTTTCGGGTGAGACTACGATGGATAAAGGAATAAGGAGCGGCAAGAGCCTAATCTTGGGGATTCCCAAGGCACCCCAAGGTAATATTTAAGGAAGACTCAAGCGTCTAAGCTTGGGGATGCCCCGGAAGGCATCCCCTCTTTCGTCTACAATCTATCGGTAACTCACTTGGAGCTATATTTTTATTCATCACATGATATGTGTTTTACTTGGAGCGTCTTGTGATATAGTTTGTTTGCTTTTGTTTGCTTTTTTTTGTCACAATTATCTTTGCTGAACACACCTTTTTGAGAGGGACACACATTATTCGTGATTTTTTAGAATACTCTATGTGCTTCACTTATATCTTTTCAGCTAGGCAGTTGCTCTAGTGCTTCACTTATATCTTTTAGAGCACGGCGGTGGTTATATTTTAAAGAAATAGTTGCACTCTCATGCTTCAATGATATATTTTTGAGAGTCTCATGATAGAAATGGTAATATGCACGTGTTATTAATTTGGTCTTGATATGATAGGTATTCAAGAGGGATATAATAAAAACTTTCATGTAGATCACTGAATATGATAAATTTGATTCCTTGCAATAGTTTTGCGATATTAAGATGGTAATATGGGGGAGGTACTAGTAGATGATTGTGGTTTAGTAAGAATAATTGTGTTAAGGTTTGTGATTCCCGAAGCATGCACGTATGATCTGTCGTTATGCTAAGAAGTTGGAGCATGATTTATTATTGATTGTCTACCTTATGAGTGGCGGTCGCGGACGAGCGATGGACCTTGTCCTACCAATCTATCCCTCTAGGGGCATGCGTAGTAGTACTTTGCTTTGAGGGCTAATAAACTTTCGCAATAAGGATGTGAGTTCTTTATGACTAATGTGAGTCCATGGATTATACGCATTCTTACCTTTCCGCAATTTGCTAGCCTCTTCGGTACCGTGCATTGCCCTTTCTCACATCGAGAGTTGGTGCAAACTTCGCCGGTGCATCCAAACCCCGTGATATGATATGCTCTATCACATATAAGCCTCCTTATGTCTTCCTCAAAACAGCCACCATACCTACCTATCATGGCATTTCCATAGCCATTCCGAGATATATTGCCATGCAACTTCCATCGTTCCATTTTTATGACATACATCATCATTGTCATATTGCTTAGCATGATCATATAGCTGACATAGTATTTGTGGCTCAGCCACCGTTCATCATTTTTATACATGTTACGCTAGCATCGTTGCACATCCTCGTACACTGCCAGAGGCATTCATATAGAGTCATATTTTTGTTCTCGTATCGAGTTGTAATGTTGAGTTGTAAGTAAATAGAAGTGTGATGATCATCATTATTAGAGCATTGTCCCAGTGAGGAAAGAATGGTGGAGACTAATGAGTCCTCAAAAAAGTGGGGATGAGGTCCATGAGACCGTTCTAAAAAAAGAGGCAAAAATGAGCCATGAAAAAAAATGAGAGAAAAAGAGAGAAGGGGCAATGTTACTATCCTTTTTCCACACTTGTGCTTCAGAGTAGCACCATGTCTTTCATATAGAGAGTCTCCTATTTTGTCACTTTCATATACAAGTGGGAATTTTTCATTATAGAACTTGGCTTGTATATTCCGTTGATGGGTTTCCTGAAATGCCCAAGGTCTTCATGAGCAAGCAAGTTGGATGCACACCCACTTAGCTTTCATGTTGAGCTTTCATACACTTATAGCTCTTAGTGCATCCGTTGCATGGCAATCCCTACTCCTTGCATTGACATCAATTGATGGGCATCTCCATAGCCCGTTGATTAACCTCGTCGATGTGAGACTATCTTCTTATTTTTGACTTCTCTTATTTATCCCTACCACCACATTCTATTCCACCCATAGTGCTATATCCATGGCTTGCGCTCATGTATTGAGTGGGAGTTGAAAAATCTGAAGCGCGTTAAAAAGTATGAACCAATTGCTCGGCTTGTCATCAGGGTAGTGCATGACAGGATTATATGATTTTGTAGGGATAACGTTCTTTAGCATTTTTTTTTGAAAGGCATGATTATTTATTAGTATGCCTGAGTACTGATGTCTTTATATCAAATTATAGACTATTGCTTTGAATCATTTTGATCTTATTATTCATACCGTAAGAGAGAGATTACATGATGAAACATGATAGGTAGCATTCCACATCAAAAATTCTGTTTTTATCATTTACCTACTCGAGGATGAGCATGAATTAAGCTTGGGGACGCTTGATACGTCTCCAACGTATCTATAATTTTTGATTGTTACATGCTATTATAGTATCAATCTAGGATGTTTTCATATGCAACTATATGCAATTATATATCATTTTTTGGGACTAACCTATTAACCTAGTGCCCAGTGCCAGTTGCTGTTTTCTGCTTGTTTTTGGCATTTCAGAGAATCAGTACGAAACGAAGTCCAAATGCCACGAATCTTTTTGGAGATTTTTTCTGGACAAAAGAGACCTTGGAAGTTTCGGGAGGAGGACAGAAGCCTCACGGAGGCTTCACAAGGCAACAGGGCGTGGCCCAGGGGGGGCGCGCCGTGTTGCCTTGTGGGGCCCACGTGGCTCCGTTTGACCTAATTCCACTTCTATAAATTCTCAAATATTGGGAAACCAACAGAGAGCCAGAAGAGAAAACCTTTCCGCCACCGCAAGCCTCTGTTCTTCCGCGATCCCATCTGGAGGCCTTTTCCGGTACTCTGCCGGAGGGGGAATCGATCACGGAGGGCTTCTACATCAACCTTGCTGCCCTTCCGATGATGTGTGAGTAGTTTACCACAGACCTATGGGTCCATAGCTAGTAGATAGATGGGTTCTTCTCTCTCTTTGATCTTCAATACCATGTTCTCCTTGATGTTCTTGGAGTTCTATCCGATGTAATCTTCTTTTACGGTGTGTTTGTTGGGATGCGATGAATTGTGAATTTATGATCAGATTATTCATGAGAAATATTTGAGTCTTCTCGGAACTCTTTTATGCATGATTAAATATAGCTTTGTATTTCTCCCCGATCTATCAATTTGGTTTGGCCTACTAGCTTGATTTATCTTGCAATGGGAGAGGTGCTTTGTGATGGGTTCAATCTTGTGGTGCTCAATCCCAGTGACAGAAGGGGAGATGACACGTATTTGTATTGTTGCCATTAAGGATAAAAAGATGGAGTTTACTCATATTGCTTGAATTTGCTTCTCTACATCATGTCATCTTGCTTAAGGCGTTACTCTGTTTTTTAACTTAATACTCTAGATGCATGATGGATAGCAGTCGATGAGTGGAGTAATAGTAGTAGATGCAGGCAGGAGTCGGTCTACTTGTCTCGGACGTGATGCCTATATACATGATCATTGCCATGAATCCGTCATAATTATTTGCTTTTCTATCAATTGCCCAACAGTAATTTGTTTACCCACCGTATGTTTCTGTGCTCGAGAGAAAAGCCTCTAGTGAAAACTATGGCCCCGAGTCTATCTTTATCATATTAAAAACCTAAAAATACCTCGCTGCAATTTATTTACTTTTACTACTATTATTATTTTAGTTTATCTATTTATCTCTATCAGACTTAATCCTTGCAAGTAACCGCTTAGAGGATTGAGAACCCTCTTATTCGCGTTGGGTGCAAGTGTTTGCTTTTCTATGTGTAGGTGCTGTTCACTGGATCTTGCTTGGTTCTCCTACTAGATTGATAACCTTGGTTCTTAACTGAGGGAAATACTTATGTCTTCTATACTGCATCATCCTCTCCTCTTCGGGGAAATACCAACGCAGACTACAAGTAGCAACTCCCCCAAGCTTAGACCTCGCTTGTCCTCAAGCGAAAGCCGAAATCGATAATCATGACCACATGTTTAGAGAGAGAGAGGTGTTGATAAAATAAAATACGGACATGATAGCATCATGATTAATTTCATAACAGCAATATATCATCATAAAGCCTCCTATGGACAAGTAATAATTCATCACAATATTGAAGTATAAAGCATAAACTTTCTTGAAAACTAACAAACTATGTTCTCGGTCACCGAAACAATTACAATTCATCATATTTTCAGGAAGAGTCTATGGAAGAGCTTTTTGTTTTAGCAAGTTCACATACTCAACTATCATTTAGTCTTCTGTGATTGCTGACACTCACGGCTAATTTTTATGGAGCAAAAGCTTCAATCACACACATAGAAAGATGGGGGTTTATAATTTCACCTCCCAACAAATTTACCTCAAGGGTAATGTCAACAATAATAACTCATGATCACTTACATCCAACTGGATATATATGCCTAGATCTTTCCCCACCACATGGTGCTTGCAAAGAGAGAAAATATAAACGGAAAAGAGAAGAATACTATTGACTCTTGCATAAAGTAAATACAGAAAAGTAAATGATAGGCCCTTCGCAGAGGGAAGCAGAGGTTGTCATGCCCTTTTTATTTTTGGATGTGCAAACTCTTAATGTAAAGGAATGTCACTTTATATTGCCCCTTGTGATAGCAACCTTTATTATGCAGTCTGTCGCTTTTATTTCTACACCATCACAAGATCGTACAAAGCTTATTTTCCCTTACAATAAAAGTTCATACATATTTAGGGGCAATTTTTATTGCTTTGTGCACCGATGACATCTTACTTGAAGGATCTTATTCAATCCATAGGTAGATATAGTGGACTCTCATGACATGAAACTGCTTAGTGCGGATTTTTTGGCTAGCAAAAGATAGTGAGCAAACACCACATGTTAGAGGATCTAAGACAATATAAATTCTATGTGAATATAAACACACATAACTCATTACGTTGTCTTCCTTGTCCAACATCAACTATTTGGCATAGGATATTTAATGGGGGCTCACAATCATAAAAGATATCCAAGATAGTATATTTATATGTGAATCCTCTCTTCCTTTATTAACTTTTTCATGAAATGCATAAATGACCAATGCTATGTTTGTTAACTTCCAATAAATTTTATCAACTATACTTTTCTTCACGTAAAGTCATTCATCCCCAAGAAATTAGCATATGATCTTTTCATTCTTTTATTACTTAGAATGAAACATAAAAGTAAAGAAGCAAAACTCAAACTACTCTTTATTATATAACTCACACACAATTACATAGATAGATAGATCACGAAAACAAGCACTCGAAACTAGATCATACTAAAACTTTATTATTCTAAATCACGAAATAACTAAGGATCGAGCTAAGATGGATAATGATGAAAACTGATGGTGATACGATACCGGGGCACCTCCCCCAAGCTTGGAACAAGCCAAGGGTGGTGCCCATACCCATTTACTCAAGTGTGATGGTGGTGATGAAGTAGTGGGCTTGTCCTCTGTCTTCCACGGCATAGGCTCTCTATCATAAAAGGATGAACGTGTTTCCGGAGTCCTGAAACTTGCAGCTAAACTCATACCTTTAAACTTGGCTTCATACTCAAAATTCTGGTTTTGTAAGTCATAAATTTGGGCCTGAAGATGATCCATCCGGTCATTCAGCTTGAAGATGATGTTCCCAATATCCTTGCTATCCACTCTGTGCTCACAGATGAATTTTGTGATCATGGAGTGATTGGCGTTGAGTCCGCGCCCACCATCCCCTGGCACTTGAAGATCTCCTGTTCCACTACTTCGAGCTTGGCCTTCTCGCACCCGGTCTTCTTAGGTCCTTGAACGTCATGGATGTGGAGCACCCCCTCACGCATCTCAATGGCCTGACGGTGCTTCATGACCTCTGGTAGGTACGGGTTGATGAACTTCTCGTAGAACTTGTCCTTGGACGAGCTTGGGAGCGCCATGGCGACCTAGATCTGTCAGAAAAACAACCCGAAACAAGAACAGAGGAGAAACTTGCGATGCGGTGTTCAAAACATACGGGAGTATATATAAAGAATTTTTAACTTGCAAAACAAACATACGAGAGGAAAACAGAGTCGGGAGGGCACACGAGGGGCCCACAAGGCAACACGGCATGCCCCAGGGGGGGTCACGCCCTGTTGCCTTGTGACCTCCTCGTGGGTCCCCTCGGCTATTTCTTATTTTTGTAGTTTTTTCTAATATTCCAAAATGGACAGAAATAATTTTTATGGAATTTTTGGAGTCGGTTTACTCACCGTATCACATACCTACCCCTTTTCAGGATTCTGGAGCGTTCCGGAAGGACTCTTTGATGTGTTCCTCCGGTGTCATTGTTTGAATAATATTAGATTGAACATCAATGGGCGTACCTGAGATATAATGCTTAATTCTTTGACCATTAACCACTCTCGGATTAGTGCCCTCGGAGTTGTCGATTTTGATAGCTCCAGAGCGATAAACTTCGTCGATAATATATGGCCCTTCCCATTTAGATAGGAGTTTTCCTGCAAAGAATCTGAGACGAGAGTTGTACAATAGAACATGCTCACCCACTTTAAATTCCCGTTTTTGGATTCTTTTATCAAGCCATCTTTTAACTTTTTCTTTAAATAACTTGGCATTTTCATAGGCTTGGGTTCTCCATTCATCTAAAGAGCTAATGTCAAACAACCTATTTTCACCGGCAAGTTTGAAATCATAATTAAGTTCTTTAATTGCCCAATATGCCTTATGTTCTAGTTCAAGAGGTAAATGACATGCTTTTCCATAGACCATTTTATATGGAGACATACCCATAGGATTTTTATAAGCAGTTCTGTAAGCCCATAATGAATCATCAAGTTTCTTAGACCAATTATTCCTGGATCTATTAACGGACTTTTGCAAAATTAACTTTATTTCTCTATTACTCAATTTGACTTGTCCGCTAGATTGAGGATGATAAGTGGATGCAACTCTATGGTTAACATCATATTTAGCAAGAAGTTTACGGAAAGCACCATGAATAAAATGTGAACCACCATCAGTCATCAAGTATCTAGGGACTCCAAACCTAGGGAATATAACTTCTTTAAGCATTTTAATAGATGTGTGGTGATCAGCACTACTAGTTGGAATAGCTTCTACCCACTTAGTAACATAATCAACAGCAACAAGAATATGTGTATACCCGTTAGATTTAGGAAAAGGTCCCATATAATCAAAACCCCAAACATCAAATGGTTCAATAACAAGTGAATAATTCATAGGCATTTCCTGACGTCTACCAATATTATCAATTCTTTTACATTCATCACAAGAGAGGACAAACTTACGTGCATCTTTGAAAAGAGTAGGCCAATAAAAACCAGACTGTAATACATTATGTCCAGTTCTGTCTCCCGCATGGTGTCCTCCGTATGCCTCGGAGTGACACTTCCGAAGGATTTGTTCCTGTTCATGCTCAGGTACACAGCGCCTAATAATACCATCTACTCCTTTATATAAATGTGGGTCATCCCAAAAGTAATGTCTTCAATCAAAGAAGAAGTTTTTCTTTTGTTGGTAGGTAAAACTAGGTGGAATATATTTAGCAACAATGTAATTAGCGCAGTCTACATACCAAGGACTAGTGCGAGAAGCATTTACCACAACTAATTTCTCATCATGAAAATTATCATTAATAGGTAGTGGGTCATCAAGTACATTTTCCATCCTAGACAAATTATCCGCTACTGGATTTTCAACTCCTTTTCTATCAACAATATGCAAATCAAATTCTTCTAATAAAAGTACCCACTTAATAAGTCTAGGTTTAGCATCTTTCTTTTCCATAAGATATTTAATAGCAGCATGATCAGTGTGAACAGTTACTTTCGAATCAACAATGTAAGATCTGAACTTATCACATGCAAACACGACTGCTAAAAATTCTTTCTCGATAGTAGCCTAATTTCTTTGAGCACTGTCTAGAGTTTTACTAGCATAATGAATAACATTTAAATTCTTATCAACTCTTTGCCCTAGAACAGCACCAACATCATAATCACTAGCATCACACATAATTTCAAAGGGTAGGTTCCAATCAGGTGGTTGAACAACAGGTGCAGATTCTTAAGTATTTCAAAGGCTTCTACGCAATAATCATCAAAAACAAATGGAACATCTTTTTGTAAGAGATTAGTAAGAGACCTAGAAATTTTAGAGAAGTCTTTTATAAACCTTCGATAGAAACCAGCATGACCTAGGAAACTTCTTATACCTTTGATATCTTTAGGACATGGCATTTTCTCAATTGCATCAACTTTAGCTTTGTCTACTTCGATACCTCTTTCAGAAATTTTATGCCCAAGGACTATACCTTCGTTTACCATAAAGTGGCACTTCTCCCAATTCAAGACGAGATTAGTTTCTTCACATCTCTACAAAACTCGATCAAGGTTGCTTAAGCAATCATCAAAAGAGGTTCCGTAAACGAAAAAATCATCCATGAATATCTCAACAATCTTTTCACAAAAGTCAGATAATATAGCAATCATACATCTTTGAAAGGTAGCAGGTGCATTACATAAACCAAAAGGCATACGACGGTAAGCATAAGTTCCAAAAGGACAAGTAAAAGTGGTTTTCTCTTGATCTTCTTTTGATACATGTATTTGAGAGAAACCAGAATAATCATCTAGGAAACAAAAGTGTGTATGCTTAGATAATCTTTCTAGAATTTGATCAATAAAAGGCAAGGGGTAATGATCTTTCCTAGTAGCTTTATTTAATTTCCCGAAATCAATTACCATCCTATAACCTGTTAGAGTTCTTTGTGGGATAAGTTCATTTTTATCATTATGAATAATAGTAATGCCTTCTTTCTTAGGGACACAATGAACATGACTTACCCATCTACTATCAGCTATAGGATAAATTATACCTACTTCCAGAAGCTTTAATATTTCAGTTCTTACCACATCCTTCATCTTGGGATTCAAACGTCGTTGATGATCAACAACCGGTTTAGCATCTGGCTCCATATTAATCTTGTGCTGACATAAAGTGGGACTAATGCCCTTAAGATCATCAAGAGTATATCCAATAGCAGCACGGTGCTTCCTCAGACTTTTAAGTAATCTCTTTTCTTCATGCTCTGAAAGGTTAGCACTAATAATAACATGACAGATCTTCTTTTCATCCAGATAAGCATACTTAAGTGTATCAGGTAATTTCTTTAATTCAAACACAGGATCACTCTTTGGTGGAAGAGGATCTCCCAAAGTTTCAACAGGCAAATTATGTTTAAGAATATGTGCTTGTTTAAAGAATATCTCGTCCATTTCATTTCATTCATTCATATGCATATCATTTTCATGGTCTAACAGGTTTTGTTCTAAATGATCAATAGGAGGCATAACAATAGAAGCAAGACCAATAATTTCATCTTTATTAGGTAATTCTTTATCATGAGGTTGTCTACGAAACTTAGAGAAATTAAACTCATGAGATACATCACCAAAATTAACTCTGACAATTTCTTTATTGCAATCAATCTTAGCATTAACCGTATTCAAGAAAGGTCTACCAAATATAATGGGAAAAAATCATCTTGTGGTGATCCAAGAACAAGAAAATCAGTAGGGTATTTGATCTTACCACACAAGACTTCAACATCTCTAACAATCCCAAGTGGTGTAATAGTATCTCTGTTTGCGAGCTTAATTGTAACATAACTATCTTCAATTTCAACTGGTGCAATATCATTCATGACTTCTTGATAAAGAGAAAATGGAATAGCACTTACACTAGCACCAATATCACATAAACCATGATAGCAATGATCTCCAATTTTAACAGAAACAACATGCATGCCAATTACAGGTTTATTTTTATCTTTAGAGTCTGGTTTAGCAATTCTAGTTGCCTCATCACAAAAATATATGACATGGCCATCAATATTATCAACCAAAAAGATATTTAACCATTGCAATATTAGGTTCTACTTTAATTAGTTCAGAGGGCTTAAATGTTTTAATATTACTTTTATTAACCACAGTTGAAGCTTTAGCATGTTCCTTAATCCTAACAGGAAAAGGGGGTTTCTCAATATAAGCAGTAGGCAGAACTGGATCAACATTATAAATAGTTATTTCCTCTTTAGCTATAATATGTTCTTCCTTTACTTCAATAGGTGGATGAAACTTAAACCACTTCTCCTTAGGGAGATCAACATGAGCAGCAAATGATTCACAAAAAGTAGCTACTATCTTAGAGTCAAGGCCATATTTAGTACTAAACTTATGAAAAGCATCAGTTTCCATAAAAGATTTAACACAATCAAACTCAAGATTTATACATGACTCTTTACCTTTGTCGATTTCCAAATCTTCAGAGTTGCGTTTAATTCTTTCTAGAAGATCCCATTTGAATTCAATAGTTCTCTTTATAAAGGAACCAGTAGAAGAAGTATCGAGCATGGATTGATCATTACGAGAAAGCCGAGCATAAAAGTTTTGTATAATTATTTCTCTTGAGAGCTCATGATTGGGGCATGTGTGCATCATATACTTAAGCCTCCCCCAAGCTTGAGCGATACTTTCTCCTTCACGAGGCCAAAAATTATATATATAATTCCGATCATGATGAACCAAATGCATAGAATAAAATTTCTGGTGAAATTCCAGCTTCAATCGGTTCCAATCCCATGTTCCAGTATCATCCAACAGCCTATACCATGTCAATGCCTTTCCCTCCAAAGATAAAGGGAATACCTTCCTCTTAAATCCATCCTCAGATAACCCTGCAAGCTTAAATAATCCACAAATTTCATCTACATATCAGGATGTATTGTTCCATCTCCTGCATAAAGATTAGCTAGCAGTTTCTCTAACATACCCGATGGAATTTCATAATAAATATTTTTAGTAGGTAAAGTAGGTTGAGGGGCAACTCTTAATGCTTCCGGTCGAGGTGAAGATGCCCCGAACAAACCCCTCAAAGGATTACTTTCCATAGTGACAAGTGACAGTAAATTTCAGCACGTAAAAAAATGTTTCCTTACGAAATTCCACTCACCAAAGGCACTTCACTCCCCGGCAACGGCGGCAGAAAAGAGTCTTGATGACCCATAAGTATAGGGGATCAATCATAGTCCTTTCGATAAATAAGAGTGTCGAACCCAACGAGGAGCAGAAGGAAATGATAAGCGGTTTTCAGCAAGGTGTTTTCTGCAAGCACTTAAAGTAGCGGTAACCGATAGTTTTGTAGCAAGATAATTCGTAACGAGTAGCAAGTAACAATAGTAACAAAGTGCAGAAAGGTGGCCCAATCCTTTTTATATCAAAGGACAAGACAGAGCGATCTCTTATATAAAGAAAAGCATTCTCGAGGACACATGGGAATTCTCATCTAGTCATTTTCATCATGTTTATTTGATTCGCGTTCGCTACTTTCATAATTTGATATGTGGGTGGACCGGTGCTAGGGTGTTGTTCTTACTTGAACAAGCAACCCTCTTATGATTACCCCCTCTCGCAAGCATCCGCAACTACGAAAGAAGAATTAAGATAAATATAACCATAGCATGAAACATATGGATCCAAATCAGCCCCTTACAGAATAATGCATAAACTAGGGTTTAAGCTTCTGTCACTCTAGCAACCCATCATCTACTTATTACTCCAGAATTCCTTCCCTTAGGCCCAAGTATGGTGAAGTGTCATGTAGTCGACGTTCACATGACACCACTAAAGGAAGCAACAACATAGATATCATCGAAATATCGAACGAATACCAAATTCACATGATTACTTATAACAAGACTTCTCCCATGTCCTCAAGAACAAAAGTAACTACTCACAAATCATGTTCATTTTCAAGATCAGAGGGGTATTGAATATTATTAAGGATCTGAACATATAATCTTCCACCAAATAAACCAACTAGCATCAACTACAAGATGTAATCAACACTACTAGCAACCCACAGGTACCAATCTGAGGTTTTGAGACAAAGATTGAATACAAGAGATGAACTAGGGTTTGAGATGAGATGGTGTTGGTGAAGATGTTGATGAAGATTGGTCCTCCCATGATGAGAGGATCGTTGGTGATGTCAATGGCTTCAATTTCCCCCTCCCGGAGGGAAGTATCCCCGGCGGAATCGCTCCGGCGGAGCTCAAAAGTGCTCCTGCCCAAGTTCCTCCTCGAGACGGTGGCGCTTCGTCCCAAAAGTATTCTTCTTAATTTTGTTAGGGCAAAAGACCTTATATAGCAGAAGTAGGGGGCCAGAGGCCAGCTGTGGGCCCCACAAGGCATCTTAGTGCGCCCTGGGGGGTCGCGCCCTGTTGCCTTGCGGGTAGCTGGTGGATCCCCTCTGCTATTTCTTTTCTCCAGTAATTTTTTTATATTCAATAAAAAATCTCTGTAAAATTTCAAGTCATTTGGAGCTCTGTAGAATAGGAATCTCTGTTGTAGCTATTTCAGGTCTAGAATTCCAGCTGCCGGTATTCTCCCTCTTCATATAAATCTTGCAAATTAATAGAGAAAAGGCATAAGAATTGCATCATAAAGTGAAATAATGACCAAATACATTATAAATAATAGTAGGGAATCATGATGCAAATTGGACGTATCAATACTATCACGGATTATTTTGGCGTATAGGCACTTCCGGAGTCAGGGCCCTTCAACGCTTCTCTGTGTATTATAGGTTCATTGTTTGATTCAACAATATTTCGTCTACATACCATGAAGGTCTACACAAATTTTCTCAACCTATATGGTTCAGCTACAAGTTTGACTGAAGTCTCTATATCTCATGTAGAGTCTTTCGTATCAGTCATGGTAGGAAATTCTAGAATCACTTCTGGCGTTTCTTTTCTTTGACCTGATCACGAAGATTCTGCAATCTTGTCGAGTTGCACTGTCCACCCACTCACTCTTTTGCAGAAAACATTTTCTTCAAAATTTTCGCACTCTCTAGCAAAACACTTTGCCTTGGCGTGGTGATGGAGGAATACCCAACCATTTGGGATAACCTACAAAGTCTCACTTATCACAATGAATTTGATGGCGCTCTTTTAGTGTAAAAGCCATAGTCTCTAAAACATCACATTAAAAGGTATATTGGCAAAATAATTAATGTCATCTTTGATCGCACCATGTCATACATAGCTTGATTACATCTACTCAAAACACTCTACACTAAGTAGTGTTTCAAGGAGAGTGCAAGCTATAAAATATTTTCATAGCTCATCAGACATTCACTAAATTTCTAACTTAAATATTCTTTTCTGCAATCCAATTGTAGAAACATAATTTTCTTGTTACAATAATTTCTACTTCATTCTGAAAATCTTTTTAAACACTTCAAAAGATCTAGATTTATTTCTCAATTAGTAAATATAAATATCTACTTGAGTCATCCTTGAAGATACATAAATCCACTTCTTGCAACAACACTTATTGGACTATATACATCAATATGCATATTTCCAATTATGTTGTTGCTCGTTCTTTATGGCCTGTGAACGGTATTTTAGTGTACTTCACTATTTGGACGAAAGTTGGAAGTGTCCGATGATTCGTAATCGTATGACTCCAAAATCCATCACTATGGAATTTCTCCATGCGGATTTCTCCAATGTAACTAAACACAGTGCCACACATATGTGGTATTCCTTTAGTCTTGTGACATTTAGTGTCAGTGTTATGGATGTTTAATTCTATCATCAATATTCATGACTTACATCCTATTCACAATAGGAGTATGGCCCTTTTGTTCATTACATCGAACAACTATTGTTCTCTTATGAACAACCTCCTTGCAACTTCTATGCAATGGGCTAGAGTGTACAAAATTCTAAAATGAATTATGACAATAAATTCAGAGGTAATATGTTGATGAAAAAGTATCATGACTTATACAAAATTTTCAACATATATTTTAACATCATTAATTTGTTGGTCATTAGGCCGTAGTAATTCTTGCATTGATCCAAGAATATCACATAACTATCCCAAATATTATGAAGTTGTGATTTCTCGAAAGAAAGCAGACCGTAATGTAATTATTAGCCTTTTGGATTGAAAGATGTATGTCTCATCATCCATAGCATTAGCAGGAGAGCATTGCAAGCATGCAGTAGGACAAAATCCTTCTTGCCACTCTTAGAGGACAATCCTCTCAATCATACAAGTTTCAACAGCCATAATTCTACATCTATAATGCAAACTACATAGACATTGTTCATAATTAATTTGCACTAGTAATTAAAATTAATTAATACATAATGGTGCTCCCACTCAAGTCAATATAAATCATAATTGATTTTAAGTGATTCAAGACCTTGATCTGATTCACAGTCATTGATGTGGACATCACTGATGACGTGAACTTCAACCGGTAGGCAAAACTTTGTCAATCATATCTCCATATGACTCTTGTTCATCTTTTTATGCTTCGTGCTTCGAGCTCAGAACGATTCTGCCAAAACTTCAAGATAACTGAGTGCTATCTGCATACACGATCTGACCATCTCCATCTTACACCTCTCATCTCGTTTGTACTCGTGTGGACATGACGTACTCCGTGATGCTAGAATGTTGTAGACGGTTGCAACACTTGGAAGAGCACCTTTTAACTTGATATTTACTGTGAGAGATCACCCTAATAATTGACTACTACGTACTCAAAGGGTGCAAACAACAAAGGGATAAACATCTCAGTCAATTCATAAAAGCAGGATATGGTGTAGCCCTGGGCGCCAGGAATCCTCCGTGATCATCTTCAATCTTTTGTTGAAGCGTCGGGATGGCCAATATTTCGTTGCCATGGCAACCGTTTCAAAAACGTTGCCGTGGCGTAATACGTCTCCGACGTATCTATAATTTTTGGTTGTTTCATGCTAATATTACCAATCTTGGATACTTTATATGATTTATATGCAATTTTATATCATTTTTGGGAACTAACCTATTAACTTAGTGCCCAGTGCCAGTTGTTGTTTTTTGCTTGTTTTTGCTTTTCAGAAAATCAGTACCAAACAAAGTCCAAACATGATGAAACTTTACGGTGATTTGTTCTGGACCAAAAGGGACCCTAGAACGTTCGGGAGGAGGCCAGAAGATCTACGGGACAGCCACAAACTCACACGGTGTGCCCCCAGGGGGCGTGCCACCTGAGCTCGTGGGTCCCGCACAGCTCCGTCTGACCTAATTCCAGCGCTATAAATTTCCAAATATTCCCAAACCAACAGAGAGCCACCTGAAATAACTTTTTCGCTGCCGCAAGCTTCTGTTCTTCCACGATCCCATCTGGAGGCCTTTTCCGGTACTCTGCTGGAGGGGGAATCGATCACAGAGGGCTTCTACATCAACCTTTCTGCCCTTCCGATGATGTGTGAGCAATTCACCACAGACCTACGGGACTATAGCTAGTAGCTAGATGGCTTCTTCTCTCTCTTTGATCTTCAATACAATGTTCTCCATGATTTCCATGGAGTTCTATTCGATGTAATCTTCTGTTGCGGTGCGTTTCTTGGGATCCGATGAATTGTGGGTTTATGATTAGATTATTCATTGAAAGTAATTGAGTCTTTTCTGAACTTTATTATGCATGAATATTATAGCTTTGTATTTCTCTCCGATATATCCGTTTGGTTTGGCCAACTAGATTGATTTATCTTCAGTGGGAGAGGTGTTTTCTAATGGGTTCAATCTTGCAGTGTCCTCACCTCGTGACAGAAGGGGTAGCGAGGCACGTATTTGTATTGTTAACATTAAGGGTAAAATGACGGGGTTCAATCATATTGCTTGGTTCTATTCTGTCTACATCATGTCATCATACTTCATGCATTACTCTGTTTGTTATGAACTTAATACGTAGAGAGGCAAAGCATAGAAGCGCTCTCGAAGTGGAGTAATAGTAGTAGATGCAGAATCGTTTCGGTCTACTTCTCATGGACATGATGCCTATATACATGATCATTGCCATGAATAACACCATAACTATGCGCTTTTCTATCAATTGCCCAATAGTAATTTGTCTACCCACCGTATGCTATGTTTCGAGAGAGAAGCCTCTAGTGAAAACTATGGCCCCCGGGTCTACCTTAATCATATTACTAAATCCTAAAATACCTTGCTGCAATTATTTTGCCTTTTATTTACTTTGAAATTTATCTATCTACCATTACTAGATTTGATCCTTGCAATTAACGAGTACAAGGGGATTGACAACCCTCTTGCCCGCGTTGGGTGCAAGTATTTGTTCTTGTGTGTGCAGGTACTGTTGACGGGTATTTGCGTGGTTCTCCTATTGGTTTGATAACCTTGGTTCTCTAATGAGGGAAATACTTATCCGCTACTATATTGCTTCACCCTTCCTCTTCGGGGAAAATCCCAATGCAGCTCACAAGTAGCATGGCGGCAATTTCAGAAAACATTGCAATGGCGACCATTACAGAATACGTTGTCGTGGTACCAAATTTAGAAATTCCACCGTGGCATGAAATTATAGCTCCTCGTCCCGCGCCTAGTACACCTTCTCCTCGTCGGGGTTCTCCATGTACATTTTCCATCGTCACCTGTAACCTATAGGTTATCTCTACGATATTTACATTAACGTGGCAATCTCGTGGCTCCAGCCATCATGTCGTGACACGCAGGCCACTAAACATTACAACATATAACCATCTCATACATAAACTCATTATCATATTGAAGGCTATACCGCATCATATGCATACTCTGCAAAACCAAGTTAGACGTCCTCTAATCGATTTTAGCAAATTTTAATTACACGGTTAACCAGTTTAAAAAATAATACTAGCTACCTACGTCCACAACATAGGCGATGATTCTTGATGCTAGATTAAGTTTCGGTGTGTGTGAAACAAGAGACTTAATTAAAAATCCCTAGCCCCACACTAAACTTCATCAAATATGCGTGACCCCCTAGAAGATCATCCATCTTCAGCACCCTCTTGTGTACGCGACGGTTCACTATTCTCGACTATGATGAAGCCGAAGGAACTGTTAGCAGATCGCCGACAGCCAGAGCCGACCGATTGTCAGAACCTTGTAACAAAGCTACATCATACTGTCGATGAACTGAACTGAAGCAACACTCGAGGGAAGCATAGCAAGAACATCAACCCTCACATCCAGATGTGATCTAGATCGCAACCTGCACCTACTCATATAACTACTCTGATACCACTGTTGGGAAACGTAGTAGAAAAAAAATTCGTGCCTACGCAAACCCAAGATCAATATGAAGATGCATAACGGGTCGGGATCACGATCGTTACCGTCAATGAGTTGCAGCAGAAGAAGATCGTGTTGGTGTATATTGTACTTGGAGTCCCTCGAACCGTCGATGAACGATCCCACGAACCGCCCATGAACAGTCCCTCGAACCGAAGACCGAAAGCACGGCCTCTCTACTTGGTTGCAAGCGTGCAACCTTCACGATCCGGCAGTGCTTCGCCGTCCAGAGCTAATCGTCGCCAGATAATTAGAGGGAGGTGATTAGAACCACATTGGGATTCTAATTATGGGGATTAGAGGAACTAGACCAAGCTATAATTAGTCAACTAGGACCAACTAGAACTAGGGCTACATGAACTAAAGGAGGCTCCAAAACTTGTTTTTCCAAAGGGTGGAAATCCTCTAGTATATATAGGTGAAGGGGGAGAGGAGGGGCGCCACAAGGGGAGGGAAAGTCCCTCCCCTTTGGCCGAACAAAGGAGCAGGAGTTGGACTCCTCCCCCACTCCAATTCGCCCCCCCCCCCCACAAGGAAGGGGGCGCCAACTTCACTTGGGCCTTGGTGGCCCAAGTTGTCTTCCACCACTAGGCCTTTTAAGGCCCGTTGATATTTAATTATTTATAAAAGGCCTCTAACAAATACTAGGGCCTTTTATATATAATTCAACAGCCCCAAAAACATTTACCACCTATATATTAATTATCGGTAATACCCGGTATTGCCCGATACTCTCTGAAACCCTTCTGGTGACCGCGAAACGCTTTCGGATCCTCTCGAAACTATTTCGAATATTTATGAAAAAATTCCACAAATATATTCTCATCACTCCCGTCCTACTAACACTCAGCAGATCATGATTGCCTTAAGCTTATGACCCCATAGGTTCGGTAACTCATAGACATGAACGAAACCCCTTCGTTCAATGACCGATAGCGGAACCGTGGACGTCCATATCAATCCCTATGAGTACACGAATGATATTTGAGTGAACCTTTGGTTATTATCTGATGTTCCCTTTGCTTCACGATACTTCACAAAACCCTGGAAGCATTGGTATCCTCCTGAGTCATCACATGCTCACTATACCATTATCCTCGTTACCGGTTTTGTTCTTCTTTCTCGTTATCATGTTTCGGCATCCCCGTGACAAAGTCACCTGTGTCTAGCCAGACGATGATGGATGCCGTCACACCGAGAGGGCCCTAAGAATATCTCTTCATCATCAAAGGAGCAAATCCAACTCTCGAGATATCTTGTCCCTTGTTAAACTTTCCGATGAACCTGTAAGTTGTCGATATGATCACCGTGTTATAGGTGACGTTTGAGCAACCCCAAAGCTCACCGTACAGTAAGAAGTGACTACGATACTCTCATGGTCTAAGGAGCAAAATCACATGTTTACACTCCATGTTATTAAAATTGATTATAGACGATATTATCTCAATTCATAACAAACAAGTTTAGATCGATTCAATATGATCGTTCTTCCAACGTCATAATATCAATGTTGTTTTAGGACTATCATTACACTTAACGATATCCTAAGATCTGGAAAACGTAATCACCAACAACACTTGAGATAGTCTTAGAGGCGAGACTAGGAACCTTTATTTTATACGTTTTTCATTTCACACGTGCATATGAGTTTTCCACTGAATCGCATATTCCTGGATCATAGCAGTTATAGCATGAAATATAAACACTTAATTATGAATATGGAAATAAAATAATATAATATTATTGCCTCTAGGGCATATTTCCAACAGTTCTTACCTGGAGTGGGTTGATCAAGTGTGGCCATGGTCTTTGAAGATGTGCCGAGCAAAGCTTTGGAGCGTGTATGAGGAAAAGAATAGAGTTCGGCTTAGAGAAAATGGAGAATGAGCTCAGATTTTTTAAATTAGACTATGCTGAGATGGTGATTCAGAAGGAGGAGGCACTTTCCCAGTTGGGCGGTGCAAAACAAGCTCTTACTGAACTGAAAGCAGAGCTGGAGAGGACGAATTTGGCTGATCATGCACGTATCCACCAAGATACATCAGCCGATTAGGGAAATTAATGAATATATTGTTTTAATATTGTGCTCAACATACTTTGTGCTTAAGAAGGTGAACTAGCTATATGGTGTATTGTGTTGTTGTGACGTAGCTATCGTACCGTGATGTTAAAATACATTTGTGTGCCTGATATGAAAGTAGTAAAAAATAGTTCCATATGAAATGTGAATTTGCTTAATACTGGGAGTATTAATAGTAAACTAATAAACCTACTAGCAGTAAAAGCGTGTGTGATGGATAGCCCAATGTCATACAGTTTTCTTCACCGAACCGTGTGTGATATACTTGAATAACGCAAACGCTTAACTGAGGTAGGGCGTTTGTGATCGCTCCACCTATCAGAGACGAGGCTAGTGTGTGATGCGGTCAGACAACACAAACGTTTGTTCCATAATTACTATGTGGGATGGCAAGACGATATCAAACGGCTGGTCCAACGAAACATCTGCGTTAGCTCCCCCGATTGCACACGAGCATATGCGCTAAGCGTGTGTGACCGGAGGAGCTATCGTAGATGATTTCTGGATCATGTGGGTAAGGCGACGGTTTAAAACTCTATCGCTGAAAGGGGGCAAAAACCGTTTGTATAGGACGTCGCTGCACCAGTGGAGTGTCACATTCACGACAGTAAAAGTTTTCGTTCGGGCCATAATGTCACGGAAGGGTCTTTTTTTGTAATGCCAGGTTGGGTTCGACACTCTTACTTATTGAAAGGACTACGATTGATCCCCTACATATACTTGTGGGTCATCAAGACTCTTTTTTGGCACCGTTGCCGGGGAGCGTAGCGCTCTCGGTAAGTGGAAATTGGTAAGGAAACACTTATAATACGTGCTGAATTTTATCCGTACTTTTTACTATGGAAGACAATCCTTTGAAAGGCTTGTTCGGGGTATCTTCACCTTGAGCAGATACGGTAAGAGCATGCCTCAACCTATTGAATGTATTAATTATGAAATCCCTGTTGGTATCTTGGAAAAATTTCATGCTAAGCCCTATGCAGGAGATGGAACAATACATCCTGATATGCACTTAATCTTTATAGATGAACTTTGTGGATTATTTAATCTTGCAGGTTTATCAAGGGATGATGCTAAGAAGAATTTATTCCCTTTATCTTTGGAGGGAAAAGCATTGGCATGGTATAGGCTATTGGATGATTCAGATTCATGGGACTGGAAACGAACGAAGCTGGAATTCCATCAGAAATTTTATCCTTTGCACTTGGTTCATCATGATCGAAATTATATTTATAATTTGTGGCCTCGTGAAGGAGAAAGTATCAGTCAAGCTTGGGGGACGCTTAAGGACTTGATGCTCAAATGCCCCAATCATGAGCTTTCGAGAGATATTATTGTTCATAATTTTTATGTTAGGTTTTCTCTTCGTGATAAAGAAATGCTTGATTCTTCTTTGGTTGGTTCTTTCTCAAAAAGAAGTATTGAATTCAAATGGGATTTTATCGAAAGAATTAAATGCAACTCTGAAGATTGGGAGTTTGACAAAGGTAAAGAGTCAGGTATAAATCTTGAGTATGATTGTGTTAAGTCTTTTGTAGAAACAGATGTTTTTCATGAGCTTAGTGCAAAATATGGACTCGGTTCTGAGATAGTAGCTACATTTTGTAAATCTTTTGCTTCTCATGTTGATCTCCCTAAGGAGAAGTGGTTTAAATATCATGAACCCATTAAAGATATTTGTGAAGAACCTATTATTGCTAAAACTAAACCATTAGTCTATACCGCTAATCCTGTTGTGCCTACTACTTATATTGAGAAGCCTCCTTTCCCTGTTAGGATTAAGGAACATGCTAAGGCTACAACTATGGTTCATAAGAGTAATATGAAAGCACCTAAAACCTCTGAACAAATTAAAGTTGAGCTTTCTATTGCAATGGTTAAAGATCTCTTGGTTGATAATATTGATGGGCATTTTATATATTTCTGTGAGGAAGCTTCTAGAATTGCTAAAATTGCTAGAAATGAACAGGATAAGTTAGACAAGAATAAGAAAGTTGTTGGCATGCCTATTGTTTCTGTTAAGATTGGAGATCATTGCTATCATGGTTTATGTGATATGGGTGCTAGTATAAGTGTTATTCCTTTTTGTCTCTATCAAGAAGTCATGCATGATATTTCACCTCTTGAGATAGAAGAGATTGATGTTACTATTAAGCTTGCAAATAGGGATACCATTTCACCGCTTGGGCTTGTTAGAGATGTTGAAGTCTTGTGTTTTAAGATCAAATAGCCTACTAATTTCTTAGTACTCGGATCACAACAAGATAATTTTTGTCCCACAATATTTGGTAGACCCTTCTTAAATACTGTAAATGCTGAAATTGATTGTGTTAAGGAAAAAGTCAAGGTTAAGTTTGGTGATGTATCTCATGAATTTAATTTCTCTAAGTTCACTAGACAACCTCGTGATAGAGATTTACCTACTAAAGATGATATTATTGGTGTTGCTTCTATTGTCGTGCCTCCTACTGATCCTTTAGAGCAATATTTCCTAGATCATGGAAATGATATGTATATGAATGAAAGAAATGAAATAGATGAAATTTTCTTTAGGCAAGAACCTATCCTCGAGCATAATTTGCATGTTGAAATTTTGGGAGATCCTCGTCCACCTAAGGGTGATCATGTGTTTGAATTAAAGGAACTCCCTGATACTTTGAAATATGCTTATCTTGATGAAAAGAATATATACCCTATCATTATCAATGCTAACCTTTTGAGTGCACGAGGAAAAGAGATTATTGAAAACATTGAAGAAACACCGTGCTGCAATTGGATATACTCTCGATGACCTTAAGGGCATCTGCCCAACTTTGTGCCAACATAAAATTCATATGGAGCCGGATGCTAAACCCGTTGTCGATCGTAACATCGCTTAAATCCTAAGATGAAGGATGTGCTAAGAACATAAATACTAAAACTTCTGGAGGCAGGTATAATTTATCCTATAGCTAATAGTAGATGGGTAAGTCATGTTCATCGTGTCCCTAAGAAAGGTGGCATTACTGTTGTTCCTAACGATAAAAATGAACTTATCTAGCAAAGAGTTGTCACTGGTTATAGGATGGTAATTGATTTTAGAAAATTAAATAAAGCTACTAGGAAAGATCATTATCCCTTGCCTTTTATTGATCAAATTCTAAAAAGATTATCTAAGCACACACACTTTTGCTTCTTAAATGGTTATTCTGCATTCTCTCAAATACCTGTGTCACAAGAGGACCAAGAGAAAACTACTTTCACTTGTCCTTTTGGAACTTATGCTTATAGACGTATGCCATTTGGTTTATGTAATGCACCTGCTACATTTTAAAGATGCATGACTGCTATATTCTCTGATTTCTGTGAGAAAACTGTTGAGGTCTTCATGGATGATTTTTCGTATACGGAACTTCCTTTGATGACTGTTTGAGCAACCTTGATAGAGATTTGCAGAGATGTAAAAAGACTAGTCTTGTCTTCAACTGGGAGAAGTGCCAGTTTATGGTGAATGAAGGTATAGTCCTTGGTCATAAGATTTCTGAAAGAGGCATTGAGGTAGATAAAGCTAAAGTTGATGCAATTGAGAAAATGCCATGCCCTAAAGATATCAAAGGTATAACAAGTTTTCTTGGTCATGCCGGTTTCTATAGAAGGTTCATTAAGGACTTTTCCAAAATATCTAGGCCTCTTACTAATCTTTTGCAAAAAGATATTCCATTTGTTTTTGATGATGATTGTGTAGAAGCCTTTGAAACACTTAAGAAAGCCTTGATAACTGCTCCTATTGTTCAACCACCTGATTGGAATTTACCCTTTGAAATTATGTGTGATGCTAGTAATTTTGCTATTGGTGTTGTTCTTGGTCAAAGAGTTGATAAGAAATTAAATGGTATTCATTATGCTAGTAAGACCTTGGACACTACTCAGAACAACTATGCTCCTACTGAAAAAGAATTTTTAGCAGTTGTGTTTGCTTGCGATAAGTTTAAACCTTATTTTGTTTATTCTAAAGTTACTATTCACACTGATCATGCTGCTATTAAATATCTTATGGATAAGAAAGATGCTAAGCCTAGGTTGATTAGGTGGGTCCTTTTATTACAAGAGTTTGATTTGCATATTGTTGATAGAAAGGGAGCTGATAAACTTGTAGGAGTTAATTTGTCAAGGATGGAAAATATTCTTAATGACCCACTACCTATCAATGATAGTTTGCCTGATGAGAAATTGGATGTTATTAATACTTCTTCCTATCGTGATAACCCTTGGTATGCGAATTATACTAATTTCATTGTCGCTAAATATTTACCACCTAATTACACTTATCAACAAAAGAAAAAGTTCTTCTTTGACTTGAGACATTACTTTTGGGATGACCCACATTTATATAAAGGAGTAGACGGTATTATTAGACGTTGTATACCTGATCGTGAACAACAACAAATCTTGAGGAAGTGCCACTCCGGTGCATTCGGAGGACGCCATGCGGGAGACCGAACTACACACAAGGTATTGCAATCTGGTTTTTATTGGCCAACTCTCTTCAAAGATGCACATAAGTTTTTTCTTTCTTGTCATGAATGTCAAAGAGTTGGGAATATCAGTAGACGTCAGGAAATGCCTATGAATTATTCACTTGTTATTGAACCGTTTGATGTATGGGGTTTTGATTACATGGGACCAATTCCTTCCTCGCATGGATACACTCATATTTTAGTTGCTGTCGATTATGTTACTAAGTGGGTGGAAGCTATTCCAACTAATAGTGATGATCATAAGACTCCAATTAAAATGCTTAAGGAGGTTATTTTTCCGAGGTTTGGAGTCCCTAGATATCTAATGACTCATGGTGGTTCACATTTTATTCGTGGTGCTTTCAGGACAGTTTTGGCTAAATATGATGTAAACCATAGAGTAGCATCACCTTATCATCCTCAGTCTAGTGGGCAAGTAGAATTGAGTAATAGAGAAATAAAACTAATTTTGCAAAAGACTGGTAATAGATCTAGAAAGAATTGGTCTATGAAACTTGATGATGCACTGTGGGCATACATAAATGTTTATAAAAATCCTATGGATGCATCCCCGTATAAAATGGTTTACGGAAAAGGTTGTCCTTTACCTCTTGAGTTAGAACATAAAGATAATTGGGCCATTAAAGAACTGAATTATGATTTTAAGCTTGCTGCGGTTATTTGATATGAGCTCTCCAGATGAGTGGAGAACGCAGGCTTATGAAAATGCCAAGTTATTTAAAGAGAAAGTCAAAAGATGGCATGCTAAAAGAATTCAGAACAGGAATTTAGTATTGGTGACAATTCTCATTTTAGACATTTTGCAGGCAAACTTCTCTCCAAGTGGGAAGGCCCCTATCGTCGAAGAAGTTTATCGTTCTGGAGCCATCAAGATCAATAAGGCTGAAGGAAACAAACCGAAGGTGGTTAATGGGCAAAGATTTAAACATTATGTTGCATGCACCCCCATTAAAATTGATTCAGACATTATTCAAGTAATTACCCCGGAGGACAACATAAAAGAAACCTTTCGGAGCACTCCAAAATCCTGAAAAGCTTGGGTGCCCCGGAAGGCATCCCCTCTTTCGTCTCCAATCTATCGGTAATATCACTCGTAGCTATATTTTTATTCATCACATGATATGTGTTTTCCTTGGAGCGTTGTGTGATATAGTTTTATTTTGTTTGCTGATACGTCCCCGACATATCTATAATTTTTTTATTGTTTCATGCAATTATATTATCATTCTTAGATACTTTATATGCAATTTATATCATTTTTGGGGACTAACCTATTAACTCAGTACCTAGTGCCAGTTGTTGTTTTCAGCTTGTTTTTGATTTTACAGAAAGTCTATACCAAACGGAGTCCAAACGCTACAAAAAAATTGACAGTTTTTTTCTGGACATAAGAGACCCTAGAAGCTTCGGGGGTGGACCAGAAGACCTACTAGGAGACGTCAAGGCAACAGGGCGCGCCCTGATGCCTTGTGGGCCCCTCGTGGTTCCGTCTGACCTAATTCCGGTGCTACAAATTCTAAAATATTCCAAAACCCCCAGAGAGCCACTCGAAACAATTTTTCTGCTGCCGCAAGTCTCTGTTCTTCCGTGATCCCATCTGGAGGCCTTTTTTGGTACTCTTCTAGAGGGGGAATTGATCACAGAGGGCTTCTACATCAACCTTGCTACCCTTCCGATGATGTGTGAGTAGTTCACCACAGACCTACGGGTCCATAGTTATAGCTAGATGGCTTTCTCTCTCTCTTTGATCTTCAATACAATGTTCTCTTCGGAGATCGATCCGATGTAATCTTCTGTTGCGGTGTGTTTGTTGGGATCTGATGAATTGTGGGTTTATGATCAGATTATTCATTGAAAGTAATTGAGTCTTTTCTAAACTTTATTATGTATGATTGTTATAGATATGTAATGCTTTCCGATCTATGGGTTTTCTTTGGCCAAGTTGATTCATTGATCTTCAGTGGAAGTGGTGCATAGTAGTAGGTTCAATCTTGCGGCGTCCTCACCTCGTGACAGAAGGGGTAGCGAAGCACGTATTTGTATTGTTGCTACTAAGGGTAAAACGATGGGTATTGATTGATTTTATTCGATCTACATTATGTCATCTTGCTTAAAGCATTTCTTTGTTCTTCATGAACTAAATACCATAGATGCAGGCAGGAGTCGGTCGATTGGTGGAGTAATAGTAGTAGATGCAGGCAGGAGTCGGTGTCTTGTCACAGACGTAATGCCTATATACATGATCATGCCATGAATAACGTCATAACTATGCGCTTTTCTATCAATTGCCCAACAGTAATTTGTCTACCCACTGTATGCTATTTTTATGAGAGAGATGCCTCTAGTGAAAACTATGGCCCCCGGGTCTACTTTAATCATATTACTAAAACTAAAAATACCTTGCTGCAATTTATTTACTTTTATTTTATTTTGCAATTTATCTATCTACCACTATAATATTTGATCCTTGCAATTAACGAGTACAAGGGGATTGACAACCCTCTTGCCCGCGTTGGGTGCAAGTATTTGCTCTTGTGTGTGCAGGTACTGCTAAGGAGTGTTTGCGTGGTTTTCCTATTGGTTCAATAACCTTGGTTCTCTACTGAGGGAAATACTTATCCGCTACTATATTGCTTCACCCTTCCTCTTCGGGGAAAATCCCAACGCAGCTCACAAGTAGCATTTGCTTGTTTCCACAATCATTGTTTACTGATCACACCAATTAAGAGAGACACACATTCATCTTAATTTATAAGAATGCTCATTATGCTTCACTTATATCTTTAGAGCACGGCGATAGTAATATTTATAGAAATCATTTGCACTCTCATGCTTCACTTATATCTTTTTGATAGTTGAATAGGTAGTGGCAATTTGCATGAGTTATATGTTTAGTCGAAAAATGATAGGTATGCAAGGGTGGTATAAATAAAAACTTTCATGTAGATCACTGAATATGATGCGATTAATCAACGATATTGAAGTTATAATATGAAGGTTTACTAGTTGATAAGTATTAGTTAGTTAAAATATCGGTGTTAAGGTTTGTGATTTAGACCTCATTAAAGTGTCGGTATTGGCATAGCGGGGAAGTTGGAGCATGATTTATCCTTCATTGATATCCTCTGTGTTGTCCGGATCGGGGGCGCGATGGTTAACTCCTACCAACCTCCTCCCTAAGGGCATGCGAGTAGTAATTGCTTCGAGGGCTAAAACTTTCACAATAAGTATTTGAGTTCTTTATGACTAATGTGAGTTTGTGGACTATAAGCACTTCTACCTATCCATATTTTGCTAGCCTCTTCGGTACCGTCCATTACCCGTTCTCACCTCGAGACCTGGTGCAAACTTCTCCGGTGCATCCAAATCCCGTGATATGATACGCTCTATCACACATAAGCCTTATTATATCCTTCCTCAAAACAGCCACCATACATACCTATCATGGCATTTCCATAGCCATTCCGAGATATATTTCCACGCAACTTCCACCATTAATATTCAAATGACTTGAGCATTCATTGTCATTTTGCTTTGCATGATCATATAGAGCTGGCATGATATTTGTGGCGCATCCACCGTTCATCATTGTGATACATGTTACGCTAGATCATTGCACATCCTGGTACACTACCAGAGGCATTCATATGTAGTCATATCATTTAGTGTATCGAGTTGTAAGTAAATAGAAGTGTGATGATCATCATTATTAGGGCATTGTCCGAGTGAGAAAAAGAATGATGGAGACTGATGAGTCCTCCAAAAGTGGGGATGAGGTTCATGATATTGTTCTAAAAAAGAGAGAAGAGAAAAAAACAAAAAAACAAAAAAGGGAAGGGGCAATGTTACTATCCTTTACCACACTTGTGCTTCAGAGTACCACCATGTTCTTCATATAGAGAGTCTCCATGATTTGTCACTTTCATATACTAGTGGGAATTTTTACGTTATAGAACTTGACTTGCATATTCCGATGATGAGCTGCCTCAAATGCTTGAGGTTTTCATGAGCAAGCAAGTTGGATGCACAGCCACTTAGTTTCTGTAGCGAGCTTTCATACACTTATAGCTCTAGTGCATCTATTGCATGGCAATCCCTACTCCTCGCATCGATATCGATTGAAAGGCCTCTCCATTGCCTAACTATCCGCCGAGTTGATGCGAGACTTTCTCAATTTTTTGTATTCCCTTATAAACCACTACCATCATTCTCTTTGCCATCCATAGTGCTAAGTCCATGGCTCACGCTCAGGTATTGAGTGGAGTTCAAAATTCTAAAGTGAGAAAAGGTATGATACAATTGCTTGGTTTGGCACCGGGGTGTTCATGATTTATATTGTGTGCTAGGAAGACCGAGTTATGCCATGCTTACATGATTAAATGAGTAGGAATAACGTTCTTTAGCATTGTTTATTTTCAAAAGTGATGATTCTTTTCTAGCATTCTTTTATATTATCGTTTTGATATCTATTAAGTCATCGCTTACCAACATTCGTAACCAAAAGAATTACATGATTAAGACATGTTAGCTAGCATTTCACATCACAAATTCTGTTTTTATCATTTACCTACTCGAGGACGAGCAGGAATTAAGCTTGGGGATGCTGATACGTCTCCAACGTATCTATAATTTTTGATTGTTTCATGCTATTATATTATCAATCTTGTATGCTTTATATGTCATTTTATATCATTTTTGGGAAGTAACCTATTAACTCAGTGCCCAGTGTCAGTTCCTGTTTTCTGCTTGTTTTTGGTTTTCTAGAAAATCCATACCAAAAGAAATCCAAACACGATGAAACTTTTTGACAATTTTTTCTGGACAAGAAGACACCCTGGAAGCTTGGAGGCCGGAAGACCTACGAGGGGGCCACAAGACAGGGGGACGCGCCCTGGTGCCTTGTGGCCCACTCGTTGCTCTGTTTGACCTAATTCCAGCGCTATAAATTCCCATATTTCCAGAAACCCTCAGGGGAGGTCCCGAAACAATTTTATCATCGCCGCAAGTCTCTGTTCTTCCGCAATCCCATCTGGAGATCTTTTACGATACTCTGGCGGAGGGGGAATCCATCACAGAGGTCATCTTCATCAACCTTGCTGCCTCCCGGATGATGTGTGAGTAGTTCCCACAGGACCTGCGTGTCCATAGCATTATCTAGATGGCTCTCTCTCTCTCTATCTCTCTCTATCTCTCTCTCTCTCTCTCTCTCTCTCTCTTTATCTTCAATACAATGATCTCATCTGAGATCAATCCAATGTAAACTTTTGCGGTGTGTCTGTTGGGATCCGATGAATTGTGGGTTTATAATCGGATTATGCATTGAAAGTATTTGAGTCTTTTCTGAGATTTATCTATGTGTGATTTTATAGCCTTGTATTTCTCTCCGATCTATCTATCTCTTTTGGCCAATTAGATTGATTTATCTTCAGTGGGAGAGGTGCTTGGTAGTAGGTTCAATCTTGCGGTGTCCTTACTCTATGACAGGAGGAGTTGCAAGGCACGTATTTGTATTGCTGCTACTAAGGGTAAAACGACGGGGTTTGAACATATTATTTGGTCTTACTTTGTCTACATTATGTCATCATGCTTCAAGCATTACTCTGTTTGTTATTCACTTAATACTTTGACATGCATGCTGGATAGCGGTCTTGGGTTGGAGTAATAGTAGTAGATGCAGATGGATGTCGGTCTACTTCTCTCAGACGTAATGCCTATATATTGATCATGCCATGAGGAATCATCATAATTATGCACTATTCTATCAATTGCCCAACAGTAATTCGTTTACCCAGCGTTGCTATGCTCATGAGATGCCTCTAGTGAACGATGTGGCTCCCTGGTCCATTCACTTTATATTTACTAAAACCCTAAAAATACTTGCTGCAATTTATTTACTTTTATTTCCCTTTTTATTTTATCTACCTACCATTATCAGATTTAATCTTGCAAATAACATGTACAAGGGAATTGGCAACCCTCTTGCCCGCGTTTTGGGTGCAAGTATTTGCTTTGTGTGTGTGCGGGTACCGTTTGCCTTGTTCGCATGGTGTCTCCTATTGGTTCGATAAACCTTGGTTCTTAACTGAGGGAAATACTACCTGCTACTATACTACTTCACCCTTCCTCTTCAGGGAAATCCCAATGCCTATCACAAGTAGCAGAGCACTCTTAGTAGCAAGCATAGATATGATAGCATCAACCTTTTCAGTTAATGAGGACATCTCCTCGACAAAGTTTACCTTCTTATCGGTAGGAGCACGCTCGGTGTGCCATTGGGAATAGTCTGTCGTCATATTATCAAGAAGCTTTGTGGCTTCTCCATGTGTTATCCCCATTAACGTTCCTCCTGTAGCTGAGTGTAGAAGGTTTCTTGAAACAAAGTTTAGTCCAGCATAATTTTTTTGCACTATTATCCAAAGGGTCAATCCTTGTGCGGGACAATTTTTAAGCATTAATTTCATTCTTTCCCATGATTGTGCAACATGTTCTTTGTCAAGTTCCTTAAAGTTCATAATTTGATTCCTCAAAGATATTATTTTAGCGAGAGGAAAATACTTGTTAACGAAAGCATCTTTGCACATGGACCAAGAATCGTTACTATTTTTAGGCAAAGAAGATAACCATGCTTTAGCTCTATCTCTTAGAAAAAAGGAAATGATTTCAGATTAAAATATCATTATCCACATCTTTAATATTTTGCATATCACATAACTCATCAAAGGTATAAAGATGGGAAGCAGCATCTTCATTATAATTTCCGAAAAACTGTTCCTTGGTAACAAGATTTAGCAAAGCAGCTTCAATATCATAAGAGTCTGCACTAGTGGCGGGAGGAGCAATAGGAGTACTAATGAAATCATTATTATTAGTAATAGTGAACTCACAAAAGCTTGGTGTTCTCTGGAGTAGACATGATGGCAACACAAGCAAATATAGCAACACAAGATTTTTTGGGAAGGAAAAGAGAAGGTAAATAAAAAGGCAAATGGCAAAAAGCAAGAAAAATAAAAACAAGCAAAAGGTAGTGTTTGTGCGAAGGCACCTAATTTGTTAGGTGATGTCTCCCCAGCAACGGCGCCAGAAATTCTTTTGCTACCCACGATGGAGTTGTTGGATTTCCCCAAAGAGGAAGGGTGAAGCAGTATAGTAGCAGATAGTATTTCCCTCACTTAAGAACCAAGGTTTATCGAACTAGTAGGAGGCAACACACGAAAATCTTTAGTAGCACCTGCACACAAACAAAATAATTGCTTGCACCCAACAAAGGCAAGCACTACTGCAGGCGACTGCTAACGCGACACATCAATCAGAGACCCTTCGACGAAACTGTGTGCGATGCATGAATCGCAAACGGTGTCGTAATAGAACCGTCACCAATAAGACGAACTATGTGCGATGGCGGAGACATCAAGCACGATTCAGATTAGAGACGCGTATGCGATACGTGGCATATAGTTGATCCATACGAATTGTTTGCGATGAGCCAGAATAACAGAAACGGTCAGGCAGATCAAGGTGTCTGCGATATATGGCATACAGTTCACTCAGATGAACTGTTTGCGATGATCCAGAAGAACAGAAATGATTCGGCATAACAAGATGTGTGTGATATCCGGCAAACAGGTCAGTAATCAGAATTGTGTGCGATAATTATAGACAGCGCATACGATTTTTTGTAGTGAATTGTTTGCTCGACAGGGCACACAATTCAAGAATCCAACTGTGGGGGATAATGTCAAAGATCTCTGTCGAATACGTATTGCTAACCGTCTGCGATGAGATTGACAGGGGACACAGAGATAACGAATTAATATGAGCGAACGGCAACAGAGATATACAGTCTGCTTAATTTAGTCCTTCTTGTTGTTGTTGTTGTTGGATGGCCCCGCGACATCGTGTTGGCGAGGACACTTCTTGCTGCTGACTGTTGGCTTTTCATCGCCATCGTTGTCGTCCTCCTCGTTCAAACATTCCTCCTCCTCATCATCTTCGTCGTCATCTTCTTCGTCCTCCGGCGGCTCCTCGTGTGTCTGGTCGTCGTCCAACGACTCGGGCGGCGGCGTCCCTTCCATGATCCAAATAAAATCGAGGTCAGGGCTCGACGCCGGACTCCTGGAAGACGAGCGGGATGATTCCGAGGTTGACCTATCATCGGGCGCCAGACTGCTGGCGGAACTGTCATCCTCGCTGTCGCTCGACATGGCTGCGGTACGTATACAATGCGAGAGAAAGCGAGATTGCAGAGTGTGTCTAAGTGTGTAGCGTGGCCGACCGGGACGATGAAGACGGTGGAGACTGAAGCGTGGTATGAAGAAAAGAGGAATGGCAATTGAAGCGGGGGATTGACGGATTATATTGGCGCCTTGGCAGGCGGTTAGAATCCTGATATAATCAACCACAATTATTAGTACCCAGTCGCTCCACATTCCCGCGGTTGCGCAGTTCTCAATGTGATAATTACACACACAGGTTGGAGCGTCCAAATGTGAAACAAGCAGTTTTCATAGGACATTTGTCAAGCAATAGATGAGCTCTGCTTATTGATGTAGCCAATAATAATCAAACAAAACCCCTAATCATCATTGCAAACAGCGCATAGAAGATGGCTAATGCGACAACTACAACTACACATGCTAGTTCCTTCTTGTCTCTTGCTTTCATCTGTTGCCTGTGATTGAGTCTTTCTTGCTTCATCGTAGTGATTGTACACTCCAGATCAGTCAGTTTCTTCTTCAGCTTTACGTTGTCTTCTACGAGCTTGGTGATAACACTCCGAGCCCTGCCATGCCATTCATCATCCAACTAGTTAACAAAGGCACAAGCCTCATATCCCTTCCAATGTTGAATATTCAGGATGAGCGGGGGCATTAACTCAACTTAAATGATGAACTTAGCACTAACCTCTAAGGGGCAACTGAGAAAACGTCTGCCAATGTCGAATCCCTCCATGCATACACGTTGAGCGGGAGTGTGTCCGTGCGCACAACTTAGGTTTTGATACTTCTCGGTGGCGCAGAACTCCGAGTCGAACTCATGTTGCGGGAGTCTGGAGTCATACTCCGGATTCGGCGGTTGATCGCTTTCCTGGGTAGGGGGAGCGGGGGTCATTCAGGACGGATTGAGCAGGGAGCTACTTTGGACATGCTAAAAAGATCGGGATTGATTGGAACCTGACAAAACGATTCGGATCCGTAGTACACCGGCCTTCTGATGACCTTAGGCAAGCGCTCGGCGGTGACCGCCGTCGTGGCGGCGCCGCCCATCGCGCAGCCGAGAGCGACGATACGAGTCGGAGCAATCGCACCGAAACCATCAGCACCACTCGTCTGCATTCCCCCAATGTCAGCGCCACGCGAGGGAATTTGGGGGCTATCTAGGGATTTGGGGGAAATGGGGAAACTGTGGGGATCTGATAACGGTCGGGAACTAATTATCGCACTCTGTTGTATACGGCACACGGTTTGTACATATCGTTTGTGTTCGATATTACAACTTCACACACGATTTCCACACCAAACCATGTGAGAAGACAACGTGCGTGAGACACGGTTCCAGTGACATAACCGTATGTGATGTACTACCCGGTACATATGGGGATGCAATAATGGAGTTAATACTGTAAACAGCCGCTCTGCGGATACCCGTCAAAAAATTAAAACAGCCACTCTGCAGATAGAGATGGGGGCGGCGGCTGAGGCAGCGGCTACCGGAAAGGAGGTCAATCCTCGGTCGGTCGGCGGTGGTGGCGTGATAGGAGGTTAATCCTCGGTCGGTGGTGCGAGATAGGAGGAGCTCAATCCTCGAGGTCGGCGGTGGCGTGAGCACATCCTTCGCGGTCGAATGAGGGATAGTGGAGCTCGAACTTTAGGTGGATGCCCCACTAAGCTTTGCTCCTCGACCCTACTGTCTCGGCGTGCTGCGGCATCGCGCTTCTGTGTCTGTTGGGTGGAGGTCGCCGCGCGGCTAATTAATTAAGGTATTCTTTTCGTTGAGTGGCTTAATTAAGGTATTCTTTTCGTTGAGTGGCTTAATTAAGGTATTCAATTCATAAGGGTAGTATATTGTACTCTGCGTGTAAATTGACTGGTCATTAATTTGTGTCATCGTACGGCTGGATAACAATATGGAGCGCCCTCCGTAAATTATGAAAATAAAATCTTGTGATTTATGCACGCATCTTTGGGCATCAATTAATCCATTTATTAATGCTTTTTTGAATTACCCCTCGTGTGGTGCAGATGGAACGATCTGAATGGATGAAGGAACGGAGAAGCTCAAAGTTTGCGAGTGGCGTGACGGAGTTCATCACTTTGGCTGAAAGGACAAAGAAGAGAGTCTGTAACAACTATTACATCCTGCGTCCATGCAAGGATTGTACCAATAAAGAGTCACATAAAGTTACAAACGTCGAGTTCCACTTAGTCAAGCGGGGATTCATGGATAGATATACACATTGGACTAGACACGGTGAAGAACCGGTCATGGATGAAGGTAACCAGGGCGGCGAGATGCCAAACCCCGATCAGAGTCACATGGATGTTGAATCTAACCTCGGGGCTCAGACGTCAAGCTACCAACGGAACAGAGACAAGCGAAAAACCCCACTGGAAAACGAAGACGGCGATGAAGACGACGACCTAGATGGTATGCCAGATTTTGCTGCTATTATTGCAGATTTCCAGGGCCCAAATAAAGATATGGTTGGGTACAAGGTTCTTCCAACCATTGATGCGGACTCCAAGAAAGATTTGTATCCAGGATGCAAAAACAAATATTCCTAGTTGAGTGCCACACTGGCACTTCTCAGATTTAAAGCAGAAAATGGTCTATCAAACAAGGGCTTCACAGAGTTGTTAGGTCTTTTCAAAGACATTCTTCCAGAAGATCATGTGCTCCCCAAAAGGATGAATGAAGCGAAGAAATTTGTTTGCCCATTGGAACTTGAAGTCCAGAAGATACACGCTTGTGTGAATGGTGTATGTTGTACCGCGGTGAGTACAAAGATTTGTGTGCATGTCGCACATCCATGATACAAGCGCGGGAGAGCAAAGGACAAGTACAAATTGGACGATGAGATCAAGACAGGAATCCTGTTCAAGGTTGTTTGGTACTTGCCTTTAATTATAAGGTTGAAGCATTTGTTTGCAAACCCTAGAGAGGCAAAGAGGTTGCGGTGGCATCATGATGAGCGAATTGCGGATAAATATTTGAGGAACCCGAAAGATGGGGCTCAGTTGGATTTAATCAAGGAAAAGTATGAAGACTTTGCCAAGGATCCTAGAAGTATATGGCTCGGGGAGTGTACTGACGGGATGAATCCATTTTTCGATATGAGCACCAAACACATCACATGGCTGGTGCTTCTGTGCATATATAACCTTGCTCCTTGGTTGTGTATGAAGAAAAAATACATCATGATGTCAATGATTATCCAAGGCCCGAAGCAACCTAGAAATGACGTCGACATTTACTTTCAGCTACTGGTAGAAGAACTACTGACATTGTGGGAAAAAGAGCCTGGTGTAAAATGTTATGATGCTTACAAAAAGGAGTTTTACGATCTACATGCGTTGCTGCTGCACACCATTCAAGATATGCCAGCATTAGGCAACACGTCGGGGCCGAAAACAAGGGGAGATGTAGGATGTGTCACATTCATGGATAGGACAGCGAGTAGATTTCTTCCCAACTCGCACAAATCTGTGTATTTGCGTCATCGTTGGTTCTTACGGAAAGATCACCCATACCGAAAGATGAAAGCTGAATTTGATGGTACGACAGAGGTAAGTTTGGGCCCAAGACCTTATTCTGGGAAGGAGGTCCATAGCATGGCTAAACAAATTGAAGTTGTGCTTGGCAAGGGACATGGTTCGTCATCGAAAAAAATATCCATGGGGCAAGTGTTTAAGAAGAAATCAGTGTTCTGGCAATTACCTTACTGGGAGATTCTAAGTGTACGTCACTGCATCGATGTCATGCATGTAGAGAAGAACGTATGTGAAAGCATCCTTGGTACTCTGCTCAAGATTAAAGGTAAAACAAAGGATGGTGACGGTGCATGACTCGATATGCTTGGTGATCAACCAAAACGCATGAATGAAGCAGAAGATGATGAAAAATTCCTCCATGTTTGCCAGAGTTACAATTTCACTCCAAAAGAAGCAAAAGAGTTCTTCGACTATTTGTTGTCAGTTAAGACACCCACTCCCTACTCCGCAAACATCAGTAGTCTCGTGGATGTGAGCTCAGGTAAAATGAGGTTGGCACACATGAAGTCACATGATTGCCACGTAATGTTGACACAAATCCTCCCGGTGGCCTTCGGGAATTTGATGGACACAGACATAAGAAACACATTCATTGATCTCTGTGATTTCTTCAACAAACTATGGCAGAAAGTGGTAGATCATGAAGAGCTGGATTATATGCAAGATGATATTGCAAGAATATTGTTCAACCTAGAGATGTTTTTCCCACCGTCATTCTTTGATTTCATGGTCCATCTCACGGTGCACCTTGTCGACAAGATAAAGTACTGTTGTCGGTGTAAAAACCGGCACACCTCGGGGTAGGGGGTCCCGAGCTGTGGATCTCGGATAGATGGCAACAGGAACAGGGAGACGATGTTTACCCAGGTTTGGGCCCTCTTGATGGAGGTAAAACCCTACGTCCTGCTCTTGTTTATATTGATGGAGAAGTATCAAGTACAGAGTTGATCTACCTCGAGATTGGATGATCTAGTCCTAAGGCTAGGTGAATGAGATTGTGTTGATGTCCCCTCTAAGGGCTAAACCCTTCGGCTTATATACACGCCGGATAAGGTATCTAAGATTACAAGGTCGGTACCTCGGCACGGAGGCGGCAGGAGGAGTCTTGGAGTACGCGCCAAGTCTTCGGTAGATGCGATCTTGACCTCTTCTCCTGCGTGTATCTCCCGGAGTCCATCTTGACAAGAACGAGAGCCCACTCCTCCAGCCCAAGGAATACGGGCCGACTAGGTTAGTAGCCCCTGAACTGGTCTCCAACGCCGAGGACGACACTCTTGGACTTCGGTTCCAGAGTCTTTGGCTCGGCAGGCAAGTTGCATACATGATCCCCTGAGCTTAGCTTTAAGCAGACTTCGGCAAGATTGACAATCCCGCTGAGTGGGCCCAGCCCCACTACGCGTGGCCTCAACTTTCTGATCCTTGGGGAACCGTGTCTTACGGGGAAGCGGGTCAGCTTTATGGCGAAACGTCAAAGCGTCGGTCTCCTCCCCTTTTTATCCACGAGTCAGACATGCGCATTTATCACAAACCCCCAATCTTCCTTTCAAGCAAACCGCACAAGCGCTCCCCTTCCTCCCAAGTGTAGGAGATATGCCCTAGAGGCAGTAATAACGGTTATTTTGTATCTCCGAGTTTGTAATGAATGTTTATGTTCCATGCTATAACTGCAATGATTCTCCAGTCTGCAATATCCACGAGGCTCGGAGGGAAACTCATGTGCATGTGTGGTATAATAAACGGTAAAATGTATTCCTGGTCATGCCTCTAAGACTGGCTCAAGTATTGCATGATGATCCTGTTTTCCTGATCATGGGCATGTCTATGCCGACAATTTTGAGGGCACAATGTTAGTAGAACACTTGTGTTGAATCGACCCGAATTGATGTTATGCTATGAGATACATTCGTCACAAGTTAATGGTAAATAACACAGAGATAGTTAATGTTTGCATAATTCCTTAGACCATGAGAGTATCGAGTTCCTTCGTACTTTCTTCGTGAACTTTGGGGTTTGTTAAACGTCATCCATAACTGGGTGGCTATTACGGCGGCTTACGGGTTCACGGAAAAGTATGACAAGAAACGAGATAGCTCAAGATTGGGATTTGCTCCTCCGACTATGGAGAGATATTCTCGGGCCCTCTCGGTGTTACGGTATCCATCATCGTCTGGCTAGACACATTGTGATTTGATCACTGGGATGCCGGAACACGGAAACGAGAAAAGAGAACAAAACCGGTAACGACGTAACTTGCATGGTGGACAAGTTGTTGATCCACGGGGATGCAGATAAATCTCACCTCGGGTGTTTGTAACATATCACAAAGCAACAGGAATAGCACACGGCAACTGGGGGTTCACTCGAATATTCACTCGTGTGGGTATAGGGGTCAATATGGGTGTCCACGGCTCCGATGTTGATCATTGATCGGAAAGTGTTCCGGGTCATGTCTATACTTCACCGAACCTATAGGGTCACACGCTTAAGGGTCATCTATCTGCTGAATACTAGACAGGAGTCTGAGAGAAAATCACCGGAAAAGTTTCGGACGCAACGGAAACGTTCCGGAGAGGACACCGGAATAGTTCCGGTAAAACTGAAAAGTTGTTTCAGGGGATAGCATTAAGTCAAATTGGTTTCAGCACACGCCTGGAAATTCTTGGAGGATGCGAGAAGTGTTCTGGAAACTTCTGGGAATTTTCCGGGATATAAACCGGAAATGTTACGGAGCTGCTGAAACCGATTTGGTTGCTTTTCGCAGATGAAAATCACTAATCCGAAATTGTTTCGTAACGCGTCCAAAATCATTTGTGTGGGTACTGGAATTATTCTAAGACCCACAGAAATATTTTCGGATTTAACGGTCACGGAAAATTGGTTCCGTGAATAGTGAAAATCACTTTATGGATTTTTTTTTTGGAAAGTCACCTTTTGGGATATTTCCCAAAAGGCTTCTAGAAGGGATTGGGGAGCAAGGCACCCCCATGTGCGGGGGCCCCCTAGAGGTGGCCGGCCAAGGTGGGGCTTCTCCATGGAGCTCCACATGCCACCCCATTTTGCCTTTTATTCTTTTATGTGAGACATAAAGTGGGGGTACTTTTGGTATTTTTGTATGCCAACTTTACCCCTTGGCTTTCCTATAAATAGAGGTGGAGGGGTGCCCTCCAAACCTCATCCTTGCTCTCATACACATGCCATGCTCGTCTGGCTCTCTCTCTCTCCCTCCCACGAAATAGTTTCGTAGAGCTGAAAGGTTGTCTGGGTTCCGGTAGGAACTAGTTCTGGACGGCGAAGCCCTGCCGGATAGCTGACACCGTATGTGTGCAACCCCGTAGAGAGTTCGTAGTTTCAATCTTTTGCCCGTGGGGTTGTTCGAGTGTCCTCCTGAAGGGCTGTCCGAGTTACCGTTCGAGTTTCGGGTGTCCTCCCGAAGGGCTGTCCGAGTTACCGTTCGGGTTTCGAGGGTCCTCCCGAAGGGCTGTCCGCGACATCGTCCGAGGGACTGTCCGACCGCCTCCCGAAGGGCTGTCCAACGAGGGAGTAATTCCTCGCGGTTGGGAGGTTGTAAATCCTAGCTGCGGGGATCTGCACCGACGATCTACACCGACTCTTCTTCCGCTGCGCTACGAGTCGGTACGGATCAGATCAAACCCTGTATGACATCTCCATAGTGATCCTGGGCGTACTCGCTGTACCGAAATTTTTTGTTATCTGTCGCGTTCCCCTACAGTGGCATCATGAGCCGTGCTATGCGTAGATGCAGGTTACGATCTAGAATACATGGAGATGTATGGGTATTGCATAATATAATTTTGGAGTAGATGGGATCTATTGCTGAAAATTATTTATGCGGGTAGCAGATGAAATCTGTTACCCGATGTTCTTGTTGCTTCCCTAGAATTTGCGTATTTCTGATCTCGAGACAGCATGGTGGAATTTCACAAAGTTCTGGCAATCTGCGATCCTGATTGATCAACGAAGTGCTATCAGTTCTTTGGGTTCCGCCATAGTCAAAAGAAAGATGAAATTCGCAGACAAAAGGGCAATGCAGATATGATCTGCACGGGGGTCATGCGTATGACGAAGTTTAGTATGGGGCTCGAGATTTTATTATCTCGTGTTTCCTACACCCCGAGATGTTAATCTAGCGACTTGAATAATCATACTTGATGATAAAACATTGGTAGCTGCGGTTTAAGTCAAAACCTTAGAAGCCACGTAAAATAAAATTTTGCATAAACCGATTAGAGGCGTCTAACTTGTTCTTGCAGGATGTGCATGTGATGTGGTATAGCAATGCTCATATTAATTCGATTATGTATGAGATGACTATATGATGTAAATTTATTAACATGACCTGCGTGTCATGATTCGGCATGATGGCTGGAGCCATATGATTGTCACTTTAATGACCTACGTGTAAACCTTAAGTAATGCACTTATTTTATTAGCTATAGAGATAGCAATATTATCTGGTGCATCGACAAGGTGGTGGCAATCTTCGCGAAGGTGAGCACCGACGCAAATGCCGAAGACGAAGAAATTAAAGACTTCTCCGTCAGAAAGGGTTATACCATATCATGCTATTATGAATTTCCTGAGATGTTTATCCCTTATGATACACCCTTTTGATTGCACGGTAGTCGCTTTTTATTAGGGTGGTCTCTCACTTAAAATATCAAAGTAGTTAGTGTTCACCCAAGTGCAGCACTGTCTGAAATTCGTATCTTTTCGGGGTGCGCCATGTACACATGAGCACGAACGAATTGAGAGGAATGAGGCGGGTGAAGTCAGACCTCGCAGCAAGATCACTTAGTTGTCTTTGACCCTCAGGCAGGAGAGTCCTGAGCTCGGAACACGCCCATTGAAAGATGAACAAGAATCACATAAATGATGTGATCGGCAAGTTGGCCTACTGATTGAAATTCGCATCATCAGTGATGAACCCGTCAATGGCGTCAAATTGAAATACGGATCTTGAATCACTCATAATCAATTTTGAGAGATATTGATTTGAGTGGGAGCGCACTTTAGAATAAAATTGTTTATTCACTAGTGCCAAAAATCATTATGAACAAAGTCTAAGTGAAACTTGTGTTTTCCGTTGTAGATCAAATGGCTCGCAACACCGCGTTCAACTTAGGCCCGATGTTAGAGAAAGAGAAGTTAGCTGCGACTGGAAACAACTCTGCGGACTGGGTTTGTAACCTGAAGATTGTCCTCAGGAGCGCTAAGAAAATGTATGTGCTTGAAAATGCTCTTCCAGCTAAACCGGCGGCCGATGCCCCGGAAGATGAACAAAATGTCTGGGCCACTAAGGATGATGATCACAACTTAGTGCAGTGCCTCATGCTAGCTTGCATGAGTGCAGGGCTTCAAAAACGTTTTGAATTCCATAAACCCCGCGATATGATCCGGGAATTGGATGCTCTGTACAAGGAAACCGCAAGGTCTGAACGATTTGATATCATGAAGACCTTGATGGAATGCAAGATGGCTGAGGGCAGTTCAGTTGGCGAACACATAGTCAAAATGATTGGCTATGCTGAAAGGCTTAAAACCTGGAATTTCCAATTCCGCCTGGCCATATGATGGAAATGATGCTTTCTTCACTCCCCCCCGTCTTACAACGGTTTTGTCATGAACTACAACATGAGTGGGATGGAGAAGACACCGGAAGAGGTGCTCGCCATGCTGAAAACTGCGGAAGGAGGACTGCGGAAAAATCGCAAGCAAGTGTTGCTTGTGAATAAAACCGCCAGTTTCAAAAAGAAAGGCAAGCCAAAGAAGGGCAAGGGCACCGGTAAGACCGGCTCCCAAAGCAACTCTAAGGGCGGAGCCAACAATGAAACTGAGTGCTTCTACTGCAAGGGCACAGGACACTGGAAGAGAAACTGCAAGAAGTATCTGGAAGATAAGAAGTCCGGGAAAACTGGAAAAGGTATAATTGTTATACAAGTTAATGTCATTGACGTTTTGCTTGCTAGCGAAAATTCTAAGTCTTGGGTATTTGATACCGGATCGGTTGCTCACATTTGCAACTCGATACAGGGACTTCAGAAGGTGCGCAAGCTTGCAAAGAATGAAATCGTGATGCGCGTCGGGAACGGTGCTGGGATCGCTGCTCAAGCCGTCGGCATTATGCCTCTACGTCTCCCTTCCGGATTTATCTTAGAACTAAATAACTGTTATTTTGTTCCACTATTGTGTAGAAACATTATCTCCGGATCATGTTTAGTACACGATGGGTATTCGTACAAGTCTGAGAACAATGGTTGTTCACTTTATTGTAAGGATATGTTTTATGGATTTGCACTGATTGTTGGGGGCCTTTTCATACTAAATCTTGAATGTGGAAATGATGTCTTTAACGTGAATGCTAAACGCCTTAAGAAGGCTGATACCACCACCACTTTCATGTGGCACTGTCGGCTTGGCCACATCGGAAAGAAACGCATGCAAAACCTCCATAAAGATGGAGTTTTACCGTCCTTTGATTTTGAATCATTTGACACATGTGAAGCTTGCTTGATGGGAAAAATGACCAAGACGCCGTTCACGGGTCATCCTGAACGGGCGAGTGAATTGTTGGAAATAATACATAGTGATGTATGTGGTCCAACGAGCACAGTCGCACGGGGTGGGTATTTCTACTTCGTGACTTTTACGGATGATTTGAGTAGGTATGGATATATCTACTTGATGAAGCATAAGTCGGAAACCTATGAAAAGTTCAAAGAATTTCAGAATGAGGTAGAAAATCATCGTAACAAAAGGATTAAGTTTCTGCGGTCTGCTCACGGGGGCGAATACCCTAGTCATGAGTTTAGCCAACATCTGAGTGACCGTGGAATCGTTTCACAGCTTACGCCTCACAGAACTCCACAGCGAAACGGAGTGTCGGAAAGACGTAACTGAACCCTGTTAGACATGGTAAGGTCGATGATGTCTCTTACAGATCTGCCGATATCTTTTTGGGGTCATGCACTAGAAACTGCCGCTCACACATTAAACAGAGCACCGTCTAAGTCTGTTGAGACGACACCATACGAGTTATGGAACGGGAAGAAACCCGGTTTGTCGCATCTCAGAATTTGGGGTTGTGGGGTATACGTAAAACATTTACAACCTACCAAACTCGATCCCAGATCAGACAAATGTTACTTTGTAGGTTATCCCAAGGAAACAATTGGGTATTCCTTCTACCACTCGTCCGATAACAAAGTGTTTGTTGCCAGAAATGGACAATTTCTTGAGAAAGAGTTTCTCGCTAAAGAAGTGAGTGGGAGGACAGTACAACTTGATGAGATTATTGAATCTTCGGCAACCGTTGATATGGCTGAGGAACCGGAAGAAATTCCGCTAATTATCCCTACAACCGAGCCGGAAGTTGTCGCATGTGATGCGGAAACTTCAGACAATGTTGTAACTGAACCGCGCAGATCAGGTAGGGCTATCCAGCCACCTGAGTGGTTTCATAACAAAATCTTCATTCTTGAAGACGATGAACCTGTGCACTACAAGGAAGCGATGGCGGGGCCCAGCTCAAGGGAATGGCACAAGGCCATGAAATCCCAGATGGAATCCATGTATGAAAACCAAGTTTGGAACTTGGAAGAACTTCCAGAAGGCGTAAAGCCCATTGGTTGTAAATGGATTTTCAAAAGAAAGACGGACGCGGATGGTAACATTACTATCCACAAAGCTAGACTTGTCGCGAAAGGGTTCACGCAAGTTCTAGGAGTGGACTACGACGAGACTTTCTCGCCCGTAGCTATGCTTAGGTCTGTTCGGATATTACCAGCAATTGCTGCTTATTTCGATTATGAAATATGGCAGATGGACGTCAAAACGGCTTTCCTAAATGGAAACCTCAAAGAGGATGTACACATGATACAGCCAGAAGGTGTTGTCGTTCATAAAGATACTTGAAAGGTATGCAAACTTCAGAAAGCCATTAATGGTCTGAAGCAAGCATCAAGGAGCTGGAACATTCGTTTTGATGAAGTGGTCAAACAGTTTGGCTTCATCAGGAATGACGAAGAATCTTGTGTTTACAAGAAGTTTAGTGAGAGCGCAAAAGCATTTCTAATCTTGTATGTGGATGACATATTGTTGATTGGAAATGACGTGAATTTTCTTAACGAAATAAAAGACGCATTGAAGAAAAGTTTTTCAATGAAAGACTTCGGCGAAGCGGCATATGTATTGGGCATCAGAATTTATAGAGATAGATCAAAACGCCTGATAGCGCTTAGCCAAAGCACGTACATTGACAAGGTGTTGAAAAGGTTCAACATGGAGAACTCCAAGAAAGGCCTACTCCCCATGTCACCTGGCACAGTGCTTTGCAAGAATCAGTGTCCTCGGACACTCGATGCGCGAGTACAAATGAATGATGTTCCATATGCCTCGGCAGTTGGTTCTATTATGTATGCCATGCTATGTACAAGACCGGACGTTTCCTATGCGCTAAGTGTTAGCAGCCGGTACCAAAGTGATCCAGGATTGGAACACTGGGCCACAGTCAAGGGTATTCTTAAGTACCTCAGAAGGACCAAGGATTTATTCCTTGTGTACGGAGGTGATGAAGAGCTCATTGTAAGTGGTTACACTAATGTAGGCGTCATGACTGACCCAGATGACTTCAAATCTCAATCAGGCTATGTTTTCATATTGAACGGCGGCGCAGTTGATTGGAAAAGTTCCAAACAAAAGACTGTGGCGGATTCTATGACGGAGGCGGAATATGTTGCTGCTTCAGAAGCCTCCAAGGAGGCGGTATGGATCAAGCAATTTCTTGAAGACCTTGGTGTGGTTCCAAGTGCTCTGGACCCGGTGGAGATCTATTGTGATAATAGTGGCGCCATGGCTCAGGCAAGGGAGCCAAGTTCGCACCATAAGACAAGACATATTGAACGCAAATATAAACTCATTCGACATCATGTCGAAGCGGGTTTAGTGAAAGTACGCAAAGTTCACACGGATCTGAACGTGTCAGACCCGATGAAAAAGCCTCTACCACGAGCAAAGCATGAGCAGCACCGGATTGCCATTGGTGTTAGGGAAGCCATATAACTGGATTATGACTCTAGTGCAAGTGGGAGTCTGTAGGAGATATGCCCTAGAGGCAGTAATAACAGTTATTTTGTATCTCCGAGTTTGTAATGAATGTTTATGTTCCATGCTATAACTGCAATGATTCTCGAGTCTGCAATATCCACGAGGCTCGGAGGGAAACTCATGTGCACATGTCGTATAATAAACGGTAAAATGTATTCCTGGTCATGCCTCTAAGACTGGCTCAAGTATTGCATGATGATCATGTTTTCCTGATCATGGGCATGTCTATGCCGGCAATTTTGAGGGCACAATGTTAGTAGAACACTTGTGTTGAATTGACCCGAATTGATGTTATGCTATGAGATACATTCGTCACAAGTTAATGGTAAATAACACAGAGATAGTTAATGTTTGCATAATTCCTTAGACCATGAGAGTATCGAGTTCCTTCGTACTTGCTTCGTGAACTTTGGGGTTTGTTAAACGTCATCCGTAACTGGGTGGCTATTACGGCGGCTTACGGGTTCACGGAAAAGTATGACAAGAAACGAGATAGCTCAAGATTGGGATTTTCTCCTCCGACGATGGAGAGATATTCTCGGGCCCTCTCGGTGTTACGGTATCCATCATCGTCTTGCCAGACACATTGTGATTTGATCACTGGGATGCCGGAACACGGAAACGAGAAAAGAGAACAAAACCGGTAACGAGGTAACTTGCATGGTGGACAAGTTGTTGATCCACGGGGATGCAAATAAATCTCACCTCGGGTGTTTGTAACATATCGCAAAGCAACAGGAATAGCACACGGCAAATGGGGGTTCACTCGAATATTCATTCGTGTGGGTATAGGGGTCAATATGGGTGTCCACGGCTCCGATGTTGATCATTGATCGGAAAGTGTTCCGGGTCATGTCTATACTTCACCGAACCTATAGGGTCACACGCTTAAGGGTCATCTATCTGCTGAATACTAGACAGGGAGTCAGAGAAAATCACCGCAAAAGTTTCGGACGCAACGGAAACGTTCCGGAGAGGACACCGGAATAGTTCCGGTAAAACTGAAAAGTTGTTTCAGGGGATACCATTAAGTCGAATTGGTTTCGGCACCCGCCTGGAAATTCTTGGAGGATGCCAGAAGTGTTCTGGAAACTTCTGGGAATTTTTCGGGATATAAACCGGAAATGTTCCGGAGCTGCCGGAACCGATTTGGTTGCTTTTCGCAGATGAAAATCACTAATCCGAAATTGTTTCGGAACGCGTCCAAAATCATTTGTGTGGGTACTGGAATTATTCTAAGACCGACAGAAATATTTTCGGATTTAACGGTCATGGAAAATTGGTTCCGTGAATAGTGAAAATCACTTTATGGATATTTTTTTGGAAAGTCACCTTTTGGGATATTTCCCAAAAGGCTTCTAGAAGGGATTGGGGAGCAAGGCACCCCTATGTGGGGGGGGGCCTAGAGGTGGCCGGCCAAGGTGGCGCTTCTCCATGGAGCTTCACATGCCACCCCTTTTTGCCTTTTATTCTTTTATGTGAGACATAAAGTGGGGGTACTTTTGGTATTTTTGTATGCCAACTTTACCCCTTGGCTTTCCTATAAATAGAGGTGGAGGGGTGCTCTCCAAACCTCATCCTTGCTCTCATACACATGCCATGCTCGTCTGGCTCTCTCTCTCTCCCTCCCACGAAATAGTTTCGTAGAGCCGAAAGGCTGTCTGGGTTCCGGTAGGAACTAGTTCTGGACGGCGAAGCCCTGCCGGATAGCTGACACCGTATGTGTGCAACCCCGTAGAGAGTTCATAGTTTCGATTTTTTGCCCGAGGGGCTGTTCGAGTGTCCTCCCGAAGGGCTGTCCGAGTTACTGTTCGAGTTTCGGGTGTCCTCCCGAAGGGCTGTCCGAGTTACCGTTCGGGTTTCGAGGGTCCTCCCAAAGGGCTGTCCGCGACATCGTCCGAGGGACTGTCCGACCGCCTCCCGAAGGGCTGTCCGACGAGGGAGTACCACCTCGCAGTTGGGAGGTTGTAAATCCTAGCTGCGGGGATCTGCACCGACGATCTACACCGAATCTTCTTCCGCTGCGCTACAAGTCGGTACGGATCAGATCAAACCCTGTATGGCATCTCCATAGTGATCCTGGGCGTGCTCGCTGTACCGAAATTTTTTGTTTTCTGTCGCGTTCCCCTACACCAAGTCCATCCCTGAGGGTTTCCCATGGCGAGCAACGCAGGTTCTTCAAGTTGCCCTCATGGCCCCATCCGGGGCGATTGGGGTAGTTGCGCCGTCTCGCGTCTCCAACTGGAGCGCCTGGCCAGGCAAGGGTACCTACCAGATTCAGATCTGACAGTGACCCGCCCGGGCTTAACATCCATCAACGGGCAGGTGCACGCAAAGAATTTCCCCTTCCCTCAAAAGGATGAACGGGTATGCTTCGTCTCCTTCCTGCTGCGCGGTTTAGGATTTCCGATTCACCCTTTCCTCCGGGGCCTGTTAGAGTTTTACGGGCTGCAGCTTCACCACCTTACCACCAATTCAATTCTGCACATTGCGGGGTACGTCGCCCTATGCGAGATGCATCTTGGGTGTGAAGCGCATTTCGGACTCTGGAGGAGGTACTTCTGTGTAGTGCCTTGTTCCTCCGCCGAAAGGCATTATGAGGTCGGAGCGGCCGAAGTCTGTCGAATCGAGGGGACGGAATACCCGCCAGGCACACCTCGGGAGGATGCCGACATCTGCCAACAGAGTGGTTCTACGTAGACGATGTCCCTCTTCCAGACCCAGTTCGGCCAGGGCTTCCCCCTTTCTCCCCTTTCTCCCCCGAAGAGGCGATATAGCTGGAGGCTGCAGGGTATGGCCCCAGAAGGTGGTGCCGAGGTGACCGAGCTGGCCGCCAAGGTGAAGCAATTGGTAAGGACAGGCCTTCTCATAATAGACGTAATGGCCACGGTGATAGACCAAAGAGTCCAACCACTCCGGCTACGCCCTCACCTGTTGTGCGCATACAACGGGACCGAAGACTGCTCTCAATCGATCCGGCAAAGTTTCTTTGACCAAGCGGCCTTCGGGACAGTGATGGCCAAAATATACCAAGGAACAGCGGAGGAATTAGCCCGACGTCAATTCCGAGACGGGCTGTCCTACTTCAATCCTGCTGACATAGTGAGTCTTCCCACTCCTTTATTGTGCCTACCCGAGTTGTTTTGATAGCCAGTCCATTTGATCGATCTGCTTATTAATTTTGAGCAGAGGTGGAGCCGTCCGGTGGAGGCTCTAAACAGCCCGGCGCCCGAGCTGGAAACACGCCAACGAGCGGAAGACCCCCTCTTTCGTGAGGACGAGGATCTAGCCCTCATCTATGAGGGGAGGAAATTCTACATGGAGTGCCTTGATGGCTCCAAGGTAGCCGTCACCCCGGACGCACCGGGGACGAGGCCAGCTTCGTCGGTAAGACCCTCTTCCTCTAGTCGAAAGCGAGCCCCTCGTCCCCAAGCCCCTGCTCCCCTGACTTCTCCTTCGAAGGGACTGCGTTCGAAACGCTCGCGCGGAGAGACGGCTCCTCAAGGGAACCGCCCGCAGGAGGCGGAGGAAGGTCCAGCCGAGGTCATGGAAATGGGCGAAAGTGCTCCCTCAGTCACCAGATGATGTATGATTGCTGAATTTTACTGAAATGTTGCCTCAAGCTCTGACCCTTTTTGAACATTTCATAGGCGGCCTTCTTTCGCCGTGGCGGCGAGCACGAGGGCCGAGGGGGCGGCAACTTCAAACAGGGAAGCAGAAGCGCGCCCATCGTCGGGAGCCGCTCCTGAAGTTCCCCGGCCCGAGGACTTCGAGACCAGCTCAGCAAATCCTTCTGAGATCCAGTGTACCACGAATTATCGGCGGCGAAAGACCTCTCTAAGGAGTCTGGCCTTCTCGGATCGGGAGTTCAATGCTCTCAGCTCGGTGGATGCTAACCTCGGGGCGACCCGCGCCGTTTTCGATCAATTATTAGATGTTTTATCGCAAGGATTGCGGGTAAGGTCCAGCCCGAGCTCATTTTATCTCGAAGATTTCTTTTATGTCTCTATTTTTTCATACTGTCCACAATGGTAGTAGCCCCTAAGGCTTGATATGGGCGACAATGCCCGTAGCGAGGCTTGATTTTTCCATGAAGAGGTTGTGGGATTTTTTGTGTGTAGGGTGCACGGGCGAGGAATGATCAGCTATCCGAGGCTCTTCCCAGGAAAAGGGGAAGTTGGAGGCTGCCTTGACCGAGGTGGTTGTTGGACGTAAAGGTCTCGTAGATCATCATGACTTCGCCTTTGTCCGAGGATTCTTCTGCGTGACAGGGGGTGCCCGTAAGGAGGGCGGGTCCTCGGTTTGCCACTTGCCTCACTACCCTGCTGTCGCGCAGGCTGTGAGTTGGGCAGGAATTGAGCAAAACAGCATGTATCGGACATGGTTTATCCAGGAGACTGTGGGATCGAGGAGATAGGTCTAGAGGGGGGTGAATAGACTCCTAACCAGCCAAACTAGCAGTTTTTAATTTCTCTTGGAACTTAGGCAGATTTTGGCACAAGTTAAGATCACTCCGATACTTTCTACACATGCATATCTTAGAGATTGAGCAGCGGAAATAGTAAAGCATGCAAGAGTACGGAAAGTAAAGGGGTAGAGTATGGAAGATCAAACGCAATGAAGACACGGTGGTTTTTGGCGTGGTTCTGATAGGTGGTGCTATCGTACGTTCACGTTGATGGAGACTTCAACCCACGAAGGGTAATGGCTGCGCGAGTCCACGGAGGGCTCCACCCACGAAGGGTCCACGAAGAAGCAACCTTGTCTATTCCACCATGGCTTACGTCCACGAAGGACTAGCCTCACTCGGGCTAGATCTTCACGAAGTAGGCGGTCTCCTTGCCCTTACAAACTGCTTGGTTCAACTCCACATCAGGTTGGAGGCTCCCAAGTGACACCTAACCAATCTAGGAGACACCACTCTCCAAAAGGTAATAGACGGTGTGTTGTTGATGAACTCCTTGTTCTTGTGCTTCAAATGATAGTCTTCCCAGCACTCAAACAACTCCTCATAGATTTGGCTATGGTGGAAGAGGGATTTGAGTGGAAAGCAACTTGGGATAGGCTAGAAATCAAGTTTCAAATGGTAGGAATGGAATAGCTTAATCTCAACACATGAGTAGGTGGTTCTCTCTCAGAAAATGTATGGTGGAAGTGTAGGCACGTTCTGATGGCTCTCCTTACTGAGAAGGAGGTGGTGGAGGGGTATATATAGCCTCCACACAAAATCCAACCGTTACACACTTTTGACCCAACTCGGTGGCACCGAAACGATCATCTCGGTAGCACCGAACTGTGTAAAAGATATGAACTTTAGGAATCTCGGTGGGACCGATACGAACAACTCGGATGGACCGAAGTGCAATGGCTAGGTCAGACCTCATCTCGGTGGCACCGATTGCATCAACTCGGTAGGACCGAAGTGAAGCAATAAGGCAACAGAGAGTTGGCAAGCCATGTCAGTGAGACCGATTTGCAAAAATCGGTGAGACTGAAGTAAGTGCAAACGATTATAGAGAGTTAGCAAGGCCATCTCGGTGAGACCGAGATCCATTTCGGTGGATCCGATTTGTTAGGGTTTTGGCAGTGGCTAAGTCTTGGATGAACTCGGTGGCGCCGGATAGAGAATTTCGGTGGGGCCGAGTTGGAATGTAGGTTTTGGACATATTTGGGTAGAGAGAGTGGTTGAGGGTTTAGGAGGACTGTCACTAAGCACTTGAGCAAAAAGGTCATTAAGCAACACCTCATCCCCTTTTAATAGTATTGGCTTTCCTATGGACTCAATGTAATCTTGGATCACTAAACCAAAAATGTAGAGTCTTGAGCTTTTGCCAATCCTTGTCCTTAGCATTTTGAGGGGTCCACGTCTCTAGTCCATGCCATGCCAATCATTGAACATCCTGAAATCTTTCACTTGAATGGACATTAGTTCAATGAGATATATGTTGTTATGAATTACCAAAACCACCAAGGGAGCAAATGTGCTTTCAATCTCCCCCTTTTTGGTAATTGATGACAACATATAGATCAAAGCTTCGACAAATGATTAAATGAATGAAATACATCATCGCCTTGAGAAGTATGTGATAAGCAAGAGCTCCCCCTAAATTTGTGCATTATTAAATATTTGCGTTTGAATGCAAATGCACAATCGATTAGGCTCATGGGTCACTCTTCCATGTCACATACAACTTGGTGGAGCGCGCAAAATGATATGAGAAGAATAGCAAGCACGCATCACCAACACAAATGAATGATCATACATGATAATGAGCATATATCATGACAATAAGCATAGTATGACCATCACAAGCATAAACGGCAGAATATCTCACAGACACTGTAGTAAGCACACACATCAAACAAAGTATCAACGAGCAAGCAAGTAGCAAAAGAGCTCGAGCAAATCAAAGCAGAACACTCTCTCTCGAAGCCTATGATCTATACAGATTCTCCCCCTTTCTCAACAAGTACCAAAAAGATCGAATTGTATAGGACTAGTCGGCACTCTAAGCACGATCCTCCGAAGCTCCTGAAGGTGATCTTCTGCTGGCTGCTCCAGTGTGCGTAGACGGCGCGGAGAGGAGAGCATCCGCGAAGGCTTCTGCAGATGTCTGTGGGGCTGGTGGAGTGGAGACCTGAGGTGGCACTGTGGCAGTAGCAGCTGGTGCAGATACTGTGGTCCGTGGATCCACAACTGGTATTGCAGCAGACCTGGCTGCCCTAGGCACTGTCATCTGATGGGGCTGTCTTGACAGCATCTACATCACTCTACAGCTGCTCTACTGTAGTCTGAATCTCTGTCACCTTGACATCCAAATCACGAAATTTAGTCTCAATAATCCGCTCAAAACTAGCCTGGGTCTGGGTGAGGTTGGCCAAACTCCGCTCAATCGTCAGAGTGGCTTCAAGTAGATATGTCATTTGATCCTTGGGTGTCTTGAGATTGGCAATTTGAGCATTTGTAGCAGATGCCTCCTGAGCTGCTTTTGCTTCTTTGGCTTTGCGGATTTTCTCTTGGGCTTGTGCTGAAGTGGGATGCGAAGGATCCATCACAATCAGATTTGAGCATTTGTAGCAGATGCCTCCACACAAAATCCAACCGTTACACACTTGTGACCCAACTCGGTGGCACCGAAACAATCATCTCAGTAGCACCGAACTGTGTAAAAGATATGAACGTTAGGAATCTCGGTGGGACCGATACGAACATCTCGGATGGACCGAAGTGCAATGGCTAGGGCAAACCTCATCTCGGTGGCACCGATTGCATCAACTCGCTAGGACCTAAGTGAAGCAATAAGGCAACAGAGAGTTGGCAAGCCATCTCGGTGAGACCGAGATCCATTTCGGTGGATCTGATTTGTTAGGGTTCTGGCAGTGGCTAAGTCTTGGATGAACTCGGTGGGGCCGGATAGGAAATTTCGGTGGGGCCGAGTTGTAATGTAGGTTCTGGACATATTTGGGATTGAGAGAGTGGTTGCGGGTTTAGGAGTACTGTCACAAAGCACTTGAGCAAAAAGACCATTAAGCAACACCTCATCCCCTTTTAATAGTATTGGCTTTCCTATGGACTCAATGTGATCTTGGATCACTAAACCAAAAATGTAGAGTCTTGATCTTTTGCCAATCCTTGTCCTTAGCATTTTGAAGGGGTTCCACATCCTCTTGTCCATGCCACGCCATTTGTTGAACTTGTCTGAAATTCACTAGATAAAGGCATTAGTCCAACAACATGTATGTTGGCATGAATTACCAAAACCACGAAGGGAGCAAATGTGCTTTCAGAGACCATCGAGGGTGGTCCTAGGGAGGGCAGAGATTTTCTTCTTTTTTAGAGGTTGCTTGGTCGGTACGGTCCCCAGATCTTCCTAAAGCTGCAACCAGAACAAGGAAGAAGAAAACCTCAGACGGACAGGATGAAGATTTTGTTGCAAGTGAAGCTGCAACCAAGAAAAAGAGAGTCGTGCTTGCTAAGGAGTATAGCACCAAACCATCAGCTGTCAAAGATAAAACTGCCGTGAGCAAAGTGCCAAAGCAGACTATGCAATTCACTCTTGAAGAGCCTAGTAACTCTGAACCAGCTGCAAGTGGCAAGAAGAAGCGAGTAAGGAAAACTACTGCCCGTGTGATTGGCAGACCCTCCATGATGATTGATGAGGAGGAGGAAGAGGAAGAGCCAGTTGCCACTGCACCCCCAGCAAAAGCTCAGAAGCTCATGTCTGATGCAATCAAGACTGCTGCACCCCCCAAGTCCAAACCAAAGGCACCTGCACCCAAGAGGTCAACCAGGAACATATCAGCTGCTGAGAGGAAGAAGGCCCCAGTGCCTGAGTCAAATGATGATGAAGAGCCACTAGTGCTCAGAAAGTTGAAGCCTAAGATACCAGACCATGACAATGCACACCCAGTTGCGGAGAACATGATGCTGAGGAAGGATAAAGGACTGCGTCAATGGAGGACATCAGATCCTTATGCTATAAGGAGGAAGACAACATGTGATTATCGCTTTCACACTCGTGAACAACAGGACTTTTATGAGACAGTTTTGCTTGATAAGAAGCCCATAGTCAGTGACATGAGATGGGTGGATTGGGAATACATTGATGAGAACGAGGACTATTTTCCCCACGTCCATGAAAGCTTCAGAATTGCAGGAGTTGACGAGTTTGTTGGAAAGAAGTTGACCAAGTGGAATGATGAGATGGCCATGCAATTCTACTCTACTGCTCACTTCTATCCAGATGACAGAATAGTGTGGATGACTGAAGGTATCAGGAATCAGCCAACCATCTCTGAGTGAGCAAGTCTTCTTGGTGCACCAAAGGAATAGGATGATGATTATGATGTTTATGCCAAGCTCAAGATGGATCACAACTCCATGAAGAACATGTACACAACTATTCCCCAGGAGGACATTGAGACTCACAAACTTGGATCAGTGAAGCATCTGCTCCCAGAATTAGCCACAACGAACACCATATTGCGGTACACTCTGCTACCCAAGTCAGGAGATGACAAAATGATTCGTGGCCACTCCATCAATTTGCTGCATTTGTTTGATACACCTCAGAAATTCAAGGTGATGAGCCTGATAGTGGAAACTATCAAGAGGACTGCAGCTGATCAGAAGAGATCGTGCGTGTCGGTGTACTAAAGTATGGGTCTTGTTAGTACCCCTTACTTGTGCGCGGGCAGTTGTAGCCATACCGCGGCAAGCCTTGCCGGGGAATAGCTAGGAGTAATCACGAGGCTAAGATGCCAAGGAGACGTTCAAGTCAACGACCAGACAGAAGACCAAAGGGTTGCGGAGGCCCGGCAAGACCCTTGCCGGCGAGGCCTCGCGCCCGGCAAGGCCCTTGCCGGCGAAGCCCCGGGCCCGGCAAGGACCCGGTCCCGGCAAGCCCCGGGCCCGGCAAGGATTCGATCCCGGCAAGGCTCTGCACAGTGCAGCGCTATCGCTCCAGTGCAGCGGCCAGCCTTGTCGTTTAGGACTTGTCCTCATGGCGACGTGGCACAATGCTGGCCACGAAATTCTTAAGCGGTGCTGATGGGATGGCTGCTTTTGCCCATCCCCTGTAAAGCTTTTCCAAGCCCGAGACGCTAAGGGGCACCTCGACGGACACCTCACGGTGCATTTAATGAGTTTGTCCTAAGCCGTCAGGGTTAGGTATGATAACGCTGTGGTAACACTGTAGCTACTTTCCACCTCATGCCTTATCTCGTACGCCACTGTGGTAGCCCCTTTGACTTATATAAAAGGAGGCCCGAGGCGTACAGAGGAAGGGAGGTTCGGAAGCCCATTCTGCATGCGTAGCTACGAAATACTGTAGCTCCCAGAACTTGGCCAAGAACATCCACTGTAATACAATCAAAGCAGGAGTAGGGTTTTACGCATCCGTGCGGCCCGAACCTGGGTAAATCCCCGCGTGCTGTTCGTTAGTTCCGCTCTTTGTGCAATCCTCTCCCCTTGCCGAACCGTAAAGGGATCCGCTCGATAGCGATCCCATAGGTGTTCGTTTCCCACGACATCTTTGGCGCGCCAGGTAGGGGGGTCGAGGTTGTGCGAACCTGATCTAGCAACCAGCGCGTCAGATCTTCGATCATCTTCACCGCCATGGCTCCCAAGAAAAAGGGTTTCACGGCGGTGGGTCCATCCGCATCCGTCGTGCCTGATGCCTCGCGCACAGGCGACGGGGTAGACGCGGGTGGAGGAGGTGGAGGCTCCGAGCTTCCACGGCGTTCCGGCGATCCGAGCCGGACGAGCAACAGGTCCAAGGATGGAGCTGCGCAACCTGCGGGTGGTGCAGCGACTTCCAAGGATGGAGCGGCGCCTTCCAGGACGAATACGCCGGCGCATGCACCGCGACCTTCTCAGGACGCGCGTGACGTGCGGCCTCAAGACGTTGGTGGTTCTAGGCATCCGCATGGAAAGACCCCTGCGCATCACTCCCAGGGTGCGCAGGGCCAAGATCCGCGCCAGCGCGCTGGTGGAAGCCGCGCACGGGTGCAGAGTCGTGATGGTGCTCCTTCTAACCCTGTTAGGAGTTTGAGCACCTCACGTTCTTCGCACCTGTCGCCGCCGCCTACGCCGGCAGAGGCGTTGGCGCGAGCTTAGCTGCTCCTAGACTTCCCTCCCGCCGCGGAGAAGCTAGACGAGTGGCGAGCCGCTATCCAGAGCCTCATCGGCCTAGCCAACAACGACGTACCGCGGCAGGGTGAACCCTCGCGGCTGCAGTCGTCTAGGCCGGTGCGTGGCGATGGAGAGAAGACCGGTGCTGGAACGACTACGTTGCGTTCCCCTCCGCTGCATCAAGAGCGGTCATTAACTCGGCGGACCAGTGCCCGTGAGGGTGGTTCCACGGCGTCATCTGATCCGCGGGTTCGCCGCGACCAACGTCACATTCTTCGGGAACGAAAGAAGGAGGATGCTCGAACCATCATCGAGCGCCGAAGAGAAGCACGTCCCCAGTCTGACAAGCGCGCTGGGACTGCTGTTGACGAGCCCGCGCCAGGGTACCCTGGCTGCCTACCCTACGAGGTGGGTTGTCCAGCGTTTACTCGTGAGCTGCGGCAAGTCCAGTGGCCTAGCTCCCACTCCTTCAAGCCGGAAGTACCGGAGAAGTACGACAGCAAGACCCATCCGTCTGAGTTCTTGAGCATCTACACCATCGCGGTGCAGGCTGCCGGGGCTCGTGACGATAAGGTACTGGCCAACTACTTTCTGTTGGTGCTGAAGCCCAACGTGAGATCGTGGTTGATGCACCTGCCCGAGAATTCCATCTCTTCTTGGGCCGACCTGTGTCATCAGTTTGTTGGCGCCTTCACCGGCGGCCATCAAGCTCCTGGCCAGGAGAGTGATCTGCACATCATTCCCCAGAAGGAGGGCGAAACTTTGCACAAGTATATCCAGAGGTTCAGCCGTATCCAGCACAACATTCCTGACGTTCATCCCGCCGCCGTCATCAGCGCCTTTCATCAGAATGTGCGCAATCGTAAGATGCGGGAGGAGCTGGCGATGAACAAAGTCAGGGATGTCGCCGAGCTCTACGCTCTGGCCGATAAATGTGCTCGGGCAGAAGAAGGAAGGAGGCTCCCCGGCGAGAACGCTGGCGCTGGAGTCGACTCCGATAGCGAAGACGCTCCTGCCCCGGCAAGAAAGGGGCGGCGGAAGAACAAGAAGCGCAAGGGCAAGGCCGTGCTTGCCGTTGAAGGTTCCGGCAACACCGGCACCGCCAAGAAGTCCAAGACCGACGACCCCGGCAAGGAGGTTGCCGGGTGTGCGGCGTGTCAAGCCTTGGCGGCTGCCGACAAGCCAGAAGGATCCGGCAATCAGTACTGCAAGATCCACCGCACCAAGGGCCATGATCTCCAAGACTGCCGGCAAGTTGAGGAGCTTGCCGAGAAGCAGCGCGCCGAGTACGAAAGGCGCGACAAGGAGAGAGCCCAAGATGGTGCTGGAGGGTCTGGCAGGAAGCGCGGCCGAGGAGGTCGCCGCGGCAAGCCCAGGCAGCAGCAAGAGAAGCCCGCCCGGGGCCGCGCCAAAGAGCAAGGAGATGATGATGGTGATGCAGAGGGCGACGAGTCCAGCGAACACGAGTTCCAGAAGGCTACAGAGGCCATGTGCGTCGACGGGGGCGCTTCGTTGCATTTCTCTCACCGCCAACTCAAGCGGTGGGCACGTGAGATTAATGCGGCAGAACCCTCTATTGATGCACAGAAGCCACTGAAGTGGTCCCACACGCCTATCATTTTTGACGCCGAGGATCACCCTGATCGCACAACTGCGGTCGGGTGTTTGCCGTTGTTGGTTTCACCAACAATCCGCAACCTCCAGGTGACGAAAATGTTAGTTGACGGTGGGGCCGGCCTGAACTTGATCTCACCAGACGTCATCAAGAGGCTGCAGATTCCTAACGAGGACCTTGAGGACACAGGTTCTTTCCAAGGGGTCAATCCGGGAAGGAACCAGCCGAAAGGCAAGATCACGCTGCCGGTAACTTTCGGCAGCGAGCTGAACTTCAGGACGGAGAAGGTCGTCTTCGACGTCGCCAGGATTCCGTTGCCATATAATGGAATCCTCGGCCGCCCAGCGCTGGCTAAGTTCATGGCGGCCTCGCACTACGCCTACAACGTCTTGAAGATGCCCGGTCCAATGAGCGTCATCACTGTCCACTCCGACAAGAAAGACACGCTCATTTGCACCGACAAGCTCTACCGGGAAGCAGTTGCAGTGTCCGCCGCCAAGGCGCATGCTCCTGCCGCTCAAGATCCCGGCAAGAAGAAGAAGCCCGGCAAGACCTCTGGTACAAACTCCGGCAAGCGCGCCTCTCCGGAATGTTGTGCTACCGTCGAGGGTGCACCAGAGAGCTCTGCTGGCCAGACCAAGAAATCCAAGGCTGCTCCGCCTGAGACCAAGAAGGTGCCCGCCAAGGAGGACGGGACGGGGGGAACTTTCACTATAAGTTCCGCCCTTGACGACAAATAGGAAAGCACGCTCGTTGCCTTCCTGCGGGCGAATGTCGATGTGTTTGCATGGCAACCATCTGACATCCCCGGTGTTCCTAGGGAGGTAATTGAGCACCACCTAGCTGTCTGTCCTCACGCGCGGCCCGTCAAGCAGAAGGTGCGGAAGCAAGCTTTGGAGCGGCAAGAATTTATTGCAGAAGAGATTAAGAAGCTTGAGGCGGCAGTCCTGGTTAGAGGAGTCCTCCATCCTACATGGTTGGCCAATCCAGTTGTTGTGCGCAAGGCGAACGGTAAATGGAGGCTATGTATTAACTTTACAGATATCAATAAAGCCTGTCCGAAAGATCCCTTTCCCTTGCCGCGCATCGACTAGATTGTGGATTCCACTGCCAGCTGCGATCTGCTGTCATTCCTTGACGCATACTCAGGCTATCACCAGATCTTCATGGCGAAAGAAGACGAAGAGAAGACCGCATTTATCACTCCGTGTGGCACATACTGCTTCTTGCGTATGCCTTTCGGGTTGAAAAGTGCTGGGTCGACCTTCGCAAGAGCTGTCCAGATTGGTTTCGGGGCCCAGCTGCATAGAAATATGGAAGCTTACATGGATGACATAGTGGTCAAAACCAAGGACAAAGCAACGCTCATTCAAGATCTGGAGGAGACATTCGCAAATCTGCGCAGGATCAACCTGAAGCTCAATCCCGAGAAGTGCGTGTTTGGCGTCCCATCCGGCAAGCTTCTCGGGTTCTTTGTATCTCAGCGTGGAATTGAAGCCAATCCAGACAAGATCAAGGCAATTGAGCAGATCGAAGCGCCAAGACGAGTTAAGGATGTGCGCCGCCTTGCCGGCTGCGTCGCTGCATTGAGTAGGTTCATCTCAATGTCTGCTGAGTGCGCCCTGCCGTTTTTCAAAATTTTGAAGAAGGCAGGTCCAATGAAATGGACTCCAGAAGCGGAGGCAGCACTGCAGGATTTGAAGAAGTACCTCTCCTCTTCGCCAGTACTAGTCACGCCCAGACCACAAGAGCCGTTGCTGCTATATCTGGCGGCAACGAATCAAGTGGTTAGTGCTGCGCTGGTGGCAGAGAGAAAAGCAGAGGGGGATGCAGTGGCAACGGCAGGCCCGCCAAATGACTTGTCGGGGCCGGCCCCGGCAGAGTCTGGTGCCGACAAGGAAAGATCCGCGCAGTCAAGTCAAGCAGTGCAGAAGAAGAAGACGGTGCAGCGCCCAGTCTATTTCATCAGCTCCCTGTTGCAGGGGGCTAGGTCGAGCTATTCTGGTGTGCAGAAGTTGCTCTTCGGCCTTCTCATGGCCTCGAGGAAGCTGCGCCATTACTTCCAAGCACATGACGTCACCGTCGTCACTCGCTTTCCGCTGCAACGGATTCTCCGGAACCCAGAAGCAACCGGCAAGATCGTGGAGTGGGTGTTGGAGCTGTTATGCTTTTGTCTCAAGTTTGAAAGTTCTTCAACTATCCAGAGCAGAGCCTTGGCAGAGTTCATTGCAGAATGGACCCCAACGCCAGACGACTAAGTTCAAGAATCAGCGATTCCCGGCAAGGAAACAGATCGCGAATGGATCATGCACTTTGATGGAGCCTTTTCGCTGCAAGGCGCCGGTGCCGGCGTGCTGCTTGTCGCACCCACCGGAGAGCACCTCAAGTACGTCATCCAGATGCATTTTTCCCGGGAGAGATCTACCAACAACACAGCAGAGTATGAAGGATTGCTTGCCGGTCTCAGGATCGCGGCAGACCTCGGGATCAAGAAGCTCATTGTCAGAGGTGACTCCCAGCTCGTCGTGAGGCAGGTCAACAAAGATTATCAGAGCCCGTTGATGGAAGCGTACGTTGATGAAGTGAGGAAGCTGGAGGAGCGCTTTGACGGTCTTCAGACAGAGCATATTCCTCGATCAGAGAACAGCATTGCCGATGACCTGTCGAAGCGTGCCGCACTCAAGCTGCCTATGGAACCAGGGACTTTTGTGCTCCGCTTGACTCAACCATCCGTGTCGCCATCGACAAGGCCTGATAAGAGAAGAAAGTTAAGTACCGGCGAGTACTTCCCGGCAGGGCTTCCCAAAGCCCCCGACAAGGATCTTGCCGGGAACAACACGGTTGCCGGTGAGCAGCGGCTTCGCACAGAACCCCGGGTTCTTGCCGCCGAAGCAAGCGCCCCTGCTGCCGAAGAAATACCAGTTGCCGGTGAGCAGCTGCTCCACCAAGAACCTCAGGTTCTTGCCATAGAAGCAAATGCTCCCGCAGCTGAAGAGTCGCCTTTAGTCCTTGTCGTCGAGCCACAAGCTCTGGCATGGGCACAGCAAATAGTCCATTTCCTTCAGACAGGAGAACTCCCTGAGGAGCAGGGAGAAGCTGAGAAAGTAGCCCGTCAGTCAAGTATGTACCAGTTCGTCGACGACGTCCTGTACAGAAAGAGACCCAATGGTGTGAAATTGAAGTGCATTCCTCGGGAGGATGGACTAGAGCTGTTGGCGGAGATTCATGGGGGCATATGTGGATCCCACATAGGCTCAAGAGCCCTTGCCGGCAAGGCATTCCGGCAAGGATTCTTCTGGCCTACTGCCCTCCAGGATGCAACTGCACTAGTAACCAAGTGTGAAGCGTGCCAGTTTCATTCGAAGCAACTTCATCAGCCAGCTCAAGCTCTCCAGACGATCCCTCTCTCCTGGCCCTTCTCGGTCTGGGGCCTCGACATACTGGGTCCCTTCCCCCGCGCTGCCGGGGGCTTCGAGTACTTGTACGTCGCTATCGACAAGTTCACGAAGTGGCCAGAAGTGGAAGCAGTGAGGAGGGTGACAGCTCAGTCAGCAGTCAAGTTCTTCAAGGGGATTGTGTGCCGTTTTGGTGTGCCGAACAGGATCATCACCGACAACGGTACGCAGTTCACTAGTCGCACCTTCATGCAGTACGTCCAAGACCTTGGCGGCAAGATTTGTTTTGCCTCTGTTGCTCACCCGAGAAGCAATGGCCAAGCGGAAAGGGCGAACGCTGAAGTGTTGCGTGGTCTCCGGACCAGAACTTTCGACAAGCTGCACAAGCATGGAAGACGCTGGATTGATGACCTGCCGGCGGTTCTTTGGTCGATCAGGTTGACGCCGAATCGAGCCACCGGCCAGACGCCCTTCGCTCTGGTCTACGGAGCGGAGGCAGTTCTCCCCACGGAACTCATATACGGGTCACCTCGAGTGCTCACTTATGATGAGCTTGAGCAAGAGCAGCTGCGGCAAGATGACGCGCTGCTCCTTGAGGAGAACCGTCTTCGGGCTGCTGTGCGAGCCGCTCGCTACCAGCAAGCTTTGCGCCGCTACCATAGCCGCAAGGTTCACGCCCGGAGTCTTGAGGAAGGCGACCTTGTTCTTCGGCGCGTTCTGTCAGCCAAGAATTCCAACAAGTTGACGCCGAAGTGGGAAGGCCCTTACCGGGTAGTGCGAGTCACCAGGCCTGGCGCTGTCCGCCTGGAGACCGAAGAGGGCTTGCCAGTGAGCAACTCCTGGAACATCGAGCACCTTCGCAAGTTCTACCCGTAAGGCGCAGTTGTTCGGGTTTCTTGCTGTGATAGCGATACGGCCAGCAGGCTGCTGACGACCCGAATCCAGCGCTCGCGGCAGCGTAACGCTCCGGCAAGATCCCGGCAACGCCATTCTGTACAAGTGTTGCCGCGGGCATGTAATCCTTTGTACAGAGCAGGCACGTCCCTGTGCATATTTAATAAGACCTGTGTGCTTTACGTTTCTTGTTGATTTTCATGCCATTTTATATGCATGTGTTATCTGAGATGTGTATTGCACTCGATCCCGGTAAGAGCTAACGAACCGTCAAGGTTCCATACTTTTATTTTCTCTTCTTTCTTTTTCTCAAGAGACAGAAGATTCCCTCGCGCGCAAGTTTGCCGGGGGGGGGGGGGGGGAAGGAGAATAGTGGTATGGATACCAGACGACGTTCAAGGTTGGTGCCTTGCCGGAAGAAAAAGAATAGCGATGAAAAGCAGAGCTAAGTTGCTGAACCCATTAAGCAGATTTTGATTTTTGTAAGGCTACTTTCCCTTGAACGATTTCGGCTTTGTATGGAAAACCTGCACGCGATGGAATCTTGTCGTGATCGGCTGCGCCCTTACTCTGTTTCGAGTCCGCTCAATAGTCTAGGTGGCCGCGCCGAAAGCGTGAAGATTTCTTGCCGTGAGCAGCACCGCCCGCAAGCTGCTGACGACCCGAATCCAGCGCTCGCGACGGGGTTATGCTCCGGCAAGTTTCCAGCAAAGCGTAGGGTACATGCTATACAGAAAGAAATTGAACAAGGGGAATAGCATGCCATAATTCAAAGAGAGCAAGTTATATTACATCTAGTGCTTGCCGCGTTTCTGACATAAGACAAATTGTCTTTTACATATGACGCCGGCGGCAAGATGGAGAAGAGATGAGGCGGATGTGGCTAGTCCCGGCGATCGCCCTCGACCCTCTTCACCTGGCTCACCCGATCAACGATGGGCGGGACAAGCTCCTCGAGAGCCTTGACGTCCGCGTCCTTCGGCAAGCTCTTCAAGGCTTTGGAGAGGTCGATGCCAGGGTTCCTGTACGCCACCTTCACCAACACCTTGCGGAGGACGAGCTGGCAGAGTTTCCGGGATTCGTCGGCCAGCTTGCTTGTCTGGTTCGCCTGGAGTAGCTTGAGGGCGTCAACGAGCTTGTCGAAGAACATGGTTAGCCTGGCGCTTGAGGATATGTTGTCATCGACAGAGTATCCGAAGCCCGGCAAGTCCATGGCCTCCAGCTCCGCGCCAAGCTTCTCGGCGACGTCCGCCAGCCTGACAGTCCAGAGCTTTACACTAGAAGCGTACTCGTTGTGGGTGGTGGCGACGCTCTGGAGCAACTCCTGTTCGTCGTGGAGGTCTTTGATAAGAGTCTTCTCGCGAACTCGGGCGGCCTCAAGAGACTGCTCCAGCGTGGATAGCTTCAGCTTCAAATCTTCAATGGAGTCCTTGGCGGAGGAAAGCTGCTGGACCTTCTCGAACGCGGCAGCCTGCGTCTCCATCAGGCTATGGAGAGCCTTGTCTCTCTCGGCCTCGAGTGCTGAGACCTTCTTGCCGTGGTCCTCGAGAGCGGCCTCCAGCTGCTTCGTCTTCTCCTCCAGCAAGTTCTTGGCGGTCTCCGCAGCTCCGGCAGCGTCGAGGACCTCTTTGAGCTTGCCGGCGTGGTCTTCAGTTAGAGCTCTGAGCGTCTCCAAGTGTTTCTGCTCATGCTCCTGGACCCGCCGTGCGACAAGACTTTCGAGCTCTTCATCCCTGTTGCGAAGCTTGGCGGCAAGCACCGCCTCGCGCGCGGCAAGGTCCTCTTCTTGAGCGTCAAGGCTGATGCGGCGCTGCGTCAAGAGGGCTTCTGCCGCGGCGGCTTGCTGGGCGGCCTCCTCCCGCGCTTTCTCGATGTCTGATTGCTTCAGCAGGAGGATGTTCCGCTCTTCCGCCAGCTGCTCCCGGTAAATATTCAGCTCTTGGAGGGCCTCGCCATACCAAGCCTGTGTCTCCGCGACGCGTTGTTGGAAGTCTCCTTCTGCGGCCTCGACGAGCGCTGCCCGGGAGTCCAGTTTCTCCTTCCGGGCACGGTAGAGCGTTTGGAGCTTCTGATAGTTGTCATTCATGGCTTGAAGTAGCTGCTCCTCCTTGGGCTCACTGGCGGCGGCGACGGTGATTTCCCCGTCAAGATGTTCTCCTTCAACCAGCTCTTCGATGCTTGCCGACCCCGGCATGCTGACAACGTTCTTGCCGGCCCTGATGTATTGGCTTGAGAAAGGGGCCTGGGATGACGAGGGTTGGTCTTCGGCAGTTGAGGGCCCCGCGACAGTAGAAGCGCCTGGCGCTCCTGCGGCGGAAGCGCCGTCAGTATGGCCGCGGGTCTCCTCGCCGGCTCCCTCGGCGGACGTCTTGGCGGCCTCCTCTTGCACAGCCTTGGCGGCATCAGCGGCAGCGGCCTTGGCGGCCTCGGCACCAGCGGCCTTGGCGGCCTCGGCGGCAGCGGCCTTGGCGGCCTCGGCGGCAGCAGCCTTGGCGGCCTCAACGGCAGCAGCTTTGGCGGCCTCGGCGGCGGCATGCTTGGCGGCCTCCTCGGCGGCAACCTTGTCGGCTTCAGTGGCGGCATCCTTGGCAGTCTCTTCGATGACAACGTCAGTGTCCATGAGCTCTGTCAGAAGAAGATTGAAAGCCAAGGAGTTGATTAGGATGAAGCTGGGAAGGAAGTTCAAGAAGACAAAAAGAAGAAAAATCAAAGCGACAAGAGTTCTTTGGGGCAAGTAACTTTACCTGCGTCAAGGAAGGGGTTGCCGGAGCCTGCGCTTGCCGGCCCATCCCCTTCGTCGTGGTAGAGATTGCCCGAAGACTCGCCCCTGGGCGGTGTGGTCGATGGAGGTGGCATGGCAGAGGCAGCTCCCACCGTTGCTTCTCGCTGTTGCTCCGCTCCTGCACGCCCGGAGATGTCAGCAGAGAAGATGCACACCCCGGCACGCGCCACTGGGTAGTGAGTAGAAGACTCACGCTGGGGGCTGCGCCGGGGGCTGCGTCGAGGGCTGCATCGAGGGTTGCGTTCTGGGCTTGACTCCGAGCTGACGAGAACCGTTTCCGCCGCGCCCGAGGTGCTTGCCGGCGGCTCGACGCTTGTTGAGATCTTGGCCCTCTTCGCCATCCTTTGCACCAGAGTCTCCGCATCCCTGAGGAGGCAAAAACAGAGCAAGTTAATCAAGCAAAACTAGAAGGATAAGAATCAAGGCTGTGGCGGGACTCTTACTCTTCTTCTTCTTCCTCGGAGCTGATGGCGGAGAGGTCGAAGCCGACTCCCGCCGCAGTTCCTGACGGAGGAGGAGGAGGATTGGTCCTAAGCCGCTTGGCAGCGGCAGTTTGCGGTGCGGCCTCGCCGGCCGCCCCTTTGCCGGGAGCCTCGCTGTTTGAGGAAGGTTGGCGGGCTGGAGCGCCAGTGGCGTTCTTCCGGAGGACGCGCCTCTTGCTGTGTTGAAGAGCTGGGGGCTCTTCCTCCTCCTCTTCTTCCTCTTCGGCGGCGCCTCCGGCAGAAGAACTCCCGGCAGCGGCTCCCCTCAGCTCCCCGGCAGCCTGACCTCGCCCGGCAAGATCTTCCAGCAGCAAGTCCTCGTCTTCGCTGGACTCAGTGCTGCCGGCTTCTTCGGCAAGGTTCGCCTCTTCCGCCATGTTGGTGATGTAGGCGAGCTCCTCCTCCGTGGTGGCGCGGACAAGGTTCTCCCCGCGGATGGCCTTCTCCGTCAAGTTGTCGAAGAACGCCAGGGCCTGCTCCGCGGACGGCTCGATCCACCTCTCGTCGATGCTGTGGGCATTGAACACCGGCATCATGGCGATAATGGAGGTCAGCGACGAGTTGTTGCATAGTGGGACGACGCCAGCCGGCAAGTCTCCCACTGCTCCAGATTTGAACAGCTGTTGGCAGAGGGCTGCGTGCCCTATGGCTGTCAGATCATTATCCAGCCCAGGCCGCACCCTCCTGACGTCGGCGGTGTTCGCGTACTCCCAGGCAGGGCACCCCTTGTTCTGCAGTGGGGCGATGCGCCGGCGAAGGAAATCCGAAGCAATCATCTCCACCTTCAACCCGGCAGCCCTGAGGCGCAGTATCCTGGTGATGGCGATGGTGAGCTTGCTGTCGTCAGGGTCCGTGGCGCCCCAATCCTTGCCGCGGACCACCTTCTGCTTCCGCACCTCGCAGAACGGTTTGGGCTCCTTTTCCCGGACCCAGCACCACTTGCCGCGCCACTCATCCCATCTCTCGCAGTAGAGCCCCTCTGGGTACGTCTCCTTGGTTGTCGACCTCGGAATCCAAGCGATGCTGCCGGAGAGGGCCTCGCCCTTTTGGATGCGGGGGTAGGAGTAGTGCCAGAAAAGTGCAGTGCTCGGGATGACCCCAACAAAATTCTCGCAAAGGTGCGCGAAGACGGACATACAAGTCACGGCATTCGGCGTGAAATCTAACAGCTGGAAGCCGTAGGTGAGCATGATATCTACGAAGAAATCCGAGTACGGAGGACAGAGGCCGCACGAGAAGTAATCGGCAAAGAAGGGATAATCTCCTGGCTCTACCCTACGAGAAGCTACACTCACTTTGGTGGCTGGGTGCGCCGTGGTCTCAGTCGCCCATGCGAACTGGTACCTCTTCTTCAAGGTCTCCGCGTCAAGCGTCGAGGGGAAGACAGCGCGTTCCTTCCGCATCTTCACCAACCTGCTCTCCGCGGCGGCCGCTTCCGCCGCCTTGCCCTTGCTCGACTTGGGCGGCATGGTGGCTATCGAAGTGGGCGCTGAAGATGTCGAGAGCACGGTGGAGGAGGGTGGAGGGAGACAAGCTCTGCTTTGGGCGCGAGGAAGAAGACGACGGCGACGGTTCTGAGATTGAGATTGGAAAGGCGGGGGGGGGGTAAATGAGCAGTGCCCTCTGCGATTCCCTTCTTATGGGGAAGGCGCGAGGCAGGCTCTTTACCGCCCGCTTTTGCAGCGGAGTTTCCGCCCACGTCTCCCACGTCGCGCGATTAATGCGCACAGTGGAGGGGCGTGGTAAAAGAGATAATGATTGCGAGCAGTTATTCCCTGCCACGCGTGCCCGTGCACTGTTTTGGGCCTAGCCCAACAGGCCTGGCACCCGTGTATGGCCTAGGCCCGGGGGCTCCTGTCGGTGTACTAAAGTATGGCTCTTGTTAGTACCCCTTACTTGTGCGCGGGCAGTTGTAGCCATACCGCGGCAAGCCTTGCCGGGGAATAGCTAGGAGTAATCACGAGGCTAAGATGCCAAGGAGACGTTCAAGTCAACGACCAGACAGAAGACCAAAGGGTTGCGGAGGCCCGGCAAGACCCTTGCCGGCGAGGCCTCGCGCCCGGCAAGGCCCTTGCCGGCGAAGCCCCGGGCCCGGCAAGGACCCGGTCCCGGCAAGCCCCGGGCCCGGCAAGCCCCGGGCCCGGCAAGGATTCGATCCCGGCAAGGCTCTGCACAGTGCAGCGCTATCGCTCCAGTGCAGCGGCCAGCCTTGTCGTTTAGGGCTTGTCCTCATGGCGACGTGGCATAATGCTGGCCACGAAATGCTTAAGCGGTGCTGATGGGATGGCTGCTTTTGCCCATCCCCTGTAAAGCTTTTCCAAGCCCGAGACGCTAAGGGACACCTCGACGGACACCTCACGGTGCATTTAATGAGTTTGTCCTAAGCCGTCAGGGTTAGGTATGATAACGTTGTGGTAACACTGTAGCTACTTTCCACCTCATGCCTTATCTCGTACGCCACTGTGGTAGCCCCTTTGACTTATATAAAAGGAGGCCCGAGGCGTACAGAGGAAGGGAGGTTCGGAAGCCCATTCTGCATGCGTAGCTACGGAATACTGTAGCTCCCAGAACTTGGCCAAGAACATCCACAGTAATACAATCAAAGCAGGAGTAGGGTTTTACGCATCCGTGCGGCCCGAACCTGGGTAAATCCCCGTGTGCTGTTCGTTAGTTCCGCTCTTTGTGCAATCCTCTCCCCTTGCCGAACCGTAAAGGGATCCGCTCGATAGCGATCCCATAGGTGTTCGTTTCCCACGACAGTGCGGATATGCTCCACACATTCAGCTATTGATCAATTCCAAGGTTGGAACCAGCACATACCTTCTTGATCGAGAGCACTTGCCACTCCGTCCAGAGTTTGAGGACAATCTGATTGTGATGGATCCTTCGCATCCCACTTCAGCACAAGCCCAAGAGAAAATCCGCAAAGCCAAAGAAGCAAAAGCAGCTCAGGAGGCATCTGCTACAAATGCTCAAATTGCCAATCTCAAGACACCCAAGGATCAAATGACATATCTACTTGAAGCCACTCTGACGATTGAGCGGAGTTTGGCCAACCTCACCCAGACCCAGGCTAGTTTTGAGCGGATTATTGAGACTAAATTTCGTGATTTGGATGTCAAGGTGACAGAGATTCAGACTACAGTAGAGCAGCTGTAGAGTGATGTAGATGCTGTCAAGACAGCCCCATCAGATGACAGTGCCTAGGGCAGCCAGGTCTGCTGCAATACCAGTTGTGGATCCACGGACCACAGTATCTGCACCAGCTGCTACTGCCACAGTGCCACCTCAGGTCTCCACTCCACCAGCCCCACAGACATCTGCAGAAGCCTTCGCGGATGCTCTCCTCTCCACGCCGTCTACGCACACTGGAGCAGCCAGCAGAAGATCACCTTCAGGAGCTTCGGAGGATCGTGCTTAGAGTGCCGACTAGTCCTATACAATTCGATCTTTTTGGTACTTGTTGAGAAAGGGGGAGAATCTGTATAGATCATAGGCTTCGAGAGAGAGTGTTCTGCTTTGATTTGCTCGAGCTCTTTTGCTACTTGCTTGCTCGTTGATACTTTGTTTGATGTGTGTGCTTACTACAGTGTCTGTGAGATATTCTGCCGTTTATGCTTGTGATGGTCATACTATGCTTATTGTCATGATATATGCTCATTATCATGTATGATCATTCATTTGTGTTGGTGATGCGTGCTTGCTATTCTTCTCATATCATTTTGCGCGCTCCACCAAGTTGTATGTGACATGGAAGAGTGACCCATGAGCCTAATCGATTGTGCATTTGCATTCAAACGCAAATATTTAATAATGCACAAATTTAGGGGGAGCTCTTGCTTATCACATACTTCTCAAGGCGATGATGTATTTCATTCATTTAATCATTTGTCGAAGCTTTGATCTATATGTTGTCATCAATTACCAAAAAGGGGGAGATTGAAAGCACATTTGCTCCCTTGGTGGTTTTGGTAATTCATAACAACATATATCTCATTGAACTAATGTCCATTCAAGTGAAAGATTTCAGGATGTTCAATGATTGGCATGGCATGGACTAGAGACGTGGACCCCTCAAAATGCTAAGGACAAGGATTGGCAAAAGCTCAAGACTCTACATTTTTGGTTTAGTGATCCAAGATTACATTGAGTCCATAGGAAAGCCAATACTATTAAAAGGGGATGAGGTGTTGCTTAATGACCTTTTTGCTCAAGTGCTTAGTGACAGTCCTCCTAAACCCTCAACCACTCTCTCTACCCAAATATGTCCAAAACCTACATTCCAACTCGGCCCCACCGAAATTCTCTATCCGGCGCCACCGAGTTCATCCAAGACTTAGCCACTGCCAAAACCCTAACAAATCGGATCCACCGAAATGGATCTCGGTCTCACCGAGATGGCCTTGCTAACTCTCTATAATCGTTTGCACTTACTTCAGTCTCACCGATTTTTGCAAATCGGTCTCACTGACATGGCTTGCCAACTCTCTGTTGCCTTATTGCTTCACTTCGGTCCTACCGAGTTGATGCAATCGGTGCCACCGAGATGAGGTCTGACCTAGCCATTGCACTTCGGTCCATCCGAGTTGTTCGTATCGGTCCCACCGAGATTCCTAAAGTTCATATCTTTTACACAGTTCGGTGCTACCGAGATGATCGTTTCGGTGCCACCGAGTTGGGTCAAAAGTGTGTAACGGTTGGATTTTGTGTGGAGGCTATATATACCCCTCCACCACCTCCTTCTCAGTAAGGAGAGCCATCAGAACGTGCCTACACTTCCACCATACATTTTCTAAGAGAGAACCACCTACTCATGTGTTGAGATCAAGCTATTCCATTCCTACCATTTGAATCTTGATTCCTAGCCTTTCCCAAGTTGCTTTCCACTCAAATCCCTCTTCCACCATATCCAAATCTGTGAGGAGTTGTTTGAGTGCCGGGAAGACTATCATTTGAAGCACAAGAGCAAGGAGTTCATCAACAACACACCGTCTATTACCTTTTGGAGAGTGGTGTCTCCTAGATTAGTTAGGTGTCACTTGGGAGCCTCCAACATGATGTGGAGTTGAACCAAGCAGTTTGTAAGGGCAAGGAGATCGCCTACTTCGTGAAGATCTACCCCGAGTGAGGCTAGTCCTTCGTGGACGTAAGCCATGGTGGAATAGACAAGGTTGCTTCTTCGTGGACCCTTCGTGGGTGGAGCCCTCCGTGGACTCGTGCAGCCGTTACCCTTCGTGGGCTATCAACGTGGACGTACGATAGTACCAGCTATCGGAACCACGCCAAAAACCACCGTGTCTTCATTGCGTTTGAAATCTCCGATTCCCTCCTTTACTTACATATGCAATTATCTACTTTCCGCTGCTATACTTTAGAATTGCATGTGTAGGGTGATGCTTGACATGTACTATTGCTAAAATCTGCCCACAATTAAAATCTGGGAAAAGGTTAGGTTTTATTTGGTCAAGTAGTCTAATCACCCCCCCCCTCTAGACATACTTTCGATCCTACAGTAGGTCTTTCTCGCTTTGACTTGCGCTCACAGATCGAATCTGTGCTCTTCTTGGCAATCCAAGCATCCTCGATGGTGCAGAATTTAGACACCAGGTCAGACAACTCCGATATGGTTTGTACACAGCGGCGGGTGAGGGCGTTCGAGACACCTTTATCCTTCCATCCGCGCTGAAAAGCTGTTACTATATCTGCGTCCTGGTAGTTTGGTATCTTGTCCTTGATCGACAAGAACCTGGCCCAAAACTGTCTGATCAATTCGTCGAGGAATTGTTGCACGTAGGCTAGATCCCAGATGTCTGGAGGCCCCGTGTAATCGGGGCAGTACTCGATATGGGAGGTGGGTGGGTTTTCGATCTCTATGGACCGCCGGCTCGAGGCCTTGGTATCTTCATCCCGTGACAGGCCTACGTTTGTCGGCCCGGCCGACCCGATTCGAAGATCAGGTTCATCGGCCGTGGCTAGCTGGTCGCCGTTTGAATCGCTTTCCAGAAAATACTTCGGCCCTTTGCCCTCGAAGGGGTTGTCGGCCGGAGCTGGGGTGGAGTCGTGGATCGCTCCTGATCCGTGGGGAAGGAAGGGTGCTTCTGTGACAGAAGCTTCAGATGCGGGAATCGTGCCTGCGAGATCGGAGTTGTAAGCCGATGATCCCATCGATCCTTTTTTGATCCCACAGCGGAACTCTCAACGAGAGCACCAGTGTCGGTGTAAAAACCGGCAGACCTCGGGGTAGGGGGTCCCGAGCTGTGGATCTCGGACAGATGGTAACAGGAATAGGGAGACGATGTTTACCCAAGTTCGGGCCCTCTTGATGGAGGTAAAACCCTACATCCTGCTCTTGTTTATATTGATGGAGAATTATCAAGTACAGAGTTGATCTACCTCGAGATCGGATGATCTAGTCCTAAGGCTAGGTGAATGAGATTGTGTTGAGGTCCCCTCTAAGGGCTAAACCCTTCGGCTTATATACACGCCGGATAAGGTATCTAAGATTACAAGGTCGGTATCTAGGCACGGAGGCGGCAGGAGGAGTCTTGGAGCACGCGCCAAGTCTTCGGTAGATGCGGTCTTGACCTCTTCTCCTGTGTGTATCTTCCGGAGTCCATCTTGACAAGAACGAGAGCCCACTCCTCCGGCCAAAGGAATACGGGTCGACTAGGTTAGTACCCCATAGTCTAGGACACCATCAATTGTGGTCCTGTGTTTCTTTGCAATATGTATCCCTTCGAGCGGTACATGGGAATATTGAAGCGCTATTTTCGGAACCGATGCCATCCAGAGGCAAGCATCCTACAAGGTTATACCACGGATGAGGTGGTTGAGTTTTGCACCAAATACATGAAACAGAGACCTATAGGTTTGCCCCTCTCTCGCCACGAGGGAAGGTTGGCTGGTAAGCCGGTCCTTGCTGGCGCACCACACGCTGCACCCGGAGATGAGACTGATCAAGCCCATTTGACAGTACTGCTTAACAGCCCAGTTCTCGACGCTTATGCTGAAGAACACTTGGTGGAGATACGAAGAAGCTTCTTACCCATGGTGCATCCATTAGATGTCGTGATGAAGGCGCACAATAAGGACTACGTCAGATGGCTGAAGGATTGTTTGTCACGCGGATCTATGGATGACATTGCAACGTGGTTGGCACAAAAGCCATCACCTACAGTATTGAGGTAACAAGCATATGACATATATGGCTACACGTTCTACACTGAGGAACGTGATAAGAAGACCTCATATCAGAACTGGTTTATTCTAATAGAATGCATAACTGTAGATGAAGCTGATGAAAGGGTATAATATGGAACCATCGAAGAGATTTTGGAGCTTAACTATGTGGAAGTTAAGGTGGCATTATTCAGGTGCAAATGGGTCCCTCTTAGTCATGTAAAGTTGATGAATAGAGGAAGACATGTGTTAACATGACAAATATGGCATATCACAAGGACCCGTTCATTCTTGCCTGCGATGCAACCCAGATTTTCTATGTGAAAAACCCCTTGCATAAGAACTGCCATGTAGTAATGCGTGGGAAGAGGAGGGTACTGGGCATCAAGGGTGTTGCTGATGAGGACGAGTACGATGAATTTGCTGAGTTGCCAGCCAAGGGATCACGCACCAAACATAAAGAGAGGCTTAAAATCATCAGAAATCCTAAGTTCATTCGGGGTCAACCTAATGATCCCAGTTCTCCCATGTACATGGGTATTAATACGTAACACTATTTATTATGTCTATTCTGCAACTTAATTCGTTCAATTAGAATTGTCGCATGTACTGAATAGTGAGTTATGCCCGGCCTTCTATTGATCTAAGAACGATTAATATGTTAACCTTGATATGTTGTCAGCCCAGGTAATGAGTTTGAACTATTTATGATTATATACCCAAGATCTAGCAGACTCAATAGATCTCACTCCAGTATGTATGAACAGAACATATGCAATCTGGTTTGCAAATAGCACACGGTTCATTCACGAAAGCCGTGTGCCTACCAAACCGTGGCCGATTACCCCTACTGCGCGCGATGTGAGTCGTGCGTTCTGATTGGCCAGAACCCAAACCCCATGGATCGTACGTCTGCACCGTTGGATGCACCCAGATCGAACGACAATCCTCATCCCTTTCATCACCACATGCAGTTGCAGTTGGGATTTGATTTATATGCACTAAATGCCCGGTAAATGCAAAAAAATGGCTTGCATATAGCAAAGGAGCCCCGAAATGTGCCAGAAAATAAAACCTAGGGTATAATAGTCACCAGCAACTGGAGTTCGAATTGCCACGTCTCCTTTTGGAAACTATGATCCTTCTTGTGAGATGCTCCGGTTTGCAAGGAGCGATCATCCAAACTTGTGCCAAACTTTACCAAAAAATTTCCACGGGGTCTTGAGAGCACGCCATGGTGACACACCAATTTTCGTGATTTTCGGACTCCATCTGCATTTCCTGTAATTAAAATACCAACAAGACCTACGTCGGTGGCCGCATCTCGTATCCGAAATGTTTGAAAATTCTTCCCATTCCTTGGACAATGAATGAAAACACGCAAAGCGACACACAAATGATTTTGCAGACCTGCTTTGCCAACACCCACATGTAGTTGCGGTTGGGATTTGATTTATATGCACAAAATGCATGGTAAATGCAAAAAATGGCTTAAATATAGCAAACGAGACCCGAAATGCGCCAGAAAATCAATACTGGGGTGTAATGGTGATTGTGTACCGTGGAAAAAAATTCGAGGCGAAACGATGAAGTCACCGACGATTGGAGTCTGAATTGCCACGTCTCCTATTGGGAACTATGATCCTTCTTGTGAGATGCTTCGGTTTGCAAGGAGCGATCATCGTAACTTGTGCCAAACTTTACCAATTTTTTTCCACTGGGTCTTGAGATCGCGCCACGGTGACACAACGATTTTTGTGATTTTTGAAGTCCATCCGCATTTCCTGTAATTAAATTACCAACAAGCCCTACGCCGATGGCCGCATCTCGCGGCCGAAATGTTTGAAAATTCTTCCCGTTTCTTGGACAATTAATGAAAACTAGCAAAGCGACACAGAAATGATTTTTACACCTTCTTTGCTAACACCTACATGTAGTTGCAGTAGGGTGATACGTCTCCAACGTATCTATAATTTTTGATTGTTCCATGCTATTATAGTATCAATCTTGGATGTTTTTATATGCAATTATACGCAATTATATATCATTTTTTGGGACTAACCTATTAACCTAGTGCCCAGTGCCAGTTGCTGTTTTCTGCTTGTTTTTGGCTTTCCAGAGAATCAGTACCAAACAAAGTCCAAATGCCACGAAACTTTTTGAAGATTTTTTTCTGGACAAAAGAGACCTTGGAAGCTTCGGGAGGAGGCCAGAATCCTCACGAAGGCTTCACAAGGCAACAGGGCGCGGCCTAGGGGGGGCGTGTTGCCTTGTGGGGCCCTCGTGACTCCGTTTGACCTAATTCCACTTCTATAAATTCTCAAATATTGGGAAACCATCAGAGAGCCAGAAGAGAAAACCTTTCCTCCGCCGCAAGCCTATGTTCTTCCGCGATCCCATCTGGAGGCCTTTTCCGGTACTCTGCCGGAGGGGGAATCGATCACGGGGGGCTTCTACATCAACCTTGCTGCCCTTCCGATGATGTGTGAGTAGTTTACCACAGACCTACAGGTCCATAGCTAGTAGCTAGATGGCTTCTTCTCTCTCTTTGATCTTCAATGCCATGTTCTCCTTGATGTTCTTGGAGTTCTATTTGATGTAATCTTCTTTTGCGGTGTGTTTGTTGGGATCCGATGAATTGTGAGTTTATGATCAGATTATTCATGAGAAATATTTGAGTCTTCTCTGAACTCTTTTATGCATGATTAAATATTGCTTTGTATTTCTCTCTGATCTATCGATTTGGTTTGGCCTACTAGACTGATTTATCTTGCAATGGGAGAGGTGCTTTGTGATGGGTTCAATCTTGCGGTACTCAATCCCAGTGACAGAAGGGAACATGACACGTATTTGTATTGTTGCCATTAAGGATAAAAAGATAGAGTTTATTCATATTGCTTGAATTTGCTTCTCTACATCATGTCATCTTGCTTAAGGCGTTACTCTGTTTTTATTAACTTAATACTCTAGATGCATGCTAGATAGCGGTCGATGAGTGGAGTAATAGTAGTAGATGCAGGCAGGAGTCGGTTGCTACTTGTAGCTTGCGTTAGTATTATCCCCGAAGAGGAAGGGATGATGCAGCACAGCAGAGGTAAGTATTTCCCTCAGTTATGAAACCAAGGTTATCAATCAAGTAGGAGAACCACGCAACACCTCGTTAGCAGTACCTGCACACAAACAACAAATCCTTGCACCCAACGCAAACGAGGGGTTGTCAATCCCTCGGCGGTCACTTGCAAGATTAAATTGTATGTGATAGATAGATAGAAACAAAAATACAAAATAAAAGAAATAAAAGAAAATGGCAGCAATATTTTTAGGGTTTTAGTAATATGATTTAGATAGACCCGGGGGCCATAGTTTTCACTAGAGGCTTCTCTCGAGAAAATAACATACGATGGGTAGACAAATTACTGTTGGGCAATTGATAGAAAAGCAAATAATCATGACGATATCCAAGGCAATGATCATGTATATAGGCATCACGTCCGTGACAACAAGACTGACTCCTCCCTGCATCTACTACTATTACTCCACACATCGATCGCTATCCAGCATGCATCTAGTGTATTAAGTCCATAAAGAACAGAGTAACGCCTTAAGAACGATGACATGATGTAGACAACATAAACTCGCGCATGAATAAACCCCATCTTTTTACCCTTAATAGCAACGATACATACATGTCATGTCCCTTTCTGTCACTGGGATTGAGCACCGCAAGATCGAACCCATTACAAAGCACCTCTTCCCATGGCAAGATAAATCAATCTAGTTGGCCAAACCAAATCAATAGATTGGAGAAGAAATACGAAGCTATAATAATCATGCATAAAAGAGATCAGAGAAGACTCAAATATATTCATGGATAATCCGATCATAAACTCACAATTCATCGGATCCCAACAAACACACCGCAAAAAGTGATTACATCGGATAGAACTCCAAGAACATCGAGGAGAACATTGTATTGAAGATCAAAAAGAGAGAAGAAGCCATCTAGCTACTAACTATGGACCCGAAGGTCTGTGGTAAACTACTCACGCATCATCGGAAGGGCGGCAAGGTTGATGTAGAGCCCCTCCGTGATCGATTCCCCCTCCGGCGGAGTACCGGAGAAGGCCTCCAGATGGGATCTCTCGAGAACAGAAACTTGCGGCGGCGGAAAAAGTATTTCGTGGACTCCCCTGAGGGTTTCTGATTTTTTCTGAATTTATAGTGGAGGAATTAGGTCAAACAGAGCTCTGTGGACCCCACGAGGCACCAGGGCGTGCCTCCCCCCCGGCGCACCCTGGTGCCTCGTGGGCACCCCCTGGGGCTTCTGGCCTCCTCCCAAAGCTTCTAGTGTTTATCTTGTCCAGAAAAAAATCTCCAAAAAGTTTCATGGCATTTGGACTTCGTTTGGTATTGATTTTTTGTAAAACAAAAACAGGGCAGAAAACAGCAACTGGCACTGGGCACTAAGTTAATAGGTTAGTCCCAAAAAATGATATATATAATTGTTGTAAATGTATATAAAAACATCCAAGATTGATAATATAACAGCATGGAACAATCAAAAATTATAGATACATTGGAGACGTATCAGCATCCCCAAGCTTAATTCCTGCTCGTCCTCGAGTAGGTAAATGATAAAAACAGAATTTTTGATGTGGAATGCTACCTATCATATTCATCATATATTCTTTTCTTTTGTAGCATGGACATTGGACTTGAATGATTCAAAGCAATAGTCTATAATTTGACATGAAGATATAAATACTCAAGCATGCTAACAAGCAACCATGTCTTTCAAAATATCAATGCTAAAGAAAGTTATCCCTAGCCCATTATGCTCAATCATTGATCCGTTCATGAAACACACTCAAGTATTAGCTACATCCAATGCACAAGTATGACAATAGTGCTCTCTAGTTGGTGATTTATAAGAGAAGATGGAGACTCAAGTAAAAATAAAAATTGCATAAAAGTAAATAGATGGGCCCTTCGCAGAGGGAAGCAGAGATTTGTCAAATGTGCCAGAGCTCAAAGATGAAATTAAAGAGATAAAATATTTTGAGAGGCATGCTTTTCCTGTCAACAAAAACGACCGAGAATTCCCATTATTTTCCATGCTAGACACATCATAGGCGGTTCCCAAACAGAAAGTAAAGTTTATTTCCTTTCCACCATTTCTTTCACAATCCATGGCTAGCCGTATCCACGGGTGCCCTCCATACTAACACTTTCCAAGGAATTTTGTTGTTATTATTTTTGATTTCATTGTGGGACTAGGCATCCCTATTGCCAACCATTCTCTCGTGCAATGACAAGTGAATAAACACTCATCGTGAGAATAACACACCTAGCATGGAAAATAATGGTCACCCCCTGCCGCTTCATGAGTGGTACGGGCACACAAAACGGAAAAATTATTTTGAAAATTAGAGTTGGCACACGCAAATTTACTTGGAACGGCATTGAAATACCGCATGTAGGTAGATATAGTGGACTCATTTGGCACAACTTGGGTTTAAAGGTTTTGGATGCACAAGCAGTATTTCCGCTTAGTACAAATGAAGGCTAGCAAATAGATTGAGAAGCAACCAACCAAAAAATGAAAACGGTCATAAACATGCATTGAACATAACTAACACCGAATAATGCACCATAAGTAGGATATAATTTCTTTGCATAACTATTGACTTAATGTGCATGCGTAGGGAATCACAAACCTTAACACTAATATTCTTACTAAATCACAATTACTCACTAACATGACTCACATATTATCATTTCCATATCGCAAAACTATTGCAAGGAATCACACTTATCATATCCAATGATCTATATGAAAGTTTTTATTATATCCCTCTTGAATATTCATCACTTCGGGATCAAATTCATATCTTGTGCAAATTACCGTTACTATAATCAACTCTCAAAAAGATTTAAGTGAAGCATGAGAGTGCAAATATTTCTTCAAAATTTCAATTCTCAAAATAGTATAAGTGAAGCATGAGGATTCATTTCTTCAAAATTTTAATCTTGTCAATTCTCAAAATAATATAAGTGAAGCATGAGAATTTATTTCTTCAAAATTTCAATCAACTCTCAAAATAATATAAGTGAAGCAAGAGAGTTTATTTCTTCAAAATATAGCCACCACCGTGCTCAAAAAGATTTAAGTGGAGCACTAGAGCAACTGCCTAGCTCAAAAAATTTAAGTGAAGCACATAGAGTATTCTAACAAATGATGATGAACGTGTGGCTCTCTCAAGATAGGTGTATTCAGCAAAGATGATTGTGACAAACTAAAAAGCAAACAAAGCAAAGACTCATATAATACAACATGCTCCAAGCAAAACACATATCATGTGACGAATAAAAATATAGCTCCAAGTAAAATTACCGATGGTTGGTAGAAGAAAGAGGGGATGCCTTCCGGGGCATCCCCAAGCTTAGACGCTTGAGTCTTCCTTGAATATTACCTTGGGGTGCCTCGGGAATCCCCAAGATTAGGCTCTTACTACTCCTTATTCCTTCATCCATCGTGATCTCACCCAAAACTTGAAAACTTCAATCACACAAAACTCAACAAAACCTTCGTGAGATCCGTTAGTATAACAAAATAAATCACTACTTTAGGTATTGTTGCAAATCCATTCATATTTTATTTTTGCATTATACCTATTGTACTCTAACTTCACCATGGCTTATACCCCCGATACAATCCATAGATTCATCAAAACAAGCAAGTAGTGCATCAAAAACAGAATCTGTCAAAAACAGAATAGTCTGTAGCAATCTATTTAAAAGCCATACTTCTGTAACTCCAAAAATTCCGAAATATTAGGAAAACGTGGGTAATTCATATACCAATACTGTGTAAAAATTTCAGATTTTTTTTACGCTCCAGTACACACAAAAAAATTCGGGCACTAGACGCAAAACTTTCTGTTTTCCAAACAGCATCAATTATACTATCTTCCAAATCATCCTAAAGGTATTACTTGGCACAAACACTAATTAAAAACACAAAAACACAATCATACCAGTAGCATAATTGTGAAAACACACAATAACAGAAAAAATTTATTTTATTCATTGGGTTGCCTCCCAACAAGCGCTATTGTTTTATGCCCCTAGCTAGGCATAATGCATAGTTTCAAGTATTGTCATATTTGGTTTTAGTAATATTTATAGGAGTTTTCTCAAATCTGGGAGGTTCTTTACGCTTCCCATTATTCCCAGAAAAAGAGGCAATTTTAAGATCCAAAATATCCAATCGCTTATTGCATAAAGATATCAAAGTGTTCGTGCGATTGAGATTTCCACTAATATTTTTAAGAGGCTCGTTAGACTTTTGCAACTCAACCAATTTTTTCTGCATCTCACCCAATTTGTCTAATATTTGAGCCCCCTCTTTAGTAAAAGCAAAAACCTTTTGTGGTGGAATCCCCAATATGCCTTCTATTATTTCATAGGCAGTATTGGCCTCACTCTCAATAAAATTCCCCTTTGCGGCAAAATCCAAAAGTTGTCTATGATGCATGGTTAAACCTATATAGAAATTGCGAAGCAAAATTTTTAAATCCCATTTTATAGAGAAAACACGGTAGGATTCCATTAACCTATACCAAGCATCTTTAAGATTTTCTCCTTGTTTCTGTTTGAAGTAAAGCACTTCAAAATCTGGTGACAAAGGAGGGGTAGTGACGCTAGTCATGGTGACAAGATGAGCAAATCAAAGAGGCAAACAAGAAAAAGGCAAACGGGAAATATTTTTGTATTTTTTTAAAAACGTTTTAGAAGTGGGGGAGATGAAAACGAGAGGCAAATAAAGTAAATGCAAGGAGATGAGAGTTTATGCAAAGGTACTAGATAGATGTTGATGATGTCTCCCCGGCAATGGCGCCAGAAATTCTTCATGCTACTTGTAGCTTGCGTTGGTATTATCCCCGAAGAGGAAGGGATGATGCAGCACAGCAGAGGTAAGTATTTCCCTCAGTTATGAAACCAAGGTTATCAATCCAGTAGGAGAACCACGCAACACCTCGTTAGCAGTACCTGCACACAAACAACAAATCCTTGCACCCAACGCAAACGAGGGGTTGTCAATCCCTCGGCGGTCAATTGCAAGATTAAATTGTATATGATAGATAGATAGATTGAAACAAAAATAAAAAATAAAATAAATAAAAGAAAATGACAGCAATATTTTTAGGGTTTTAGTAATATGATTTAGATAGACCCGGGGGCCATAGTTTTCACTAGAGGCTTCTCTCGAGAAAATAGCATACGGTGGGTAGACAAATTACTGTTGGGCAATTGATAGAAAAGAAAATAATCATGACGATATCCAAGGCAGTGATCATGTGTATAGGCATCACGTCCGAGACAAGTAGACCGACTCCTGCCTGCATCTACTACTATTACTACACACATCGACTGTTATCCAGCATGCATCTAGTGTATTAAGTCCATAAAGAACGGAGTAACGCCTTAAGAACGATGACATGATGTAGACAAGATAAACTCACGCATGAATAAAACCCATCTTTTTACCCTTAATAGCAACGATACATATGTGTCATGTCCCTTTCTGTCACTGGGATTGAGCACCGCAAGATCGAACCCATTACAAAGCACCTTTTCCCATGGCAAGATAAATCAATCTAGTTGGCCAAACCAAATCAATAGATCGGAGAAGAAATACGAAGCTATAATAATCATGCATAAAAGAGATCAGAGAAGACTCAAATATATTCATGGATAATCTGATCATAAACTCACAATTCATCGGATCTCAACAAACACACCGCAAAAAGTGATTACATCGGATAGAACTCCAAGAACATCGAGGAGAACATTGTATTGAAGATCAAAAAGAGAGGAGAAGCCATCTAGCTACTAACTATGGACCCGAAGGTCTGTGGTAAACTACTCACGCATCATCGGAAGGGCAGCAAGGTTGATGTAGAGCCCCTCCGTGATCGATTCCCCCTCCGGCGGAGTACCGGAGAAGGCCTCCAGATGGGATCTCTCGAGAACAGAAACTTGCGGCGGCGGAAAAAGTATTTCGTGGACTCCCCTGAGGGTTTCTGATTTTTTCTGAATTTATAGTGGAGGTATTAGGTCAAATGGAGCTCTGTGGGCCCCACGAGGTACCAGGGCGCGCCTGCGCCCCCCCCCCCCCAGGCGCATCCTGGTGCCTCGTGGGCACCCCCTGGGGCTTCTGGCCTCCTCCCGAAGCTTCTAGTGTTTATCTTGTCCAGAAAAAAATCTACAAAAAGTTTCGTGGCATTTGGACTTCGTTTGGTATTGATTTTCTGTAAAACAAAAACAGGGCAGAAAACAGCAACTGGCACTGGGCACTAAGTTAATAGGTTAGTCCCAAAAAATGATATATAATTGCTATAAATGTATATAAAAACATCCAAGATTGATAATATAACAGCATGGAACAATAAAAAATTATAGATACGTTGGAGACGTATCATCGGTCTACTTGTCTCGGACGTGATGCCTATATACATGATCATTGCCATGAATCCGTCATAATTATTTGCTTTTCTATCAATTGACCAACAGTAATTTGTGTACCCACCGTATGTTTCTGTGCTCGAGAGAGAAGCCTCTAGTGAAAACTATGGCCCCCGGGTCTATCTTTATCATATTAAAAAACTAAAAATACCTTGCTGCGATTTATTTACTTTTATTTTAATTAGTATTTTAGTTTATCTATTTACCTCGATAAGATTTATCCTTGCAAATAACCGCTAAGAGGATTGGCAACCCTCTTATTTGCGTTGGGTGCAAGTGTTTGCTCTTGTGTGTGCAGGTGCGCTTAACGGAATTTTGCTTGTTTCTCCTACTGGATTGATAACCTTGGTACTTAACTGAGGGAAATACTTATCTGTCCTGTACTGCATCATCCTCTCCTCTTCGGGGAAATACCAACGCAGACTACAAGTAGCAGGAAGAATTTCTAGCGTTGTTGCCAGGGAGACATCATCAAAATTACCAAGTACCTTCGCACAAATTATCATTCACTTGCATTTACTTTATTTGCCTTTTATTTGCATTTGCCTCTCATTTTCATCTCCCCCACTTCTAATTTTTTTTACAAAAAACACAATTTTTTTTATTTGCTAGTTTGCTTGTTTGCTTCACCATTATGGCTAGTTCATCGCTTGTTACTATTACCCCTGAAATTGAAGTGCTTAATTTTAAACAAAGGGGAGGAGAGAATTTAAAAGATGCTTGGTATAGGATTTGCGATGCTCAAAATAGATCCACTCATAAGCAATCCACCACCGTTCTTCTTCGCAATTTTTATGTGGGAATTGCTACTTGGTATTGATTTGTGCTTGACACTATTACTGGAGGGAATTTCATGATGTGTCCCACTTTGGATGCTTACAATGCTATGGGAAATTTAGTGGGTTCACCCCCTATCATTATTAATGAAACGGCATTGACTTTGGAGCATGTTATGCAAAGATTAGAAGCTATAGAAAATAAGATACCTACTATTGAACATCTCGACAAATTAGATAAGAAGATCCATAATCATATTACTCAATTTGGTTCTAAGGTGGGAGTTGCTTTGAAAACTTTAAAGGAAAAGGAACCGATAATTAACGAAAGGATAGAACAAAGCCCCGCTAGATTGATAAGTTGGAAGAAATTATCAACAACTTGGGTTCCGCTTTTTCCTCCACTAAAAACATTGATAGGACTCCTCCTAATAAAAATTGCAAGTTCATATATGTCCCCAAGGTTAAAGGTGCTACTTTTAGTAAAGGGAGCGAGGATCCTAAAATGATTAGCGTGCACCCAAATTTTATTGATATAATTAAGGAACCTATCCATAAAAGTAAAATTATTGATTTTGTGCCTAGAAGTGTGATGATGAGAAACTCCTATGTTAAATCTACTAGAAAAAATGGATGTGTGATTGAGGAGTTGGATACCAAGGATGACAACACTTGAAACTATGCATTATGTCTAGCTTGGGGCATAAAACAATAGCGCTTGTTGGGAGGCAACCCAAGGAATAAAATAAATTTTTGCTTTTATCTTCTGTTTTTGAGTGTTTGCACAATTATAGCTTCTGTTATGATTGTATTTTTATGTTTTAATTAGTGTTTGTGCCAAGTAATGCCTTTGGGATGATTTGGAAGATAGTATGATAGATGCTGTTTGAAAACAGAAACTTTTATGTCCAGTGCTGGAATTCTGGTTTTTTGCTGGAGCGTGAGAACCTTCTGAATTTTTTACACCGTATTCATATATTAATTTCCCACGTTGTGGTAATTTTTCATAATTTTTGGAGGTACATAAGTATGACCATAATTCAGATCTTTACAGACTGTTCTGTTTTAGACAGATTCTGTTTTTGTTGCATAGTTTGCTTATTTTGATGAATCTATGGATCGTATCGGGGGGTATGAGTCATGGAGAAGTTGGATTACAGTATCATTATGCCAATATTAGATATGAATCAATTTATAACAGTACCAAAAGTTTAAGATTTGTTTGTTATACAAACGGATCTCACGAGGTTTCTGTTGAGTTTTGTGTGCTGAAGTTTTCAAGTTTTAGGTGAGACTACGATGGATAAAGGAATAAGGAGCGGCAAGAGCCTAATATTGGGGATTCCCAAGGCACCCCAAGGTAATATTCAAGGAATTCTCAAGCGTCTCAGCTTGGGGATGCCCCGGAAGGCATCCCCTCTTTCGTCTACAATCTATCGGTAACTCACTTGGAGCTATATTTTTATTCATCACATGATATGTGTTTTACTTGGAGCGTCTTGTGATATAGTTTGTTTTCTTTTGTTTTCTTTTTAGTTTTTCACAATCATCTTTGCTGCACACACCTTTTTGAGAGGGACACACATTATTCGTGTTAGAATACTCTATGTGCTTCACTTATATCTTTTGAGCTAGGCAGTTGCTCTAGTGCTTCACTTATATCTTTTAGAGCACGGCGGTGGTTATATTTTAAAGAAATAGTTGCACTCTCATGCTTCACTTATATCTTTTTGTGAGTCTCGTGATAGCAATGGTAATATGCACGGGTTATGAATTTGGTCCTGATATGATAGGTATTCATGAGGGATATAATAAAAACTTTCATGTAGATCACTGAATATGATAAATTTGATTCCTTGCAATAGTTTTGCGATATTAAGACGGTAATATGGGGGAGGTACTAGTAGATGATTGTGGTTTAGTAAGAATAATTGTGTTAAGGTTTGTGATTCCCGAAGCATGCATGTATGATCTGTCGTTATGCTAAGAAGTTGGAGCATGATTTATTATTGATTGTCTACCTTATGAGTGGCGGTCGGGGACGAGCGATGGACCTTGTCCTACCAATCTATCCCTCTAGGGGCATGCGTAGTAGTACTTTGCTTCGAGGGCTAATAAACTTTCGCAATAAGTATGTGAGTTCTTTATGACTAATGTGAGTCCATGGATTATACGCACTCTCACCCTTCCGCAATTTGCTAGCCTCTTCGGTACCGTGCATTGCCCTTTCTCACATCGAGAGTTGGTGCAAACTTCGCCGGTGCATCGAAACCCCGTGATATGATACGCTCTATCACACATAAGCCTCTTTATATCTTCCTCAAAACAGCCACCATACCTGCCTATCATGGCATTTCCATAGCCATTCCGAGATATATTGCCATGCAACTTCCACCGTTCCGTTTTTATGACATACATCATCATTGTCATATTGCTTTGCATGATCATATAGCTGACATAGTATTTGTGGCTCAGCCACCGTTCATCATTTTTATATATGTTACGCTAGCATCATTGCACATCCTGGTACACTGCCATAGGCATTCATATAGAGTCATATTTTTGTTCTAGTATCGAGTTGTAATATTGAGATGTAAGTAAATAGAGGTGTGATGATCATCATTGTTAGAGCATTGTCCCAGTGAGGAAAGGATGATGGAGACTATGATTCCCCCACAAGTCGGGATGAGACTCCGAACGGAAAAAAGGGGAAAAAGAGCCATGAAAAAAAAATAAAAAAATGAAATGAGAGAAAAAGAGGGAAGGGGCAATGTTACTATCCTTTTCCACACTTGTGCTTCAGAGTAGCACCATGTTTTTCATATAGAGAGTCTCCTATTTTGTCACTTTCATATACTAGTGAGAATTTTTCATTATAGAACTTGGCTTGTATATTCCGATGAAGGGCTTCCTCAAATGCCCGAGGTCTTCATGAGCAAGCAAGTTGGATGCACACCCACTTAGTTTTCATGTTGAGCTTTCATACACTTATAGCTCTTAGTGCATCAGTTGCATGGCAATCCCTACTCCTCGCATTGACATCAATTGATGGGCATCTCCATAGCCCATTGATTAGCCTCGTCGATGTGAGACTCTATTCTTATTTTTGACTTCTCTTATTTACCTCTACCACCACACTATATTCCACCCATAGTGTTATATCCATGGCTTGCGCTCATGTATTGAGTGGGAGTTGAAAAAGCTGAAGCGCGTTAAAAAGTATGAACCAATTTCTCGGCTTGTCATCGGGGTAGTCCATGATAAATATTTTGTGTGAAGAAGATGGAGCATGACAGGATTATATGATTTTGTAGGGATAACGTTCTTTAGCATTTTTATTTTGAAAGACATGATTGTTTATTAGTATGCCTGAGTATTGATGTCTTTATATCAAATTATAGACTATTGCTTTGAATCATTTGGATCTTATTATTCATACCGTAAGAGAAAGATTACATGATGAAACATGATAGGTAGCATTCCACATCAAAAATTCTGTTTTTTATCATTTACCTACTCGAGGACGAGCAGGAATTAAGCTTGGGGATGCTTGATACGTCTCCAACGTATCTATAATTTTTGATTGTTCCATGCTATTATAGTATCAATCTTGGATGTTTTTATATGCAATTATATATCATTTTTGGGACTAACCTATTAACCTAGTGCCCAGTGCCAGTTGTTGTTTTCTACTTGTTTTTGGCTTTTCAGAGAATCAGTACCAAACGAAGTCCAAATGCCACGAAACTTTTTGGAGATTTTTTTCTGGACAAAAGAGACCTTGGAAGCTTCGGGAGGAGGCCAGAAGCCTCACGAAGGCTTCACAAGGCAACAGGGCGCGGCCCAGGGGGGCGCGCCGTGTTGCCTTGTGGGGCCCTCGTGACTCTGTTTGACCTAATTCCACTTCTATAAATTCTCAAATATTGGGAAACCATCAGAGAGCCAGAAGAGAAAACATTTCTGCCGCCGCAAGCCTCTGTTCTTCCACGATCCCATCTGGAGGCCTTTTCCGGTACTCTGCCGGAGGGGGAATCAATCGCGGGGGGCTTCTACATCAACCTTGCTGCCCTTCCGATGATGTGTGAGTAGTTTACCATAGACCTACGGGTCCATAGATAGTAGCTAGATGGCTTCTTCTCTCTCTTTGATCTTCAATACCATGTTCTCCTTGATGTTCTTGGAGTTCTATCCGATGTAATCTTCTTTTCCGGTGTGTTTGTTGGGATTCGATGAATTGTGAGTTTATGATCAGATTATTCATGAGAAATATTTGAGTCTTCTCTGAACTCTTTTATGCATGATTAAATATAGCTTTGTATTTCTCTCGGATCTATCGATTTGGTTTGGCCTACTAGACTGATTTATCTTGCAATGGGAGAGGTGCTTTGTGATGGGTTCAATCTTGCGGTACTCAATCCCAGTGACAGAAGGGAACATGACACGTATTTGTATTGTTGCCATTACGGATAAAAAGATGGGGTTTATTCATATTGCTTGAATTTGCTTCTCTACATCATGTCATCTTGCTTAAGGCGTTACTCTGTTTTTATTAACTTAATACTCTAGATGCATGCTAGATAGCGGTCGATGAGTGGAGTAATAGTAGTAGATGCAGGCAGGAGTCGGTCTACTTGTCTCGGACATGATGCCTATATACATGATCATTGCCATGAATCCGTCATAATTATTTGCTTTTCTATCAATTGCCCAACAGTAATTTGTTTACCCACCGTATGTTTCTATGCTCGAGAGAGAAGCCTCTAGTGAAAACTATGGCCCCCGGGTCTATCTTTATCATATTAAAAACCTAAAAATACCTTGCTGCAATTTATTTTAATTAGTATTTTAGTTTATCTATTTACCTCGATAAGATTTAATCCTTGCAAATAACCGCTAAGAGGATTTACAACCCTCTTATTTGCGTTGGGTGCAAGTGTTTGCTCTTGTGTGTGCAGGTGCGCTTAACGGAATTTTGCGTGGTTCTCCTACTGGATTGATAACCTTGGTTCTTAACTGAGGGAAATACTTATCTCTACTGTACTACATCATCCTCTCCTGTTCGTGGAAATACCAACGCAGACTACAAGTAGCATAGGGTTTTGATTTATATGCACTAAATGCATGGTAAATGCAAAAAATGGCTTAAATGTAGCAAACGAGACCTGAAATGCGCCAGAAAATCAAACCTAGGGTATGATGGTGATTGCGTACCGTGGAAAAAAAGTCGAGGCGAAACGTTGAACTCACGTCGTCATTTCAAAATTACCACGTCTTCATTTCAAAAGAAATTATGCTGCTCCTTGATGTAAATGTTTTCCAATAGCACACGGTTCGTTCACGAAAGCCGTCTACCTGCCAAACCGTGGCCGATGACCCCTACTGCGCGTGATGTGAGTCGTGCGTTCAAATTGGCCAGAACCCAAACCCCACAGATCGTACGGCTGCACCGTTGGATGCACCCAGATCAAACGGCAATCCTCATCCCTTTCATCACCACATGCGGTTGCAGTTGGGATTTGACTTATATGCACTAAATGCCCAATAAATACAAAAAATTGCTTAAATATAGCAAAGGAGCCCCAAAATGTGCCAGAAAATCAAACCTAGGGTATAATAGTGATTGCGTATTGTGGAAAAAAATTCGAGGCGAAACGATGAAGTCACCGGCGACTGGAGTTCGAATTGCCACGTCTCCTTTTGGAAACTATGATCCTTCTTGTGAGATGCTCCAGTTTCCAAGGAGCGATCATCCAAACTTGTGCCTAACTTTACCAAAAATTTCCACGGGGTCTTGAGAGCACGCCATGGTGACACACCGATTTTCGTGATTTTCGGACTCCATCTGGATTTCCTGTAATTAAAATACCAACAAGACCTACACCGGTGGCCGCATCTCGCATCCGAAATGTTTGAAAATTCTTCCAATTCCTTGGACAATGAATGAAAACACGCAAAGCGACAAACAAATGATTTTGTAGACCTTCTTTGCCAACACCCACATGTAGTTGCGGTTGAGATTTGATTTATATGCACAAAATGCACGGTAAATACAAAAAATGGATTAAATATAGCAAACGAGACCCGAAATGCGCCAGAAAATCAATACTGGGGTGTAATGATGATTGCGTACCGTGGAAAAAATTCAAGGCGAAACGATGAAGTCACCGACGATTGGAGTCCGAATTGCCACGTCTCCTATTGGGAACTATGATCCTTCTTGTGAGATGCTCCAGTTTGCATGGAGCGATCATCGTAACTTGTGCCAAACTTTACCAAAAAAATTCACTCGGTCTTGAGATCGCGCCATGGTGACGCACTGATTTTCGTGATTTTCGAAGTCCATCCGCATTTCCTGTAATTAAATTACCAACAAGCCCTACGCCGGTGGCCGTATCTCGCGGCCAATTTTTTTGAAAATTCTTCCCGTTTCTCGGACAATTAATTAAAACTAGCAAAATGACACAGAAATGATTTTTACACCTTCTTTGCTAACACCCACATGTAGTTGCAGTAGGGTTTTGATTTTTATGCACTAAATGCATGGTAAATGCCAAAAATGGCTTAAATGTAGCAAACGAGACCTGAAATGCGCCAGAAAAACAAACCTAGGGCATGATGGTGATTGCGTACCTTGGCAAAAAGATTAAGGCGAAACGTTGAACTCACGTCTTCATTTCAAAATTACCACGTCTTCATTTCAAACGAAATTATGCTGTTTGTGCACACGGGCTCGTAGAGGCTTCCGTTTGCATAGGCATTTCCACGCCGCGACCGGCGCCCTTTTTTAACTGAAGCCCCCAACACCCCCCACCACCCGCCCCTGTTTCACTCAACAGTCCGCATATTCTATCAAAACTCCATCGCCAACTTCCCCCTCCCCCGGCCCAGATCCACACCAAAACCCTTTCCGGCGCTGGCGTGCTCAACTCGGCCGTGTGCCCGCTCTTCGGCGTCAAGCCTACCTTCACTGCCGTTCCCAACACGTGGCTTCCCGTGCCTTGCCGTCTTCGTTTGCTCGCCAGCCGCCCTCGAGCATATCGATCATGTACCCCTCGCCTCTCCTGCCGGGTTTGCACAAAAACATGTCAGTTACTGCTCTCCATCGTGGTGAGGCATATTTCCTTGCGCCTCTTCCTATTTGGTTCTGTATGTTCCCAAATTGGCTATAAAATAACGGAGAGCGTATGTATGTTCATTATCTACCTTCCTAACTACTACATATAAGCTGTATTTGTTCCAATTAGTTATTGCCGATTTACAGGTCGTGGGCGCTCGAGTCACAGAAAATGAACAAATTAGCTGTACATTTTCCAAACTATTACATGACATGTCTAGACAGCTTGCTACCAAGTTGTTAGCTTTATGCTTATCCCCCTTTTCTGAATTTCGCATGTGTTTTCTATAGATGTCGAGTAGCAGCGACAGCACTCATGCTTCAGGCGATGTATCTTCATCTGAGTCCGACAACCCTAGGTCTCCAGCAGATGATCAGGGATCAAGTAATCTGGAACGGGATAGAGCTGCCGCAATCACCCTTCCGGTCAGGACACGGAAGAACGCTCCAAGAAAGCCCACACACCAGCCTAATTAAAGGTGTATATGAAGTAACCGACATCGATTTAAAGTCTTGGGCTCCAACTAAACCAGATAAAGCATGCACGAGGTCCAGGAGTATGTGTGGATTTGTTGGCAGGGCAAGGCTCAACATTAATCTGCCGGGGTTTCCGAAGGCTGACACAGAAACGCGGCACAGGATAGTCCGGGAGATCATGGATCACTTCAACGTTCCAGAGCAGTGGAGAATGCAGGTGGAACACGCTGCACTGAAGAAGGCCAGGGATGCTTGGAGAAACTGGAAGCACGTGCTGTACAAGAAGTACTTGAGTGAAGGCAAGGACCCAATCCCCGCATACCCCCAAATTACAAAGGCAGACTGGGCAGAATTCAAAAGGGTCAGGGCAACTACAAAGTTTACCGAGAAGAGTGCCAAGCAATCGGAACTTCAGAAGAGGAACACACCCCCCCACTGTATGGGTGTGGCAGGATACTACGGCATGAAACCAATATGGGACCAGGAGGACAAAGAAGCAGTAGCTGCGGGTGGGAAACCGGCCTTTAGTGAAATCAGGGGTGAACGCGCTAGAGACTACTTGCGAGCACGTGCAAGGAGGCGTGACGACGGTTCTTATTACTTTGAAAACTCACATGACGAAGAACTGTATCTCGTGATGTTAAAGGCTTCCACCACCCCTGGAAGGCTCTACAAGAACTTAGGGCCATGTGACATTCTGTCTGATGCTCTGGAAACAAAAGAGCCCCCCAGCCGTGCAAGGGGTATAGGTGTCAATGTCCCGCGCAAGAGGGCTTTCACACTCAGCAAGGAAGAGAGGCTCGCCATGAAAAAAGCGAGGAGTGAACAGAAGAAGAATGAATTGTATGAAATGTTGTGGATGGACATGTATCCGACAGTTTGAAAGGAAATTGAGGAGCCAATGATGATGCAGAAGATTCTAACACTGAGAGATAGACAGCAGACGGGAGGGGAGGCGGGCATGGACGATGCTGCTTATTGCGCGACAACACCGCACAAGAGTAGCTGTGCATCAGCTGACCCTAGCGACACTGAGACTGCAGCTGCGATGATGACGCTATATCTAATCTATCTGGAATGATAGACAGACTGAGGGGCGTGCTTACACATTATGAAGGTACGTTAAAATGAGCAGCAGCCTAGGTCCCCCCCCCCACTCGGAAGGGGGCCTCTTGCTAGACAATGTGCCATTGAAGCCAGGCTGTGTGAAGTGCTACGTGACTGAAGTAAAGCCTGGATTCAGTAAATTTGCCCTGAAGAATGTCCTAGGGGACTGTGATGAGCAGAGGACCTTGGGAGAAACACTGTTAAATCATATCCAGTGGCCACGAAAGGAAATAGACTTCATGGATGAGATCCCTCAAGCCCCGCCAAGAGCAATCAATGTCGCCCTTCAAACCGGTGACTCTCTCCTTGCCACGGCAGCTCTCGCATGCTCCCCCCAAGGAACCTAATACTCGTAATCCGACGGCTGATGCATCAACCTGTGATCAGCCCGCCCAACTTCGTGCCGTACAGGCCATGTCATCGTCCACCCCTGAGCAGCCATTGGCAAGGCCTACAACTGATGAAGACGCACCACCGGTTCAGATGCCGGCCACTGAATCAGCAGGGGGAGACACATCGGCACCACATGATCAGAAGGACCAGAACCTCCTGCTCATCAGTCCGTCGGTTCGCAGCCGCGTGATCAGCATACCGATGCGTCGGCACTGCCTGCTCTGCAAACCAACGCGTTGGCATAGCCTCCTCAGCACACCGACGCATTGGCACCACCTGCGAAGAAGCCCGACATAGCTTCACCGCATGGTCAGCGTCCGATGCCTCTGCTCCTACAGCTCAGCAGTCCGTCACAGCAGCACCGCCAGCTCAGCAGTCCGGCGTAGCTAAACCGTCTGCTCAGCAGTCTGTCGTAGCTACACCGCATGCTCAGCAGTCCGTCTATCAACTATCCAGACCTTGCACCAGAAGTGCTTCAAGTACCAAGAGGAAAGCGGGCACGACCGCACCCGCAAGGAAGCGGCCACCGAGACCGAGGAGGAATGCGAACAATAGCCTCTTATGAAAAGCACTCATCGCCCAGAACCAAATTACTAGATGGTTGTTCGAATCGGAGAGTTATACTGGTTCTGACAGCTTGCCCGATGAAGAAGTCGAAAGGATACTTGGTAAAAATAAAGTAAACGTAGTTGTAGCACGCAAGTGCGTCCATGGCCAGCCATTTCTTGTTGACGAATACTTAGAGGAGTGTAGTTCCAGTTGCGGCAAGTTACATAAATATTGCATGGATGAAATGTCAGAAGGTCATAAAGTTCTGCTAGTCCACTACGACAGTGATCATTTCCGTCACGATCAAGGATCCATCAGTGTGGAATTCGGAGACTTTCATCTCTTCTTCAACTTCAATGTTCTCGCTATCACTCTTGTTAAATGCTTGATGTTGTAAGTACTTCACAAACTCTGATCAACTTCTCCATACAAGGTTGTAAACGAAAAAAAAGCTAACTGTATTGTATTCCTCTCAGGGGATTGATCACGCAAAGAAAAATGGAGAGAGAGAGAGAGAGAGAGAGCGTATTTCATAGATCCTCAAGTAGCAAATGGCACATTATTACGTGGTAACCCAGATAATCGGGAGTGGGCCATTGGCAAGGTCGCCAGTATCTTGTGTTGCACGCCCCATGCAGAACTCTTTCTCTGGCCATATCATGAAGGGTAAGTCAAATAAACAACCACGCATACATTGATCGTCTTTCACAATTCGTCATAGTTTGTAAGTTCATGGTTTTTTTAATCTGTAGCATTCACTGGATCTTGGTAGTCATTGTTCCAAACCAGAACAGAGTTTACTACCTGGATTCTCTCAAAGAGTCAATAAAGCCTCAGGATCTGACGCATCTTCAGCAATTCATGGATAGGTATTGAATTCTATGATGTTGAAATTTGCATTCATATCTGGTTCAAGAACTGAGTATGTCGAAATTCATCTTCATTTGTAGTGTGTTGGCATCGTGCATAACTAAACGAGGGAACCAGTTCAAGAGTGCACTACCTCTGCAGCACGAGATCGTTTCTCCGGTAAGACACCGAAATCCATTATTTTTGGAAAATGTATCCAAAAGTTTGTAAATACCTTTTCTTACGCTAGTCTAATGTTCAAGTTTCTAAATAAACCGCTTTCTATTTCTCTCCCAAGAAAAAAAATAAACATCTTGCACCGGTTAGGTTGCTCGTAACAGGGCAAATACATGACTAATTCTGTACAAAAAAAATCAGTGTCCTCAGCAACAAGCAGGGACCAACCTTTGTGGATACTATGTCTGCAGACACATGATCTCCATCTGCAAATCTACTGATTGCTGTGACGATGCTCGCAACTTAGTACCAGTAAGTCTGTATCTTAATTAATATCTTGTATTCCACTCGAATGGCATATTCTGATCTAAAAATCCTGCAGCTCATCTTTCAACCGATGACCCCTGAACCGCTCCCCGCTGGTGAATTGCTGGAGGTTAGGAGATTTATCAGCAACTTCTTCCTGAATCACTACATCAAGCCCACTGGTGATAATGAAGATTTCAGCATGGTTGTTCCTGAAACAATGAGTAAACATTCAACACGAGTTAGCTGCTAAACATATACACATGGATGCATTGTTTTCCATGTGATGAGGTCTTCGTATTTCGTACACTATGATTATGTACTGCATTTGTCGATAAATCAGTGGAATTTAGTTAGCATTTGTTCAATTTCATATTGTTGCGAATTCTGATGAATGTTCTTCATGTGGACACTACTTGTTCAATTGCATATTGTGGCGAATTTGCTTTTTGCAGGGCAATTCAAATGCGATATTTTTTCTTTAACCTGGCCATTAATGCGCACACGGTTCGACTAAATGAGGGTTTGCGATCCAGAACGGAAAGCACATGTCACTCATAGCGCAACCGTCGGTGATACACAACAAATCGCAGACGATTTGCAGCACTTCTACGTGTGCGTAGGGGCTCCTGAACCGTTTGTGATAGCACATTATCGCACATGAGAGCTTAGAGGAAACTGTGCCCAATGCAAAATGCAATCCCACTCGTAAATTGTTCAGGAAACGTGTGCAATGATGTCATGCATGGCAGACGATTGCCATATAATACTCGTGTGCGATGGGCCACATATCGCGCACAGTTTCTATGATGACCCGTGTGCCTTAGGTACTATTTCGCAAACGGTCCAATGTGAAACACCGTTTGGTTTCCCTGCGCAATTAGAACCATTTGACTCGTGAGAAACGTCTGTGATTGATCACCAATCCCACACGTGTGCCAGAATATAGTGTGTGCGATATGTTCCTGCATCGCATACGATTACATTTGGCAATGCGTCTGCATCAGCGCTCCCTATCGCCGATGGTTTCTGGGTCGTGTGGGAAGGACCCCCCCTATCGCACACACAGGCAAGGCGACGGTTTAAAACTCTGTCGCAAAAAGGGGGTAAAAACCGTTTGTATAGCACGTTGTTGCACCAGTGAAGGGGGTCGTCACTGCCTTGTTCTTGCCAACCACAAGATTAAAACTGATAGTGATATGGAAAGTAATAAAAAGTAAAAAATAAAATAAAAGATAGAAAATAGAGCAATTGTAGGAGACTTAGTATTAATAGAGAATAGACCCATTGGCCATAGGTTCACTAGTGGTATCTCTTTCGAAAGCATAGCAACGGTGGGTAAACAAATTACTATTGGGCAATTGATAGAATTGAGCATAGTTATAATTGTGATCATTCATGGCATAATCATTACATAGGCATCGCGTCCGTGACAATTAGACCACTAATCCAACTGCATCTACTACTATTACTCCACCCCAAGACCGCTGTCCAACATGCATCTCAGAGTATTAAGTTCATACCAACAGAGTAACGCTTTAAGGAAGATGACATAATGTAGACAAACTAAGATAAATCAATATGACCAAACCCCGTCATTTTATAGTTAGTAGTAACAATACAATATGTGCCTTGCCCTTGTTGTCACTGGGCAGGATCATCGCAAGATTGAACCTACCTCAAAGCACCTCTTCCACTGAAGATAAATCAATCAAATTTGGCCAGAGTAGACAGATAGATAAGAAAGAAATACAAAGATATAAAATTATGCAGCAAAGAAACCTCAAGAGATTCAAAATAATTCAATGAATAATTTGATCATAAACCCACAATTTATCGGATCCCAACAAACACACCGCAAAAGATTACATTGGATGGATCTTAGAGAAGATCATTGTATTGAAGAGAGAGAGAGAGAGAGAGAGAGAGAGAGTCATCTAGCTACTACTATGGACTAGTAGGTCCTGAAGGAACTACTCACACATCATCATGGAGGCATCAAGGATGATGAAGATGGCCTCCCCAATGATTCCCTCCTTCGGCAGAGTACCGGAAGAGGGCTCCAGTTGGGATCGCTGCGGAATAGAAGCTTGCGGCGGCGATAAAATTGTTTTTGGGTCTCGCTCCGGGGGTTTCAGAATATATGGGAATTTATACGTCAGGAATTATGGCAAACAGAGCTACGAGGGGCCCACAAGTCAGGGTGGCATGCCCTACCCCCTAGGGTGCGCCCCTGGTGGGTCTTCTCGTCCTTCCCTGAAGCTTCCAGGGTCTCTTATTGTCCGGAATTTTTTTCAAAAAGTTCCATCGTGTTTGGACTTCTGTAGGTATGGATTTTTTGGAAAACCAAAAACAAGCCAAAAAAATAGGTACTAGCACTGGGCACTAAATTAATAGGTTAGTCCGGAAAAATAATATAAAATTGTCAAAAAGTTCCATCGTGTTTGGACATATAAAGCATAGAAAAGTGGTAATACAATAGCATTTAACAATCAAAAATTATAGATACGTTGGAGACGTATCACGTTGCCAGTGGAGAGCGAAGACGAACCAATCGCTGGATACATGACGACGGACCCCTTCAGACGGCAACAGTTGGACGATTCGCTCAAGGAGAACAGAGGACACAGAAGTGGAAGGGGACGCAAGAGCTTGGAGAGGAAGCAGGTTTTGAAGGATGTAAAATTTCTCCACTCCGCGGCCGCGTTCTTTTTATGCAGTGGCTTTTTGCGAAGCAACGACGGGGTGCTCGAATCCCGTGGCAGTAATTTCGCTAGTATCCCAGACGCCATGCGCCCAACACGCGCAAGAATCAAGGGGGCGGTGAATTGTGCCTATATGAATCTTGGGGCACGATCGCTTTACTGATTAGACGTGTCAATGGTGGGGCCTCAAGCCACTCTAGCACGCTACGATAATCTCCGAAAGGATGACACATCACTGCTGCACATGATGACGGATCAAGCCGGTCAAGTTGTCAGAACGAGACCGGACCATCATCCTTGCCCGAGCACGGGAACGATTCATCGCTAAGACAACTACACGCGGGGAAAACCTCCAATCTGAGGTATGACGCGGCAATGATGAGGGCATCTGTCAAAGAGTGACGATAATTCTTAAGGGTCTCCTCAGATGCCTGATGTGGTGACTCTTCGGCCAGACTCAACCAATTCAAAGGAGAAGGGGAAGGACTTGTTGAACCACCTTCCAAGACAGGCAACCAAAGACGGAGAGCAGCTTGGAAGAACCGAGGAGCGTCCTTGTCCTTGACTTGAAGACCGGCTCGTGGGCTAGTGATGGTGTCTTGGACTAGGGGGGACTGACCACGTCATCTCCCAGCGAGGAGGGCCGGGACGAGGACTCCCATAATGATTAACTAGTGGGTGTAGGAGATATGCCCTAGAGGCAATAATAAGTGTTATTATTTATCTCCATGTTTGTAGTTAAGTTTATATTGCGTGCTATAACTGCTATGGTTCTCGAGTCTGCAATAACCACGAGGCTCGGAGGAAGACTCATATGCACGTGTGGAATAATAAACGGTAAAAAGTATTCCTAGTCTGGCCTCTAAGACTAGCTCAAGTGTTGCATGATGGTTCTGTTTTCCTGATCATGGGCATGACTATGCCGGCAACTTTGAGGGCACAATGTTAGGAGAACACTTGTGTTGAATAGACCCGAATTGATGTTATGCTACGAGATTCATTTGTCACAAGTTAATGGTTAATAACACAGAGAAAGTTAACGTTTGCATAATTCCTTAGACCATGAGAGTATCGAGTTTCTTCATGCTTGATTCATGAACTTTGGGGTTTGTTAAACGTCATCCATAATTGGGTGGCTATTACGGCAGCTTACGGGTTCATGGGAAAGTATGTCAAGGGATTTGATAGCTTAAGATTGGGATTTGCTCCTCCGACGATGGAGAGATATCTCTGGGCCCTCTCGGTGTTACGGTATTCACCATCGTCTGGCCAGACACATTGTGATTAGATCACAGGGATGCCGGAACACGAAAACGAGAAAAGAGAACAAAACCGGTAACGAGGTAACTTGCATGGTGGACAAGTTGTTGATCCACGGGGATGCAGATAAATCTCACCTCGGGTATTTGTAACATATCGTGAAGCAACAGGAATAGCACACGGCAACTGAAGGTTCACTCGAATATTCATTCGTGTGGGTATAGTGGTCAATATGGGTGTCCACGGCTCCGATGTTGATCATTGATCGGAAAGTGTTCCGGGTCATGTCTATACTTCACCGAACTTATAGGGTCACATGCTTAAGGGTCATCTATCTGTTGAATACTAGACAGGGAGTCTGAGAGAAAGTCACCGGAAAAGTTTCGAAGACAACGGAAACGTTCCGGAGAGAACACCGGAATAGTTTCGGTAAAACTGAAAAGTTGTTTCGGGGTATGCCATTAAGTCAAATTGGTTTCGGCACACGCTTGGAAATTCTTGAAGGGTGCCAGAATTATTCTGGAAACTTCTGGGATTTTTCCGGGATAAAAACCGGAAAAGTTTCGGAGCTGCCGGAACCGGTTTGGTTGCTTTTCGTAGATGAAAATCACTAATCCGGAATTGTTTCGGAACGCGTCCAAAATCATTTTAGTGGGTGCTGGAATTATTCTAAGACCCACAGAAATATTTTCGGATTTAACGGTCGCGGAAAAATGATTCCGTGAATAGTGAAAGTGCTTTTTGGGTGGCTTCTTGGAGTAGCCACCTTGTGGGCCTTTTGGTATTTTTCTCCTTGGCTTCTTGGAGAAGCCACCCTTGGGCTTGGCCTATAAATAGGGGTGGAGGGGGCTGCCTAAAGGATCATCACTTGCTCTCATACACATGCCATGACATTTCTGGCTTCTCTCTCCCTCCCAGCGAAATAGTTTCATAGAGCAGAAAGGCTGTCTGGGTTCCGGTGAGAACTAGTTCTGGACGGCGAAGCCCTGCCGGATAGATGACACCGTATGTGTGCAACTCTGTAGAGAGATCGTAGTTTCGGTCTTAGTTCGAGAGTGCCTCCCGAAGGGTTGTCCGAGTGACCGTCCGATTTTCGAGGGTCCTCCCGAAGGGCTGTCCGAGTTACTGTCCGTGAGGCCTCCCGGAGGGCTGTCCGAGGATCCGTCCGGTGGGACTATCCGAGGGACTGTCCAGAGGCCTCCCGAAGGGCTGTCCGAGGATCCGTCCGGTGGGACTATCCGAGGGACTGTCCAGAGGTCTCCCGAAGGGCTGTCCGAGGATCCGTCCGGTGGGACTATCTGAGGGACTGTCCCAAGGCCTCCCGAAGGGCTGCCCGGAGATCCGTCCGGTGAGCTGACGAGGGAGTACATCCTCGCGGTTGGGAGGTTGTAAATCCTAGCTGCGGGGATCTGCACCGCCGATCGTCATCGACTCTACTTCCGCTGCGCTACGAGTCGGTAACGAAAAGATCAAACCTTGTATGCAGTCTCCATAGTGGTCCTGGGCTGGTGCGTAGGTCGGAATTTTTTTGTTTTCTGCTGTGTTCCCCTACAGTGGGACGTGTTCTTCGGGCCCATGGCACTAAGAAGGGATGTTTCCGAAGACTTGACATCTACTCCAAAACTTGGAAGTCGTCTACATCATGATTACCTTAGCCGTAACTAACCTATGTGTAAACCCTAGACCCCCCGGTATCTATATAAGCCTGGGGGGGGGGACTCGTAGACGACACACAACGATCTCACGGTAGATCAACCTGTAATTTGTACTCCCTCGAAATCAATATAATCAAAGTAGGACGTAGGGTATTATCTCTTTGAGAGAGAGCCCGAACATATGTAAATCCCTGTCTCCTATTACCATCGCACTAAGGCTACCTATTCAGGACCCCCTACCCGAGATCTATTGGATTTGACTCCATCACTCATGAAGGTGTAGTCTGTGCTGAGGTCGATGCTGAACGACACACGATGGCCGGAGGTAACAGTGGACGCTGACTGCTGCTGAAGACTGAGCTCTTGGGCGGCATATTACTATGGCGGATACAGCTGCACCAGCTAGCGTGACGAAGATTGCACGACCAGCACCTGCCACTTTAGACGCTTTGGTGGAGGAGGTATTAGGTGACCTACTGTCGTCAAAGCGTCCTCCCTCTTCTTCTGTTTGTGGCGGCAGTCGTTACGTGTCGTCGTGTTGACCTTGCCGACGACCACCACCAATAGGTCCTCCAGCTTCGGCGTGACGACGACTGTCTCAATCGGCTCCATTGCGGCAATGGACGGCGAAACGGGCAGGAATTAGGAGGCGATGCGGGATTGATCGGGGCGGAGAGACTAGGAAAGGGTGGGCATTTGTGCCAAAAAGTGGTGGAATGTGCAAATGCGCGGGCTCCGCCTCAGTTTTGACTTGGTCCGGGGTGTCGGACGCCCACAAACCTCTCCACCTTTGCTTCCGGTTTGCGGGAATTCTGACGTCGGACACATCCGCGGACAATTGATGCACGGTGTTGGAGATCATAATGTGTGTGGACAGACCGTTGCTCACGACGGGAGAGTATCAGGTGATAGCACCTCCCAAATGCTCCCACGATACCATTTCAAAAAAATTAATTTTAAATGTTTCAAAAAATTCTGAATTTTTTTACGAATGTTCGCATCACATGAATGTACAACCCCTAACAATTTCAGGTCCAAATTCTAAATACACATTGAGAAAGAAAAAAGACAAATCCGGATGTGAATAGTGGCATTTTGATTTTTGTCTTTTTGACACTATTCATGCTGGATTTGTCTTTTTTGTTTCTCAATGTATATTTCGACTTTGGACCTGAAATTTTTAGGGATTGTACATTCATGTGATGTGAACATTCACAATTTTTTTCAGAATTTTTTGAAACATTTAAAATTGAATTTTTTGAAATGGTATCATGGTATCACCTAAGGGGTGGTATCAGGTGATATTCTCTTTGCTCACGACGTTAGAGTTGCCCTAACAGTCGGTCATACTCATATAAGAACATATGGTCTTTGCTTTTGGCTAGCCACGCGGATACTCATGTCTCGCTTTTCGGTAATCCTACGTGAGCTAGCCAGGCAGCCGATCTCACTTGTTGGACGGCGGCGACGCCAGAAATGGGGTGCGCTGTACTGGTGTGTGATGTGATGAGAGGGCGGCATCTAAGCATGCTATTCCGAGTCAGAGGCTGTCCCCATTGGATGGGAAGCCCTGCAAAGAACAACCTCCAAAGATTGCGGCCATGATTCAGCCTTCTTTTGTGAGCAAGCTGTTATGATTCGCCCTAATGCCATCGCCCTCTTTTAAGTCGTTATCCCTGCAATGGCAACCCCACCTCAGTTTAGTAGTACTAGGCACACTGGGACAGCAAGAAAAAACAAGTGGTTTAAGGTACGTGCTCGGCCGCTCGCCCAATGTATAACAGTAAGTATAAGACTACTCTAGGACTAGGACTAGGACTAGGAGTGCACTTGGCCTCTCTTGGTCTCTTCTCATGTTTGAATCATTTTGGCAGCATGCATGGGTGCATGGGAGCGATAAAACTACGTACGATTAACCGCGCGTCCTTCGGGTCCCTTTAAATTAGTGCGACTGGTTGCATGTCTTGTTGCGCGCGCGCGTGTATTCTGTGTGTACCTACGCGCGCACGGCGCCCCTCAGGCATCAGTGCATGGCTTGGCATGCATGCATGCATATGGTCGCCGCGCCGGATGCGGCACGGAGAAGCAAAACAGGCAGGCATTAGTAAAAGGGGAGACGCACCGGTCGTACATACGTTAAAACAGCGATGGCACGCCGGAGCCCAGCCCTGTCCGGGCAGCGCAGAGGGCGTGCAGTGGGTTTTGTCGCGCCCTACGGCACGTTCTCGCCGGCCCCGCCTGACCGGCGGCAGGCAAAACGGCGAGCCAACCGCGCTGGCTGGACCGCCTCCACGTACGTACGGTCTCCCCTCTCCGGCCGCGTGCATGCGTCGGAACCAACCGTGCCGCACCACCTGCTGGACGGCTTGTGGCGCAATCGGCCTCAGATTCTGCTACTAGTAGTAGTATCTGTTTTTTGTTTGAAACTGATTCTAGCTAGTGTGCGTTGAAGGGGTTAAACTGCATGCGTACGTGAGTCGCAAAACTCTACCTTGACCATATTTGTAGAGTAACTCTAGCGGAGTTGCAATATTGTAGCCTTCATACTACATATGGAGCAAGTTTCATAATGTTTTGAAGCCTGTGGAAGCTGTACGCAAATCGCCATATAATGTGGCCTCCATCTCCTTTTCTATTCATCTGTTTTCTTCTTTCTACACTATTGCAACTATTTTGATCAAACAATTCAATACTCTAACAAATATTATTACAAATCATTAATCCGAATACAAATAATTCAGATTAAGAAACAATCCAAATGCAACAAATAGTCCGATCAAATAATTTGTTCAAGTAATAATAAATGAATTTTGGAAAGAAATAAGCACACTATTTCGTAGCTAGCTGCCAATGACGCTGAATGAGATCCTCCTTCAGCTGATGATGGGAGAACCGATCTTCAAACTTCCGGTACGCCTTATGCAATGTTTGAATGTGGCTTGTGTGTCTACGGGTCCTCACGATGTGTGCCAATATGTTCGTATTCAATGGGGCTTGCCATGTCTCTCTCATCCATGAATTCATGATCTTTGTCAAGAAATTCTTATTCCAAAAATGAGAAGGCCCCTGGAAAATTGCCAACTTTGCTTGCAGCACTCCAAAATGCTCTCTCAATATCCTTCCTCGCTACTCCTTGCATCTTGGTGAAATGTTTAAGTTTCTTGTTCTTGATATTAGAAATTGTCTCCACAAATGTTGACTAAGATGGATAGATGCCACCAGCTAGATAGTAGCCTTGATCATGGCCATTCACCGTGAAGTTGCAAGGTGGAGCAGTACCACCAGCTAGCCTTGCAAACATATGAGATCTCCATGAGGCATGGATGTCATTGTGAGATCCAGGCAACGCAAAGTAGCAATGCCAAATTCACAAATCTTCGGAGGCAACCACTTCCGAAGATATTGTTCGGTCAGGACAATGCCCGGTGAATTGGTCGTGCAAGCTGCAGGGCAATTCTTCCACCTTCAGTGCATACTTCCGACACTCCATAGCATCCTAGGCCAGCCTCTTGCTTCACTATGAACTAGAAGCCTTATCATGTCCTCGGCATCGAGTGCTCGCATATACTGCTCTTCATAAACCCTCACCATAGTTTCAGCATACACTTTCGTGCATTCATGCATCTGCAACAACTTCACATCAATCATCCGAAGTGCCTTGGTCACCTTCTGATAACAGGAAAAACTCAGGACACAAACATCTTTTCTTCGTTGTTGAAAGAATGGTTCAATGGTTTCCATGTCCGACAAAACAATCAGTCGGTCATGCGGAAGCATAGCCAGGAAAAACTAAGGGAAGGTACAACCTGACAGAAAGTAATCGCGCATGAGCTTCTTGTGGCCTTTGATTTTGTTCAGTGAAATGTCGCACGACCAACCTGCAACCTCGCACGCTTTCTCTTTGTTTTGGTTGCCGCTATCCATTCGGCAACCATGAACATTCCTCATCTTTGTCAGACTCCATGATTTCACTCTCGAACTCAAAGCTTCAATTCGACAAGGAATCATAAAAAAAGAAGCTCTACCAACATATCCATCTATATACAATGTGAATGCTATGTCATCTACACCAATCTATGAGCCGATATACTAAATCTATAAGAAAAGGTTGGGGAAATTTATCTCCGGGAAAGTTGTCGAACACCTTGGGGTCGTCCGATGAAAGGGGTTGCGCGGTCGGATGGCGGGAAGCAGGCGCGACGCTCCGACGAAGCGTGCGAGTTCTAGGAGTGGCTTATCGCAAGCGACTGGGGCCAAATTGTGGCGGTCCAAGTGGCAAAGGTGGCACCAAATAGTGGCTGCACGGGGGTATGTGCAGAGTCAGAAAAGTGCATGCATCCTAAAATGTTTGTGGCGCCAATATTTGAGTGGATGGAGGGCACGCTATATCTCTTCACCCAGCCGCCATATACTGAGGTTCGCGGGGCTCGATTTGGCGCAGCTTCCACCAATTATCCGACCGAGCACGAATGGCGATTCTACTAGAGCAAATTTTTTGGCCAAAATCGCCATACTGGTGATTATTATGGCGATCACACCGATATCTGCTAGAGTTGCTCTTAGATTCTTCTACTAGTGGTAGTATCAGTTGTTGTTTGAAACATAATTTACTAGTATATGTGTGGCTAGTATGCGTTGAAGGGACTAACTGAATGCATAAGTCGAAGAGGGAGCAAGGAAAGATGGTGGCTTGTGTTGTTAAACTAGATAGGGCAAAAGACTACCATAGAGTGGAGTGATAGTACTTGAGAGGTATTATGCTCATATCGGGTTTCTACTTATTGTTGGGGAACGCGACAGAAAACAAAAAAAAATCGGTACAGCGAGCACGCCCAGGACCACTATGGAGATGTCATACAAGGTTTGATCTGATCCGTACCGACTCGAAACGCAGCGGAAGAAGAGTCGGTGTAGATCGTCGGTGCAGATCCCCGCAGCTAGGATTTACAACCTCCCAACCGCGAGGATGTACTCCCTTGCCGGACAGCCCTTCGGGAGACGGTCGGACAGTCCCTCGGACGATGTCGCGGACAGCCCTTCGGGAGGACCCTCGAAACCCGAACGGTAACTCGGACAGCCCTTCGGGAGGACACCCGAAAACCGAACGGTAACTTGGACAGCCCTTCGGGAGGACACTCGAACAGCCCCTCGGGCAAAAGATCGAAACTACAATCTCTCTACGGGGTTGCACACATACGGTGTCAGCTATCCGGCAGGGCTTCGCCGTCCAGAGCTAGTTCCTGCCGGAACCCAGACAGCCTTTCGGCTCTACGAAACTATTTCGTGGGAAGGAGAAAGAGAGCCAGACGAGCATGGCATGTGTATGAGAGCAAGGATGAGTTTTGGGGCAGCCCCCTCACCTCTATTTATAGGATAGCCAAGGGGTAAAGATGGTATTCAAAAATACCAAAAGTGCCCCCACTTTATGCCTTTACATAAAAGAATAAAGCAAAAAGGGGTGCCATGTGGAGCTCCAAGGAGCTCCATCTCCCTTGGCCGGCCACACTTGGGGGCCCCCCCATGAGGGGGCTTCCTTGGCTCCCAAGTCCTTCTAGAAGGCTTTTGGAAAATATCCCAAAAGGTGCTTTCCAAAAAATATCCATAAAGCACTTTCACTATTCACGAAGACATTTTTCTGCGTCCGTTAAAACCCAAATTATTTCTGTGTGCCTAGAATAAATCCAGTACCCACCAAAACAATTTCAAACGCATTCCAAAACAATTTCGGAACAATGTTTCTTCAGCGAAAAGCAACCAAAGCGGTTCCGGCTGCTCCGGAACATTTCCGGTTTTTATCCCGGAAAATTCCCAGAAGTTTCCAGAACACTTCTGGCATCCTCCAAGAATTTCCAGGCGTGTGCCGGAACCAATTTGACTTAATGGAATACCCTAAAACAACTTTTCAGTTTCACCGAAACTATTCCGGTGTTCTCTCCGGAACGTTTCCGTTTCGTCCGAAACTTTTTCGGTGATTTTCTCTCAGACTCCCCGTCTAGTATTCAGCAGATAGATGACCCTTAAGCGTGTGACCCTATAGGTTCGGTGAAGTATAGACATGACCCAGAACACTTTCCGATCAGTGATCAACATCGGAGCCGTGGACACCCATATTGACCCTTATACCCACACGAATGAATATTCGAGTGAACCTCCAGTTGTCGTGTGCTATTCCTGTTGCTTCACGATATATTACAAATACCCGAGGTGAGATTTATAGCATCCCTGTGGATCAACAACTTGTCCACTATGCAAGTTACCTCATTACCGGTTTTGTTCTCTTTACTCGTTTCCGTGTTCCGGCATCCCAGTGATCAAATCACAATGTGTCTGGCCAGACGATGATGGATACCGTAACACCGAGAGGGCCCGAGAATATCTCTCCATCGTCGGAGGAACAAATCCCAATCTTGAGCTATCTCATTTCTTGCCATACCTTTCCGTGAACCCGTAAACCGCCGTAATAGCCACCCATTTACGGATGACGTTTAACAAACCCCAAAGTTCACGAAGCAAGTACGAAGGAACTCGATACTCTCATGGTCTAAGGAATTATGCAAACATTAACTATCTCTGTGTTATTAACCATTAACTTGTGACGAATGTATCTCATAGCATAACATCAATTCGGGTCGATTCAACACATGTGTTCTACTAACATTGTGCCCTCAAAATTGTCGGCATAGTCATGCCCATGATCAGGAAAACAGGATCATCATGCAATACTTGAGCCAGTCTTAGAGGCAAGACCAGGAATACATTTTACCGTTTATTATACCACACGTGCACATGAGTTTCCCTCCGAGCCTCGTGGTTATTGCAGACTCGAGAATCATTGCAGTTATAGCATGGAACATAAACATTCATTACAAACTCGGAGATAAAAAATAACTGTTATTACTGCCTCTAGGGCATATCTCCTACGGACTCCCACTTGCACTAGAGTCATAATCCAGTTACATGGCTTCCCTAACACCAATGGCAATCCGGTGCTGCTCATGCTTTGCTCGTGGTAGAGGCTTTGTCATCAGGTCTGACACGTTCAGATCCATGTGAACTTTGCGTACTTTCACTAAACCCTCTTCGACATGATGTCGAATGAGTTTATATTTGCGTTCAATATGTCTTGTCTTATGGTGTGAACTTGGCTCCCTTGCCTGAGCCACGGCACCACTATTATCACAATAGATCTCCACCGGGTCCAGAGCACTTGGAACCACACCAAGGTCTTCAAGAAATTGCTTGATCCATACCGCCTCCTTGGAGGCTTCTGAAGCAGCAACATATTCCACCTCCGTCGTAGAATCCGCCACAGTCTTTTGTTTGGAACTTTTCCAATCAACTGCGCCACCGTTCAATATGAAAACATAGCCTGATTGAGATTTGAAGTCATCTGGGTCAGTCATGAAGCCTGCATCAGTATAACCACTTACAATGAGCTCTTCATCACCTCCGTACACAAGGAGTAAATCCTTGGTCCTTCTGAGGTACTTAAGAATACCCTTGACTGTGTCCCAGTGTTCCAATCCTGGATCACTTTGGTACCGTCTGCTAACACTTAGCGCACAGGAAACGTCCGGTCTTGTACATAGCATGGCATACATAATAGAACCAACTGCCGAAGCATATGGAACATCATTCATCTGTACTCGCTCATCGAGAGTCCGAGGACACTGATTCTTGCAAAGCACTGTGCCAGGTGACATGGGGAGTAGGCCTTTCTTGTAGTTCTCCATGTTGAACCTTTTCAACACCTTGTCAATGTACGTGCTTTGGCTAAGCGCTATCCGACGTTTTGATCTATCTCTACAGATTCTAATGCCCAATACATATGCCGCTTCGCCTAAGTCTTTCATTGAAAAACTCTTTTTCAATGAGTCTTTTATTTCATTAAGAAAATTCACGTCATTTCCAATCAACAATATGTCATCCACATACAAGATTTGAAATGCTTTTGCACTCCCACTAAACTTCTTGTAAACACAAGATTCTTCGTCATTCCTGATGAAGCCAAAATGTTTGACCACTTCCTCAAAACGAATGTTCCAGCTCCTTGATGCTTGCTTCAGACCATAAATGGCTTTCTGAAGCTTGCATACCTTTCTAGCATCCTTAGGATCGACAAAACCTTCTGGCTGTATCATGTATACAACCTCCTTGAGGTTTCCATTTAGGAAAGCCGTTTTGACATCCATCTGCCATATTTCATAATCGAAATAAGCAGCAATTGCTAGTAATATCCGAACAGACCTAAGCATAGCTACGGGCGAGAAAGTCTCGTCGTAGTCCACTCCTGGAACTTGCGTGAACCCTTTCGCGACAAGTCTAGCTTTGTGGATAGTAATGTTACCATCCGCGTCCGTCTTTCTTTTGAAAATCCATTTACAACCAATGGACTTTACGCCTTCTGGAAGTTCTTCCAAGTTCCAAACTTGGTTTTCGTACATGGATTCCATCTCGGATTTCATGGCTTTGTGCCATTCCTTTGAGCTGGGCCCCGCCATCGCTTCCTTGTAGTGCGCAGGTTCATCGTCTTCAAGAATGAAGATTTCGTTATGAAACCACTCTGGTGGCTGGATAGCCCTACCTGATCTGCGCGGTTCAGTTACAACATTGTCTGAAGTCTCCGCATCACATGCGACAACTTCCGGCTCGGTTGTAGGGATAATTAGCGGAATTGCTTCCGGTTCCTTAGCCATATCAACGGTTGCCGAAGATTCAATAATCTCATCAAGTTGTACTGTCCTCCCACTCACTTCTTTAGCGAGAAACTCTTTCTCAAGAAATTGTCCATTTCTGGCAACAAACACTTTGTTATCGGATGGGTGGTAGAAGGAATACCCAATTGTTTCCTTGGGATAACCTACAAAGTAACATTTGTCTGATCTGGGATCGAGTTTGGTAGGTTGTAAATGTTTTACGTATACCCCACAACCCCAAATTCTGAGATGCGACAAACCGGGTTTCTTCCCGTTCCATAACTCGTATGGTGTCGTCTCAACAGACTTAGACGGTGCTCTGTTTAATGTGTGAGTGGCAGTTTCTAGTGCGTGACCCCAAAAAGATATCGGCAGATCTGTAAGAGACATCATCGACCTAACCATGTCTAACAGGGTTCGGTTACGTCTTTCCGACACTCCGTTTCGCTGTGGAGTTCCGGGAGGCGTAAGCTGTGAAACGATTCCACGGCCACTCAGATGTTGGCCAAACTCATGACTAAGGTATTCGCCTCCGCGATCAGACTGCAGAAACTTAATCTTTTTGTCACGATGATTTTCTACCTCATTCTGAAATTCTTTGAACTTTTCAAAGGTTTCCGACTTATGCTTCATCAAGTAGATATATCCATACCTACTCAAATCATCCGTAAAAGTCACGAAGTAGAAAAACCCACCCCGTGCGACTGTGCTCATTGGACCACATACATCACCATGTATTATTTCCAACAATTCACTCGCCCGTTCAGGATGACCCGTGAACGGCGTCTTGGTCATTTTCCCCATCCAGCAAGCTTCACATGTGTCAAATGATTCAAAATCAAAAGACGGTAAAACTCCATCTTTATGGAGTCTTTGCATGCGTTTCTTTCCGATGTGGCCAAGGCGACAGTGCCACATGAAAGTGGTGGTGGTATCAGCCTTCTTAAGGCGTTTAGCATTTACGTTAAGGACATCATTTCCACATTCAAGATTTAGTATGAAAAGGCCCCCAACAATGGGTGCAAATCCATAAAACATATCCTTACAATAAAGTGAACAACCATTGTTCTCAGACTTGTAGGAATACCCATCGTGTACTAAACATGATCCAGAGATAATGTTTCTACACAATCCCGGAACAAAATAACATTTATTCAGTTCTAAGATAAATCCTGAAGGGAGACGTAGAGGCATAATGCCGACGGCTTGAGCGGCGATCCCAGCGCCGTTCCCGACGCGCATCACGACTTCATTCTTTGCTAACTTGCGCACCTTCTGAAGTCCCTGTATCAAGTTGCAAATATGAGCAACCGATTCGGTATCAAATACCCAAGACTTAGAATTTTCGCAAGCAAGCAAAACGTCAATGACATTAACCCGTATAACAGTTATACCTTTCTTCTTATCTGCCATGTATATCTTGCAGTTCCTCTTCCAGTGTCCAGTGCCTTTGCAGTGAAAACACACAGTTTCAGCCTTGGCTCCACCCTTAGGCTTGCCTTTTCTTTTGAAACTGGCAGTTTTGTTCAGCAGCAACTTTTGCTGATTCTGCAGTCCTATCTCATTTGATTTGAGCATCGCTTCATAAAGCGAGGTAAGGATCAAATCATTACCAGGTGTCTTTGGAAAATTAATTCCCCTTTCAGCCATACTATCATAATAGTTTGCTAGTCTGACACCTTGCTCATTTACTAGAGATTCCTTATGTATATTGCATTCTTCCATGGCTTCAGTCTTCTCATGAACTTCAGCTGAATCCTGTTTGTGATACAGAACATCTAGTGCCTCGATAATCTCGAAGGTACTAAGTCGTTCATAACGATTCTGTAGCACAGGATCCATGCAAGATAACATAAGTTCTTTAACAACACTGAAATCATCCTTTCGTGAGTCAAACACGTGGATGATATCCTGAGCCATTTCTGGCGTAGGGGAATCACCTAGAGGTTGATCAAGCACATAGTCTTTCTTAGCATCCTTGAGGACAATCCTCAGGGTACAGACCCAGTCCATATAGTTGTTTCCAGTCGCAGCTAACTTCTCTTTCTCTAACATCGGGCCTAAGTTGAACGCGGTGTTGCGAGCCATTTGATCTACAACGGTAAACACAAGTTTCACTTAGACTTTGTTCATAATGATTTTGGCACTAGTGAATAAACAATTTTATTCTAAAAGTGCGCTCCCACTCAAATCAATATCTCTCATAATTGATTGTGAGAGATTCAAGATCCGTATTTCAATTCGACGTCATTGACGGGTTCATCACTGATGACGTGAATTTCAATCGGTAGGCCAACTTGCCGATCACATCTCTATGCGATTCATGTTCATCTTTCGATGGGCGTGTTCCGAGCTCAGGACTCTCCTGCCTGAATGTCAAAGACAACCAAGTGATCTTGCTGCGAGGTCTGACCTCACCCGCCTCATTCCTCTCGATTCGTTCGTGCTCATGTGTACATGGCGCACCCCGAAAAGATACGAATTTCAGACGGTGCTACACTTGGGTGAACACTAACTACTTTGATATTTTTAAGTGAGTGATCACCCTAATAAAAAGCGACTACCGCGCAATCAAGAAGGGTGCATCGTAAGGGATAAACATCTCAGGCAATTCATAATAGCATGATATGGTATAGCCCTTTCTGACGGAGAAGTCAAGTATTTCTTCGTCTTCGGCATTTGCGTCGGTGTTCACCTTCGCGAAGATTGCCACCACCTTGTCGATGCACCAGATAATATTGCTATCTATATAGCTAATAAAATAAGTGCATTACTTAAGGTTGACACGCAGGTCATTAAAGTGACAATCATATGGCTCCAGCCATCATGCCGAATCATGACACGCAGGTCATGTTAATAAATTTACATCATATAGTCATCTCATACATAATCGAATTAATATGAGTACTGCTATACCACATCACATGCACATCCTGCAAAACCAAGTTAGACGGCTCTAATCGGTTTATGCAAAATTTTATTTTACGTGGCTTCTAAGGTTTTGACTTAAACCGCAGCTACCAACGTTTTATCATCAAGTATGATTATTCAAGTCGCTAGATTAACTTTCCAGGGTGTATGAAACACGAGATAATAAAATCTCGAGCCCCATACTAAACTTCGTCATACGCATGACCCCCGTGCAGATCATATCTGCATTGCCCTTTCATCTACGAATTTCATCTTTCTTTTGACTATGGCGGAACCCAAAGAACTGTTAGCACTTCGTTGATCAACCAGGATCGCGGATTGCCAGAACTTTGTGAAATTCCACCATGCTGTCTCGAGATCAGAAATACGCAAATTCTAGGGAAGCAACAAGAACATCGGGTAACAGATTTCATCTGCTACCCGCATAAATAATTTTCAGCAATAGATCTCATCTACTCCAAAATTATATTATGCAATACCCATACATCTCCATGTATTCTAGATCGTAACCTGCATCTACGCATAGCACGGCTCATGATGCCACTGTTGGGGAACGCGACAGAAAACAAAAAATTTCGGTACAGCGAGCACGCCCAGGACCACTATGGAGATGTCATACAAGGTTTGATCTGATCCGTACCGACTCGAAACGCAGCGGAAGAAGAGTCGGTGTAGATCGTCGGTGCAGATCCCCGCAGCTAGGATTTACAACCTCCCAACCGCGAGGATGTACTCCCTTGCCAGACAGCCCTTCGGGAGATGGTCGGACAGTCCCTCGGACGATGTCGCGGACAGCCCTTAGGGAGGACCCTCGAAACCCGAACGGTAACTCGGACAGCCCTTCGGGAGGACACCCGAAAACCGAACGGTAACTCAGACAGCCCTTCGGGAGGACACTCGAACAGCCCCTCGGGCAAAAGATCGAAACTACAATCTCTCTACGGGGTTGCACACATACGGTGTCAGCTATCCGGCAGGGCTTCGCCGTCCAGAGCTAGTTCCTGCCGGAACCCAGACAGCCTTTCGGCTCTACGAAACAATTTCGTGGGAGGGAGAGAGAGAGAGCCAGACGAGCATGGCAAGTGTATGACAGCAAGGATGAGTTTTGGGGCAGCCCCCTCACCTCTATTTATAGGATAGCCAAGGGGTAAAGATGGTATTCAAAAATACCAAAAGTGCCCCCACTTTATGCCTTTACATAAAAGAATAAAGCAAAAAGGGGTGCCATGTGGAGCTCCAAGGAGCTCCACCTCCCTTGGCCGGCCACACTTGGGGGCCCCCCCATGAGGGGGCTTCCTTGGCTCCCAAGTCCTTCTAGAAGGATTTTGGAAAATATCCCAAAAGGTGCTTTCCAAAAAATATCCATAAAGCACTTTCACTATTCACGAAGACATTTTTCTGCGTCCATTAAAACCCAAATTATTTCTGTGTGCCTAGAATAAATCCAGTACCCACCAAAACAATTTCGAACGCATTCCTAAACAATTTTGGAACAATGTTTCTTCAGCGAAAAGCAACCAAAGCGGTTCCAGCTGCTCTGGAACATTTCCGGTTTTTATCCCGGAAAATTCCCAGAAGTTTCCAGAACACTTCTGGCATCCTCCAAGAATTTCCAGGCGTGTGCCGGAACCAATTTGACTTAATGGAATACCGTGAAACAACTTTTTAGTTTCACCGAAACTATTCCGGTGTTCTCTCCGGAACATTTCCGTTTCGTCCGAAACTTTTTCGGTGATTTTCTCTCAGACTCCCCGTCTAGTATTCAGCAGATAGATGACCCTTAAGCGTGTGACCCTATAGGTTCGGTGAAGTATAGACATGACCCGAAACACTTTCCGATCAATGATCAACATTGGAGCCGTGGACACCCATATTGACCCCTATACCCACACAAATGAATATTCGAGTGAACCTCCAGTTGCCGTGTGCTATTCCTGTTGCTTCACGATATATTACAAATACCCGAGGTGAGATTTATAGCATCCCCGTGGATCAACAACTTGTCCACTATGCAAGTTACCTCGTTACCGGTTTTGTTCTCTTTACTCGTTTTCATGTTCCGGCATCCCAGTGATCAAATCACAATGTGTCTGGCCAGACGATGATGGATACCGTAACACCAAGAGGGCCCGAGAATATCTCTCCATCGTCGGAGGAACAAATCCCAATCTTGAGCTATCTCGTTTCTTGCCATACCTTTCCGTGAACCCGTAAGCCGCCGTAATAGCCACCCATTTACGGATGACGTTTAACAAACCCCAAAGTTCACGAAGCAAGTACGAAGGAACTCGATACTCTCATGGTCTAAGGAATTATGCAAACATTAACTGTCTCTGTGTTATTAACCATTAACTTGTGACGAATGTATCTCATAGCATAACATCAATTCGGGTCGATTCAACACAAGTGTTCTACTAACATCGTGCCCTCAAAATTGCCGGCATAGTCATGCCCATGATCAGGAAAACAGGATCACCATGCAATACTTGAGCCAGTCTTAGAGGCAAGACCAGGAATACATTTACCGTTTATTATACCACACGTGCACATGAGTTTCCCTCCGAGCCTCGTGGTTATTGCAGACTCGAGAATCATTGCAGTTATAGCATGGAACATAAACATTCTTTACAAACTCGGAGATACAAAATAACTGTTATTACTGCCTCTAGGGCATATCTCCTACACTTATCCTGGGTTAATCTCGCGATGAAGTGTGCAGGTACTATTGATTTCTTAATAAAGTTAACAAACAACTCTCGGAATCCATTAAGCATACCAGGGGTATTAGGCAAGAGGATCACATCCCCCTATCTTTTCCTGCTTTGTAGTGAGGGGCTCTTAAGCTTAGTGAACCTTTCTGGGCCACAATTCCTATCTAGAGGTATCCATGTGGCGATCCACATGCAATAGATTTCCCATCTACACTTTGTTGATGACTACTTGATATCTACCGAAATTCAACGAGAGGGGCTGATCGTTTACACTCCATGCTTGATTGTTGCAATAATGTTTCTGGGCAAATAGTCAATACGGCACAATCCGCCATTTTCATCAGCAATAATTTTCACAATGATGTGAAAACTGAAGTTCTTTAGGATCTTAACATTGATTGGGAGGCCCTTGGGAAGAAGTACCTGGGGATGCCTACAACCTTGGAAAGAAGCAAGACCGGGGCCTTTGAAAAGGTATGCACTAGTGTGCGGAACTTGGTGGTTGGGGGCAGCGATAAGTTTTAAGCTCGGCTGGGCGGGAAGTTGCTGAAATCTGTGGCCCAATCAATTTTGAAATAATCCTTGATCCACTTCTCCCTGTCCAATATTATGTGTACAAATATAACCTTGGCTATGGTTCAATATTGGCGGGGAGCTGATGGGGACAAGCGCAATATGCACTGACACAAATGGAGCGAGATTACTCAGCCAAAGCCCTGGGTGACATGGGTTTTCTTGACATCGAGAGATTGAATGTGCCGATGTTGGGGAAGCACAAATAGCGCGTGATTACCAATACAATGAGCTTGTGTGCGTGATCTTCGAAGGAAAAGTATTTTTGGAAATAAAGAAATTATGAATGCGACAAAGAAAAAAGGGTGCTTGTCACACTTGGAGGGATTACCTGAAAGGAAGAAATCTACTGGAGCTTGGTCTTATCAAACGCATTGGTAATTGGAGATCTACTGAGATTTGGAAAGACAAATGGAACCTTGTTGATGTTTTGTATTGGTAGTGCTATTGAGAGAGAGCAAATTTGTTTGGGCGGGTATACAAGTGGTAGATCGGAATGACTACACACTCGAGACAACACGATCTACCCATGTTTGGAATCTCCGGACGTGGTGACACCCTACTCCTACTATAGGGATGTATTACACTGATGTCCATCGGAGATGGGGGACATCTCAGTGAGGTAACTCGATTACAAGGTGCTGCAACGAGAGGCAGCAAGAGGGATAGGAAAGGTTAGGCGAGGAAACCCCTTTCCCGCTTTATATACTTGACTCGGTTACATGGCTCAGGTTGGTTTATAAATTAGTGCGTATGCTACTGGTCACGTTGGACCATGGGTCGGTTAGTTAGCTGGTTGGTTCCCGTGTCCCTTGAGATGGTGGAGGCTCGCCGATGTCTACTACACACTACTATTCTTGTAGACTTTGTTGGGCCTCCAAGCAAAGAGAATTGTAGGACAACCGCAATTTCTCTCAAGTGGATGACCTAATGTTTATCAATCCGCGGGAGGTGTAGTTGAAAGTACTCCCTCTCAAACAACCCTACAATCAAGATACAAGTAGTCTCTTGTGTCCTCAACACACACAGTATAGTTGTCAATTGTATATGTGCACTAGTTTGGGGAAGATATTGAAAATTTAGATGGTACAAATACTTTTGTATTTTTGGAATGAACTAGGACAGAAAGGTAACAAGTAGAAAAAGTGAATAAAATGGTGACTCAATGCTTGGAAATAAGCGTAGGGTTCATACTTTCACTAGTTTCAACTCTCTACGTCATTAACATAGTTAAAAGACATGATATAACCTCAAAAAGTGTGGTAAAGAATCACCCCAAAGTTCCTCTTCTTATTAGATAAAAGTGGGATGAGATAGCATAAGTATTCCTAGGCACACCTCTAAGTTTTTCTTTCTAATCATGATTCAAAGCACACCCCAATTTCACCTCAGGCAGCCCCGAAATTTATAGTAAATAATCAACTAATGATCTTTATCTTTCTACTCTTAATCCATAGAGTCACCCAATGTCACTACGGGTATGTCTGGAGATTATACTAGATATGCATCACATGATGTCAATGATTCCCAAAAGATTCAATCCAAAATAAAGGAACTCATAGGATGAGCAAGATTCAATTCACCAAAGGAGGGAATACATCACATAGTTAAACTCCATTCGCTACAAGAAAAGGACACATCCGTGGCATTATAGCCCAAACAAAAATATTTTCTGTCATGGAAGTGACACTTTCATGACGATAATAGTGACAAAAACATGTGTCATCATGGATGTGGTGGGCACCTACTTCTATGACAAAAAATTCTGACAAAAATGGGCTTTTCATCCTGGGTGGGCCGGAGGCGCACCTGTATGATGTTTTTTTGGGCCGTCCATGACGTAAAAAATCATGGTAGAAGTGAGGGCGAGAATATTTCGGGGATTTCTCTGCCTCGCACGGTAATACGGTGGGTGGTCGGGAGGGGTGGCTTGTGCGTTCTCTCGTATGCGCGTGTGTGCGAGCGAGCCCTTTGCATTACTGAACCCGAGCAATCCCTCGCATTACAGAGCCCGAGCGATCGATGCGAGAGTCGATCGATCGGATGTGACTCATGTACGTTCATAGTTTGCTGGCCCGACCGATCGATGCGAGTCTCTCTCTAGCCTGCAGCTGTGCATGGTGCACAAGAAGCCTGCATATGCGCGAGTCATTGCAATTGTGCGTGGTAGTGTAGGAGGCCCGATCAAACGATACACGTACGTTAATCTCGCTCGCAATGTTGGCCCCGTTCTTCATATGCACGAGTGTGTAGTTGTTGCGAGGAGCACCCGCACGCGATACGTAGAGTCGAGACCAATCGCTTGTTGCATCGAGCCCCCGCGTGCGCAACATAGAGTTGACCTAGCCGGTTGTGTGAGGAGGCTCTCCATGTTACAGTACCCCCAGACTCATCCAGTTGGCTGTCGATGTACAGTCCCCATTGTTGTCGTGCGCATGTACGCCCCACCCCAGCCGGTGTGGGTTTATGAACTGGACCCCGTTGGGGTCGTAGGCAGTTTGCGTTGGATGAACATGACCCCGAGGAGGCCGTTCTGCGGTACGCCACACCCTAGCCGGTTGCACCAAAATTCTGCTGGATGCAGTCGTTAGAACCACCAATGAGGGAAGGCATGAACAAAGCAACAGAGGTATGCTTCTAAACACTAATTGACCCTTTCTGTGGTGCCATCCGACTATGGGTGGTACGATGATGACATGCGGATTTGTGTGCCGGCCTGCTTGAAAAATTCCTTCCATAGAGAGCTTGTTAATATGCGATCTTTGTCACACACTAGAGCATTGGGCAGCCCATGTAACTTGTAGATGTTGGTCATCTAAGTTGTGGCTACGTGCAGAGCGGTGAAAGGATGTGACAAGGGCACAAAATGATAATAGCGTGTTAGCTTATCCACCACAACCATAATGCAAGAATAACCTCTAGAATTAGGCATCCCTTCGATGAAATCCAAGGTCACTGTATGCCATGTATGTGGAGGCACCGGTAATGGTTCAAGCAACCCAGGATATCTCGCATGCTAAGGTTTGGCTTGTTTGCATGGAGTGCATTCAAAGACAAATTGATGCACATCCTTCTTCTTACCCGGCCAGGCAAACAGTTTCTTGATTCATTCATAAGTCACATGCATCCCAGAATGTATACCTATGGTGCCAGACTGAATGGATTTAAGAATCTACTCTTGTACCTGATGATTGGTCCCAATCCACACTCTGCCCTTATACTTGATGATACCACCCCGCATAGTATAGTCTGAAGCAATATCATCACCCCCACTGAATTTCTGCAATAGCTTCCGAGTAGTTGGATCTTGTTGATAACCATGAGCCACTTCATCTAACTATACTGGAAGAGAGAGAGAGAGAGAGAGAGAGAGAGAGAGAGAGAGAGAGCTGCCAGTTCCCCTTCCTTTCTTGACAGAGCATCTGCCACTTTATTCTCAACTCCTTTAAGGTACCGAAGGAGATACCTTAAGCCCAACATTCCAGTAAGAGCTTTTTCCTACCAAGGGGTAGTGAAGCATTTGTCATCGATATGCATGAAACTTTTTTGATCAGTTCGAAATGATGAATTAATTTTTTTGTAGATAATGCGCCACCAATCCACCGCTGCCAGGATAGCCATAAACTCCTTTCCATAAGTGGAGAGTCTCCAATGTCTTGGACCCAGGTGTTTGCTTAAAAAGGCCAGCAGATGGCCATCTTGCATGAGGACTGCGCCAATACCATAACCAGAGGCATCTGTTTCCAGCTCAAAAGGGCGATCGAACCTCGGTAGTGCTAGAATTGGTCTCGTGACCAATGCTTCTGTTAAATGTCTGAAAGGTGCATGAGTATCGTCTGTCCACAAGGAGACCACATTCTTTTTAAGCAAATTGGTCAAAGGTTGACTGATGACAAAAAAGTTGCGGGCAAAATGACGATAATAGCCTGCTAGACCAACAAACACACGCACTTCTCGCACAGTCATCAGAGCAGGCCAATTGCGTACTGCCACAATGTTCTTTTTGTCTGTCGCCACTCCTTGAGCACTGCGACATGCCCAAAATATGTTAGTTCCCTCTGCACAAAGAGACACTTTGATCTTTTGATGTGTAATTGGTGTTGATCTAAGAGACTGATCACCTTCTGCAGCAGCTTGACATGATCAAAGAGTGAATGGCTATAGACAAGATTGTCATCCGTGAACACCAAGACTCCTTTTCTTAGGAGGGAAGCAAACTGATAACCCACAAGTATAGGGTATCAATTGTAGCCTTTTTCGATAAGTAAGAGTGTCGAACCCAACGAGGAGCTAAAGGTAGAATTAATATTCTCTTCAAGTTCTATTGACCACCAATACAACTCTACACACACTTAACGTTCGCTTTACCTAGAACAAGAATAAAACTACTTTGTATGTGTAAGGATAAGTTTGCAAGACTAAAACTAGAAGTACTTAGCGGGAACAAAACTAGGAGTAATTTGCAAGATAATAATAGTTAGTTGTTTAGTAGAAAGCTTTTTGTAACACAAGAGAAGGATTTGTCCCTAGGCAATCGATAACTAGACCGGTAATCATTATTGCAATTTTATATGAGGGAGAGGCATGAGCTAACATACTTTCCGTACTTGGATCATACACACTTATGATTGGAACTCTAGCAAGCATCAGCAACTACTAAAGATCATTAAGGTAAAACCCAACCATAGCATTAAGTAACAAGTCCTCTTTACTCCCATACGCAACAACCCCCTTACTCGGGTTTGTGTTTCAGTCACTCACGCAACCCACTATAAGCAAATTATGAACGTATTGCAACACCCTACAGCGGTAATCCCACACGCTTGCACGACACGGAGGGCACCATAGGACAGCACCAAAATAAAACATACAACTCAAACCAATCACGATCATCAATCAACCCATAGGACAAAACGAATCTACTCAAACATCATAGGATGGCCACACATCATTGGATAATAATATGTAGCATTAAGCACCATGTTCAAGTAGAGAATTGCAGTGGGAATATAGAGGTTACACCGCTGCATAGAGGGGGAGAGAGTTGGTGATGACGGCGGCGAAGTTGTTGGTGTAGATCGCCGTCACGATGGTTCCCCCGGCGGCGCTCCGGCGCCACCGGAAGAGAGGGGGAGAGAGCCCCCCTCCTTCTTCTTCTTGCTTGGCCTCCCCCCCTAGATGGGAGGAGGGTTTCAACTCTGGTCCTTGGCCGCCATGGCTCCCAGAGGGTAGGAACCACTCCGAGATTGGATCTCTCTCTGTTTCTCTTCTGTTTCGCGTTCTTTTTTCTGGCCGAAAACCGTTTCTTATATTCCCGGAGATCCGTAACTCCGATTGGGCTGAAATTTTGAGGGGATTTTTCTACGGAAATTATCTTTCTTTCGGCGAAAGAAGGGCCCCAACCGACGTTCGAGGGAGTCACAAGGCAACACGGCGCAAACCCCCTGGGGGCGCTAGGTTGCCTTGTGGCCACCTAGGGCACCGTCTTGTGTTGATTCTTCTTCCTAAAAATCACATATATTCCAAAATAATTCTCCGTAAAATTTTATCGCGTTTGGACTTTGTTTGATATGGATTTTCTGCGAAACAAAAAACAAGCAGAAAACATGAACTGGCACTGGGCACTGGATCAATATGTTTGTCCCAAAAATAATATAAAATGTTGCCAAAAGTATGTGAAAGTTGTAGAATATTGGCATGAAACAATCAAAAATTATAGATACGACGGAGACATATCAGCATCCCCAAGCTTAATTCCCGCTCGTCCTCAAGTAGGTAAATGATAAAAAGATAATTTTTAATGTGGAATGCTACCTAGCATAATCTTGATCATATAATCTAATCATGGCATGGATATTAAGATACAAGTGATTCAAGGCAATAGTCTATCAATTTGATATTGAAAGAATAATACAAAACATGCATGTATTTCATCATTACCTTTCATAATAATGGAGCTAAAGGAAACAACCTCTATACACTTAGTTGTGGTAAGCATGACACGCTCGTTCTTCCCTGCATAGACATATCAAATCAAGATTACCCCGGTGCCAAACTAAGCAATTGGATCATATTTTTAACGCGCTTCAGCATTTTCAACTTCACTCAATACATGAGCGTGAGCCATGGACATAGCACTATGGGTGGAATAGAATGCGGTGGTAGAGATCAATAGGAGAAGTCAAAAAGGAAGAAAGTCTCGCATCAACTCGGCGGATCAACGGACTATGGAGATGTCCATCAATCGATATCAATGCAAGTAGTAGGGATTGCCATGCAACGGATGCACTAAGAGATATAAGTGTATGAAAGCTCAATGGAAACTACGTGGGTGTGCATCCAACTTGCTTGCTCATGAAGACCTCGGGCATTTGAGGAAGCCCGTCATCGGAATATACAAGCCAAGTTCTATAATGTAAAATTCCCACTAGTATATGAAAGTGACAACTCTGGAGACTCTCTATATGAAGAACATGGTGCTACTCTGAAGCACAAGTGTGGTAAAAGGATAGTAACATTGCCCCTTCTCTCTTTTTCTATCATTTTTTTGTATTCTTTTTGTTTTTTTTGTTTTTCTTTTTTTGATGGGCTCTTTTTGGCCTCTCTTTTTTCTTTTTATTTTCTTTTTCGTCCGGAGTCTCATCCCGACTTGTGGGGGGATCATGGTCTCCATCATCCTTTCCTCACTGGGACAATGCTCTAATAATGATGATCCTCACACTTTTATTTACTTACAACTCGGTAAAAACTATACAGGATGACTCTATATGAATGCCTCTCGCAGTGTACCAGGATGTGCAATGATCTAGCATAGCAAAGATATCAAAAAACGGACAAGCCATGAAAATATCATGCTAGCTATATAATTGCCTGCAAGTGCACAGGGTTTAGTTGTAGCCTTTTCGAAGTAAGAGTATCGATCCCACAGGGAGCACAGGAATCAGGCTTTTGCCCCTTGTAGAGATTTATGTAACTTTGTGCCTGCAAATAATTGTAGACTTGAAGCAGAGTGAGGGCGGATTTAAATAAGGATTGAGTGACTTGTAACTGAATAACATAAAAGTAAATGAAAGGTAAGGATGGTAAATGACGATGAAACAACAGAATTAAAAAGGCATTCTTAGGGAGTCCGGAATCCCCATTGGTATGTTTCTAGTATTACTACACATGAGCATAGCATGGGAAGGATACTTTGTAGGAGATATGCCCTAGAGGCAATAATTAATGTTATTGTTTATCTCCATGTTCATAATTATGTTTATGTTCCATGCTATAACTGCTATGGTTCTCGAGTCTACAATAACCACGAGGCTCGGAGGAAGACTCATATGCACGTGTGGAATAATAAACGGTAAAATGTATTCCTAGTCTGGCCTCTAAGACTAGCTCAAGTCTTGCATGATGGTTCTGTTTTCCTGATCATGGGCATGACTATGCCGGCAGCTTTGAGGGCACAATGTTAGGAGAACACTTGTGTTGAATCGACCCGATTGATGTTATGCTATGAGATACATTCGTCACAAGTTAATGGTTAATAACACAGAGAAAGATTACGTTTGCATAATTCCTTAGACCATGAGAGTATCGAGTTTCTTCATGCTTGATTCATGAACTTTGGGGTTTATTAAATGTCATCCGTAACTGGGTGGCTATTACGGCGGCTTACGGGTTCATGGGAAAGTATGTCAAGTAACTTGATAGCTCAAGATTGGGATTTGCACCTCTGACGATGGAGAGATATCTCTGGGCCCTCTCGGTGTTACGGTATCCACCATCGTCTGGCCAGACACAATGTGATTTGATCACAGGGATGTCGGAACACGGGAACGAGAAAAGAGAACAAAACCGGTAATGAGGTAACTGGCATAGTGGACAAGTTGTTGTTCCACGGGGATGCCGATAAATCTCACCTCGGGTATTTGTAACATATCGCGAAGCAACAGGAATAGCACACGGCAAAAGGAGGTTCACTCAAATATTTATTCGTGTGGGTATAGGGGTCAATATGGGTGTCCACGGCTCCGATGTTGATCATTGATCGGAAAGGGTTCCGGACATGTCTATACTTCACCGAACCTATAGGGTCACACGCTTAAGGGTCATCTATCTGCTGAATACTAGACAGGGAGTCTGAGAAAAAGTCACCGGAAAAGTTTCGGAGACAACGGAAAGGTTCCGGAGAGAGAACACCGGAATAGTTTCGGTAAAACCGAAAAGTTGTTTCGGAGTATACCATTAAGTCAAATTGGTTTTGGCACACGCCTGGAAATTCTTGGAGGGTGCCAGAATTGTTCTGGAAACTTCTAGGATTTTTCCGGGATAAAAACAGGAAATGTTCCGAAGCTGCCGGAACCGGTTTGGTTGCTTTTCGCAGATGAAAATCACTAATCCGGAATTGTTTCGGAACGCGTCCAAAATCATTTTAGTGGGTACTGGAATTGTTCTAAGACCCACAGAAATATTTTCGGATTTAACGGTCGCGGAAAAATGTTTCCGTGAATAGTGAAAGTGCTTTTTGGGCTACTTTATGGAAAGCCACCTTTTAGGGCTTTTACCAAAAGGCTTCTAGAAGGACTTGGGGGCTAAGGAAACCCCTTTGGGGGGCCCACAATGGGGTGGCTGGCCACATGGGCGGAGGTCCATGGAGCTCCACTTCCCTCCCCATTATGCCATTTATGTGATTCATTTTACATGGGCATTTTGGGTTTTTGTGAGCCACCCTACCCCTTGCATTTCCTTATAAATAGAGGTGGAGAGGGGCTCTCCACACTCACTCCAACTCTCTCACACAATGCCATGCAATGATCTGGCTTCTTCTCTCCCTCCCACGAAAAGAATTTCGTAGAGCCGAAAGGCTGTCTGGGTTCCGGTGGGAACTAGTTCTGGACGGCGAAGCCCTGCCAGATAGATGACACCGTATGTCGGGGATATAACACCACGATATGACCCGGCTCATGACGTTAAGTCGTCGTGGACTTAAGTCATCTCTAGACTTAAGTCACCCCTGACGTTAAGCCGCCCTGAGACTTAAGTCATCTCTGGGCTTAAGTCGCCCTGAGGTTAAGTCATCTCTGGGCTTAAGTTGCCCTGAGGTTAAGTCATCTCTGGGTTTAAGTCGCCCTGAGGTTAAGTCATCTCTGGGCTTAAGTCGCCCTGAGGTTAAGTCATCTCTGGGCTTAAGTCGCCCTGAGGTTAAGTCATCTCTGGGCTTAAGTCTCCATCCTAAGCCGCCATGATAAGTCCCAGAGATGAGTCCTGAAGATGAGCCCCGAAGATGAGTCCCGGAAGATGAGTCACCCGGAAGATGAGTCCCGGAGATGAGAAGCCCGCAGTAAGTCACCCGCGGTAAGAAGCCTGCGAGAAAGAGCACGAGATAAGTCCAAATAGACTAGTCTAAGTCCTACTAGGACTCTACATGTAAGCCTGCCCCTTCAACTTATATAAGGAGGGACTGGGCACCCCAAGAGGGACAAGTTTTTAGAGGTCAAGATAGACAGACAAGTCTCGGGTTAGATGTTTTGATAGCTCTCGAGACAGAGACAGGGAAACAACACCCTTGTAATCAATACCATGATCATCAATATCAATCAAGCAGGATGTAGGCTTTTACCTCCACCGCGAGGGGCCGAACCTGGGTAAAACTTGTGTCTCTCGATTCCGATCAACCCCGTTCAAGCTACCACCTAGTTGCGATGGCCTCACCACTAAGTCCTTTCACGAGGACATCTGCCATGACAAAACCACGACAGTTGGCGCCCACCGTGGGGCCTGCGCACGGTGGTGTTGAGTTCTTGGAGGGAGCCCTTCCAGGGATCGAGCAGTTTGCAATATTGATGGATGAAGAAGACCCAGCTCGGAAGGATCTGCATCAGCTTCCAATTCATCAGTCCAGATTTACAATCCGTGAGATTTAAAGTTTTTGAGGAATTAGGGTTACGGTCTGTCCGCTGCCGCCGTCCTGTGATTTATTCGGTGGTTTCGAGTCGTCGAGACCGACAGATTTCTGAAGAGGATACGTCCGATCAACCACTGCCTCCACGAACATGCTGTTGCATCATGTATGCCTGCTCTGCTGCTATTTCAACTCCAAACCAGAGTACATGGGATCAGGTCAAGCCCCGAGGGAGCCGGTGTTTTTACTACAAACTACAGACTAAAAAAAAGAGAAAAAAAAAAGGGGAGAGCCACGATCCAGAAGCAGATGTGTCCACGGACTCGTACTACTCCGCCGCACCTCGTGCCGGCCACGGCCGTCTCCAACCTCGCTGCCGCCAAGTCGCCTGTTTTCCAAGCCACTTCCGCCTCGCGACGCGTCGTCTGCGAGTCGCCCCCGCCGGAGCAGGCCTCGAGTCGTCACCTCTGCCTGCGAGCCGGCCCGCCTGGCTCCGCTTCCGTTCCAAGCCGCCTCTGCATCGGTCTCCGCCGCCGAGTCGTGGTCCCCGCAGTGGCTCGCCTCCGAGCAGTCCGGCTCCGTCTCCAACCTCGCTGCCTCCAAGCCGCCTCCACGGGTCGGCCTCTGCCGCTGCTCCAGACCGCTCTCGCCGAGTGCCCTCGCCGCGTCGTCGACTCGCCTCCGCCTACAAGCCACCACCGTGGCCTTGCCCCCGCCGCCTTCGCCTCAGCCATTCCGCCGGGTGGCCTGCCTCAGCCACCGTCCCCCGAGCCGCGGCCCTCACCTGAGCCGTCGGCCGCCTCCAAGTCGCCTCCGCCGGCCTGCGTCAACCGTCGTCGCGGCATTGACAAAGCCGCCGTTTTGCCTCATCGGGGCGCCTTCGAGTTGGCCGTGCCTTGAGCCGGTGCCGCCGCCGCCATGGCGGCCTCGCGCCGCCGCCTCCGCCGTGACTCTGCCTCCGAGCCAGCCGCCCGCGGCCCCGCCTCGGTCGCAGCGAGTCGCCCCACCTCGCGCCGCCTCCGCCTCTGCACCGAGTCGCCTTTGCTTCGAGCCGCCCCTGCATGGACCTTGATTCGACTCCGCCGCCTTCACCGTTGAGCCAAGAAGCCGCCTTCGCCGTCGCCACGGCCTCCACTTCCGCCGCCGTGACCCGCCTCGCCGCGGGCCCCCTCACCAGCAACCGCGAGCCGCTGTTGCAAGCCGCTTCGTCAAACCCGGCCCCCGCTTCCAAGATGCCATTGCCGGCTCGCCGCTGCGGCCCGCCCTCGCAGGAGTCGGTCGCCTCCGAGTCACCTTTGTCTCGAGCGGGGTCCGCCTATTAGGCCGCCGCTTCGCCGCACGCCGAGTCGCCTTCATCCCTGTGTTAGGCCGCGCCCTCGCCTCTGTGCGGCCTCACCTCGAGCCGGCCTCGCCTCGAGTCAATCCGCCTCTGCCGCCCCGCTGCCGGGACCTCGCCTCAAGCCGGCCATGCCTCCGCCATGGCCTCGCTTTGCCAGCCACACCTCTGCCGCTTCGTCGATCCGCCTCGGCCGCTCATCCTCGAGCCGCCCACCCGCCTCAGCCGCCTCGTCTTCGAGCTGCGCGGTCGCCTCTGCTCCCGCGGCCTTGGTTAACCGCCGTTGTGGCTCACCTCGACAACCGTGGCCTCAACTCGAGCCACCCCGCCTCGCCGCCTCCACCGCCGTGGTTTTCCTCACCGACCGCGGCCTCACCTCGCGCCAGCCTCGCCTCAAATCGCCCTTATCTACACCCGCTCCAGCTACCTCTACTGGACAACCGGCTGAGCAAAAGAAGTAAAGAAAAAAGAGAGACTTCAGATGCAAAAAAAAAAAGAGTGGAAGGGTCAGCACGACCTGGAGGAGGACGCGGGATGTAGTCATAGACTCGACTCCGCTGCCCTGGTCTGCCCTGCCGGTCCATTTCGAGCCGCCCAGCTTCGTTTCCGCTACGGTCGCGCTGCAAGCCGCTTTTCCTCCGCCAGAGCGAGTGGCTAAATCGCCGTTGAAATTACTGGAGGCTATCCACGGACGCTATATACGGACGAATTAGGTGAAATCTGTCCGGTCTATTTTTATTGGGACATTTTTATTCTTCCGAGAACAATTACCCTGGCTGGCGATATTTTTTTTATGCACGACAATTCTTCACTGCAAGGGCGATCGTCGTGCCACGGATATAGAGCTCGCGCCAACATTATCATGCGCCAGCATCCGACCGTGCTGTACTGCTCAATGAACGTGTGTGCAAACCGCCGCCCATGCAGTTTCGGTCTACATCAACACGCGGCCGACTCGTCCACTCATGCCGCGGCCGATTCATCCGTCCGCGCCCGCGGCTGACTCGCCTGTCCGCGCTGACTTACAAGCCACGGCCGACTCACGCGTCCGTGCTACAATGCCACGGGCGACCCCCGTGTTCGCGCCAGCTTACCGGCCGACTCCCATATCTACATCAACACACCGGATCCGCGCCCGTCTGCACGAACTGCTCAAACGGACGCCGCCACCCCCGTGGTCCAGTCTACTCCAACAACTTTGAAGCAAATAAAAACATATTATCAGCCTCTGCCTGCGCCAGATGGTTCAATGGACAGGCGCACAAAGTTGCCGCCGCTGCGGTTTGGAAAACTTCAACAAACAGCCGGGATACACCATCGGCCAGATTATTGACACGACTTATACAGGATAATCTATTACCCGCCACGGTCGATTTCAACCTTCCGCGGATTCACATCGCGTTATCAACGCTAAGGACATACCACAAGCGTCGCGAAGATCATCAACTCGCCACACGCTTCTGGCCTCAATTAAATTCAGCTATCAGCTGTCAACTATATGCCGATTTATGCTACGGCCAAGTATGAAGAATCTCAAGCCAACTCCTCGAGTCGACTTAAGACTTGGGGGCTACACAGACATGATTCGGCAGACTCAGTCGGTTTCAACAAATACAAGAACCCCGGATCATTGCAAGGGAGACAACCTGGATCTGGGAGCTGCTGCCGTATTGGTGAAAGAATAAAGGTTGCCGAAGAGGACTAGTCGCCATGATGCGCTGTTCAAATATGGGTATCCTGCCTTATTGGCAAAAAAAGTCAGGTTACCAAAGAAGACTAGTCGCCATGATGCACAGTCTAAACATGGGTATCCTGTTCAATCTTGATGATTGGTCACTTGGGGGTTTCCAACTCACCGAGTTTAGCTTTCTCACCCTCTTGACCCGGCAATAACACCACATTATCTTGGTTAAACCTGCATGTCTGCTTGATGCTACTCCGCTTAGGTGACCCGGTGTACTCTTGACAAGTCAATCATTTTTATGACCCTGAACTTGTCTTGGTTAAAACATCGGTTATGTCACATGAGAGCCGGCTTACAGAGAGCGAGGATAAACCATGGGCTATCACGCCAGCTTCATTGAAGCAAGACTCGAGCCTCGAAAGCCGGTCTCATGTCGTGACTTGAAAGCCGACATTTTTATACTCTGTTATCATACACATGCATCATCATACATTGCATCATCATTGCATCATCATAAAATGCATCATATATGCATGTCTATATTTGTTTATGTTGCAGGAGCCGGTTTTCAAACCGGGTTACATTGTAACTCTGCAGGAACAAACAAATCTATAATAACCACAATGGCTGGATATTCATCATGGTTTATCATAACCAGTATTAAATGATTGAGATATCAATTCTCCTATTTTCCCGGGGTAAAATTCCAGCCGGGTTACATATAATACCTGGTCATTTAATTGACCGGGTTTTTGGTTATTCAACATGTGCTCTATAGAAGACTACATCACTTATGGATTTTTCTCACACATATTTGCCGGGTTGCGCTGCAACCACGGCCAAGGATTTCTTTCATCGCAAAGGCATCACAGAGTGGATATGATTTTTATTCTGCGATGGAAGAAAAAAGTCCCGAGTCGCCGCAGGCACACGACCCGGCCCTTCGGGGCTATATTATTCAAATCAAGATTATATCAAGTATGAAAGTCCCATGTCACTGCAAGCAAGCACCACGGCACTTGGGGGCTAATGCATGGTCATTTTTACTAGTCTCATTGAAGACCCGACCCATCACATAATGATAAGCCGGCCCTTGGGGGCTACCAGTTGCTCCTGTCAAAAATTCAAAGTACACAAGCCTTAATAGTGACCCGAAGCTTGGGGGCTACATCATATGATGTTCTTTTCAACGGAGTACATGAAAGTCCCAAGTCGCTGCAAGCAAACGACCCGGCACTTGGGGGCTACAACGGTCAGTTGTTTAAAAAGATCAAAAGGTCCAAGTTGAAGATCTGGCCCATCATATACTGGTGAGCCGGCCCTTGGGGGCTACACATGTGAAGTGCAAAACTTTCAGTTCATGATTGAAGACGCAGACGGACAACCCGGATTTTCTCCAAAGTTGCAAAATTTATATTTAAGCAAGTCTTAAAGCTATCACTTTGTTCTACTCTTAAGACATGGGGGCTACAGGTTATCTCCTCCAAGCTATTCAGACAAGTCAGCTCAACATCATACGGATTTTTATTCATTTTTCATCAAAGTCTGAAGCATTCAAAGTTGGCACAACATCAGACGGATTTTCTTTTTATCAAGCCAAGGCATTTGAAGACAATTCAAAAATATCATAAGGGTTATTTTTTCTGCATGGAACCAGCATCAACATATTGATATGGAAGAAACTCAGGAGCTTAGCATGAATAAATCCAAGCTAATCTGGGGGCTAATGTCGGGGATATAACTCCACGATATGACCCAGCTCATGAAGTTAAGTCGCCGTGGACTTAAGTCATCTCTGGACTTAAGTCACCCCCGACGTTAAGCCGCCCTGAGACTTAAGTCATCTCTGGGCTTAAGTCTCCCTGAGGTTAAGTCATCTCTGGGCTTAAGTCGCCCTGAGGTTAAGTCATCTCTGGGCTTAAGTCGCCCTGAGGTTAAGTCATCTCTGGGCTTAAGTCGCCCTGAGGTTAAGTCATCTCTGGGCTTAAGTCGCCCTGAGGTTAAGTCATCTCTGGGCTTAAGTCGCCATCCTAAGCCGCCATGATAAGTCCCAGAGATGAGTCCTGAAGATGAGCCCCGAAGATGAGTCCCGGAAGATGAGTCACCCGGAAGATGAGTCCCGGAGATGAGAAGCCCGCGGTAAGTCGCCCGCGGTAAGAAGCCCGCGAGAAAGAGCACGAGATAAGTCCAAATAGACTAGTCTAAGTCCTACTAGGACTCTACATGTAAGCCTGCCCTTCAAGTTATATAAGGAGGGACAGGGCACCCCAAGAGGGACAAGTTTTTAGAGGTCAAGATAGACAGACAAGTCTCGAGACAGATGTTTTGATAGCTCTCGAGACAGAGACAGGGAAACAGCACCCTTGTAATCAATACCATGATCATCAATATCAATCAAGCAGGATGTAGGCTTTTACCTCCACCGCGAGGGGCCGAGCCTGGGTAAAACTCGCGTCTCTCGATTCCGATCAACCACGTTCAAGCTACCACCTAGTTGCGATGGCCTCACCACTAAGTCCTTTCACGAGGACATCTGCCGTGAATAAACCACGACACCGTATGTGTGCAACCCTGTAGAGAGATCGTAGGTTCGATCTTTTTGCCCGAGGGGCTGTTCGAGAGTGCCTCCCGAAGGGCTGTCCGAGTGACCGTCCGAGTTTTGAGGGTCCTCCCGAAGGGCTGTTCGCGACACCTTCCGAGGGACTGTCCGACCGCTTCTCGGAGGGCTGTCCGAGGGGCAGTCGAGGGAGTACATCCTCGTGGTTGGGAGGTTGTAAATCCTAGCTGCGGGGATCTGCACCAACAATCTACATCGACTCTACTTCCGTTGCGCTACGAGTCGAGAACGATCAGATCAAAACCTTGTATGCAGTCTTCATAGTGGTCCTGGGCTGGTGCGTAGGTCGGATTTTTTTTGTTTTCTGCTGCATTACCCTACAGTGGCATCATGATCCGTGCTATGCATAGATGCAGGTTACGATCTAGAATACATAGAGATGTATGGGTGTTGCACAATATAATTTGTAGTAGATGAGTTCTATTACTGAAAATTATTTTATGCGGGTAGCAGATGAAATCTGTTACCCGTGTTGACACCAGATTTTGGCATGGCCAAAGACATTATTAAAATGGCCTAAAATGAAGAAGTGATCTACATGAAGAAGTTTCGTATTATCGACATGAATATCTTTGAAGTTTGGGTCATCGCCATCCGATCTCAGCTCGAGGGCCGAAATTGTGATCAAAGTACTAAGATTTTATATTCAGAGTACTATTCGGCCGGTTACGCCACCAAAACGGCTTCCTATGAGAAAATGATCTACACGGATTGTCTTCGTCTCGTCGAATCGGTCGATTTTGATATAAAAATCGTCTCAATCCGAGATCGTATGCAAAAGTTACAGCCGTTATAAGATGCTGCTACAGTAGATGGCCGGACACTCCGGGGGAAATACTCCGGGTTCTGAATTTCTCTGATGCAGAGGCCGGACACTCCGGGGACAATCATCCGGGTTTCAGATTTCTCTGTTACAGACTTCGGAAAACAGCCCAAAACCCCCTAAAGATGGCCTCTGATCAAAAAACGTTCAACATGAAAGTTGTTCGTCTGGTCGAAACGGTCAAAATTGCTTTTGGGCTCGTTTCCATCCGAGGTCGTTTACCACCTCAAAAGTGACCCGCAAGGTGCAGCCAGCTTTTAAATCGAACAGTTTGGGAAAGTTCGGATTCCTAGTTGGACTCAAACTAGGTTTTGGACGTGAATCCAAACCTTTCCTTTCACGGGAAGTCCAGCCGCCTCTTATATACCTAAGGGGTGATGGCCGATTGAACAACACACAATCGAACAAATCAATCTACTACTTTTTCGTGTTCATCTACTTTTTATCCCTCTCCCTTGTATCTTCTTCTCGTTCTTCGTCGTTCTTCAAGATTGGAGGCAGCGAATCCACGAGGTCCTAGGGGCGGTTAGGCCGACCTAGGGCAGCCCATAGCCGCCGCGCGCCCTGACGGGGTCCCTCCCGGGCGTGTGGGGTTTCGGGTCTACAAAAGCGCCCGCCGGATTGCTTGCGTACCGCGCTTCCGGCCGGGTCTCCTTCGACGTGAGCTGCGGTGCATCACCCCCGGCGTCAAGGGTACACGGTGACGTGTTCGTGTGCGAACACACTTTTTGGCGACTCCGCTGGGGATCGAAGCTTTGAACGGTCTCCAGCCCGTTCTTGCTACGAAGAGATCATCATCTAGGGTTTGCAATCTACAAAGGTAATATGAATACCCAATTCCCCTTTGTAGATGCAAATAATCCATATGTTGTTGCTAGATCGCCTAATGAGCATAATGTATCGGCTAGCCCTAGTTTTATCAATCATGCATCTAATTATGCGCAAGGGCCGATGCAAAATAATCTTCATGCTTCAAATTCTTATGATTTTAGCAACGTACAACATATGTATCCTAACTCTCATGCATCGGCAACCCCACAAATCCATATGCCGATGAACAACATGATGGGTTTGGTTAATCAATTTGAAACACCTCATGTTAAAGTTTCCAATAGCATACAAGAAAGTGTTTCACCCTTTTATTCATCGGCAACTAATTTGCAATATGTGAATCCAACCTTGCCGATGGATGGGAGAATTGGCCATGCTACTACTAGCTATCCGACCTGTTACTCTCAACCATCATATGCTACACCTCATGTTAGTAATTTTTTGGCACCGTACGCAACTGTAGATGTTCATAATTCGGCCCCGCACCTTCATGGTCATAGCCGAATAAGTGAAAATATTGCAGGAACACACGTGCTGTCATCTAATATTGTAGCATATAATGCATGCTCTACGTACTTCGAGAATTTTGGCGACACTCACGAATCGTTGCCGAAAGAATCTGAAAGTATTGTGGAGCAATCTCTTCCAGAAGCGGTTGTGGCTGAGTTAAAAAAGAGCTTGGCACAAAACAAGAGGATTAGTGCTCTTTGCCTTGAACAGTATGAAAAGGGGTTGTTTCCTGATTATGCTGCAATAAAGGCTAGAGTTTTGCAAGAAGATGAAACTTCATCAATTGATAGAATTGTCGAGAGAACATATGGTTATACAGCAGTGCATACGCCTCCACCTAGTACCGCAACATATTATACACCCCCTACACAATTGCAAAATTTTGGCCACACTAACAATTCATTGCCGAAAGATCCTAAAAGCATTGGGGGGCAAACTGATCTAGAGCGGGCTGAAATTGAGAGGGGAGTTAAAGCCTTGTGCGATAGGGTGCAAGTACTTCGCCAGGAGAGAATTAATAGAGAATTGGCTCAAAGAAAACAAGCCTTGCCAATTGGTAGAATCAATGAAAAGAAGGATGATTCGGAACATGAAAGTGCTTCGGTTGAAAAAGCTGAATCAAGTAGTATATATTCCGAGTCCATCAAATCCAAAGAGGCAAGCATTATTGATAAAGGGCAGGGCAAGCATAGCAAAACAACCATGCTTGATTTTTCTGAAGTTAATGGAACCTACTTCCTGCCCTATGAGTTTCGTGCCACAGAAATTTACAAGCCTCATGGACAAGAACAAGTAGCCGAGCAAACTTCGGTTGACAAGGATCTTCAAAGTAATGATGCGCAGAATAAGGAAAAAGGTGATGAAAAGGCATTGGAGAGTCATTCAAAAGTGGAACAAAGTATTATTCAAGTGATACAGCCATCATGCTCTCCCAACATGTATGAAGAGGTATGTCTAGCAAGTGATTTACCTATTTTCAGATTTGGTCACAACTTTATTGTTGATGCATCTATTAGGAAAAATCTTATAAGTAATTTGGAAAGACCAATGATGAAGGGTAATTTACTTGTTAGCAATAAAATTGTTACAAAGCATATCGGTCAACATGTTGTACCATTCAAAGAGACCGATAGTGACTTATTATTACAGCCAAGGCTTTCCCCATTGCTTTATCTAAAGTTCATATCTAATTGGGTAGCTTTGCTTATTTCTTACTTGGCTTACACTTGGTCTCAATTGAGACATGCATGTTCTAACTATTTTCGTTTAAAAAATTTAAAGCCAAGGTTAAATTCTTTTGAGAAAGCCGATGCTAATATAATTTCTTATCCAAAGACATCGGAGATAGAGTGCAAAACACAATGCATAGCCGAATGGGGGGATTTCGACTCTGAACCATTCGTTTGCTTACTTCCAAAGCCGTTCTCACACCAAGATCGGCTAGAAAACAAGAAGTATACCTTCAATTCAAACATGTGCGATCAAATATTTGATTTATTGCTGAGAAATGATTATATTAGAATTCTTGATCACCATGTAAAGCCATCTATCCAAGGACGAATGTATTGTAGGTTGCATCATTCGTTCAAACATAATTTTGAGAATTGCAATATGTTTCGTCAAATAGTCAAATCGGCCATTGATAAAGGACGATTGAGATTTGTTGAAACACCAAGAGATGACCAGTCTATTCCGATTGGTCCTGATGGCAAACGGTTTTTGAATCGGCTGCTTCAAGCCGATCCATTTAAGCATGAGAAGGTAAAAACTGCGGATAATGGGATCAAGCTTTCAAGTAAGGAAGTTGTTCAAGAGCGCAATGATAATTTTATTGAGGGCAAAAATTCCATCAAAGTTGCAATGAAGACGCCAAGTACTGGGGGGCAACGAGAAAATCCAAAGATCGATGCAAGCAAAATCAAAGAAAGCAAAGGCCGAGGTAAGCACAAAGGTAAAAAGCCGAAAGCCACTTTCGCGCAGCTATTACAAAAATATGAGAAGATAAGTGAGGAGAAGAGTGCTTATCGGACAACTAATGCAAAAGCATCAAGATCACCCCTTAGGCGCAAATCCGAGGATCGGTATTGGCAAAGTGAGAATTTCAATGCAACATATTCATATCCTTATTTTGGGCCACCAATGCCAATGCCGTGGATGCCTCCCTATGCTCACGTAAATCCATATCCATCATGGGACAGGTATGATACAAGGGCACATTCTCCATCTTATTATAAATCATCTCACCAATATTATGCAGCTCCAAGAAGACCAACCTTCAGTGAGCAGTCATATGTTCAAGACCGTTTCAATAAAAATGAATCGGTCCGGAGCTCAAGAAAGAAGATAGAGGTGGTTAAGCAAGAATATCGAGTCAAGAAAGATAGTCGTAAGTGTGCTAGTTCAGATTTGGTTTCAAATGAAAAAGAGCCAATTGAGATGTTGACATTGGCTAGTAAAGGCAATGAGATGAATCAATCAATTGTTGAGAGTCAAAATGCCCAATCTGAAGAAAAGAACTTGAGAGTGCACAAGGTAAAACAAGAATTGCCACTTCAAACAAAATCGCAGCCGGGATGCCCACTCGGCTTATCATATTGGCAAAGGAAGGAATTACAAAAACTTAGTGCACAAGAGTTGAGAAAGAGGAACATGGCATGGGTTCCCAAGAGGAGTAGTCAAAATAAAAATGATGTCCAGCCTTCTATTGCAACAAGTGTTACAAAAGTAAAGAAAGAGAAGGATGGAAGCGACAAACAATTAAGCCGAAGGTTTGCATCACAACATCAAAATCTTCGGTTAGCACATCATCCATATTATTCAACCATGCCATTGATGCCTTTGCCATGGAATTCATCCCCAGGTATAATCAATTATCCTCCATGGATTTATTTCGATCCATGGATGCAACATAATTTCCTACATCACAAGAGGGTATTACCAAATCACTATACATTTGGTTAGTTACATATTTATTGCTAATCCAAAAAGCCGAAATATTTGATTTGTTATTTCATTTGTTTATTTCGGCTATACGTGCTTTGGTGGATGAAGTTTACATGGACCTTATGGTAATGGCCGATATTTATCTATCGTCCTAAGAGTATGTCAATGCATGGCCAGTGTAGTATTCTAACATCGTCCTTAGTTCGATTGGAGAGCGAGACAAGGTCCGTGCGCATGGAAATTTATATGTATGCTTATATTATGTTTGCATGGAGTTGAGACATTATGACCGATGCCATTCAAAATATGTTGCGACCAATTCATAGCAAAATTGGTGAGTGGGCTTATGCTTTGTCTTAATATGATTTGGCCTACAAATCTTCCAAATTTACGAGAGGCCAAATCATTGTTAGTTTTATTATTGAGCATCGGATTTATGACATGCATGATATATTAATATTAGCCTTGTCTCTCTAGTGCTATGGAGATTATATTTTGATGGTTGAATTCATAACAATAGCCAAGGTGTTGGTGTTGTTTATATATCTCCTTATGGTACTATTCTTGTGCAGCCTCATGCCGTTTATAATATTTATGCATAAATAATCAAAGCCGAATATACATTGTTATTCGGATTGAAGCTTTTTGAGGCTTTCGGTGATTCGTTACTAGTAGTGCAATGAATATCAAAAAATTATCAATGTTTTGACGAATCACTTATAGTTTATCTTAAGGCATGTTTAGATGTAATATTCTCTTTGGGTGGCTTTCAAATTGTTTATATATCTAGACATGACAATTGGAGAGAGTTGGCACAGCAAGCATCCCGCTACCATGTTGATCATAGTGTATTGCATATCTATCAATAGCCGATACTTAGTCTCGTCGAAATAGGTAAGGCCGAACTGAAGCCCACCGCTTCAGCCACTAACGAAATTTTTATGCAGGCAAAAGTAAGGATCGGAGAAAGTTCATTGATGATTATCTGCAAGATCCTAGCAGAAGGGTGGAAGAGATGGTTCGGCGGATGGCTTTGATGCCTATCTATGGAACTTTATCGTCGAATTGTTATAGAAGTTGAGAAGTTTTCACCCAAGTATGCATCAAGAGATTCAAACAAGCAATGGCTGATATATACTTATCGTCCTAAGCATATGCAAATGGCCGATGGAGTGTTGACATCATCCTTAGAACAAGCTCCGTGCAAATTATTTTTCTGCATGCAAGCTTTGCCGAAAAACAGGGGGGCATGTGTTGACACCAGATTTTGGCATGGCCAAAGACATTATTAAGATGGCCTAAAATGAAGAAGTGATCTACATGAATAAGTTTCGTATTATCGACATGAATATCTTTGAAGTTTGGGTCATCGCCATCCGATCTCAGCTCGAGGGCCGAAATTGTGATCAGAGTACTAAGATTTTATATTCAGAGTACTATTCGGCCGGTTACGCCTCCAAAACGGCTTCCTATGAGAAAATGATCTACACGTATTGTCTTCGTCTCGTCAAATCGGTCGATTTTGATATAAAAATCGTCTCAATCCGAGATCGTATGCAAAAGTTACAGCCGTTATAAGATGCTGCTACAGTAGATGGCCGGACACTCTGGAGGCAATACTCCGGGTTCTGAATTTCTCTGATGCACAGGCCGGACACTCCGGGACAATCATCCGGGTTTCAGATTTCTCTGCTACAGACTTCGGAAAACAGCCCAAAAACCCCTCAAGATGGCCTCTGATCAAAAAACGTTCAACATGAAAGTTGTTAGTCTCGTCGAAACGGTCAAAATTGCTTTTGGGCTCGTTTCCATCCGAGGTTTTTACCACCTCAAAAGTGACCCGCAAGGTGCAGCCAGCTTTTAAATCGAACAGTTTTGGAAAGTTCGGATTCCTAGTTGGACTCAAACTAGGTTTTGGACGTGAATCCAAACCTTTCCTTTCACGGGAAGTCCAGCCGCCTCTTATATACCTAAGGGGTGATGGCCGATTGAACAACACACAATCGAACAAATCAATCTACTACTTTTTCGTGTTCATCTACTTTTTATCCCTCTCCCTTGTATCTTCTTCTCGTTCTTCGTCGTTCTTCAAGATTGGAGGCAGCGAATCCACGAGGTCCTAGGGGCGGTTAGGCCGACCTAGGGCAGCCCATAGCCGCCGCGCGCCCTGACGGGGTCCCTCCCGGGCGTGTGGGGTTTCGGGTCTACAAAAGCGCCCGCCGGATTGCTTGCGTACCGTGCTTCCGGCCGGGTCTCCTTCGACGTGAGCTGCGGTGCATCACCCCCGGCGTCGAGGGTACACGGTGACGTGTTCGTGTGCGAACACACTTTTTGGCGACTCCGCTGGGGATCGAAGCTTTGAATGGTCTCCAGCCCGTTCTTGCTACGAAGAGATCATCATCTAGGGTTTGCAATCTACAAAGGTAATATGAATACCCAATTCCCCTTTGTAGATGCAAATAATCCATATGTTGTTGCTAGATCGCCTAATGAGCATAATGTATCGGCTAGCCCTAGTTTTATCAATCATACATCTAATTATGCATAAGGGCCGATGCAAAATAATCTTCATGCTTCAAATTCTTATGATTTTAGCAACGTACAACATATGTATCCTAACTCTCATGCATCGGCAACCCCACAAATCCATATGCCGATGAACAACATGATGGGTTTGGTTAATCAATTTGAAACACCTCATGTTAAAGTTTCCAATAGCATACAAGAAAGTGTTTCACCCTTTTATTCATCGGTAACTAATTTGCAATATGTGAATCCAACCTTGCCGATGGATGGGAGAATTGGCCATGCTACTACTAGCTATCTGAGCAGTTACTCTCAACCATCATATGCTACACCTCATGTTAGTAATTTTTTGGCACCGTACGCAACTGTAGATGTTCATAATTCGGCCCCGCACCTTCATGGTCATAGCCGAATAAGTGAAAATATTGCAGGAACACACGTGCTGTCATCTAATACTATAGCATATAATGCATGCTCTACGCACTTCGAGAATTTCGGCGACACTCACGAATCGTTGCCGAAAGAATCTGAAAGTATTGTGGAGCAATCTCTTCCAGAAGCGGTTGTGGCTGCGTTAAAAAAGAGCTTGGCACAAAACAAGAGGATTAGTGCTCTTTGCCTTGAACAGTATGAAAAGGGGTTGTTTCCTGATTATGCTACAATAAAGGCTAGAGTTTTGCAAGAAGATGAAACTTCATCAATTGATAGAATTGTTGAGAGAACATATGGTTATACAGCAGTGCATACGCCTCCACCTAGTACCGCAACATATTATACACCCCCTACACAATTGCAAAATTTCGGCAACACTAACAATTCATTGCCGAAAGATCCTAAAAGCATTGGGGGGCAAACTGATCTAGAGCGGGCTGAAATTGAGAGGGGAGTTAAAGCCTTGCACGATAGGGTGCAAGTACTTCGCCAGGAGAGAATTAATAGAGAATTGGCTCAAAGAAAACAAGCCTTGCCAATTGGTAGAATCAATGAAAAGAAGGATGATTCGGAACATGAAAGTGCTTCGGTTGAAAAAGCTAAATCAAGTAGTATATATTCCGAGTCCATCAAATCCAAAGAGGCAAGCATTATTGATAAAGGGCAGGGCAAGCATAGCAAAACAACCATGCTTGATTTTTCTGAAGTTAATGGAACCTACTTCCTGCCCTATGAGTTTCGTGCCACAGAAATTGACAAGCCTCAAGGACAAGAACAAGTAGCCGAGCAAACTTTGGTTGACAAGGATCTTCAAAGTAATGATGCGCAGAATATAGAAAAAGGTGATGAAAAGGCATTGGAGAGTCATTCAAAAGTGGAACAAAGTATTATTCAAGTGATACAGCCATCATGCTCTCCCAACATGTATGAAGAGGTATGTCTAACCTGTTTAATTCTTAGTGCAATTAATTATGAACACTGTCTAAGTGTGATTTGCACAATAGTTGTAGAATAATGGCTCGCGTTTCCACCTTCCCTATTAAAATTGAATAGCTGTTAAATATCTGGTTAAAACTTTACGGTTGGTAACGTAATGTGAGGATTGTTCTCAAGAGTGCCGAGAAGGACTTTGTCCTCTCGCATGCTTTTGGTATTCTCCTGCTAATGCTATGGATAATGTGACTCTCGTCCTTCGATCCAAAAGCTAGAATTCCGTTACGGTCAAGTGCAATATGTTTGCTTCCATGAGACCCGAATTTCAAAATTGTAGGATAGCTATGTGATATTCATGGAACTGAAAATTAGTTTCAGATACAAACAAAGGCTAGAAGATATGGGATATCCAAAGCAATGTTTGTTTTGCAAATTATTAGTAAAGTGTTTACTATGCATTTGACTGATAAGAGAGGGATCCAGAAGAACGCCTATCATATGATGAAGGTGAATAAAACAACAACTTAAAGAGAAAGGAAATGTCGAAAGGGTGTTACTGTGACTTACACACCTAGGAAGTCCGGGGCTAAAGCCACTCTTAAATTGGGTGCTTCTTCTGAGAGTACGAAAAATACTAAAAGTTAAACTGTTAGAAGTATAAAGGCAAAAACAGAGAAAACTGGAATATCTAGCTCATGTATGAATGTCATACAAGCTATTGATGTATAGAAAGGCTGGTCAAAAGAAATAGTTCTTGGGAATTATGATTAAACATGTTAATCACTGATTCTTGGGTATTGTAAGTTGATCACAGAGATACTCGCTGGATTGCATTCTGTTGCGACTCGATGCAAGAACTACTACGGCCTAAAAAGACTTGCCGGAGTGAGGTTCAGATACACGTTGGGAACATAGTAAATGTTACTATACCTTCCATCGGTGTATTACCTATGTATTTATTTTCATAATTCATTTTGGAGTTTCATACACTCTAGCCCATTGCATAAAGTATCTTGCAAGTAGGTTGTTCATAAGAGAACTTTTGATGTTCAGTATTATGAATAACATAAGGGCCATACTTTCATTATGAATGAGATGTATGTTATGAATATTGATAATAATACATTACCTCTGTATTTACTTTCATAATTCATTTTAGAGTTTTATACACTCTAGCCCATTTGCATAATGTTTGTTACAAGAGTGTTGTTCATGAAAGAACAATTGTTGTTCAGTATCATGAATAACATAAGGGCCATGCTTCCATCGTGGATGTATGTTATGAATATTGATGGTAATATGATACATCCATAACACTAACGCTAAATGTCGCAAGACTAAAAGAATACCACATATGTGTGGCACTGCATTTGGTCACATTGGAGAAACCCGCATGGAGAAATTCCATTATGATGGATTTTGAAGTTATTTGATTATGAATCATCTGACACTTGCAACTTTCCTCCGAAAAGTGAAGTGACTGAAATACCGTTCATAGGCCATAAGGAACGAGCAACAAACTTATTGGTGATCATACATTTTGATGTGTGTAGTCCAATAAATGTTGTTGCTGGTAGTGGATTTATCTATCTTCAGAAATGACTCAAGTAGATATATGGATACTTGCTTGATGATACATAAGTCTGGATCTTTTGAAATCATTCGAAAGGTTTTCAAAATGAAGTAGAAATTATTGTAACAAGAAAATTATGTTTCTGCAATTTGATTGCAGAAAGGAATATTTGAGTTACAAGTTTAGCGAATGTCTGATGAGTTGTGAAAAGAGTTTCATAACTTACACCTCCCGGAACACCAATGTGAGTGGAATGTCTGTGAAGATGTACTCAAACCATTTATGACATGGTAAGATCAAAGATGACATAAATCAATTTGCCATTATCCCTTTTAAAAGTAATGCTTTAGAGACTGCGGCTTTTAGACTGAAAAGAGCACCATCAAATCTGTTGAAATGACTCCATGGTATGGAACACCCAACCATGTTATATCTTTTCTTAACATTTGGAATATGGGGCTTGTGTAAAATATTTACAAACCTATTCCAAATCAGACAAGTGCTACTTTGTAGGTTATCCCAAGTTATTGGGTATTCCTCCCTCGCTGTACCGAGGCAAAAATGTTTGCCACAAAGAACGGTGTGATTTTGAAGAAAATGTTTCTTGCAAAAAGGTGAGTGAGAGGACAGTGCAACTCGACGAGATAACAGTATCTTCGTCATCAGATCAAAGGAAAGGAACCTTGGAAGTGATTCCAGAGTTTCCCACTACGACTGATACGGGAGCCTCTACATGAGATGTATGGACTTCGGTCGAACTTGCAGCTGAACCACGTAGGTAAAACTCGTGCAAACCTCTCAGGTGCGCAAACGAGATATTGTTGTTAGACAACAGTATACCTACGATACACAAGGAAGCGTTGATGGGCCCTGACTCCGGAATTGGCTAAAAGCCAATATAATCCGAGATTGTTTCCATATAAATGATTCAAGATTATATCTTGATAAACCCTTCGGAAGACTTAGAGTCTAACGGACTGTCGGCGTACGACACCTATGGGATCGCTCGGATCCCTTTACGGTTCGGCGGGGGAAAAGATTTACACAAAGAGCGGATCCAACGATCAACGCAAGGATCTTTACCCAAGTTTGGGCCGCTGAGAAGCGTAAAACCCTACTCCTGCTGTTGTTTATTGTGGATATTCTTAAGCTCAAGTACACGGAGCGCTTGCGATGAACAGTATGTTCAAGAAGCAGCTACGCATGCAGAATGGGCCAGAAGGTCCTCTTCCTCTGTAGCTCCACCTTGGGCCTCCTTTTATACGTCCAAGGGGTCACCAACAGTGGCAGACAGGAGTACAAGAGGTGTAAAGTTACTACAGTGTTTACATGTTCATCACTGACGGATTAGGACAAACGCACTAAATGCCTCACTTAGGTGTCCCTAACTTTCTTGGGGACGGAAAAAGAGCCCGTCCCATCAGCATCGCTTAACCCCATCCGCGGGCAGTGCCATGACACGCAACCAGGAGGACATGCCCTAAACAATAGGCTGCCTACTGCGCTGGAGTGGTGGCAGGGCGGTGGGATCTTGCCGGGTGCGAGGCCTTGCCGGGTCTTCGTGAGCTCCCCCGGCAAGATCTTGCCGGGAGCTCAGCCTTCGGTCTTCTGTCTTTTGGTCATCGGCTTGAATGCCTTCTTGATATCCTTGGTATATGTTTCCAGCTGTTCTCCGGCAGGTCTTGCCGCTGGTATGGCTACAACCGTCCGTCCACAAGTATGGGGTACTAAAAGACCCAAACTTTAGTACACCGACAGGAGCCCCCAGGCCTAGGCCATACACGGGTGCGAGGCGTTGTTGGGCTAGGCCCAAACAGTGCACGGGCATGCGTGGCAGGAGTTAACTGTAATAATCTTCTTATTTACTGCGCTCCCCCACGACGTGCATTAAATGCGGGACGTGGGATACGTGCGCGGAACGGCCGTAGTAGTGCGCTTGTAAAAATGCTTTCACATCGGTCAGTAAAGAGCCAGCCTCGCGCCTTCCCTATAAAAAGGAACCCGCAGAGGCGCTGCTCATTTACCTCTCATCTCTTCCAATCTGGAAACCGCCGTCGCCTTCTTCCTCGAGCCTGGAACAGAGCCTCTCTCATCCATCCGCCACCCCCACGCCCTCATCATCCTCGGCCTCCGCTTCCACAGTCACCATGCCGCCCAAAGCAAGCAAGGGCAAAGCGGTGAAAGCCGTCGATTCGGACGCAGAGGCGGAGAAGATCGATCTGGACTGAGCGCCTTGTCGACGTCGCGGAAAGGCTTGCCGCGGAACTGTCCACCATGGGCTTGGATAACTTCAGCTACTCTTCTGACGAGAGGGTGTCTTCGAGCGCCAAGCTGACCATGTTCTTCGAGGGTGTCGTTGATGCCCTCAAGCTGCTCCAGTCTAATCGAGAGACCCAGCTCGCCAACGAATCCCGCAAGCTCTGCCGGGCCGTCCTCCGCAAGGTGCTCATCAAAGTGGTGTACAAGAACCCTGGCATCAACCTCACCAACGTTCTTGCTAGCTTGCCGAAGGATGTAGACCTCAAGGCACTCGAAGAGCTTGTGGCGCCCATCGTCGACCGAGTGAGCCAAGTCAAGAGGGTCGAATGCCAGCGCCGAGACTAGCCGCTTCGCTCCATTTTGTCTCCACCATTCCACCAGAGACAATTTTATCTTAAGTTAGAATTACGGCGACCATCAATGTAATATAACTTGCTATGTTTTGGATGAATGTGTGCCATTTCCCTTGTCTGATTCCTTTCCGTATGGTCCTTGCCCTACGCTTATGGGGATCTTGCCGGTGCGCGCACCCTTGCCGCGAGCGCTTTGAGGAACGGATCCTTAGCAGCCTGCTGGGGGTGCCGCTACCGACAAGATACCTTGATGTTTTCAGTGCAGCCACTTAAGTTGTTGAGCGGACTCGAAACAAAATAAGGGCACAACCAATCACGACAAGGTTCCTTCGCGTGCAGGTTTTCCATACAAAAGCCGAAATCGTTCAAGGAAAATAACTCTACAATAAAAATTTTGCTTAGAAGTTTTGCAACTTAGCTTTTCGTTGCTGTACTCCTTATTGCAAAAAGTCAACTTGAACGTCGCCTGTCGGTATCCATACCATCATTCCCCCCTCGGCAAACTTGCACGCGAGGGAACCTTCTGTCCTTTGAGAAAAAGAAAGAAGAGAAAATAGAGATATGGAACCTTGGCGGTTCATTAGTGCTTACCGGAAGCAGGTGTACTACAATATCTCAGACAAGCATGCATATGACATGAGAATCGACAAGAATTGTAAAACAATTAAGTTTATTCAACTGTGCACAGGGTCTGCGCCTGGCTTTGTACAAAGGATCATATGCCTTGCCGGCAAGACTTGTACAAAAGGTGGTTGCCGGGGGACCCGGCAACCGCGCCTTATGGGTAGAACTTACGAAGGTGTGCGATATTCCAGGAATTGCTCACTGGAATGCCATCTTCGGTCTCCAGGCGGACTGCGCCGGGCCTGGTGACTCATACTACCCGATAAGGGCCTTCCCACTTCGGTGTCAACTTGTTGGAATTCTTGGCCGACTGAACGCGCCGAAGAACAAGGTCGCCTTCCTCAAGGCTTCGGGCATGAACCTTGCGGCTATGATAGCGGCGCAAGGCTTGCTGGTAGCGTGCAGCTCGCACAGTAGCCCGAAGACGATCTTCCTCAAGGAGCGTGGCGTCATCTTGGCGCAGCTGCTCTTGCTCAAGCTCATCATAAGCGAGCACTCGAGGTGACCCGTATATGAGTTCCGTGGGGAGAACTGCTTCTGCCCCGTAGACCAGGGAGAAGGGGGTCTGGCCAGTAGCTCGATTTGGTGTCGTTCTGATTGACCAAAGAACCGCCGGCAGCTCATCAATCCAGCGTCTTCCGCACTTGCGCACCTTGTCGAAAGTTCTTGTTCTGAGACCTCACAGCACTTCAGCATTTGCCCTCTCCGCTTGGCCGTTGCTTCTCGGGTGAGCAACAGAAGCAAAACAGATTTTGCCGCCAAGGTCTTGGACGTACTGCATGAAGGTGCGGCTCGTGAACTGCGTGCCATTGTCGGTGATGATCCTGTTTGGCACACCAAAACGGCACACTATTCCCTTGAAGAACTTGACCGCTGACTGTGCTGTCACCTTTCTCACTGCTTCCACTTCCGGCCACTTCGTGAACTTGTCGATAGCAACGTACAAGTACTCGAAGCCCTCGGCAGCGCGGGGAAAGGGGCCCAATATATCGAGCCCCCAGACCGAAAATGGCCAGGAAAGAGGAATTGTCTGAAGAGCTTGAGCTGGCTGATGCAATTGCTTTGAATGGAACTGGCACGCTTCACACTTGGTTACTAGTGCAGTTGCATCCTGGAGAGCAGTGGGCCAGAAGAAACCTTGCCGGAATGCCTTGCCGACAAGAGCTATTGAGCCTATGTGGGAGCCACATATGCCTCCATGTATCTCTTCCAACCGCTCCAGTCCATCCTCCCGAGGAATACACTTCAATTTCACACCGTTCGGTCTCTTTCTGTACAGGACGTCATCGACGAACTGGTACATACTAGACTGACGGGCTACTTTCTCCGCTTCTACCTGTTCTTCAGGGAGTTCTCCTGTTTGAAGGAACTGGACGATGTGTTGTGCCCATGTTGGAGCCTGCGGCTCGACAACAAGGACCAAAGGCATATCTTCGGCCGCGGGAGCGCTTGCTTCTGCGGCAAGAACCTAAGGTTCTACGCGAAGCTGCTGCTCACCAGCAACCGTGTCGTTCCCGGCAACTTCCTTGCCGGCGGCTTCTGAGAGCTCTGCAGGAAAGTACTGGCCGGAACTCAATTTCCTTCTTTTGTCTTGCCTTGTCGATGGTGTTACGGATGGCTGAGTTAAGCGGAGCACAAAAGTTCCTGGTTCCACAGGTAACTTGAGGGCAGCACGTTTTGACAGGTCGTCAGCAATGTTGTTCTCTGCTCGAGGAACATGCTCTGTTTGCAACCCGTCAAAACGCTCCTCCAACTTTCTCACTTCATCTACATATGCTTCCATCAACGGGCTCTGATAATCCTTGTTGACTTGCCTGACGACAAGCTGTGAGTCACCTCTGACGATGAGCTTCTTGATCCCAAGGTCTGCCGCGATCCTGAGACCGGCAAGCAGCCCTTCATATTCTGCAGTGTTGTTTGTTGATCTCTCCCGGGGAAAGTGCATCTGAATTACATACTTGAGGTGCTCTCCGGTGGGTGCGACAAGCAGCACGCCAGCACCGGCGCCTTGCAGCGAAAAAGCCCCATCAAAGTACATAATCCATACTCGATCTGTTTCCTTGCCGGGGACGATTGTCTCTTGAATTTCTTCGTCTGGCGTCGGTGTCCATTCTGCAATGAACTCTGCCAGGGCTCTGCTCTGAATAGTTGAAGTGCTTTCAAATTTGAGATCAAAGCTTGACAGCTCCAACGCCCACTCCACAATTCTGCCGGTCGCATCTGGATTTCGTAAAATCCGCTGCAACGGGAAGCGAGTGACGACGGTGATTTCATGTGCCTGAAAATAATGGCGCAGCTTCCTCGAGGCCATAAGGAGGCCGAAGAGCAACTTCTGCACGCCAGAATATCTTAACCTAGCCCCCTGCAACAGGGAGCTGACAAAATAGACTGGGCACTGCACCATCTTCTTCTTCTGCATTGCTTCATTCGACTGTGCAGATCCTGCCTTGTCGGCACCAGACTCTGCCGGGGAGAATCCCAGCTTGTCGCTTGACGGGCTTGCCGCTGCCGCTGCTTCTTCGTCTACTTCTCTCTGCGCCACTAACGCAGCACTAACCACTTGATTCGTTGCTGCTAGATATAGCAGCAACGGTTCTTGCGGTTTAGGCGCGACTAGTGTTGGCGGAGAGGAGATGTACCTCTTCAAATCCTACAGCGCTGCCTCCGCTTCCGGGGTCCATTTCATTGGACCGGCCTTCTTCAAGATTTTGAAGAAAGGCAGGGCGCGCTCAGCGGATTTGGAGATGAACCTGCTCAGAGTAGCCACGCAGCCGGCAAGTCGACGCACATCTTTGACACATCTTGGTGCTTCAATCTGCTCAATTGCCTTCATCTTGTCGGGATTGGCTTCAATTCCACGTTGAGATACAAAGAATCCGAGAAGCTTGCCGGATGGAACGCCAAACACACACTTCTCAGGATTGAGCTTCAGATTGATCCTGCGCAGATTTGCAAATGTCTCTTCTAGATCTTGTATGAGCGTTGCCTTGTCCTTGGTTTTAACCACTATGTCATCCATATAAGCTTCCATATTTCTATGTAGCTAGGGCTCAAAACCAATTTGGACCGCTCTTGCGAACGTTGAACCAGCACTTTTCAACCCGAAAGGCATACGTATGAAGCAATACGTGCCACATGGGGTGATAAATGCGGTTTTCTCTTCGTCTTCCTTCGACATGAAAATCTGATGGTATACTGAATAAGCGTCAAGAAATGACAGCAAATCGCAGCCAGCAGTGGAGTCCACAATCTGGTCGATGCGCGGCAAGGGAAAATGATCTTTTGGACAGGCTTTATTGATATCTGTATAGTCAATACATAGCCTCCATTTTCCATTCGCCTTGCGCACTACAACTAGATTGGCCAACCATGTTGGATGGAGCACTCCTCTGACTAAACCTGCCGCTTCTAGCTTCCTGATTTCTTCGGCAATAAATTCTTGCCGCTCCAAAGCTTGCTTCCTAACCTTCTGCTTGACGGGCCGCGCATGAGGACAGACTGTTGGGGAACGTTGCATGGGAAACAAAAAATTTCCTACGCACACACAAGATCTATCCATGGTGATGAGCATCTACGAGAGGGAGAGTGAATCTACATACCCTTGTAGATCGCTAAGCGGAAGCGTTTAAGAAACGCGGTTGATGTAGTCGAACGTCTCCGCGATCCAAATCGCAAGTCGTCCCTCGATCCGATCACGAACTAGCGCCGAACGGACGGCACCTCCGCGTTCAACACACGTACGGCTTGATGACGCCTTCACCTCCTCGATCCAGCGAGCGATGGTGAAGTAGTGGTTGAGTTCCAGCAGCACGACGGCGTGGTGATGGTGGTGAGGAACAATCTCTGCAGGGCTTCGCCAAGCACTACGGAGATTATGACGGAGGATCTAGAGGGTTAGGGTTGCCGCACACGGCTTGGGGAAATCTTGATGTGTCCCGTGTGCTAGCCCTGCCCCTCTATTTATATGTTGAGCCTTGGGGTCTAAACTTGGAGTAAAAGCCTCCTCCAGGTCGGTTTTGCCCGCACAAGGTCGGTTTGGCCCGCAGGGAAAGAGTCCAACTCGGATCCCTGCCGAACCGTGCACAGCCGCACACAAGCGGTAGTACCGCTTCACACAAGCGGTAGTACCGCTTGGGCGGTAGTACCGCTTCACACAAGCGGTAGTACCGCTCGGGCGGTAGTACCGCTTCACACAAGCGGTAGTACCGCTCGGGCGGTAGTACCGCTTCACACAAGCGGTAGTACCGTTTACGCGGCAGCAAAACTACTTTTGCACTTTCCAATACCTCGTGGGCTTTATCCCTTTGGCCCATATAAAGTGTTGCTGCACCCGAACACTTCGGTAAACATCCGGAACCCATTCCGGTGAACTCCGGAACTCTTTCGGAGATCAAAACACTATTATCACATATATCAATCTTTACCTTCGGACTATTCCGGAGATCCTTGTCATGTCCGGGATCTTATCCGGGACTCCGAACAACCTTCGGTCACCAACATAATAACTCAACTATACTAATCGTCACCAAACGTTAAGTGTGTAGACCCTGCGGGTTCGAGAACTATGTAGACATGACCGAGACACCTCTACGGCCAATAACCAATAGCGGGACCTGGATGCCCATATTGGCTCCTACATATTCTACGAAGATCTTTATCGGTCGAACCTCTATGTCAAGGATTCAGTTAATCCCGTATGCTGTTCCCTTTGTTCTTCGGTATGTTACTTGCCCGAGATTCGATCGTCGGTATCTCTATACCTAGTTCAATCTCGTTACCGGCAAGTCTCTTTACTCGTTCCGTAATACAAGATCCTGTGGCTAACTCTTTAGTCACTTTGCTTGCAAGGCTCAATGTGATGTTGTATTACCGAGTGGGCCCTGAGATACCTCTCCGTCACACGGAGTAACAAATCCCAGTCTTGATCCATGCCAACCCAACAGACACCCTCGGAGATACCTGTAGAGCACCTTTATAGTCACCCAGTTACGTTGCGACGTTTGATACACACAAGGTATTCCTCCGGTGTCAGTGAGTTGCATGATCTCATGGTCAAAGGAACAGATACTTGACATGCAGAAAACAATAGCAATAAACTGACACGATCAAATGCTACGTTTACAGTTTGGGTCTTGTCCATCACATCATTCTCCTAATGATGTGATCCCGTTATCAAATGACATCTCATGTCAATGGCTAGGAAACCTTAACCATCTTTGATCAACGAGCTAGTCAACTAGAGGCTTACTAGGGACACAGTGTTGTCTATGTACCCACACATGTATTTGAGTTTCCAATCAATACAATTATAGCATGGATAATAAACGATTATCATGAACAAGGAAATATAATAATAACCAATTTATTATTGCCTCTAGGGCATATTTCCAACAGTCTCCCACTTGCACTAGAGTCAATAATCTAGTTCACATCACTATGTGATTTACATTGTAATGAATCGAACACCCATGCAGTTCTGGTGTTGTTCATGTTTAGCCCTTGGAAGAGGTTTAGTCATCGGATCTGCAATATTTAGATCCGTGTGTACTTTGCAAATATTTATGTCGTCCTCCTTGATGTAATCGCGGATGGAATTAAAACGTCGTTTTATGTGTCTGGTCCTCTTGTGAAATCTTGGTTCCTTGGCTAGAGCAATGGCACCAGTATTATCACAAAACAGAGTCATTGGGTTAAGTGCACTTGGCACTACTCCAAGATCTGTCATGAACTCCTTCATCCAGACACCTTCCTTCGCCGCCTCCGAGGCTGCGATGTACTCCGCTTCGCATGTAGAATCAGCTACCACGCTTTGCTTGGAACTGCACCAGCTAACCGCACCCCCATTAAGAATAAATACGTATCCGGTTTGCGACTTAGAGTCATCCGGATCAGTGTCAAAGCTTGCATCGACGTAACCCTTTACGACGAGCTCTTGATCACCTCCATAAACGAGAAACATGTCCTTAGTCCTTTTCAGGTACTTCAGGATATTCTTGACCGCCGTCCAGTGTTCCATTCCTGGATCACTTTGAAACCTTCCGGCCATACTTATGGCAAGGCTGACATCGGGTCTTGTGCACAACATTGCATACATGATAGAGCCTATGGCTGAAGCATAGGGGATGACACTCATCTTTTCTCTATCTTCTGCAGTCACTGGGCATTGAGTCTTACTCAACTTCACACCTTGCAAAACAGGCAAGAACCCCTTCTTGGACTGATCCATTTTGAACTTCTTCAAAATCTTATCAAGGTATGTGCTTTGTGAAAGTCCTATTAAACGTCTTGATCTATCTCTATAGATCTTGATGCCTAATATGAAAGCAGCTTCTCCTAGGTCCTTCATTGAAAAACTCTTGTTCAAATATTCCTTTACGCTTTCCAGCATTTCTATATTGTTTCCAATCAGCAATATGTCATCCACATATAATATTAGAAACGCTATAGAGCTCCCACTCACTTTCTTGTAAATACAAACTTCTCCGTAAACTTGTATAAACTCGAACGCTTTGATCACCTCATCAAAACGAAGATTCCAACTCCGAGATGCTTGCACCAGTCCATAAATGGATCGCTGGAGTTTGCAAACTTTGTCAGCATTCTCTGGATCGACAAAACCTTCTGGTTGTATCATATACAACTCTTCCTTAAGGTAACCGTTAAGGAACGCTGTTTTGACATCCATCTGCCAAATTTCATAATCGAAAAAGGCAGCTATTGCTAACATGATTCTGACGGACTTAAGCATCGCTACGGGTGAGAAGGTCTCATCGTAGTCAACTCCTTGAACTTGTGAAAAACCCTTTGCCACAAGTCGAGCTTTATAGACGGTGACATTACCGTCCGCGTCCGTCTTCCTCTTAAAGATCCATTTGTTCTGAATGGCCTTACGCCCTTCAGGTAATACTTCCAAAGTCCATACTTTGTTTTCATACATGGATCCCATCTCGGATTTCATGGCCTCTAACCACTTCTCGGAATCCGGGCCCATCATCGCTTCTCCATAGCTCGTAGGTTCATCGTTGTCTAACAACATGACCTCTAAGACAGGGTTGCCGTACCACTCGGGAGCAGTACGCGTCCTTGTCGACCTACGAGGTTCGATAGCAACTTGATCCAAAGCTTCATGATCATCATCATTAACTTCCTCTTCAGCTAACGTAGGCTCCACAGAAACAACTTTCTGCGCTGCGCTACTCTCAGGTTGAAGTAAAGGTTCAACAACCTCATCAAGTTCTATCTTCCTCCCACTCAATTCTTTCGAGAGAAACTCTTTCTCAAGAAATGTTCCGTTTTTAGCGACAAACACTTTGCCTTCGGATCTGAGGTAGAAGGTATACCCAACTGTCTCTTTTGGGTATCCTATGAAGACGCATTTCTCCGCTTTGGGTTCCAGCTTTTCAGGCTGAAGGTTTTTGACATAAGCATCACATCCCCAAACTTTAAGAAACGACAGCTTTGGCTTCTTGCCAAACCAAAGTTCATATGGCGTCGTCTCAACGGATTTCGATGGTGCCCTATTTAAAGTGAATGCAGCTGTCTCTAATGCATAACCCCAAAACGATAGTGGCAAATCGGCAAGAGACATCATAGATCGCACCATATCCAATAAAGTTCGATTACGACGTTCGGACACACCATTACGCTGTGGTGTTCCAGGCGGTGTCAGTTGTGAAACAATTCCACATTGTCTTAAGTGACTGCCAAACTCATAACTCAGATATTCTCCTCCTCGATCAGATCGTAGGAATTTAATCTTCTTGTTACGATGATTCTCAACTTCACTCTGAAATTGTTTGAACTTTTCAAATGTTTCAGACTTGTGTTTCATTAAGTAAATATACCCATATCTACTTAAGTCATCAGTGAAGGTGAGAAAATAACGATAACCACCGCGCGCCTCAATACTCATCGGACCACACACATCAGTATGTATGATTTCCAATAAGTCAGTTGCCCGTTCCATTGTTCCAGAGAACGGCGTTTTAGTCATCTTGCCCATGAGGCATGGCTCACATGTGTCAAGTGATTCAAAATCAAGAGACTCCAAAAGTCCATCAGCATGGAGCTTCCTCATGCGTTTTACGCCAATATGACCTAAACGGCAGTGCCACAAGAAAGTGGTATTATCATTATCAATTCTACATCTTTTGGCATCAATGTTATGAACATGTGTATCATTACTATCGAGATTCAATAAGAACAAACCCCTCACATCGGGTGCATGACCATAAAAGATATTACTCATATAAATAGAACAACCATTATTCTCTGATTTAAATGAGTAACCGTATCGCAATAAACAAGATCCAGATATAATGTTCATGCTTAACGCAGGCACCAAATAACACTTATTTAGGTTCATCACTAATCCCGACGGTAATCGAAGAGCGAGCGTGCCGACGGCGATCACATCAACCTTGGAACCATTTCCCACGCGCATCGTCACTTCGTCCTTTGCCAGCCTTCGTCTATTCCGCAGTTCCTGTTTTGAGTTGCAAATAAGAGCAACCGCACCGGTATCAAATACCCAGGCACTACAACGAGAGTTGGTAAGGTACACATCAATAACATGTATATCATATATACCTTGTTTGTTGTTGGCCGCCTTCTTGTCAGCCAAATACTTGGGGCAATTCCGCTTCCAGTGTCTAGTTCCCTTGCAATGAAAACACACAGTTTCTGGTTTGGGTCCAGCCTTGGGTTTCTTCACGAGAGGAGCAACTGCTTTGCCACTCTGCTTGGAGTTACCCTTCTTACCCTTGCCATTTTTCTTGAAACTAGTGGTTTTATTGACCATCAACACTTGATGCTCCTTCTGAATTTCAGACTCAGCGGCTTTCAGCATCGCAAACAGCTCGGCGACTGACTTGTTCATCCCGTGCATGTTATAGTTCAACACGAAGCTCTTGTAGCTAGGTGGCAATGATTGAAGAACTCTGTCAGTGATAGCCTCTGGCGGAAGGGGCATCCCTAACTCAGCCAGACGGGTGGAGTACCCAGACATTCTGAGCACGTGGTCACTGATAGACCCGTTCTCCTCCATCTTGCAAGCATAGAACTTATCGGAGATCTCATATCTCTCAATCCGGGCATTCTTCTGAAAGATAAACTTCAACTCCTGGAACATCTCATATGCTCCATGACGTTCAAAACGTCTTTGAAGTCCCGGTTCTAAGCCATACAACATTGCACATTGAACTATTGAGTAATCATCAGAACGAGCCTGCCAGGCGTTCACAACGTCTAGAGACTCAACTGGAGCGGGTGGATCACCAAGCGGTGCATCAAGGACATAAGCCTTCTGAGAAGCCGTAAGGATAATCCTTAGATTACGGGCCCAGTCCACAAAGTTACTTCCATCATCTTTCAACTTAGCTTTCTCTAGGAACGCATTAAAATTCAGGGGTGCTACTGCGCGAGCCATGATCTACAACATAAATATAGCAAAGACAACTTAGACTATTGTTCTTAGATAATGAGTTTAGTTAATCATATTTTAAAAAACTCCCACTCAAATTGACATCCCTCCGGTCATTCGAGTGTAACATGATCCAAATCCACCAACTCAAGTCCGATCATCACGTGAGTTGAGGTGGTTTCAATGGTGAACATCTTCATGTTGATCATATCTACTATATGACTCATGTTCGACCTTTCGGTCTCTTGTGTTCCGAGGCCATGTCTGTACATGCTAGGCTCGTCAAGTTTAACCCGAGTGTTCCGCGTGTGCAACATGGCTTGCACCCGTTGTATGCGAACGTAGAGTCTATCACACCCGATCATCACGGCGTGTCTCGAAACGACGAACTTTCGCAACGGTGCACACTCGGGGAGAACACAATTTATCTTGAAATTTAAGTGAGGGATCACCTTATAATGCTACCGTCGTCCTAAGCAAAATAAGATGCATAAAAGGATTAACATCACATGCAAATCATAAGTGACATGATATGGCCATGAACTTGTGCTTTTGATCTCCATCTCCAAAGCACCGGCATGATCTCCATCGTCACCGGCATGACACCATGATCTCCATCATCTTGATCTCCATCAACGTGTCGCCATAAGGTTGTCGCGCCGACTGTTGCTTCCACGACTATTGCTAACGTTTAGCGATAAAGTAAAGCATTACATAGCGCTTAATGATTGACACGCAGGTCATACAATAATTAAAGACAACTCTATGGCTCCTGCCAGTTGCCGTACTCATCGACATGCAAGTCGTGATATTCTATACAACACATGATCATCTCATACATCACATATATCTCATCATGTAATTGGCCATATCACATCACAACATACCCTGCAAAAACAAGTTAGACGTCCTCTAATTGTTGTTGCAAATTTTACGTGGCTGCTACGGGTTTGCAAGAACCGTTCTTACCTACGCAAAACCACAACGTGGTGTAGTGATTGCTTTTTGATCTTCTAAAAGAACCCTCTTCATTGAAATCGATTCAACTAAAGTGAGAGAGACAGACACCCGCTAGCCATCTTTATGCAACGAAGTTACATGTTAGTTGAAGGAACCTGTCTCGCGTAAGTGTACGCGTAATGTCGGTCCGGACCGCTTCATCTCACAGTACCGCCGAATCAAATATCAACTAGTAACGGCAAGCAATATGTATACACCCACGCCCACAACTCGTTTGTGTTCTACTCGAGATCTCATCTACGCATAGACCTGGCTCATGATGCCACTGTTGGGGAACGTTGCATGGGAAACAAAAATTTTCCTACGCACACACAAGATCTATCCATGGTGATGAGCATCTACGAGAGGGAGAGTGAATCTACATACCCTTGTAGATCGCTAAGCGGAAGCGTTTAAGAAACGCGGTTGATGTAGTCGAACGTCTCCGCGATCCAAATCGCAAGTCGTCCCTCGATCCGATCACGAACTAGCGCCGAACGGACGGCACCTCCGCGTTCAACACACGTACGGCTTGATGACGCCTTCACCTCCTCGATCCAGCGAGCGATGGTGAAGTAGTGGTTGAGTTCCAGCAGCACGACGGCGTGGTGATGGTGGTGAGGAACAATCTCTGCAGGGCTTCGCCAAGCACTACGGAGATTATGACGGAGGATCTAGAGGGTTAGGGTTGCCGCACACGGCTTGGGGAAATCTTGATGTGTCCCGTGTGCTAGCCCTGCCCCTCTATTTATATGTTGAGCCTTGGGGTCTAAACTTGGAGTAAAAGCCTCCTCCAGGTCGGTTTTGCCCGCACAAGGTCGGTTTGGCCCGCAGGGAAAGAGTCCAACTCGGATCCCTGCCGAACCGTGCACAGCCGCACACAAGCGGTAGTACCGCTTCACACAAGCGGTAGTACCGCTTGGGCGGTAGTACCGCTTCACACAAGCGGTAGTACCGCTCGGGCGGTAGTACCGCTTCACACAAGCGGTAGTACCGTTTACGCGGCAGCAAAACTACTTTTGCACTTTCCAATACCTCGTGGGCTTTATCCCTTTGGCCCATATAAAGTGTTGCTGCACCCGAACACTTCGGTAAACATCCGGAACCCATTCCGGTGAACTCCGGAACTCTTTCGGAGATCAAAACACTATTATCACATATATCAATCTTTACCTTCGGACTATTCCGGAGATCCTTGTCATGTCCGGGATCTTATCCGGGACTCCGAACAACCTTCGGTCACCAACATAATAACTCAACTATACTAATCGTCACCAAACGTTAAGTGTGTAGACCCTGCGGGTTCGAGAACTATGTAGACATGACCGAGACACCTCTACGGCCAATAACCAATAGCGGGACCTGGATGCCCATATTGGCTCCTACATATTCTACGAAGATCTTTATCGGTCGAACCTCTATGTCAAGGATTCAGTTAATCCCGTATGCTGTTCCCTTTGTTCTTCGGTATGTTACTTGCCCGAGATTCGATCGTCGGTATCTCTATACCTAGTTCAATCTCGTTACCGGCAAGTCTCTTTACTCGTTCCGTAATACAAGATCCTGTGGCTAACTCTTTAGTCACTTTGCTTGCAAGGCTCAATGTGATGTTGTATTACCGAGTGGGCCCTGAGATACCTCTCCGTCACACGGAGTAACAAATCCCAGTCTTGATCCATGCCAACCCAACAGACACCCTCGGAGATACCTGTAGAGCACCTTTATAGTCACCCAGTTACGTTGCGACGTTTGATACACACAAGGTATTCCTCCGGTGTCAGTGAGTTGCATGATCTCATGGTCAAAGGAACAGATACTTGACATGCAGAAAACAATAGCAATAAACTGACACGATCAAATGCTACGTTTACAGTTTGGGTCTTGTCCATCACATCATTCTCCTAATGATGTGATCCCGTTATCAAATGACATCTCATGTCAATGGCTAGGAAACCTTAACCATCTTTGATCAACGAGCTAGTCAACTAGAGGCTTACTAGGGACACAGTGTTGTCTATGTACCCACACATGTATTTGAGTTTCCAATCAATACAATTATAGCATGGATAATAAACGATTATCATGAACAAGGAAATATAATAATAACCAATTTATTATTGCCTCTAGGGCATATTTCCAACACAGACAGCAAGGTGGTGCTCGATTACCTCCCTGGGAACACCGGGGATATCAGACGGTTGCCATGCAAACACATAGATATTCGCCCGCAGGAAGGCAATGAGCGCGCTTTCCTATTTGTCATCGAGGGTGGAACTTATGGTGAAAGTTCCTCCCGTACCATCCTCCTTGGCGGGCACCTTCTTGGTCGCTGGTGGAGCTGCCTTGTATTTCTTGCTCTTGCCGGTGGAGCTCTCCGGCACATCCTCAACGGGAGCGTGGCACTCCGAGGAGGTGCGCTTGCCGGAGTGTGTGCTAGAGGTCTTCCGGTCTTCTTCCCTCCGAGAGTTTCGGCGGCAGGAGCAAGTGCCTTGGCGGGAGATGCTGCGACTGCCTCCCGGTAGAGTTGGTCGGTGCAAATAAGCGCATCCTTCTTGTCGGAGTTGATAGTGATGACGCTCATCGGCCCGGGCATCTTTACTGTATTATAGGCATAGTGTGATGCCGCCATGAACTTGGCCAGCGCCGGGCGACCAAGAATCCCATTATATGGCAATGGAATCTTGGTGACGTCGAAGATGATCTTCTCCATCCTGTAGTTCAGCTCACTACCAAATGTTACTGGCAGCGTGATCTTGCCCTTTGGCTGGCTCCTTCCTGGATTGATCCCTTGAAACGTGCCTGTTTCTTCGAGATCTTCGTCAGGAATTTGCAATCTCTTGATCACATCGGGCGAGATCAAATTCAAACCGGCCCCACCGTCAACTAACATCTTTGTCACCTTGAGGTTGCGGATCGTTGGTGAAACCAACAATGGCAAACACCCGACCGTAGTTGTGCGATCAGGGTGATCCTCGGCGTCAAAGATGATAGGCGTGTGGGACCATTTCAGTGGTTTCCGGGCATCAACCGACGGCTCTGTGGCATTAATCTCGCGCGCCCACTGTTTGAGTCGACGGTGAGAGGAATGCAACGAGGCGCCCCCGTCAACGCACATGGCTTTTGTGGCTTTCTGGAACTCGTGCTCGCTGGACTCGTCGCCGTCTTCATCATCATCGTCACCCCCTGCTCCTTATCACGGCCTCGAGCGGGCCTCTCCTTCTGTTGCTTGGCCTTGCCACGGCGACCTCCTCGACCACCGCGCTTCTTGCCAGATCCCTCAGCGCCATCCTGGGCCTTCTCCTTGTCTCGCCTCTCATACTTGGCTTTCTGCTTCTCGACAAGCTGCTCAACTTGCCGGCAGTTTTGGAGATCGTGACCCTTGGTGCGATGGATCTTGCAGTACTGCTTGTCGGAGCCCTCCGGCTTGTCGGCAGCCGCCAAGGCCTGACATGCGGCGCACCCGGCAACCTCCTTGCCGGGGCCATCAGTCTTGACCTTCTTGGCGGTGCCGGCGTTGCCGGATCCCTCGACGGCAAGCACGGCCTTGCCCTTGCGCTTCCTGTTCCGCCGTCGGCCTTTCTTCGCCGAGGTGGTGGCGTCTTCGGCTTCAGAGTTGAGTTCCGCGCCAGCATCCTCGCCGGGGAGTCTCCTTCCCTCCTCAGCCCGAGCACATCTGTCAGCCAGAGCATAGAGCTCGGCGACATCCCTGATTTTGTTCATCGCCAGCTCTTCCCGCATCTTGCGGTTGCGCACGTTCTGATGAAATGCGCTGATAACAGCGGCAGGATGAACGTCTGGGATGTTGTGCTGTATACGGCTGAATCTCTGTATGTACTTGCGCAAGGTTTCGCCTTCTTTCTGGGGGATGAGGTGTAGATCGCTCTCCTGGCCAGGAGCCTGGTGGCCTCCAGTAAAGGTGCCAACAAACTCATGACACAAATCTGCCCAGGAGGAAATGGAATTCTCCGGCAGATGCATCAACCACGACCTGACGTTGGGCTTGAGCACCAACGGGAAGTAGTTGACGAATATCTTGTCGTCTCGAGCTCCGGCAGCCTGCACCGCAATGGTGTAGACGCTCAAGAACTCTGACGGGTGGGTCTTGCCGTCGTATTTCTCCGGCACCTCCGGCTTGAAAGTTCGGGAGTTGGGCCATTGGACTCGCCGCAGCTCACGAGTAAAAGCTGGACAACCCACCTCGTAAGGCAGGTTACCAGAATACCCCGGCGCAGGCTCGTCGACAATGGTTCCCACGCGCCTGTCGGATTGACGGCGCGCTTCCCGCCGCCGGTCGATGGTAGTTCGAGCGTCCTCCTTGTGCCGTTCCCGAAGAACTTGACGTTGATCGTGGCGAACCCGCGGATCAGATGACGTCGTGGAATCGTCATCACGGGCGTCGATCCGCCGAGTTAGCGATCGCTGTTGTTGTAACGGAGGGGAGCGCATCGTAGTCATACCGCCTCCGGTCTTCTCGCCACCAGCACGCACCGGCTCAGTGGACTACCGCCGCGAAGGCTCCGCCTGCTGCGGCCTGTCGTCGTTAGCCAAGCCGATGAGGCTTTGGATAGCAGATCTCCATTCATCTAGCTTCTCCGCAGCGGGAGGGAAGTCTAGGAGCAGCTGAGCTCGTGCCAACGCTTCTGCCGGTGTAGGCGGTGGCGAAAGATGCGAAGAACGTGAGGTGCTCTGACTCCTAACTGAGTTAGAAGGAGCTCCATCATGGCCCTGCGATCGCGCCCTGCTTCCGCCGGCATGTTGGCGTGGATCTTGGCCCCGCGCATCTTGGGAGTGATGCGCAGGAGTTTTTCCATGGGAGCGCCTGGAACCACCAACGTCGCGGCGCTGTCCGTCGCGCGCAACCTGAGAAGGCCGCAGCGCGTGCGCCGGCGTGGGTGTCTTGGAAGGCGCCGTCCCGTCCTTGGAGTTCGCTGCGCCACCCGTGGGTAGCACGGCTTCGTCCTTAGACCCGACAGCGCCGTTGCGAACGACGCCCCTCGCGTGGCTCTGGTCGCTAGAACGTCGTGGAGGCTCAAGACCTCCACCTCCTCCACCAGCGCCCACGCCGTCGCCCGTCTGTGTAGGTACGGGTAGGCCGGACGCGGATGGATCCACCGCTGTCGCACCCTTCTTCTTGGGAGCCATGGCGATGAAAGTGATCAAGAACTGGCGCGCTGACCGCTAGATCGGGTTCGCGCAATCTCTCCCCCTACCTGGCGCGCCAAAGATGTCGGCGTACGACACCTATGGGATCGCTCGGATCCCTTTACGGTTCGGCAGGGGAAAAGATTTACACAAAGAGCGGATCCAACGATCAACGCAAGGATCTTTACCCAGGTTCGGGCCGCTGAGAAGCGTAAAACCCTACTCCTGCTGTTGTTTATTGTGGATGTTCTTAAGCTCAAGTACACGGAGCGCTTGCGATGAACAGTATGTTCAAGAAGCAGCTACGCCTGCAGAATGGGCCAGAAGGTCCTCTTCCTCTGTAGCTTCGCCTTGGGCCTCCTTTTATACGTCCAAGGGGTCACCAACAGTGGCAGACAAGAGTACAAGAGGTGTAAAGTTACTACAGTGTTTACATGTTTATCACTGACGGATTAGGACAAACGCATTAAATGCCTCACTTAGGTGTCCCTAACTTTCTTGGGGACGGAAAAAGAACCCGTCCCATCAGCACCGCTTAACCCCATCCGCGGTCAGTGCCATGACACGCAACCAGGAGGACAAGCCCTAAACGACAGGCTGTCTGCTGCGCTGGAGCGGTGGCAGGGCGGTGGGATCTTGCCGGGTGCGAGGCCTTGCCGGGTCTTCGTGAGCTCCCCAGGCAAGATCTTGCCGGGAGCTCAGCCTTCGGTCTTCTGTCTTTTGGTCATCGGCTTGAATGCCTTCTTGATATCCTTGGTATATGTTTCCAGCTATTCTTCGGCAGGTCTTGCCGCTGGTATGGCTACAACCGTCGGTGCACAAGTATGGGGTACTAAAAGACCCAAACTTTAGTACACCGACACGGACATTAATGGAACTATAAACTGATGTGGATAAAATGTTTTATCCATAAAGCTCGACTTGTTGCAATAACAAATTCAAGGAGTTGACTACGATGAGATTGTTTCACCGTAGCGATGCTTAAAGTCAGATCGGGTTAAACTAGCAATTAATACATATTTCAATCTTGAGATATGATACATGGATGCCAAAAGGATTTCCATGTGATGGAAATGCAACCTAGGACTTGCATGTGATACTGTCCGGAGTATTTTGTCAATCTAGAGGATGCTAGTAAGTATGCAAACTTCAGAGTTCCAGCAATGGACAGAAGAGAGCAAAATGGAGTTGGAATCTTCGTTTTGATGAAATAGTCAAAAGAGTTTGATTTCATCAATGGATAACGAAGATGCTTGTGGTTACAAGAAATTAAGTGGGAGCATAATAATATTTCTAAAAACCTTGTGTGCTTGACACATTGTTGATTGGAAATAATATAAATTTCTTGACACGAATTAGGACTTCATTGAAAATAGTTTTTCGATGAAGTGCTTGGGCTAAGTAGCCTTGATATTAGGCATAATTATCTGCGAAGATAGTATTGCCTAATAGGCTAAGCCAAAAATACATATTGACAAGATGCTAAAACAGTTTAGCATAAGAACGCCAAGTAGTGATTCTTGCCGAAGTCACATGGAAAGAGTTTTGCAAGACTCGATGTCCCAAAACACTGATGAGCAAAATACATGATGGATTTTCACACACCTTTGTGTTTGGATTAATCATGTATTCCATGGTATGTAAAACAACCAGATATGTCCAATACTCCCAAGTTGTTGCGAGTATAGATACCATAGTGATCAAAGTACTGATCATGGGACAACAGTGAAAAAGGGTCATTAAGTACTAAAGTAGCACTGATGACATGTTTTCTCGCAAGCGGAGATCATGAAGAGTTCGTTGTAAAAGGTTACATCGATACAGTCTTCATCAATGCTCCAAGCGATTTTTGATTTAAAATAAGGGTTTTGTGTAATACACGATATGGTGGCACGGTAAGTTGGAAATTGTTCCAAACAGGAAACTATGGCGAATTCTATAACAGAGGCTAAGTATGTTGACGCTTTGGAAGCGACAAAGAAGATGTTGAATCATATAGTTCATTCCTGAACTTAAAATGGTTCCAAGACGGCTTTGGTCAATGGGACACTATTGCAGATAGTTGCTCCATTGCTCAGTCTGAGGAATCAAGGTTTGACCTGTGATTCACATATATACAAAGCCAAGTCCACACAAAATATGAATTTTGTGAAAGCGTGAAAATGCGAGGAGATGCAAAGATACACACGGAACTGAAGTTGTCAGATCCGTTGGACATCAGGCTATACCACAAGCAAAGCATTTTTACACCGGTATGCCATAGGTGTAAAATGCATTGGCATTGACTAGATTATTGACTCTAATGCAAGTGGGAGTCTGTAGGAGATATGCCCTAGAGGCAATAATAAAAGTTATTGTTTATCTCCATGTTCATAATTATGTTCATGTTCCATGCTATAACTGCTATGGTTCTCGAGTCTACAATAACCACGAGGCTCGGAGGAAGACTCATATGCACGTGTGGAATAATAAACGGTAAAATGTATTTCTAGTCTGGCCTCTAAGACTAGCTCAAGTGTTGCATGATGGTTCTGTTTTCCTGATCATGGCCATGACTATGCCGGCAACTTTGAGGGCACAGTGTTAGGAGAACACTTGTGTTGAATCGACCCGATTGATGTTATGCTATGAGATACATTCGTCACAAGTTAATGGTTAATAACACAGAGAAAGTTTACGTTTTCATAATTCCTTAGACCATGAGAGTATCGAGTTTCTTCATGCTTAATTCATGAACTTTGGGGTTTGTTAAACGTTATCCGTAACTGGGTGGCTATTACGGCGGCTTACGGGTTCATGGGAAAGTATGTCAAGTAACTTGATACCTCAAGATTAGGATTTGCTCCTCCGATGATGGAGAGATATCTCTGGGCCCTCTCGGTGTTACGGTATCCACCATCGTCTGGCCAGACACAATGTGATTTGATCACAGGGATGTCGGAACACGGGAACGAGAAAAGAGAACAAAACCGGTAACGAGGTAACTGGCATAGTGGACAAGTTGTTGTTCCACGGGGATGCCGATAAATCTCACCTCGGGTATTTGTAACATATCACGAAGCAACAGGAATAGCACACGGCAATAGGAGGTTCACTCCAATAATTATTCGTGTGGGTATAGGAGTCAATATGGGTGTCCACGGCTCCGATGTTGATCATTGATCGAAAAGGGTTCCGGACATGTCTATACTTCACCGAACCTATAGGGTCACACGCTTAAGGGTCATCTATCTGCTGAATACTAGACAGGGAGTCTGAGAAAAAGTCACCGGAAAAGTTTCGGAGACAGCGGAAAACTTCCAGAGAGAGAACACCGGAATAGTTTCGGTAAAACCGAAAAGTTGTTTCGGAGTATACCATTAAGTCAAATTGGTTTCGGCACACGCCTGGAAATTCTTGGAGGGTGCCAGAATTATTCTGAAAACTTCTGGGATTGTTTGCTTTTCGCAGATGAAAATCACTAATACGGAATTGTTTCGGAACACGTCCAAAATCATTTTAGTGGGTACTGGAATTGTTCTAAGTCCCACAGAATTTTTTTTGGATTTAACGGTCGCGGAAAAATGTTTCCATGAATAGTGAAAGTGCTTTTTGGGCTACTTTATGGAAAGTCACCTTTTAGGGCTTTTACCAAAATGCCTCTAGAAGGACTTGGGGGCTAAGGAAACCCCTTTGTGGGGGCCCACAATGGGGTGGCCGGCCACATGGGTGGAGCTCCATGGAGCTCCTTGATGTCTACTACACAACTTGTTCTTGTAGACTCGTGTTGGGCCTCCAAACGCAGAGGTTTGTAGGACAGTAGCAAGTTTCCCTCAAGTGGATGACCTAAGGTTTATCAATCCGTGGGAGGCGTAGGTTGAAGATGGTATCTCTCAAACAACCCTGCAACCAAATATAAGAAATCTCTTGTGTCCCCAACACAACCAATACAATGGTAAATTGTATAGGTGCACTAGTTCGTTGAAGAGATGGTGATAAAAGTGTAGTATGGATAGTAGATATAGGTTTTTGTAATCTGAAAATATAAAAACAGCAAGGTAACGAAAAGTAAGCGGGCATAAAAACGGTATTGCAATGCTTAGAAACAAGGCCTAGGGTTCATACTTTCACTAGTGCGATCTCCCAACATTGTTGACATAGTTGAATCATATGTAAATCCCTCACGTGCGACAAAGAGTTCACTCCAAAGTCACAAATAGCGGAGAACAAACGAAGAAATTGTTGTAGGGTACGAAACCACCTCAAAGTTATCCTTCCCAATCAATCTTATGAGCCATCCCCATTAATTGTCACGAACAGCCCTAGAATTCGTACTAGAATAACACCTTAAGATACACATCAACCAAAACCCTAATGTCACCTAGGCACTCCAATGTCACCACGAGTACCCACGGGTTTGATTATACGATATGCATCACACAATCTCAGATTCATCTATTCAAACCAACACAAAGAACTTCAAAGAGTGCCCCAAAGTTTCTACAGGAAAGTCAAGACAAAAACATGTGCCAACCCTTATGCATAAATCCCCAAGGTCACGGAACCCGCAAGTTGATTACCAAAACATGCATCAAGTGACTCAAGTGAATATCCCATTGTCACCACAGATATCCATATGCAAGACATACATCAAGTGTTCTCAAATCCTTAAAGACTCAATCCGATAAGAAAACTTCAAAGGGAAAACTCAGTTCATCACAAGAAGATAGAGAGGGTAAAACTCCATATGATTCATCTATATCAACAAAGCTCGCGATACATCAAGATCGTGCCATCTCAAGAACACGAGAGAGAGAGAGAGAGAGAGAGAGAGTTTTGCATAAAAAGTAAAAACATAAAAGTAAAGGATAGGCCATTCGCAGAGGGAAGTAGAGGTTTTCATGCGCTTTTTGTTGTTGGATGCACAAGCCCTTAATGCAAAGGAACGTCACGTTATATTGCCCCTTGTGATAGCAACCTTTATTATGCAGTCCGTCGCTTTTATTTCTTTACCATCACAAGTTCGTACAACGCTTATTTCCCTTACAATAAAAGTTCAGACATATTTAGGGGCAATTTTTATTGCTTTTTGCACCGATGACAACTTACTTGAAGGATCTTATTCAATCCAGGTAGATATGGTGGACACTCATGAGAAGAAACTGGGTTTAAGGGTTTTGGATGCACAAGTAGTATCTCTACTTGGTGCGGATTTTTGGCTAGCGAAGATATTGGGCAAGCACCACATGTTGGAGGATCTATAACAATATAACTTCTATGTGAATATGAACAAACATAATTCATTACGTTGCTTCCTTGTCCAACGTCAACACTTTGACATAAAATACTTAATGGGGGCTCACAATCATAAAAGATGTCCAAGATAGTATATTTGCATGTGAATCTTCTCTTTCCTTATTAACTTTTTCATGAATTGCATCATTGACTAATGCTATTCTTGTTAACCTCCAATAAATTTTACCACTTATACTTTTCTTTATGTAATGTCATTACTTTCCATAAGATTAGCATATGATCTCTTTCATTATTTTCATTGCAAGGAATCACGCTTATCATATCCAATGATCTATATGAAAGTTTTTATTATATCCCTCTCGAATATTCATCATCTTGGAACCAAATTCATATCTTGTGCAAATTACCATTACTATTATTAACTCTCAAAGACACAACCAAGTATAGCACACATTATGTGAACAAGTAAAAACTTGGGTTCAATCGAGACTAACCGATAGTTGATGAAGAAAAGTGATGGGATGCCTACCGGGGCATCCCCAAGCTTGAATGCTTGATGCTTATTGGAATATTAACTTGGGGAACCTTGGGCATCCCCAAGCTTGAACTCTTGTGTCTCGTTAATTCTTCTCATATAATAGTTCCCTAAGTTTCAAAAACTTCATCCACACAAAACTTGACAAGAACTTGTGAGATATGTTAGTATAAATCCACTCAAAACCTCGACATTCTCTACTGTAGCAAATCACTAAAATTATAATTAAACATTGAATACTAAATGCCTCTTCATATTTAATACTCCTATCCTCAAATAGAAACATTAAACACGCAAACATATGCAAACAATGCAACTATAACAGCAATCTGCCAAAACAGAACAGTCTGTAAAAGGGGAATAAGAATCCATACTTACCTAACTCCAAAAATTCTGAAAAATTACCACGTGACAGAGAACTCATGCATGCTTACTGTGTAAAAATTTCAAATTTTTATCATGTTCTGACTATTCAGGAATATTCTGGACATAACAGAAAACTTTCTGTTTTCAAACAGCAACGCATGAACTTGCAGACTGAGCATGGTAAAGGCTATAATTGGCATTTTATTGAAATAAAAGATACAAAAAATGATTATTGATAACACAAAGCAAATATTAACAGAATAAAATGATGCTCAAAGCAAAACTCATATTATGTGACGAATAAAAATATAGCTCCAAGTGAGGTTACCGATAAAGTTGAAGACGAAAGAGGGGATGCCTTCCGGGGCATCCCCAAGCTTAGTGGCTTGGGTCTTCCTTGAATATTACCTTGGGGTGCCTTGGGCATCCCTAAGCTAAGGGTCTTGCCACTCCTTATTCTCCTCATATCGATATCTCACCCAAAACTTCAAAACTTCAATCACGCAAAACTTAACGGAACTTGTGAGATAGGTTAGTATGATAAAAAAATAATCCACTTAGGTACTGTCAAGACAAGATTCATAATTTTTTTCAAATAATTCCAACTGTATTCCATAATTTCCACAATTTATATTACTCAATATAAGCTATGGAAACACTAAAACAAGCAAACTATGCATCGAAAACAGAATCTGTTAAAAACAGAACAGCATGTAGTAACCTTTTTAAAAACCATACTTCTGTAACTCCAAAAATTCTTAAAAATTATGAAAACGTAAATAATTTGTAAAAAAATACTGTGTAAAAATTTCAGAATTTTATCACTCTCCAGTACAGAATAGAAATTCCAGCACTGGACGCAAAAGTTTCTGTTTTTGCACAGAATCAAATCAACAAGCATCCACACTATCCCAAAGGCTTTACTTGGCACTTTATTGAAATAAAACATATAAAACATGATTACCACAGTAGCTTAATCATGTGATCACAAGAAAACAGTAGGTATAAATATTGGGTTGTCTTCCAACAAGCGCTTTTCTTTAATGCCTTTTTAGCTAGGCATGATGATTTCAATGATGCTCGCATAAAAAGTTGAAGAATTGAAACACAATGAGAGCATCATGAAGCATATGACTAGAACATTTAAGGCTAACCCACTTCCTATGCATGGGGATTTTGTGAGCAAATAGTTTATGGGAGCAAGAATCAATTAGCATAGGAAGGCAAAACAAACATAACTTCAAAACTTTCAACACATAGAGAGGAAACTTGATATTATTGAAATATGTAGAAGCATATGATCCTCTCTCATAATAATTTTCAGTAGCATCATGAATGAATTGAACAATATAACTATCACATAAAGTATTCTTTTCATGATCCACAAGCATAGAAATTTTATTACTCTCCACATAAGCAAATTTGTTCTCATCAATAATAGTGGGAGCAAACTCAACAAAATAACTATCATGAGATACTTGATTGGCATAATCAATTTGAGCATTAAAATCATGATGAAAAGTTTCATGGTTATTATTATTCTTTATAGCATACATGTCATCACAATAATCATCATAGATAGCAACTTTGTTGTCATAATCAATTGAAACTATTTCCAAAATAGTGGAATCATCATTAAATAAAGTCATGGCCTCTCCAAATCCACTTTCATCAATATAATCATCATAAATAGGAGGCATGCAATCATCATAATAAATTTTCTCATCAAAACTTGGGGGAGTAAAAATATCATCTTCATAAAACATAGCATCCCCAAGCTTGTAGTTTTGCATATCATTAGCATCATGGACATTCAAAGAATTCATACTAGCAACATTGAATCATGCTCATCATTCAAATATTTTATGCCAAACATTTTATTGAATTCTTCTTCTATCAATTGAGCACAATTTTCGGAATCCTTATTTTCAAGAAAGACATTATAAAGATGAATAATATGAGGCAACCTCAATTCCATTTTTTTTGTAGTTTTCTTTTATAAACCAAACTAGTGATAAAACAAGAAACTAAAAGATATACCTTCAAGCACTCACCTCACCGGCAACGGCGCCAGAAAAGAGCTTGATGTCTACTACACAACTTGTTCTTGTAGACTCGTGTTGGGCCTCCAAGCGCAGAGGTTTGTAGGACAGTAGCAATTTTCCCTCAAGTGGATGACCTAAGGTTTATCAATCCGTGGGAGGCGTAGGTTGAAGATGGTATCTCTCAAACAACCCTGCAACCAAATACAAGAAATCTCTTGTGTCCCCAACACACCCAATACAATGTTAAATTATATAGGTGCACTAGTTCGGCGAAGAGATGGTGATAAAAGTGTAGTATGGATAGTAGATATAGGTTTTTGTAATCTGAAAATATAAAAACAGCAAGGTAACGAAAAGTAAGCGGGCATAAAAATGGTATTGCAATGCTTAGAAATAAGGCCTAGGGTTCATACTTTGACTAGTGCGATCTCCCAACATTGTTGACATAGTTGAATCATATGTAAATCCCTCACGTGCGACAAAGAGTTCACTCCAAAATCACAAATAGCGGAGAACAAACGAAGAAATTGTTGTAGGGTACGAAACCACCTCAAAGTTATCCTTCCCGATCAATCTTATGAGCCATCCCCATTAATTGTCACGAACAGCCCTAGAGTTCGTACTAGAATAACACCTTAAGATACACATCAACTAAAACCCTAATGTCACCTAGGCACTCCAATGTCACCACGAGTACCCACGGGTTTGATTATACGATATGCATCACACAATATCAGATTCATCTATTCAAACCAACACAAAGAACTTCAAAGAGTGCCCCAAAGTTTCTACCGGAAAGTCAAGACGAAAACGTGTGCCAACCCTTATGCATAAATCCCCAAGGTCACGGAACCCGCAAGTTGATCACCAAAACATACATCAAGTGACTCAAGTGAATATCCCATTGTCACCACAGATATCCATATGCAAGACATACATCAAGTGTTCTCAAATCCTTAAAGACTCAATCCGATAAGAAAACTTCAAAGGGAAAACTCAATTCATCACAAGAAGATAGAGAGGGGAAAACTCCATATGATTCATCTATATCAACAAAGCTCGTGATACATCAAGATCGTGCCATCTCAAGAACACGAGAGAGAGAGAGAGATCAAACACATAGCTACTGGTACAAACCCTCAGCCCCGAGGGTGAACTACTCCCTCCTCATCATGGAGACCGCCGGGATGATGAAGATGGCCTCCGGTGATGATTCCCCCCTCCGGCAGGGTGCCGGAAAAGGGCTGTAGATTAGATCGTGGAGGTACAGAGGCTTGCGGCTGCGTAAAAACTCATCTAGGTTAACTTTCGGGGGTTTCTGAATATATATGATTTTTTGGCGTTGGAATCACGCGAAGAAGGGCCACAGGGGGCCCACGAGGCACCAGGGCGCGCCTGGGGGGTGGCATTTGGACTTCGTTTGGTACTGATATCCTGAAAAACCAAAAACAAGCAGAAAGCAGCAACTGGTAGTGGGCACTAAGTTATTAGGTTAGTCCCAAAAAATGATATATAATTGCATATAAAACATGCAAAATTGATACTATAATAGCATGGAACAATCAAAAATTATAGATACGTTTGAGACGTATCAGTAACTATAAACATCTTGGGCATAAGAGGATAAGATTCCATTATCATTAAACTCACATTGGTAGGGAAGGTGTTTTTTAGGGTCTTCAGAATAACAAGTAAAATCATATATTTCGCATAAATTCCAAGCATAGCATTGCAAACAATTAATTTGATACCATAAGATTTTCCCTTTTTGAGACAAGCGGTGTCGCACAAAATAAGTATGCTCATCTAATGATTTTCCCTCAACTAAGCTAGTTGGGTTTTCAGCACGAGCACAAAGGGATCGAAGATGATCCAAGTAGAAAGCTTCAGCAGTATGAAAGATTTTGGGTGGTTCTTCAACAATTGGGTTAGCAAGTACAACTAATTTTTTTGGTATTTTACGTTTCCTACCCATAACTAAAGATAGAAAACAAGAGCACAAAATAAAAACTACTTAGAGATAAAACAAACAAGCACACACGAGAATATTCACCCCACGCTATTGCTCCCCGGCAACGGCGCCAGAAAAAGTTTTGATAACCCACAAGTATAGGGGATCAATTGTAGCCTTTTTCGATAAGTAAGAGTGTCGAACCCAACGAGGAGCTAAAGGTAGAATTTATATTCTCTTCAAGTTCTATCGACCACCGATACAACTCTACGCACACTTAACGTTCGCTTTACCTAGAACAAGAATAAAACTACTTTGTATGTGTAAGGATAAGTTTGCAAGAATAAAACTAGAAGTACTTAGCGGGAATAAAACTAGGAGTAATTTGCAAGATAATAAAAGTTAGTTGTTTAGTAGAAAGCTTTTTGTAACACAAGAGAAGGATTTGTCCCTAGGCAATCGATAACTAGACCGGTAATCATTATTGCAATTTTATATGAGGGAGAGGCATGAGCTAACACACTTTCCGTACTTGGATCATACGCACTTATGATTGGAACTCTAGCAAGCATCCGTAACTACTAAAGATCATTAAGGTAAAACCCAACCATAGCATTAAGTAACAAGTCCTCTTTACTCCCATACGCAAGAACCCCCTTACTCGGGTTTGTGTTTCAGTCACTCACGCAACCCACTATAAGCGAATTATGAACGTATTGCAACACCCTACAGTGGTAACCCACACGCTTGCGCGACACGGAGGGCACCATAGGACAACACCAAAATAAAACATACAACTCAAACCAATCACGATCATCAATCAACCCATAGGACAAAACGAATCTACTCAAGCATCATAGGATGGCCACACATCATTGGATAATAATATATAGCATTAAGCACCATGTTCAAGTAGAGAATTACAGCGGGAATAGGGAGGTTACACCGCTGCATAGAGGGGGGGAGAGTTGGTGATGACGGCGGCGAAGTTGTTGGTGTAGATCGCCGTCACGATGGTTCCCCCGGCGGCGCTCCGGCGCCACCGGAAGGGAGGGGAAGAGAGCCCCCCTCCTTCTTATTCTTGCTTGGCCACCCCCCTAGATGGGAGGAGGGTTTCCCCTCTGGTCCTTGGCTGCCATGGCTCCCGGAGGGTAGGAGCCCCTCCGAGATTGGATCTCTCTCTCTGTTCTCTTCTGTTTCGCGTTCTTTTTTTGGCCGAAAACCGTTTCTTATATTCCCGGAGATCCGTAACTCCGATTGGGCTGAAATTTTGAGGGGATTTTTCTCCAGAAATTATCTTTCTTGCGGCGAAAGAAAGGCCCCAACCGACGTTCGAGGGAGTCACAAGGCAACACGACGCGACCCCCCGGGGCGCGCCGGGTTGCCTTGTGGCCACCTCGGGCACCGTCTTGCGTTGATTCTTCTTCCTAAAAAACACATATATTCCAAAATAATTCCCCGTAATTTTTTTTTGCGTTTCGACTTCGTTTGATATGGATTTTCTGCGAATCAATAAACAAGTAGTAAACAGGAACTGGCACTGGGCACTGGATCAATATGTTAGTCCCAAAAATAATATAAAATGTTGCCAAAAGTATGTGAAAGTTGTAGAATATTGGCATGAAACAATAAAAAATTATAGATACGACGGAGACGTATCACAAACACAATGTTCATTGGGTTCTGGAACGTTGTTGGACTGCTTATAACACCATACAACATCGCACGATACTCGTAATTGCCATGATGTGTTTTGAATGTTGTCTTATCGTCGCCTTCCGACTTCATTTGTGTTTGGTGATATTTGGCCGGTAAATCGCGACTCGTGAACCATTCTGATCCTATAAGCTCATCCAAAAGCTCCTCAATTACAGTCAAGGGGCTTTATCTTCACTATGCATGCATTTAAATGATGATAGTTGATGTATTTGCACCAACTACCATCCTTCTTCTAAATGATCAACACTGGCAATGCATATGGGCTACTGATATGTTGCACCACTCTTGTTTCAACAGTGTAGCGACTTGCATTTCAATCCCATCCTTTTTTGTTGGTGTATAGCGGTAGGGTATCAGGTTGACTACTTGTGCCCCAGGATTAAGAGGAATCGAGCGATCAAATGGTCGGGAGGGAGGCAATCCAGCCGGTTCTTCAAACAGATGAGCAAATTGTGCTATGACTGCAGATATTTCTTTTGGCAGTGGCGTCTCAGCTGGCAGCCCTTCAATAGAGCATAGATGAACCACCTGTTTGACAACATTACAGGCAAACTATGCTTCCAATTGGTCTACCGAAAGGGCAAGACAATAATGCAGTTGAGGTTGTATACCAACCAGATTAACAGATTACGCACCTCTCATAGACACAATGTGCCACTATGCTGCTCGAGCTAATCCATCCCCAGAATCATATCTTAACAACCCAGAGATAAAACCTTCGGGTCACTGCAGAATTTATGGCCTTGCACTACCCATTGACACTTAGGAATCTCCTAGGAACAATCTAGGTGACCTCCATCTGCAATTTAACACAAAGTGGACGCGCTACTTTGACCACTCCATATAATTTCCCAGCCAACTCAGTACTGATGAAGTTGTGCCCCCAGAGTCCATCAGGATTAACACTTGTTGCGATTGAATTAGACCTTGCAGTTTGATGGTTTGAGGAGCAACTGAACCATCCAATGTGGCGCGTGAATAAAATGAGCTTCACTTGTTGGTTCAGACATGTGTGACATAGTGTCAAAATATGAAAGCACGGGCACATCGAACAGCTCTTGAACGACGTGAAGCTGGATTGTTGTTGCACACTTGTGGTCATGCGACCATTTCTTGCTGCAGAGATATCAAAGATCACGGGCCCGCCGGTAGGCACACAACATGGTCAGGTGCTCATCTATGGATGGAATGCCCCGGGTCACTTCCGTTGGTGCTACCCAATGCTCCTCAGTTGCTTTCACTGTGGTCGGTGCCCGGCCCAGAGGAGGAGGCAGTGGCATTGCTCCACGCAAAAGAGAGCGTCCACCTTGTCCGGTCTCTGATCATTTGGGCTCCCGGCGCTTCAAAATTTACACCGCTTCCTTCTGAAGACAAGCCAAGGAAATAGCAGTATCAAGGTATTCTGGATTATGAACTATGACAACAACATGAATCTCATCCTTCAACCCATCCACATAACGCGAAGGAAACAAGGCAGGATCCCAACTAGTGCTATGAGCTAAGAGAGAGTGCATCGTTTCGTTGAACCGACTAGTGTACTCTACAACTGACTCGGTCAGACCGAGATGAAACAATTGGCGCAATAACACATTGAACTCGTTATGGCCAAATTGTTCATCCACCAGAGAGAAAAAGGATGCCCAATCCAGACGATCCAAATCCAATCCAACATTTTCTAACCACAACATAGCTGGACCAGTGAAATGCATGGAAGTAGTATCTACCCACGACTCTGAATCAATATGAACAACTCTGAATATGACTCACAATTCCTACGCCAGCTACGAGGATGTTCCCCCCAAAACTATGGAAATTCCATCTTAGGACGCAGAAGGAATGAAGAACGCGCGTGTTGTGGACTACCAGAACACGATGAGTCTCTAAATTGTGAACCAAACAGAGACAACCTCGGATCTGGTGAACGAACCAGTGAACGGGAACGGGATCGGCCGATAGTAACATACCTGTGACCGGAAGTGGAACGAGGGTGGCGACCACCCCGTTACGCATCCCCGGGGATGATATGTCGTCGTGGAGGCCATCAAGTCTAGTTTCGTCATCATAGACGCTGATGGGTGCACCGCCGGAGCATGGAAGAAGGGGTGGTAGATCTGTCGTCTTGAGTGCCAGGACTGGGTTGTGGGCAACAAGGTCGAGCTCGCGCCATATGCCGCCAAGCTCCAGCTTCAGATCCGCGACCAATTGCTCGAGCGCCGATCTCCACTTCGCGAGGTCAAGGACGGAAGGCTTGATCTCTTCAAAGATCACCGTGAATGCTGCCACCGCCTTCCGGATCGACGCATTCTACTCCTGGATGGCCTGCAACGTCGCGGTGAGGTCGTCAATGCGTTGCTCCATTTTGATGGCTTGTCGCTATTGTCGCGTGGAGAAGGTGGGATTCTTGAGGTAACTAGGGGCCCCTGCTGCCATATGATACGTCTGTACTCACATATATTGGATTATCTGTTGATCTACAAAGTATTTGGAGGGATTTGGTAGCAAAGGAAGGAGCAGAGATGGGGATCAAGAGGTAGATGAAAGGGGATTGTGAATTCATTTTACAACGAAGTGATAACACATACCCTCCACATACACGCACACTCGCCATCTTATGGCTCTTTAGTCACAACTCCCACGTAGTTGGGTCAAAACAGTGATTGGGCTCCGAATTACGTTCTGCCTACTTGGGGCTTGTGCTCCTTGGTCAATTGTATAGTTATCAGGCGTCGTGACATCCCAACTCCTATTTGGCACCCTCAGCCTCGGTTAAAGGGTATTCCACAAACCGGCGCACACCCCTCCCCCTCCGTCCTGGGCTCGGCCCATTTACTTTTTTCCCTTTAATCTTCAAAAAATACGTGCACACCGCCAGATTTGAACTCCGAACCTCTGGTTTAGTTCCAAACTAGGGTAGCCAACTTGGACAGCCCACCTGCTGTGCGTAGTTACTTCTTTTTCTTCTTCTTTTTTGTGTCAACCGAAGTAACCAACTTTTTCATTTTAGTTCTTTTTTCTTTTTCCATTTCTAAATTTCATGAATATTTTTTTCTCAAATTCGTGAACTTTACTCAATTTCGTGAACTTTTTCTTAAATTCGCGAACTTTTAAAATTCATTTTAATTGGTAAACATTTTAAAATTCTTGAACTTTTTCAAATTCTTGAACTTTTTAAATTCATGAACTTTTATCTCAAATTCATGATTATTTTTTTCAAATTCGTGAAGTTTTCCCTCAAATTTGTTAACTTTTTTGTCTCAAAGTTTTGATTTTTTTTCCAAATTCCTGAGCTTTCTTTTCCCAAATTTGTGAAGTTTTTCCAAATTCATGATTTTTGAAAATATGTGATTTTCTCAAATTCATGAACTTTCTGAAATTAGTAAACTTATTTCAAATTCGTGATCTTTTTTTTTTTGAAATTTATGAACTTTTTTAAAATATTTGATTTTAAAAAAAATCTTGAACTTTTTAAAAGTTAGTGAACATTTTCCAAATTCATGAACAGTTTTCAAATTCATGAACATGTTTGAGATTCGTGAACTATTTGAAATTCATGAACTTTTGCAAATACATGATTTTTTTTACAAATTCAGGATTTATTTTCGTACTTGCGAAATTTTTAAAAATCCACAATATTTTTAAAATCTGTCATTTTTCCCTATTTCAGTCCAGCAGTAGCAGTACAAGGTGACCGAAAAAAGACGAAACTGTGCAACCGAAAAGACGGGGGGGGGGGGGGGGGGGGGGCTCGCAACAAGCAGCCAGATCAAGAGTACCCGCGCATTCGCCTAACCCCGGGTTTTTTCGATCAAAATGAAGATTTTTGAGAAAATAAGCCCAAAAAGCATCTGACCTTGAAAAGAATCACCAGTTACTTGATCCATCCCTGCGAGCATGGCAATGGGCCTCGGCCCGCGAGCGTTCAGTGCAGGCGCCAGCTAGCCAAACTGGCGCTTGAGTCTTCTTCTCAAAAAAAAAAAAAAAAAACTGGCGCTTGAGGCGTTTACGAGGAGTTCTCCCGTGACATGATGCCGGGAGGGGGGTGGGGGCGTTTTACTCCGTTGCCGGGGGGCGATGGAACCGATGAGAATCTCAAGCATGCCGCACGGTATGGCCAACGTACGTAAACTAACCTTGGCGTGCCTTCGCGCGGCGCGCATACATTTTCGCCGCCTGCAACGCACATCCGATCGATCAGTCCCGTCCCAGTCGCTCGCTATAGCGAGCCGGCCGGCCGGCCGGCCAGTATAGCACGCGTACCAGCAGCATACTCTCCTGCGTGAGCAACAGTGTGCGGCCGCGCTCGGGGCTCTAGGCCATACCCGGCGTGCCGTTCCATCGATTCTAGCCCTGCGTGCGTGAGCCACACCCCGCGCGGCCACGGACGGGACGCGACGCGCAACGCAGCAGCACATTTCTCGGATTTCTATTCTCTCTCGTGATCGACGTCGCCGCGATCGATCGAAGCCTGTCAATTCCGTCTTTCCGCGGCATAGGGATTTACTAGTTTTCTGCAAATCAGGATTAGTGCTAATACCCACCACGGGCATCTTTCGAGTGGCAATCAACAACCGTAATGGTCTCTGGAATTTGTGTTCCCGGCACTTGAAAACCAATCATGTGATCTGGCAGAAAAGAAACCCCGGCCTGAACAGGGATGCTCTTTTATGCATCTCCACCGCCTTTGATAATTGTTTGCAGGGATAAGGTCGAATGGCGAGAGACCTAATCATTCCGGGTCATAATCTCCAGGGGTTACCTGTGTTTGACTATGTATGTGGCCTGGTACTTCAGGGTCATCCTGTCGCGCTCTTTCTATTACAATGATATAGCTCGAACTGAATTTCTCGCTTCGCATGATTATTGCTCGGTCGATTAAGCACAACATATATAATGCGTGATAATCACACATTTGAACTAGAACGAGTTTCAACCATCGATGATCTTCTGCGGCGCCAGCCATACCTAGTTCTCCTTTGTGGTTCTCCGTCAGAGTCGAAGCTGCGCTGTCTGGTCACCGGTGGCTCTGGCGTGGACCTTCATGCATCTCCACATGGCCTCTTCAGTGTGGGTTGAGTCGACGATCGCCTACGGCGAAGTCGGAGTCGTTTGCTCAGGGTTTAGGGATGGCGATGACGCCTCTAGGAAAGGAGTGATGACGATGACGCCTGCGTGCTGTCTCCGCGAGACCCTCTTTGGAGTGTTGTGCATGGGGTACGTTATGTGTGCCGCTCAGCGGTTGTGATGGTTTTCGCCCGGTTCTTCATAATGAACTGGGCACCTGGTTTTCGCTCGGTTTTTCCCAATTAACTGAGCAACTCTTTTCTTCTTAATGAATGCAAGATAACTGCCATTTCGGGAATGTAAGACCGTAACACGTCTGAAAAGCTTGGGGCAATGTGGTGCTAATCAGATGCCGAAAACATCTTGAAATGAGGAACAACTACCGTACGTAGTAACCTGTAGTAGGACGAGGACCACGCATTTGCGGCAATTCGGTGGTCCTCGTGCTCCTCCTAACAGCTCAAGAAAATACCCATTTCTCTCATTGTGCTCACAGCAGGTGACACACCCCCATCCTATGAGCTACGTTATTCCATTTGCGATTTAGTAGGCGGTGTTGAGTATATTGATTAATTAGGAAACATATGATAGACTAGTAATTATTCCAGCTTGTCTTGTACTTCAAGTTGATCATGTACTCCTATATATATGCCCACGAGGCTCAAGCAATAATCCATCAATTCCACCAATCTCTCTCTATCCCTTCTAACATGGTATCAAGCTAACCGATCCAAACCCTAACCGCCGCCCGCCGCTTCCGCCCGCGCGCCGCCCCCGGGGCGGTCGGCCTCCATGACCGCCGCTGGGGGCCGCGCCGCCCGTAACTAGGGTTCGTCCGCCGGTCGTGTTGACCGGCTGCCCTAGAGAGTCTTTTTCCCGAGCTCTTGCTCCGGGTTTTTCTCTCTCGCCGGTCATCTTGATCGGCGCTTTCTTTTTGGTTTTCCGATCTAAGATCGGTTTGCGTCGCCTGCCGCCGCCATCGACCCCCGCGCCTCTACTCCGACAACGGCGTCGACACCGGCCCCTTCGTCATCAACTGCGCGGCAAGGCTGGACGCGCCGCCGAAGGGACGCCTTCGTGTGTCGCTGCCAGCCGCTCGTCCGCGTGGTCTCCATCGCCGGTCCGTCTTCGTCGTCGTCGCCCGGGACATCACCGACAACGTCGCCATCGACTTTGATCTGCGCGTCGTCCCCGCCATGGCGCGTATAGCGCCGCCGCCGTCGGTCTGATCAACCGATCACAAGCCTGTCTTCGCCAAGCACGTCCCCGAGCACGCGTCTACCGCCGATCGAGCCACAGGTTGCCGTCGTGTCGTCCCTTCGGACCGTTGCGTCGCCGCCCCGAGGTCTTCCCGCCGGCTGCCCCGACCCGCGCGCCGCTCCCGCCGACGCCCCTTCGGGCTGTCGCGCTGAGGCACGCGGTCCACGCCGCCGCCCCAAGACCCTCCCGCTGGCTACCCCCGTAGTCGCCGCCGCCTTTGCGTCGCCCCTTAGGGCTGTCGCACCGCGGCACGCGGTCCACGCCGCCTCCCGTCGGGCCGCCGCCCCCGGCCAGTGGTTCTCCCCGCGGCTGCCCTGACCTGCGAGCCGCCGCTACACTGCCTCTTCGGGCTGTAACGCCGCGGAACGCGGTCAGCGCCGCCGCCCGAGGCCGTCCCCACGGCATCACCGACCCGCGCACCGCCGCTGCACTGCCCCTTCGAGCCGTAGCGACGCGGCACGCGGTCCACGCCGCCGCCCGAGGTCTTCCCGCCGTCACCCTGACCTGCCCGCCGCTCGAGCCGTAGCGCCGCGGCCCGCGGTCCACTCCGCCGTCACCGCACGTCGACTTCCCGTGGTATGCGTCGCGCCGCCTCCCTCGGCGCGGGAACGCCACCATCCGCGCCGGTCTTCGTCACGCTGTTGGGTTCTCCTCGCCTACTTCGAGCACCGCCGTCGCGCTCCTAACCTAGCCGCCGCCGCCACCTCCTCGGGTCGCTACCGCCGCTCTACTTCCTCGGCGCCGCTACCGCTCGCTCACCCGAGCCGCGCCGCCAGTCCACCCCCTTCGTCTTCGTCCAGCACCAGCCTGTCGCCAGCGTCGCCGTCATCTTCCCCGACCACTTCGTCTACTCCGACCACCGTTGGTGACATTGGCCCCATGCCGATTGGCGCCACAACCGTCGTCGAGTCTCCTTCTCTGCTGGCCCCTCCGACTCCTCGACATGGCGTACAGCTCGTGCAGGTCCCTCGTCTACGCATGCCCGGTGCTGGAAACACCGATGCGTGCCTTCGTCCACGACGTGTCCCCGGGCCTGGCAAGCCTGGTGCGGCGCTTCGTCAACTTCGTCTTCGTCCGTCTACGCATGCCCAGTGCTGGCAACACCGACGCGTGCCTTCGTCTACGACGTGTCCCCGGGTTTGGCAAACCCGGCGCGACACCTCGTCAACAACGTCTTCTTCCCGGCGCACCACTACTTCGACACCACTGCGCCCCTGACTAACTCGGTGCCTCCTTGCGCCCGCGGCTCCATGGCGACTTCCTCGACATCGGCTACCCCGACTCGGCATCGACCACGGCTACACCACCCTACGCTCTCGGCTACCTCGACATCGGCACAAAGGGCTACCGCCTTGCTTGAGCAACCTCGTCGGCTTCCACTCCAGCCACGACTTCCACGATGCATCAACCGTTACGACTGTGGTGGTGGGGGGGGGGGGGGGGGGGTGTCCGTCTGCTTACCTTCGGATTCTTCTCCAGTCTCACCGTCTGCGTCGCTACCGTTGTGACTGCGGGGGGATGTTGAGTATAATGATTAATTAGGAAACATATGATAGACTAGGAATTATTCCAGCTTGTCTTGTACTCCAAGTTGATCATGTACTCCTATATATATATGCCCACGAGGCTCAAGCAATAATCCATCAATTCCACCAATCTCTCTCTATCCCTTCTAACAGGCGGAAACAGCAATCTGGCGACGGCGACGGCGACGGCAGCAAAACACACACTTTCTGCTTGCACAAGCAAGGTGCAAGAAAAAAGCCAAGTATACAAAAGCTTATGCATGTCATGGAAAGGAGAGGTATACTTTCTTTTTTCCTGGTGAAAAAAGAGAGGCGTATACATCATCAACGTACTAGCAAAAGACATGTATCGGCCTGCAAGTCCTCCGTTGTACCTAGAAGATGCCCAGGCTTGTGCAAGGCGCATGATCTTTGTGGCTTTATCCAGGAAAAATCTCAGTAGCTTCATCACGCCTTAGCTTCGACAAAGCTATACGTGCACATAAAGGCTAAACGTACTACCCCTCTTGTGCTGGATAAAAAGCACGTCAAGTGTACATGGACGTCCCCAGAATTCAATTAATTGACATGGGTGAGTTTCTAGTTCTTTCTGATTTCTGTCATGACAAAAAAGAACAGTGGACCAAGTAGTAATACACGTAGTTCTGCGATTAAGCTTTCTCAATCTGTCCAAGGAATATGTTTAGAAGGTACTCCCTCCGCAAAGAAATATAAGAGCGTTAGTGATCTAAACACTCTTATATTTTTTCCAGAGGGAGTACGTATCAAAAAAATAGAGCCTGTTCGGCTGTTGCTTTATTTATAAAGCGGGGCGAAAGCCTGTTTTGAGGAAGTACGTAGAGCCTGATGCTAATCTCTTGCAAAACAAACCACAAGGGACCAAACAAGAACGGACTAAACGGGCCAAGACACCTTTACCCAGCTTCCTCGCACGGCTGATTAGCTCACAAAATCAATGTACTGTTTGACCAGTCCAACGGCTTTCATCAGGGTTCAAATCTTTGGAACGGATTAAAAACAGGCTAGTTTCAGCCTTATAGCTCGCCGGTTTGTGGTCCTTTCCTTTGTGATTCTACCGTATACTCTATCAGCTTAATACTACTTTATGAGAAGAATTACAGTTAAGAGTGGGTGCCCTCCTTTTGTTTTTCAACTTTTGCAAATATTTACATACAGTATCTTCCATGAAGCCCTCCACCGTTGAACGCTTTTCAGCCACGTGCATGAGTAAATTTAACCCTTGGTGCTGATAGAGACAATGTGCAAATCCATGTCCGTGCACTACACTACGACTACGTGCACGGGTAGCTGCTACGTTGCATAGTATAGTGACTCCTATTATATTTTTTTCAAGAAAAAGGTATGCTGCATTTGGAGAATCTGCTAGGACTAGACTATTGTTGGCCACTCACACGACTTGCATCACTAGAGCCCCCAAACCATCTAAAATTTCTAAAGCAAGAGCAAGAGATGCCAAACATGTGATTGCTCGGCTCCATCTTTTGAATTCGCTCGGCCTCTCTCTCTTTGGTTTGGCAGCTTGCTGTTTCTAGCCAATGTGGGGTAGCTTTCAAATAGCTGCAAGCACATACCAACAACTTTGTAAAGGTTGCCTCTTTCTTGGGTGTCTCACCTCCTACAACTACTTGCACCTGTCCCTTTCACCATGCTGGGGGCATAGCTAGGAGTAGCTAGGCACTCACCTAGACTTGTTGCACATAAAGGCTTACTCACTTTTTCAACCAATGCCACACTTCAAATTTCATTTGAAAAAACGTACATAGGTTGCAAAATTTCTTTCATCTATACAAATTGATGATCCCTTATGTGCATGCAAATAGATCTATTCTCTAAAGGTTGATGTCTAATATTGTCACAACTAACAATTAACTTCAGTTAATCTTAGGCTGCCACAAAAAAGGCATTGCAAATAAAATGGACAATACAATGGTGACCACATCTCTCAATCCATGTATTTTTAAGCAATTTTAACATGGCTCCCCTTACCTCCTCTTTTCACATGAGAGGTAAGAAGGTAAGAGTTAGTCAGAGCCACTACTTAATGAAATCAACGGCTCAGCCCCATAGACCATATGTAGGATGAAATAACTAGCATAAGCCTAAACTTGTAAGGTTAACTGTACATGTTCTATTCTTATATCACCAATGATGAAAAGGCTTAAATTATATATGTCCTAGCACTTTTACCCACATGGTTTCCAAAGATAATTACTTTGACAAATTGTTCAGCTCACTGTCGTTTGTATTACCCTCTCTCTAACAGGATTCTTTTGTTGTATCAACTGTGTAAGTGTTCTGACTAACTTCAATTCTTTAGCCCATTCATTTAAACATAGAAAAAAAAAGATGTATGGCTATTACTATATGTGTTTGACTTTTGAGTACACCAAATGAATATGTTCTTTATTTCGTGCGAACAATGTTATGGACTGTTGTAAATATGACCTAGAGGCAATAATAAAGTTGCTATTATTCTATTTCCATGTTCATAATTAAGTTTATATTTCTATGTTATAATTGCATGGTTCTTGAATGTGAGATTAAGAGGAAAACCTATTTGTATGTGTTGAAATGTAAACACCAATTTGATCCCTAATCAAGCCTCTGGACTAGCTCAGGTATTATTGATGGTTCCGTTTTCCTAACCATGGGTATTGTTATTGTAACAAGGATGTCAGCAATAATGAGAACACGTTGTTAGGGTAACGATGGTGTTGGATGGACCCAATTTATGAAATATTGTGAGATCACGTCATCAATATGTTGTCGGTATTTTCGTATAAAGTGTTAACGTTTACTTGCTTCCTTAGACCATTGGAATATCATATACCCGGATATCAGATGGTTACTATGGTCTATGGGGCTGCCAAACATCACTCCGCAACTGGGTGATTATAAAGGTAACTTTCGAGTATGTCGGAAAAGTATGTTATGGTGTTTGGTATGTCAAGAGGGAATTTGCTCCTCTAGCGATGGAGAGATACATTCTGGGCCCACTCGGTATTACAATATCCATCATTGCTTGGCCAAGCACAGTCACTAAGATGTTAGTCACGGGGACATAGAAATATGTAAATGAGAAAAGAGTACAAACAGGTAATGAGGATCAATAGGTATAGTGATCAAAGTGTTGATCACGGGGATGCCGTAAAAGTTTTGCCTCGGGTTTTGTAACACATTGTGAAGAAAAAATAATCATATATGGTAACAGAAGGTTCATGCGATAAAGATCTTCATTGATATGTGAGAATTATTATGGGTGGCTATCTCGCTAGTAATTATTGACTAGAAGGTGTTCCGAACATGTCCACATATTATCGAACCTCTAGGGTCACACTCTTAACAACAAGTGGTATGTAAGAGAACCAGGAGATAATGGAGAATGAGCGGATGAGCTCCAGAAGTGTTCCTCGCATGTTCTGGGAGGTCCCGAAAGTATCCGGTAATGTACCAAAAGGCCCAGAAGCCACCAGAAGGGTCATAGTGGGCTTTCCTTCCGGTGGGATAAGGGGCAAAGCCCACATAGGCTGGACTGGGCCAGACCAAAGAGTTTTCTTGAGGGGGGGGGGAGGGGGCAAGACAACCGGAGGGGGGGGGTCCTTGGACGACTCCACCTCCTGGTTTGGCGGAACCCAAGGGGAGAGTCCCCCCCCCCATGTCATATGCCCCCCTCCACCTATGAATAGATGGAGGCACACCCCTAGATGCACACCAAGCCCAAGGCACCCCTCCTCCCTGAGTGATACCATGCGTAGCTCCCTCCCTCTAGTTCTCTGTGCTGCCCTTCACTCTGGTCCATGAAGTGCTGCAATACCTCTAGTACGATATGCATGGATACCTCCGTGGTGTCGTAATTTCAGCAAATAGATCAGTGGATCATCCTCGAGAAATACCCGCGGTGGGGAGGTACAACCTAGTTGTGGGATTCGTCTCGCTTCATCACCATCAACTTCTTCTTCCGCTGCGGTGATCGTTGGTGAGATGATCGTTGCTTGTACCTCATAGTGTTTCTGGGCATGTTCGTGCGTAGTAATTTTTTGTTGCGTAGCATGTTCCCCTACATGGACACACATCATTGTTTTTGTGACCTTTTAATGTACTGCACAAATCACTATTTTGTAAGAGTGTTTTGTGAAGTGCACCTAGAATATTGCATCGGGGACGTTACTTTATTTTGGGTGCACTACACAAAAAGTTTGAACAAATCGCACAAAGACTACAACTTGAGTTAGGCCTTCTTGGCAATTTTTGAAATAATTGCAAGTTTGCCACTTATTTTAGTTTCTCTAGACTTATCATGTTGCTATTTATTGTGGGATGCGGATTTGGGGCACGCAAGTGTGGGGGCACCGAGCCCGCACGCATGGTTTTATTTTTGGCTTTCGATTTTCAAACCTTCATATCTCTTGAACGAACAATCCAAATTAAGTTCTGTTTTCATATTTATGTTTCTCGTGACGAGGGCTTTAAAATAAGATCCATTTTGAATACGTTTTGATGAAATTTGAAAATAAACTGAAACTTAGTACGAGCGACCCATAAAATCACGAATTTTGTGCCTACAAACGACAAAAAAATGTCTTCAAACCTTATCTATGAATCTTGGTAAGAGCGAGCGAGAAAATCGCAAGTTTTAGATAAAAAGTCGTAAGTTTCAACGACTGAAACTTAAAACTTACTGTGCCCTCGTGCGGGATTAAACTAGCAATCGAGCGGCCGGGCAAGACTTGACAGGTGCGTGCCCCTATGAATTTCCGATTTGTTGTGCATTACATTCTCTTATACAAAATCTATGTGTGTTACAGCTTTAAAAAAATTCGTTGTCTTCCACTCTCTAGTTGATTGTTGACATAACTATCTGCTATGTGAACCTCAAATGGGAGAAGTGGAAGGTTAGGTTGTCGGGTTCCTCAGAATGAAATTTACTCTCTCGGGTCAGAATGTCATTAGCGCCAATTCCAAGTTTTCCTCGACATCGAACTATTTTTTGTAGAAGTCAAGATAATTTTGTGTTTCACCGCTTTGGTTCCCATGTTATCTCTAAACATTTTGACAAAAAAATTACGAAATGCAATGCTTTTATGAGATGAACGCGCATGTGCTTGTGTATTGTGCATGTGTATATAAGTGGCTTGTGCTTTGCAGTTTGGGGTTGCACTGTTACAAAAGCAAATACATGTCATCATTGGTCGGCCTAATTGGTTTCGCGAGTCAGTGGTAAACATACTCTGGGCGCCAATACACACATCACTGACCGGACGGCGGGCAGCATTAGATGTTCATTACTGACCAACTATATGGTCTGTCAGTGATGAGGAGGTCATCACTGACCAGGAAGCGCCGACGAGCCGCAGAAGTGTGAGTCATGATAGGATTTGGCCGTTTAGTGCTATTCGGCTATGTAGTAGTGTGGGAGATGATTTGTCGGCTGGCTGATCCATGTGGTCTTGGAATTCTACATCTTGACAAATTTTCATGGTCCGAGACTTAGTTGGCCTTAGCTTGAGTGGACTGCTCGGGAGGAAACTTGGGTTGGCCATGGGAACCCATGCAATCATGATGATACAGAGCTATTTCGTGCTAGGTCAAAGTAGGAAATGTGATGAATGAGGTTTTCTGGGGTTCCGCTTGGCTCCATGGACAACGCTCGTGGCATATCGCCCTATCTATGAATTATTGAAGAAACATAAGTGGACCATCAAGTTGGCAGTGGATCAAAATGCTTGGGGTGAGCAACTTGCTTTTTCAAAATGTATTATCTCCAACACACATTGAGGAGTTCCTTGATTCATGGACTCGCAGTGGAGCATTGTTTTGATTGAGGAGGTGGATGCCATGATTCATTGAAGTTCTCCGTGGATGCTTGTTACTCCACCGTCTCGGCCCACCGCGTCCAATTCTTGGGTTAACTTAGCATGATAAAACGTTTGTATGGGACCATCGGCTCCACCGAAGTCTTAGTCTCTGCTTGGCCCATCACTCAAAACCGAGTGTGGACAACTGATGGATTGGAGAGAAGAGGTTGACCCAACTATGGTGTGTGCCAATTGTTTAAGCGCGATTCTAATACAACTCGCATTCTTTTCCAATATTGATGCACTAAGAGAATCTCGAACATGATAAAAGATTGGAAAGGCCACTTGGGAGGGGGAGTTTGACCCCGAAGCTTGGGATGATTTCAATCTGTTAAATCTTCGTGGATTGGAATGGTTAACTGTAATGGAAACACAAAGAAGGCCACGGGCATCGCTTCTCATGCTCATTCCATAGGAGATATGAAATGAGCGTAATGCTAGGTTTTTTTTGAAAGGTGGCTACAATGCCACACATTGTCAAACTTTGCCACAAGTTTTACTGCTACTTGTGGCTATTGTTTGTTTCACTACTACAGTTATGACATGCCACATTTCATTATCAGCATGTTTCACCGCTCCACTGTTCCCAGCCCACCAAAGATCAAGTCCTAAACTTGATACGGTGCTCGTATTTTTTTTTTGATTTATTTTAGTCCTTCCGGGCCGATGACGTGCGCTCAGTGGGAGAATACGTTCCCGTCGACTACGAAGGCGTCTGCGATGACTTCGTCAATTTTAAGATGATGTGCCAGCTCAGTCTCTCGGAGGTGCTCATAGCGATAGGGTGTGCGTGCGTGTGTTTATAAGGGCATCTCCAATGGCAACCCGCAAATTTCCTCCCGCATCCGTCCGCAGACAGGGGGGCCAGTCCGCGGACACGGATGCGGGAGGCCGCCATCCAACGCTGCCCGCATACATTTCAAACACTTTGTTAACAAACCGGATGAAATTCATGCAAACACAGCGGATTTCATACAAACCGGACAAGACATCGGCTGTGTACGCCGGCGTCGCCTCGGCGGTGGCCTTCATGGGACACAAGCGGTGGCGGCTTCTCGTGTTCTACTTCTCCTTGATGATGGCGGCGGGCGCGGACATGCGGGCCGTCGACTCCTCGATCTCTGCGCAGCCGGCTTCTTTCTCTATCGGGAGGGTGCGGCTACGCGCGCATTGACGGAGAATGGCGCGGTCGCAGGCACGGGAGGCGCGGTACGATGCGGCGTCGTCCACGGCAGCGACGATGCACAGGCCGCCGTGCTCCCCCCCCTCCCGTGCCGGCCTGGAGCAACTCGCCACTCCTCCGCGAGCTGTCCTGGAGCGGCGAGTTGCTGAACCACGCGCCGGCTTGGAGCAGCAACTTGCTCCGTCTGGCTTGGAGGTGGAGCAGGGAGCTGCCTCGCTTGTATTCGGCGGGCTCGACGGGCCACCCAGCCGGCTTTTATGCCGGAGAACTGCTCGTCGGATGCCATCGAAAGGGTGGAGAAAATGGTGAAAGGAGGAGATGGGGAGCGGCGGAGTGGTGCGATTCTTGCCCGGCGTCTGGACTCCTTTAAATAGCGGGCGAGGAGCTTGCCCAACATTGTGTTTAATGCCGACCCGCTCGTGAATGGACGTGTGGCCGGAGTAGATTTCTCGGCTTCCACGCGGGTTTAATGGAGGCGTTTGAATGCAGCAAGGAGGCGTGTTCGGCCGGGTGTGATACGGGCGGTGCCCTCGGCCGGCGCGTCGCTTCAATGGCGAAGGCAGCGAGAGGTCGTGGCCGCCCGGAGCCATCTTCATTGTGGAGCAGCGCGCTCTACAGCGACATGAATGCGGGCAGCTAGAGCAGGGGGGAACGCGCGCGAGCGAGGGAGGAGGGGGTTTGGGTGGGCCAGGGCGGTCAGAAGCGAGAGTGGGTGGTGTCCGGACGCCCGCAAAGCCCCTCCACGTTTGTCTCCAGTTTGCGGGAGAAAGTATGTCCGGAATGCGCCGGACCGATACAGGCCCGCGTTGGATGGCTTCCGCAGTCTGGACAGCGCGGCCCAGACGTATGCGGGCGGTTTAAGTGTCGGCGTTGGAGATGCTCGAGTGTATGTATATGTCACGCCCCGATCTAGACCGAGGGTCGATCAGAATAGGCAAAGGGGATCGAGAACAGGGGTCAGATAACTTGGAGAAGGGGGATGAGCCGGAGAGAAGGTGGGATTCGATTTCAGATCAAGTTCATACATCCTGTCTCTCATGCACGCCACAGGTGGGCTTAAGTAAAGATACTCACACACACGGCCCTTGGCCAAACACACGCTTACAACTGGACACGGGTCCCGACTGGCAGTCACACGGTGGTGTCGCACACTGCCGCTGTGACATTCTCCCCTCCTTGAGACGAAGCCTCATCTTCCGTAGTATTGTCACCCCAAATCTTGGCCTGTGGGTAAGGATGGCGTAGCACATCATAATCTTCCCAAGTTGTTGAAGGTGGTGTTGTGTCCCAGCAAACCTGCAGCTGAATCACTGGTGTGTCCCCATGCTTCATCATCCATCTGTCCAAAATGTCCATGGGCATTGCATCCACTGCTGTCAGGTCGGTAGTAGTAGGAAAATCAGAGAAAACTGGGCTATAGTTGGGGGTGAATGGTTTTAGCTATGAAACATGGAATACATGATGTATGCGGCTGTCAGGAGGTAGCTCCAGCTTGTATGCAGATGGTCCAAAGAACTTGAACGCCAACTTAGCACAAGGGCGGCTGGCCACTGATTTCTGAACATACGGTTGTAGTTTCAGGAGGACTTGATCGCCAACCTGAAAGGCGCGCTCGGTCCGGTTGAGGTCCGCAAATTTCTTGTACTTAGTCTGCGTGCGCGCCAATTGAGCACGAAGGTTGTCCGTGTGCAGGGTCCAGTCCCACTCCTCGCCGTCCGGCATGGTTGGTGGTGTGATCGGCCATGTTGCCATGCTCCCCTCGTTGGCTTCCACGCCATAGAGAGCTTTGAATGGTGGCCTCCCAGAGAGGAGTGAAATGAGGAGTTGTACCAGAACTCAGCCGAGGGAAGCCAGCGACGCCATTGCCGTGGAGTGTCATGGACGGTGCAGCTGAGGTACATCTCCATGCACTGGTTCACGCGTTAACTCTGGCCGTCCGTCTGCGGGTGGTAGGCGGTGGAGTAGAGAAGCTTCGTGCCCGCGCCGGCCAGGAGCTCGCGCCAAAGCGTACTGGTAAACACCTTGTCGCGGTCGGAGACGATGGATGAGGGGATGTCGTGGAGCTTGACAATGTTGTCCCAGAACACCTTGGCCACGTGCACCGCCGTGAATGGGTGTCATAGAGGAACGAAATGGGCGAATTTGGTGAAGCCGTTGACCACCACCATGATCGCATTGTAGCCTTCATATTTTGGTAGCCCTTCGACGAAATCCATCGCCAGGTCTTGCCACGGCGCCGTGGGAATTAGCGCACCAATTTGCCCGCTGGTTTGCGCAGCTCATGCTTGGCTTGCTGGCAAACAGGGCATTGCCGGATGTAGTCGTCGACGGCGAGCTTCAAGCCCTTCCACGCGAACAATTTCTTGACGCGTTGATAGGTGGTTGTCGCTCCCGAGTGGTCGCCGATGGCGCTGTCGTGCAGGGTGCTGATCAACTTGGTGTGCAGTGCCGTGTTGGCGCCAATCCAGAGTCGCCCCTGGTGGCGTATCACCCCACGGTATATCTCGTAGCCTTGGTCGTCCGGACTGTGCAGGGCAAGCTGTTGCAGCCGTTCTTGGGCATCGGGGTCCGTCGCATACGAATTGGCCACCTCCTGGATCCACGCCGGCTGGCAGAGAGACAGAGCGTTGGTGCTGAAGTGGCTGCCCATGCGAGACAGAGCGTCTGCGACGCCGTTGTCGATGTCGCGCTTGTACTGGAACTTGAACTGCAAGCTGACGAGCTTCGACATGGCCCGGCGCTGCACATCGGTCGTGAGATGCTGATCGTCGAGCGTGCAGAGGCTCTTGTGGTCCGTGACGATCGTGAAAGGCCCGCGCTGGAGGTAGGACCGCCACTTGTCCACGGCCATCATCACAACCATAGTTTCCTTCTCGTTGGTGGATATCTTCTGATTCCTCATGCCCAACGCCTTGCTATAGTAGGCCATGGGGTGGCCGTCCTGCACCAACACGGCGCCGATGCCGGTGTCGCAGGCGTCCTTCTCGATTGAGAATGGCTTGTTGAAGTTAGGGAGCGCGAGCACCGGCGTGGTCACCATCACCTTCTTGAGCATGTCGAACGCGAGCTGCGCCTGCTCAGTCCACGCGAACCCCTTCTTGGTGAGCTGTTGCGTGAGGGGCTTGGCGAGATCCCGTAGTGCGGAACGAACTTGCGGTAGTAGCCGGTGAGCCCCAAGAAGCCGCGAAGCTCCGTGGCGTTTGTTGGTGTGGGCCACCATGCCATGGTGTCCGTCTTCTCGGTGTCGGTGGCGACGCCGTGCTTCGAGATGACATGGCCCAAGTAGTCGATGTGGGCGCGAATGAGCACTTGGACATCTTGGCGTATAACTGGTGCTTGCGAAGCAGATCGAGGACGATGCGTAGGTGCTCCTCATGTTCTTCCAGCGTTTCACTGAAAACGAGGATGTCGTCAAGGAAGATGATGACAAACTTACACGTATAGTTGGCGAAGATGGCTTTCATCAAGCACTGGAATGTGGCTGGCTCGTCAGCCCAAATGGCATGACGCAAAACTGGAAGTGGCCGTGGTGAGCCTTGAAGGCCGTTTTGTCTTCGTCCTCCTCGCGCATTCGTATTTGGTGATAACCTGCCCAGAGATCCATCTTGGAGAAGTATGCAGTGTCTGCCAGTTCATCGAGGAGCTCGTCAACAATGGGCAGGGGGAACTTGTTCTTGACGGTGACATCGTTGAGACGCCGGTAGTCGACGCAGAATCGCCAGGTCCCGCCCTTCTTCTTCACCAGCAACACGGGCGCGGCGTAGGGACTGACAGAGTGTGTGATCACCCCAGAGTCGAGCATCTCCTTAACTTGTCACTCGATCTCGTCTTTCTGGAGGGGCGAGTAGCGATACGGGCGCGTGTTCGCGGGCTGAGCACCATCGACCAGTATGACAGCATGCTCATACTGACGATGAGGAGGAAGGCCTTTGGGCGCTGCGAAGACCTCCGCGAACTCCTCCAGAAGATCGCTGATTGGAGTCGAGGATGGTTTGCGCGGCTTGGAGGTGGAAGGTTGCATCTCCACCATGGCCATTGCCCAAATGTCATTGCCGACGATTAACTTGCATAGTTCAGCCGGTTCCACTGTGGCGAGGGTAGCCGTCGTCTTGGGTCGAACACCTTGCAGTGTGACCGTCTCGCCGCCGTGGAGGAAGGAGACGAACTTCTCTTGCCAGTGGCACGTCATGGGGCTGTGTTGGGTGAGCCAGTCCATGCCCAAAATGTCTCGTACGCTCCGGTGTCGAGCTCGTACATAGGTGTAGAGAACGTGTGCCCTTGCATCCACCACTTTAGTTCGGGCACGCGGCGTGAACAAGTGAGGCGATCACCATTGGCCACGCACACGTTGAGCGGTTGGATCTCCTGGGTGGTTGCCCTGACGCGCTCCACAAATGACTTGTTGACCAAGCTGTGCGTGCTACCGGAGTCCAGCAGCAGCAACATGACCTGGTTGCCTACCAGCGCGCGCAAACGGATGGTGTTGGGCGCGTCTGATCCATCCAGAGCGTGCGCGGAGAGGGTGCAGCACTCAGGTGGCGGGGCCGCAGCGTCCAGCGCGTCGAGCAGGTCGAGCGCGTGAACGGTGTCATTGGTGAGCAGCTCGCCGTAGGCGCCCACTTGAATTGTGAGAAGCTGCGCCTATTGGTCGCAGCAGTGCTCGCGGGTGTGCCGGTCACCGCACTTGAAGCAAAGCCCATTCGCGCGGCAGAACTCCTTAAGTTGTCGTTCGCTCGCGTAGTCGTCGGGCTGTTGGCGGGGTGCGGCCCTAGGACGTGTTGGTACAGCGGCTGGCGTAGGCGGTGGTCGGCCTTGTGGTTGTGGCCGTGGGCGCGCCCGCGGCGTGTTCAACTCCCCCTCCTGGATCCTGGCGAGGATCGACGCCCGCGTGATGCTGGTAGGTGCATGGAGCCGAACCACGGCGCACAGCTCGTCCTTGAGACCCAAGAGGAACTGTTTGATGAAGAACTTGGTGCTGAGCGAGGGATCGAGCGCCAGTAGATGGTACATGTAACACCCCCATGTATTAAGCTACAGTAACCTCTCATGATTATGCCAAGTCACCCTCTTTTGCTAAGCACGATCATCTTTGATTCACATCTCATTTGAAATTCAACTTCAATTAAAAATTCCAATTGCAAGTGAAATTTGAAAAGCTACAAACAGTGCTACAAAATAGTTCATCTTTTAGCAAATAATCCATATGCAATTATGGTGGATTAAAACTATATCACTTGTTTGCTCATTGAAAAGTTGTGGTCCAAAAACAGTACCCAAAACAATTCTTTTAATCCCTTCTCTTTAATGCAAATTTCAAACTAATTCAAATAAGCCTCAAACTTTTTGTGGCAGTGCTCAACATTGCCTAGTATTTGTTTTGACCAGTTGCATATTTTACAAAAGTCAAATAATGGCTAAAGAAAATGGAAAACAGAAGCAATAAGTAAAACAGAAAAGGCAAAAAGAAAAAGAAAAGAAGCCCCCTGGCACTGGGCTCTAGTCCATAGTGCCAGGCCCAGCCCATCGCGGTCATCTCCCACCTCCTGCTCACTTCTCCCTCGTTGTCGCCCGCACACGCCCGCGCCGCGCCAGCCCCCCCCCCTCTCGCCTACTCGACAACGGCTCGCTACAGGGCCTCGGGGCGGATAAGGGCGACGCCCTCGAGTCCCAGGACGACCCCCAGCCACCCCTTTCCCTCTCCCTTAATCGTCCTCCTCCTCCACCGAATGTCCGAGCGCCACCGTAGCCATGGGCATGCCATAGTCGCGGCCACCGACGTCCCCGAGCGTCGCGTCCGTGTCCAGGAGGACCGCCGACGTCCGCTACACCACCTACGACCCCGAGCTCGACCCCTACGCCGTCACGTCGTCCGCATCGACCACGTCCTCGTCTTCGGCCACCGAGATCGCCGACGACCATGTGCCCTCTCTGACGCCTCCCCGAGCCCGCTGCCATCCCCTACAGGACCGTCGTGAGCAACCGCTCCTTTTCCCTCTTCCCCCTAGTCGCTTTTGCCCTCCGACGTGCCTAGCCACAACCGTACTCCGCCGTCGCCATTGCTATGCTCACCGTCGCCCTAGTCCCGTTCGAGCCCAACCGAGTGCGCCACTGAGCTCCTGGAGCTCTGCCGACCCCGACGCGCGCGTCCGCTTGCTCCATCTCGAGCCACAGCCCCGCGCCCGTCGAGCCCGAAACGCGCCGCCGCCGCACGTTGACGTATTGCTCTGCTCCGACCACCTCCGCTGCTGTTTCTTACACCGTTAGACGCGCCTCCTCGCGCTGCTTCTGTAACACTCAACCACGCGGCCAGCCGTCGCCGGAGGCGAGCGCACGGCCATCGCCGGCGTTCTCTGCCTCGCTGGCGCTAACCTCGCTGACATGGCCGTAATTAGCGGCTAATCTCCCCCTAATCACTCTGTGACAGCCGGGCCCCACTCGGATTTAGTTAGGCCTAATAAAATGATTTAGTTAATTAATAAACTCACATGTGGGGTCCCTTGTTACTGTTCATTTGGATAAGCCCTGTTGAGTCAGCGTGCTGACTTAGCACTGGGCCCCACCTGTCAGCCACTACTGACTGGGTGCTGACTGGGCAGTTGACTTAGTCAACTGGCCCCACCTGTCAGCCACTGTGTACACTTCTGTGTACACTGTGCTGGGTGCATTTAGCATTTTGCTATTTAATTTCGAATTAAAAATTAATTTCAGAAATTCCAGAAAATGATTAAAACTTTGAAAAATCATATAAAATAAACCGTAACTCGGATGAAAATAATTTATATATGAAAAACGATCAGAAAAATATGACGAACCCGATTACGCCCTCTATGTAGCTGTCAGATGCCTCCAACACTGCAAACATGGAACCTTCCCCTTTGGATCGTCTGACCGATAATCACCCGGAGCTGGGAGAACACTCCCGGATATTTTCCCGCTCCGACCAAAATACCTAGCACTGCATTAGAACACCCCTAGCACTGCATATGGCCATGTCATGCATTTGTGTTGCATTGTTTGCCGTGTATTTATTGTTTCTTCCCCCTCCTTCTCTCCCGATAGACCCCGAGACTGCCGACGACACTGCTGAGTACGACTACGTCGTCGACGACCAGACCCCTTCAGCAGAGCTTCCAGGCAAGCAAAACCCCCTTGATCATCCAGATATCGCCTACTCTTTCTCTCTATTGATTGCATTAGAATTGCTTCTGTTGTTGCTCCGATAGCTCCTATTCTGATGCATAGCCTGATTTCATCGCCTACTATTGATACCTTACCTGCTATCCTATGATGCTTAGTTAGGTATGCTATGTTTCATCAGCTGGCCCTTCACCCTTGTCCGTTTGTCAGGCTTGTTATCGGGCCGTGATCACTTTGGGTGATGATCACGAAAATGTTACATTACTGCAATACTTTAAACTGTTAAAGTCGGGCCGGCTCCAAGAGTGCCCGCGAGATAATGAAACAAGACGGGTTGAACCCAAGGGTACCCGCGAGTGATATTGTGGTGGAACGACAGGGCAGGTGGAGACCACCTAGGAGAGAGGTGGGCCTGGTCCTTGGTCGTAGTCCGTGGATTACCAAGTCGGAGCGACAGGAACCCTGTTCGTCTCTACGAGCTACTAAAACACACCTAACGGATTTGGGTATTTGATCTGAGTTGGCCGCTGGCCTATACGCACTACCACCACGCGGGATAATGGTTTAATGGGGCCCTCTACGTCGTACGTTTCTCCCGAAAGCTCTTCAGATGTCACAGTTCAGAGATGAGGGCTGACCGTTGGGGTGGGCTGGTTACGTCACTTGTGTATACAGTGTCGCGCCTGGGCCCCGACCAGCCACGCAACGTGCAGGAGTGCAGAGGGCGATGGGCCCAAGACCCCTTCGCACTTAGGATTTAGACCGGCGTGCTGACCTCTCTGCTGAGCCTAGGTAGGACTACGCCATGTCGATTACCCGAGGCCGGGTATTACCCAGCAAGTGTGTCCGGCCAGATGTAATCGAGCGTGTTGGGTAACAGTAGTGCACCCCTGCAGGGAAGTAATCTATTCGAATAGCCGTGTCCACGGTAACAGGACGCTCGGAGTTGTATCCTGATCTACTACAACTATGAATGGATACTGTTACAATGTTAAACTGTTACTACTGCTCTCGGGATCACTTTCTTGCGGGGTAGTCGAGGAAGGATCTCAGGGCATGGCTTATATATACTTATTATTATATGCTGTTGTGTTCTACTCTCTTCTGATGCTGCAAGATTGCTTCAAGATGCTAGTCTTCGATAGGTTAGGCCTTTCCCCCTCTGTTCCGGCATTTCTGCAGTTTAGTCCAAAGAGATAGCCCCATTCCTTTGATACCGATGCATACTTAGTATAGTTCTGATATAAGTCTTGCGAGTACTTTGGATGAGTACTCACAGTTGCTTTGCTTCCTTCTTTTCTCCTACCCGGTTGCTGTGATCAGACGACGGAGTCCAGGAGCAGGAGATCCCCGGAGGCACCTACTACTACGTTGAGCCCGCCGACCAGGAGTAGTTCGGAGGCCCTAGGCAGGAGGCCTTCGCCTTTTCGATCAGTGTCGCTGTTATGCTAGCCTTATTAAGGCAAACTTGACTAACTACGTCTGTACTCAGATAATATTTGTTTGTATGACTTATGTATTCGGGTCCTCGTGACCCCTGGTTTGTAATATGAAGATTTATGTTTAAATTTGTGTTTAGAGTTGTGTTGTGATATCTTTCCATGAGTCTCTGATCTCGATCGTGCACGTTTGCGTGTATGATTAGTGCACGGTCGAGCAGGGGTGCCACAGTACATGTGGGTGTCGAACACCTGGCGGTACTCGCTCACGGTGCCGCTCTGTCGGAGTTGAAGCAGCTTATGCATCTCGAGCTCGAACTCATCGACGCCAAATTCTTCTGTGATCGCCGAACAAAATGCGTCCCATGCGAGGCCGCCATGTGTCTGACGAAATGCTTGAAGCCAATGTGCTGCCTGCCCTTCGATATACAGCGTTGCCGTAGTCACCCAACTCGACGGTGGCACGCGGTAGATGTCGAAATAAGCGCGGCAGCAATCGAGCCACAAATAGGGAGCGATGCCGTCGAACCGAGGGAAGTCGTGCTTGGGCGGTTTGATGTAGTTGTCGCTGGGCTGGTGCTGATGGTGGGGCGACTCGGCCGTCTGGTGGTAGGGCGTGTGCAGCGGCGCGGGCTGTATCGGCAGGCCGAACGGCGGTGCGGTGGCGAGCAGGGGCGGTCGCTGGTCCGTGAGGCGTGGCGATGGGGGTGGTACCTGTTGCTGAAGCTGGGGCACGGGGGCTGGTCGCAGTGGTAGCGGCGGTGGTGGTGGGTTGATGACGGTGGCAGATCCAGATCCCTGCGGCGAAGGCGACCGCTCGAGCGCCTTGCGCGTCTCGTCAATATCCGCCTGGATGAGGTCCACCTGCTTGGAGAGGGTGCGCAGATCCTGGGAGACCTGCGTGTTGAAGACGACCTGGGCCTCGAGCCGTTTGTCGTTGTCAAGCTTCTGCTCGTCGAGGCGAGAGAGGATGGTCTCCATGAGGGATTTTAGGCTGTTGGTGTTGTCGTCCATGGCGGACAACAGCTGCCTGGTTTGGATGGAGGGCTTGGACGGCGTCGTTGCTCCTCTCCGAACCGATCTAACCCCACCGGGGATTTTGGGTGACTCGCCAGAGCAAATCACACCCGCGGTGGTGGATGTTACAGATCGAGGTCAAAAGGATCGCGGAGCAGCGGAGAGAATTTTTTTTGGACAGGAATCGAAGGCTCTGATAACCAATTGTCACACCCCGATCTAGATCGTGGGTCGATCAGAGTAGGCAAAGGGGATCGAGAACGGGGGTAAGATAACTTGGAGAAGGGGGGGTCAGGGCCGTCTCCAGAAATTCGGGGCCCCGGGGCGAAAATCAAAATTGGCCCCCAGATATTCGAATAACAGAAGAGCTAATGTAAATAATCTACTGTGTTGTTATGTCTTCCTATTTTCTATAGACCAAAGAAATTTAATGATTCATTGTTCAAACATGAATTCGACTAATTAGTGTGAACAAAATAAAAATTAATTACTGTCACCTAGGTTACACTAGGGCACCGCACAACACATACATGACGATTTTATAATGCTTCCCACAAAGAAAAATCATGCCTCAAAAATTGATGTATACTGTAGTATAGATGTGCTGTCAAGTAGTACTACCGTAATTTCGTCCTCCTAGCCTAGCCCCGTTTGCCAGTTTGGCTGTCCTCATTTAATCTAATGAAATAGAAGCAAACTAATTACCAATACCTGGTAATCGAGGACTAGAGCCTGGAGGAAGGGACAGCCAGCACAGCAGTCAGCATCCTGGGCGATCGGCTGATCGCCGATCGACGGAAAAAGGCAGCCAGCAACGGCGGCGTGGGCGACTGGGAAATTGCACGGAAGGAGAACCGGCCAGAGGATTGGGGCCTCTGGCGATAGATGGAACATGGCCGAAAAGAGAAGGAAAGGAGGCCTCGTGGGCTGGCTTTGCTAGATGGGCTGCTCTCTTCTCTTTAGCTTTTGCTGGGTGAGCCGATGGATATTAACTCAGGCTGATTAACCTATACGTACACGTGTACTACTACTTCACTAACAGTCATTTGGGGGCCCCAAATTTTGGGGGGCCCTGTGCGGTTGCCCATCTTGGCCTCCTCCATCGACGGGGCTGGGGGGTTGAGCCAGAGAGAAGGTGGGATGCGATTTCAAATCAAGTTCATACAACCTGTCTCTCACGCACGCCACACGTGATCTTAAGTACAGATGCTCACTCACACGGCCCTTGGCCAAACACACGCTTACAACTGGACATGGGTCCCAACTGCCAGTCACACGGTGGTGTCGCACACTGCCGCTGTGACAGTATATGTATGAGACTATGCATCAGTACCGTGTTTAAGAAAATCTCCGCATAAATTACGCCTACTACGCCTTCAGTCTCATTCATGGGGTCAGGCACGGACAGTACCGGTCGCACCGGTGCTGCTGATTCGGTGTGCTGCCTACGATGTCGTGCCGTCAGACACAGTGACGGTGCTGTAGTACTCTCGTAGGTGCTGCCGTTTTGAACGCCCCTGCCGCGTAGCTGTGAGGTCGAGACCGGTGCCTGGCCGGCCGAGGAGTGTTAAATATTTTCACTGTGTCCACCGCAGGAGAGTACGACTTTGCCTTCTCTTTGGGCTTTGCTCTCGACCTGTGCGCGGCGTGCGCGGCGGCGCGCGCACAGCTTCAGCTGGAAAGAGGATGATGATCGGTGGCAGTGCAGTGCAGTGCGCGCCATGAGACCCCCAATGGACTCATGTGTAGAGCAGCGGTAGCGGCAGCGGCAGCTGGTTCTGAGCCAGAGCGCGTCACATGTACTTGCAGCTGAGGTAGATAATCGGATTGGAGAGGTTCGTGGCAGAGGGCAGGAGGAGGCGTTGCTGCCACCACACGACGATCTCGGATTTCTGCGGGCCAAGTGTCCCCACTTACATGTGTGTGTGTGAAGTTTACGAATGTTTTTTTAGGATCTTTTACGGGCGATTGGTTTCATACCTCCGACCAAACATGTTTGTCCGGCATGTTCAGATCGTGGTCGGCATACACCAGCCCAAGAGATCGTTTCCTCTCCGAGAATTTACACCCTTCCGTATGAAATTTCTACAGGTCACCGCATTCCATGGCGTACCGCCGTACGGCGCCTTGCGATACGTTGAAACGCGGGCTGGGGCGCAGGCGTTTTGCATCGTACGTACGCCGCGGAGCACGGGCAGATCGGGCGTCTAGCGGCCGGCGTCGCCATCGGGGCGATCCGTGCGGCGCGGGGCATGACACGGCGGCGACAGGCAGGAGGAGAAGATCCCTTGGCCGGACGCCGGCGCTGGAGCCCACCGTATCTGTCGGGGATCGATGTGGGCATGACGCCCTGCTGTCTCCTTACGGGCACCGATGGCGACGGCACGGCGCCGGAGGAAAGAGAGCAGGATTTGGCCGTGTGTGCACCAGTCAACCGTGAACAAGCCAGCCGGAGTGCCCTTGCAAGTTTTTTTCTTTTTTGATTTGAAGAAAGTGCCCTCGCAAGTTGCATGGTAGGGTCTCCTTTTGGAAGGCGACTAGGGTCTAGGGTGGTGGTGCAAAACTTGGCTTGAGACAAGACGTAGGAGTACCTCTCGTTGACAGTTATCAGCTACAGTATCCCGTTGAATTTGATTTGACAGCCACATAGTAGCACGTTCATTGGTAATTCCGATCCTTCTCTCAATGGTACACATAATTTGAAGTGTTTTAGTATGATGAATCTCCCATAAAACACTTCAAATCCTGCATCAACCAGCAGGCATATCTAAAGCATCCCAAAACACAACCTAAAGCAACCCGCATTTTCGGCCAGCGAAATGGACCAGGCCCATGGCACCATGATTGGAAATGATGAAGCCGGGCGAGTGATTCCCATATACTCTCTCAAGTCCGCACACACACGTACGGCGAGGCGGTGGCCTGAGAGGACCATGGTTTTTTGCACTCGAAAAGGCCTGTGACCAAGGACGACCTATCCCGGTCAGGCAGGGTGGCCAGCCAATGGCCAAAGCCCTGCACGCCATAGCATCCAAGAGAGCATGCACGGTGCAGCGCAGGACCATGAGAGGCACACAATTGGGCGCCGGAGCAAAAGCAGAGCGCGGCGTTGTTCTTTTCCACCATGAGTGCAACGCGATGCTGCAAGCCGTGGCAAGTCAATACAACAGTCCAGTGCAATCGGCGCACCGAACCAACGGCATGATCCATCCATATTGGGCCACGCACTATTGCTGCCGCTGCCTGCTGCCTGCTGCCCAGAGCGGCACTGCTGCCGAGTTGTTGGGCCCGTTTTCAGAGGGTTTTGGCTGTTTGGCTCCGAGCCTCAGACCTTCTATGGAGAATTTAACAGCGCATGGGCAAAGGTACAAAGTCCGTCGAGACCCGTGAGCTGAGTGAGGTGATATTATCCCTTCTCCATCTGAGATCAACTTCAGGAGAAGCAAGTCAAGTCTGAATCTCATTTGATGCTCAGGACAGAAAATGAGCCAACCTTTTTAGCGTAGCTCCGTTACATGTTAGCTCGAACAAAGCTCAAATTCTAGTATAGATTCAGTATCCGTGCATCATTGCAAGCTCAACTTCAGCCGAAACTCAGCACCCTAATGCAAAAGGCCTTATCCTTGTAATACCTATGAAAACGCCCAAGTAAAATTTAACATTGACAAAACCTGACAAAAAATAGTTCCTGAGTTGAGGTTTTGATTTGCATTTGCAGGGTTACAAAAATCCAACATAATCTGGTTTCTCGAAAGAGTAAGCTAAAAATCCAACAAAATCCTCACCTGCTTAAGCTGTAGGAAGCTGAAGAAGCAAACAGGGAACAAACAGATCACATGATCCGCAATTATTGCACAGACCATCACAAGCATGAAACCAGAAAACATTAAAACAATCTAATGAACGGGCAACAATGTCTACTGAGTACGCAAGCTCATTTCAGAACAAGACTTTGTACAACCAAAGTCAGAGATCTGCATATACTGGCAACAGAGCACACAATAGATTCACATGAATACAACATCTTGCTGCTTACAACAATGATTACAATAGTCCATTTCAAGGAATTGAAAGTAGCAGAGGTAAGCTAGCCTAGCTAACGCGATCCATACCTAGAATGCAAACTCAATGGGCACCCAGAAAATAGAAACTTCCTTCAAAATGGCAGATAAGATGCTAAGAAAATATGTACACACAACGTATCAGAAAGGCGAGGCAGAAGTGCTCAACTTTTGGCTAAGAACACATCGAGATGACTCATTCTACTACGCCCTGCCAGAGACCGTGAAGAATAATCGCGATTGATCCTTCTGTAGCTGTATTTACCACAAGATGGACTTTGTTCTCCAGAAGCCAACAAATGCAGCTGCAACATTGTAATCATGCCAACAGCAAACACTGCACTATTCCCTAGAAAACCACCAATGTTTTTGATATTGAAACTGTTCCTGACTACATCAACACTAGAAGAAACCATCCACCCCAAGAAATTTGAACCATCTCCCGTCTTCTTGGTGCTGTTAGCGCCAGAATGACTTCCTGATTTCTCAGGCTTGTTTACTGACAGAAAAGACCAGAAATCATGGTAGACATTGTGGACGAAATCCAACGCCTCATCTATGACTTTGTGATTATTTCCATGGTGCTCTTTTAATCTTATGGTAAGCATGATGTGACTTTGTTGCAACCTTGCTAATGCAATATCTCGTTCCGCTTGTTGCTGCGAACAAACAGCCTGCAAGAACAGTGAGTATAACACATAAGTACACAGTGCAGACATGAAATTCAAGCATTAATCGTGGTACTTTATTGATGCCTGAACATACAAAGAATCTATAGATTTGAGTTTCCAACTTATTAAATTCATCCATTCAGTGTTTTTTTAAAACAAATTCAAACTTTCAGTGGTTGACTAACTTGATGCCTTCCCGTTTGATTAAGAGAATGCTACCTAGTACTTCGGTTCATTTCTGCACAAGCTTGGCAAATTAGCACAGGTTTTTTAGTTGTTTACTTGGTCCACTTCAGGATAATCAACCGGGAAATTGCATCCGTTGTACAGCCAGACACTCCATGAATATACACCACTGCATGCATTATGAAATTACACAGCCAGCTTGGGAGCACTCTCGGGTCTCTGAAATAAGTAAAGCAACCTAGTGCACAACTAAAAAATATCATCATTTCAAAGTGGAGACTTCTGAGCTCTTATCTTCGATTTTCTATTGGTTATAGATTTACCCAATCAGATTGCAATCTAGCAGTCTATTCGCATTCGTGGAACTACAACATGCAGAACACACTACAGTATTGACCTACTGAGAGGCGATAACATATCCAGATATCGTACCAGAGATATCGCCTTAGTCAAACAAGAATATCTGATTTAAGTTGATCACGGTGCAGACAAGCACATCTTAATTTCACAAGGATATGAATGGCCATGTCAATGGTGCAGCGGCAGATACAAATATAACTGCTGCAGACTCAAATCTTCTAAACAATCGGTTCAGCGTGGTAAGAACACCGACACCTTTGCTCAACAGATAACAAGGTTATCCAGTTCTTAGTCTGAAAAAACAAAACCAGACACATAATTTTTGCAGATACTTGCCATATTTATTGAAACGTCAAGTCATTCTTGATCGAGTGGGATACTGTCCTTCTAACAGAATAACAGTGCTCCTGCTCTTTCGAGGTTGGTTGGAAAACATATTCTCGAAACTATTAATATGCACAATGCATTGGTTTCCCCTAATTCGAGATGAGTTGAACCTTCAGAGGAAACCTTGCTGATTAAAGACCCATCGTCCCCAATAACACGCACTACTTCTTATCTCACCAGGCGCAAACATCGACATGGCCAAATCGTCCCAAGGCCCTAATGTCGGAAAGAACTATCTGCAGACTTAGTTCAAGGTGATTTGCCTCTTCCGAAACCAGCATGGACACTACGAGATTAGTATATTCAGACCAATCACTTCAGATTGTAAATCATACCCCAAATCCTGACCAAATTTCAGACTTCAATAACCAGTCGGTTGAATTTACTGACATTTCTACCTACAGCGAGCCTCTCCACAGTTTACGGAAACATCCTACCAACCAAACTAGCCACTTCGACACTCGGTTCGAACCAATCAACAGATAGCGAAGGCGAACACAGTACAGAATACAGATCAAACCACGCGAACAAGAGTGAGCGAGGGTCTGAGGGATAAGGAGAGGGGTTTGAGAGGCTCACGAGAAAGCACTCGAATTGGTCCTCGAGGTCCTCGAGCGCGGCGCGGATAGCGTGGAGGCTCCTCGCCTCCTCAGCCACCGCATTCAGGTCGGCCGCCTCGTCGCCGTCCGCGGGGACCCCCTTGATGTGGACGACGCCCGCGGGCTTGCCCCCGGCGCGGCGGCGCACGGTGCGCAGGAAATGGGCGCGCGAGAGGGCGTGTATGGCGTCGCTGACCTTGTCGTGGAGGTCCCAGATGGTCTCCAGCACGGCCTCCGCCTCCACGGGCTCCATCCGAAACCCTAGCGCCGCCCCGGAAAATTCCAGACGACGCTGGCCGCTTTGCTTGGGTTGCGGGGTTTCCGAACTGCTTGGAGGGAGAGAGTGGAAAATTTTGCTGAGCAATGATGAGGCTGACAAGACATGGGCCATCGGTCATCTGCAACATTCATGACGGCTATCATAAATTCTGGGCCTGAATTTCCAAGCCCCTAGGCCCGGTCTGGTCTTAAATCTGGGCTTTAGCGGGCCGGGCTCGGAAAGGTGAAACTCGAGAGCTTTCCGAATCCTTCCTTATATGCCATCAACGGCCGCCGGGGCGCCGCTGGTTTTCTTTCTTCTCGCCCAAACCGCCGCCGACACACCAAATCGGCAGCTGCCTGGTCGCCGAGAACCCTAGAATAAATTACGAAGCAGCGCCACGGGCTCCAGGTAGTAGCAGCTCCCCCCGAGCCACATCTCTCCAGCGTGCTGTTGGTTCGTTGGATTGGATCGGCATGAAGGAAGCGACGACGCCGCGGCCGGAGTGCGCGCAGGAGGCGCTGGCGCTGCTCAACTGCGCCGCCGAGAACCCCTACGACCGCGACAAGTGCCTCGCCCTCCTCGAGGCGCTCCGGGAGTGCATCGCCCAAAAGGTAATTAGGCTCAAGCACCTTGCGTATGGTGGACGTGTGCTAATGCTGCGTGGATTAATAGGCTCATTCGTGCCGATACAACTATTATTTGTGATCAGATACTGAAGGTCTTCCATCTTATAATTCTCTAAACGGAAGAAATCATCCACCACTGAGTAATCTTATCTTTGTGCCTAGCTATTTTTTGGATGGACTATTGTGGGACTTCCCGAACATGTGTATCCATCATGTGCTTCCGTGTAATTTCAAGCAGAATTAGCACCATGTCACATAGTAGTTCCTTATCCAATCGAAACAATCTTGCATGCTAAATGGATACATACTTCTGTTGGATGGTAGGGATGTCAACTTGCAGATCAAAGCCTGGTTAAGTGTAAGTTAGGAAGGCTTAAGTCACTTGTTTGCACTCGGAGTTACAGGGCTGAAACTACTTGCTTGTACCACTTAGCTAGTACTCCCTCCGTTCTATATTAGTTGTCGCTGGTTTAGTACATACTAAATCAGCGACAACTAATATGGAACGGAGGGAGTACCAAGTTATTATTACCTGAGGTGATTCCCCTTTGAAATAATTTCTCTCCTTTGAGGATTGTGTGATATTCGGTACTGCAAGTTAAATGAGGCCGTATTGTTGGGGAGCAACTTGTCTAAAATCTGGTCTTCAGGTGGATATGTGCTATCTAAGCTAGCCGAATGACACATCCCATAAGTTAACAAAACATGCAAAATAAATTGACAACATTGATCCAAGATGCATCTATTATGTCACGACATTTTAAATCAGAAGTCGATCTGCACATTGAAAGGAAAAAACCCGTTGCAATCAATAGTAGCTGAACAATAGGAACTGAATCCTCTGCAAACCGTAAGGCCTCCTGTTTTTCTCGCTTCTCAGCTCCTCTTGTCCACTGTCTTCGTCCCACAGTTGGTTGAACCCTAGATCGCCACTCTCTTTAAAAGACACTAGTTAGGTACCATTCGCAGCAAAAAAAAATCATTTTCAGTTTCTCAATGATGGGATGAGTTTGATATGAAAATTTGTCACATTATCCATCTGGCTACATTGTATGGAATGCACCTTTTGGTTTTATACTAGTTGCTCTGTATTGTTGCAACGTCCCTTTTCATGTTAAATTTCTGGTTATTTTTCCCCTGTGGTCATGAGAAGTTGCTACATCACAATGTAGCTGGACTCTCTGCAAAAATTGGGTGCTTACAGAAATAATCATATTAGTCAGGATCAGTTTGTTTCATAGAGAAGCTGCAGCTGATATTTGTGCGGATGTATTTTCGCTGTTACTATCCAACTAAATTTGTCTTTTTTTGTCTCATGTTTGACTTCAGGCAAGTCATCGCGAAGTATATTTCTGTCTTATAAGATGCATTGTCTTGTTCAAATTTCTCTAAATCCCCCTCTTTTTGCTGAAATGCAGAAAGTGAAGAAATTTTCGTTGGCTGAAGCAGGCTCCACCAGCACCACGGAAGCTCCAAAAGGCAAATAGAAGCCCGCAATGTTTCAGAGCCACTTACATAACATGTTCTAGGCCAGACATACTGGTTTAGTGTTGAATCTGTCGTTTGAAGTTCATTCCAGATTTAGATTTCCTGCCCCCCTCCCCCCCAACGACAATCCAATATGTTATGTCGAGTTGTCCACTGGAAATTATGTGCACAGTTTGAGCAGACAAGGATGAATGTAGTTTCGCCAGATTTGCTGCGGCCGTTCCTATCCAATTTCATTTTTTTTTTGGCGGGAATCTATCCAATTTCATGGTTGCAGGTGTATCCAGTTTCATGATTGCAGGTGTCTGAAATAGTCGCATGAACAGTTACCATCTCTTCAAAAATTATATGCCTGTATTGTTCTGGTTCTGTACCAAATCGTCGATAAAAGGGAAACTTGATGATTTCCAAGCTAAATTTTGGCCTGTTTGGTATCTGATCGCAAGGACAGACTGACGTGTGCAATTTGATGCGTTCATGGAGATAGCTTGGACTGCGTCGATGCTGATGTTTCTTGTCTAGGCTTACCTTTGTCTGTCTGGCAAGTATATTCCTTCAGCTCCGGGCGTGAAGCAAAGCCATGTTGTCCCTGGGCTTATGTGATTCACACGACTCAAAAAGCACAGGCAGGAATATGTACGAACATAAGGTGTCGATGTTACTACACCAAACGATGTTTGATTACACCACATGAGAATCGTATAATAAGACAAATCATACTACTACTACTACATATTACTGGTTGTAATAGGGAGTATCATATACTCGTAATGGGGAGTATCATATACTAGTATCATGCATATGATACTAGTGTGATACTACATCCGTAGTGCATAGTATCATATGTTAGTATCATAGGATAGTTTATTTATTGTCATGCATGACACATAGTATCTCAATCCTCTTTTTCTTCATCTAATTGTATGTCACCTTATCAAAATTGCCAGTTAACATGCATGGTACTAACTATGATACTCCCATTACTGGCAGCCTTACTCCCTCCGTTCACTATTATGAATGTTCTAACTTGTTCTGATAGACGCGTTTTAATATGTTTGTTCACTTATTTCATTTCATATATAATTTATTTTTTAAATATATAATAATGAGCGGGGGGAGTACAACAGAGGAAGTTTGACGAGACTCGACGTCCATGTTGCCCAGGGAAACATAGGGCCTGTTTGGTTCTACACCTAGCAATGCCACACAAAATTGCCACACTTACCTAAGGTTAGTTCTTCAAAATGAGAGCCACAAGTTGGCAAGCCTAAGGGAATCTTGCCACACTTTTTAAGTGTATGTGATGTGGGACCCTAGTGTGGCTTGCCAAAGGTGTGGCTTGGACCAAACACCCACCTAAGTTGGTCAAACTTGCCTAACCTTAGATGTGACAACCTTTGGCAAACTTAGTCACAAACCAAACAGCCCCATAGTCTTCAGAGCAAGCGCCATCCTTCTCGCAACAACGACGCAAGTCGGCAGCTCACGCGTAAGCACACACGTAGCTGCGAGCGGGCCACGTGGGCACGGCGCGGTAGCGGTGGTCGCTTCTTCATCTCTCTCGGGAGTTGCACGCTTCGAAAACGAGCCGTGTCGACGCGAACGAGCGTCCACCAGACCACCACCTCCCCCTCTCCAGAATTCCTCCACGCCGCCGCAATTTGTGGTCGGCCCCTTAACTAGCCGCAACGATACACACAGAATCAATTCGTCCGCCGCCGCCTCCTCCTCCTCCCCTTCTCCTTCCTCGCCATGGCCACCGCGGAGCGAGCCCCGGAGCAGCTCGCTCCGCCGCCGCCGCCCCCCGAGCGCGCCATGGGGTTCGCGGAGCGGGCCGTCGCGGCGGCCGGCGCCGCCGTCGTCTCCGCCGTCCTCGTCAACCCCCTCGACGTCGCCAAGGTATGCGCCGCACCACTCACAGCGTTACTACCAATTGGCCAATTGCCATGCCTCAGCCTCTCTCCGCCAGAACGAAACGAATCGTCCTCCGCGTGCGCGGGTCCCGCCATTTTCCAGCGCCGTCGCGAGGCTTCTGGTCTAGGTGAACAGGGGGCAACGCGTGCTCTGTGCTTCTGAAAAATTGTACACCTAGGAAGTAGAGTGTGTCGGCGTGATCACTATTTTGCTGCCAAGCGAAGTGGCCGGAACTTGTGACAAAATGTACATATAGAGTTGGACCGAATGTATTGATTCAAACCCTTATTTTATCTTGCAGACGAGACTACAGGCACAAGCCGCTGGAGTTGTCTACAATCCGGTAAGCATGCCACTTCTATCCCACACACAGCGGTTTCACAATTGAATGTTCCTACAAATTCTCTGGTCAACCAGAAATGAATTAGAAGTTCACATTAACTAAGAAACAGAGGAGAATCAAAGCCATCAGTTAGACCATTTCTGTATATTGTAAGATTTATAGACCACGTGCTTGATTTTTTTTCCTTTTGGGTTATGTGCCCCATTCTATTTTCGAAAAAAAAAGATTAATATCTATGCGTACATACTTTTTTGCAGTAGACAAACCATCTGCAGCACCCAATTCTGATAATAGTTACATACTGGCAAGCAGATATACTTCTGTCAGGGTGATTTGTGGTTTTATCCTTTTACTTCTGAAAAAGTGTGTGTGGTATTTATTTTTTTGCTAATTGCTTACACAACAATATTGCTTGCTTGTTTATTTGTTTTTCTCTGAAATACATTGCTCAGATATGGTCAGATTTTAGGTGCTATCCATGGTGTAACCCTGGTGGACTGAAATTAACTGGTTTAGGGCCATCCTGCAGCCCTGAATGCTTTCAGTACAGAGGAACAATGGATGTGTTCTCTAAGATCACTAGACAGGTAAATGCACTTATTGAGCATTCTTCTTCATTGCGCTTTCTTGTTTTGGGTTGATCATCTTGAGTAACGATTTATGAGCCCCTGCAGGAAGGAATTTTTAGATTATGGAGAGGTACTGGTGCAAGCTTAGCGTTAGCTGTACCAACGGTATATCCTTTCAGCTGACCATGGCTAGTATTCTGTTTGTACTAATGCGCCTATTTCATACCTTAATATTCCATGGAGCTTTCGTTCCCTTACACTTAATTTTCTCTACAATACTTTTCTTCCCATTATTTATCTTCAAGTATCATTTCGTCTGTTGTAAACGTTGTGTTTTATACATTCATAATGAAGGATTTTCTAGGGATCTTATAATCAGGACAACTTTACCGTCCTCCTGTGGAGTCCGACATGATTTCTCTTGGTAAAGCGTAAGGGAACAAAAATAGTAAAATAAGAATGGTCTAATTCGTTTTGATGAAAAAACATATGGATCTCACACATAGAGTGCTTGCCCTTGTTTTCTCATAAGAAGTTTGATCACACCTGTAGCAGTAATAATTTGTCTTACAATCTGAGCTGTTTAAAGTACAAGTAGGAACAGAATTTGTGGTGAGCATATATTAATGCTTGTTTGAGGTTTGGTGTCTGTGACGCAATCTTTGTATAGACTGTTACTGATTTTGGATATATTGTATTTTCTGTGCCCTCTTGGATCTGTATTCAATTTGGATTAACATCATGGAATGTTAGAATTATACATTTTGATTTACTTCACGTTTGTATCTCACTAGAAATTTATGCTGTGTTTTTCAGGTTGGGATATATCTGCCTTCTTACGACCTGTTGCGCAATTGGATTGAGGAATATTCAGATCGCAGTTATCCCAAACTTAGGCCGTACGCCCCTCTCATTGCTGGATCTATTGCACGATCATTGGCATGTATAACTTGTTCCCCTATTGAGTTGGCAAGAACACGTATGCAGGTCAGGATATCGAATCCTCGCTTTTTTACAGTTACCATTATTAGATAAGAGAACACATGTACCAGGGGATGAAAGGGGGGCCTGATATGTATAGTAATACTTTGTGAGACATTGTCAAAGCCTTGAGATAAGTGATGCTTTTAAAGAAGTAAAAGTAAAGTTATTTACTAGCTTGTGATTGAACAGAAATTGTTAGTACTGGCATGGTTGAAACAGTTGAAAGAAAAACTGAAACTTACTCTGGATGCAACTTTGTTCTCTATGCCATTTACTTTAGAGATAATTATGTATTTTCTTATTACATATATAGGCCTTCAAACAATCAAGTGGTGGAGCGAAACCCCCTGGAATGTGGAAGACTATGCTAGGCGTGCTTTCATCGAGGCAAAGCATCAGCCACCCTGAAAATTGTATGCATTAGTCTGCCATAATATCTGTTGGCTTGTAACTAATGAAGCAAATCATTCCAAAATTATACAAACAAACTAATAATTGTAGTTTTATGTTCTCATTTGTTTTGATTAAGCTATATATTTTTGACAGTGCAAACAGCTCGGGGATACCATCTTCTATGGACTGGTATGGGAGCACAACTTGCACGTGATGTCCCCTTTTCAGCTATATGTTGGATGGTTCTTGAACCAGTGAGCTACTCTACTGAGCTCTAGTATATGATATTATGATTTAGACAATTTGAATTCAGCCAAACCTGTAGAGCTAACCTTTTCCACCTGTAAATGCTTTCTGTACAGACTAGAAGACACTTATTGGGATTATTAGTTGGTGAGGAAAGCAATGCAGCAGTTATACTGGGGGCAAACTTCTCGGCAGGCTTCATTGCTGGAGTTATCTCTTCTGGCGCAACATGTCCTCTTGATGTTGCCAAGACACGCAGACAAATAGAGGCAAGCAGAGCTAGGGCCCATTAGCTTATCACTAGTTTTCTTAAGACTGCTCTCTACTGACTTTAGTTAGTTATATTTTATGTGCCTTCAGTCATTCCTGGTGCGCATAGAGCTTGGAATTAACTGCTATCGATAACATAAAATACTTTTTTTTTGTTTTTTTGCTCAATATTCTGCGCTTACTAAATTTACCATTCTTATTTCAGAAGGATCCTGCTAGGGTATTAAACATGAACACAAGGCGCATACTTCTTGAGGTTTGGAGGTATCTTACATTTCCCTTCAGCAAATTCCGTTGCAACATACCCACCTTAGGTTTTCAATAAGAAGTGCCATGGAAACTCCCAAGTCATCAGGGTTAGAAATGGAAAGATGTAAGAATCTATGGAGCGAAAAGTTGGAACAAGAATCAGGCTCACTAAGCTGTACTACAGTACTAGTACAGACAAACATGTCCTCAACGATAATGAAACCGTTCTCTTCAATATAGCATGGACTATAAAATTCTTCATTTGCGTTCAAGAACACATACACTGATGAGCTAGTAAGCGTCGTTATGTTTTTGCACATTTCCACTCCCTGAATCTTTCTAAATGAGGAAGCGATAGGCACAGTTTGCGGTTGCTGAATTGTGCTTATTTTATAATCCACCGAGGAAATTAGCCATAAAAGTAGGTAGAAGTGGGTACAACAAATATTAAATTAAGGAAAGGTAACTGGGACAGACGGGATTATGAGAATCCACTCAATGCCAAAAGCAGCCATAGTCATAATCATTTAGCAACGGTTCGCCAGGTGTTTCAGACATGCTTAATGATGTGTTCATTTCAAAACGATCCACTTAATTCTTTCTCTTGCCGTCAACATACCATTTGGTCTCCAGCATATAGCAAGTTTTCTGCACAATGCAATGCATGTAACACTTTTAATGTGCCAATTTTTGCAGGAATGAAGGTATCAACGGCCTATTCAGAGGTGCAGGCCCTCGCATGGCACGAGCAGGACCTTCAGTGGGCATTGTCGTTTCTTCATATGAAGTTGTCAAGCACATCATGCACAGAAAACATGCAGCGCTATGAGCTTAGATTTAGTCGTATGTAGAACACAGCAACACACGAGCCTTCTGATCAAACCAACAGCTGAACCTCCTGATGGAACGTGACTTCACTCTCGTGAAAGCCGGTTGCATGCCTACCTTATCAGAAGGGAGGTTTGAGTGTCTCTGTTGTAATAAAGGGTAGAATGCCCAAAATGTTGTAATTTCTCGTTGCAAGAAGTTTTGGGTTAGTGCTGTCTATTTGTGAGATTTTGCTAGGCGTTTGAGATGTATAATTGCAATTACTAGCACAGATGGGAAGAACATACAGGATTAGAGTGAAGGTTAGAAAACCGTACCAACTACCAAAGGCTGCACGGTCAAGTTCATGCTCATGTTCTTTCTTCAGAACTGCCTCTTCGCAGAGGCAACAGATAATTAAAATTTTAGACTCCTTACACGATCCGACCTGTAACTGTTGGCTCCTTCATACCACAATGCACAAGTCGGGATGAACACATGATCTATTAGCACTATAGTTTGCTTGCCCCGGCAAACCTGTTATCTCCGAAGTTGTCATCGCAGGATCAGGTTTACTGATCAAATCACAATGCACAAGCACCCAGAAGGCAAATAAACTGCCAATTGACGAATGCTGGAAGGCTGAAAGGATTTACTCATCAGGTCAAAGTGCACAAGCACCTCAGAAGCCAAATAAACGAATTCTGGGGAGCTGAAATGCTCGTTGGGCAGCGTCAGACGTAATGTAGAGGAGCTGGAGAAAAAAAAAATACTCCCTCTATCCCTTAATATAAGACGTTCTTGCAGTTTAATTTGAACTGCAAAAACGTGTTACATTAAGGGACAAAGGTAGTACATGCTTGTAAAAACATAGGACGGTCACTTCGTCTGAAAGATTACTTAAGATACAAGTATAACCAAAGATATCTCGATGCAAAAACGGTCAAGGTGTCGGCTCGATGCCTCTTCTTCCTGCATGTATCTTGGCACAAACAGAAGGTGTTCCATCAACGTCTGTTCCTTCGGCCTCCCTTCCCCTTTCCCTTCCCCTTCCCCTTTCCTTTCCCTTTCTTACCCTTTCTCATCTCCCGCTCCGGCGCATCTCTGAACGATGACGACGAGGATGGTTTTGGTGCTCCCATGAGGTGCTTCACATCGAGTATACCATTCTTGAAGCGCCCTTCGGTTGCCTTGAGTACTCGGTCCTCTGGTCTAGTCTTCACAAAATTCTTGCTCTTGTTTTGTTTCCTAAAAATCCCAAGCAGTCTTTCCTGTAGAGTTGTTATGCATCACTCACTGTTCCAGAGCAAATCAGAATCGGAGTAATTGAGAAACATACCTCTTCAATCTTCTTTTGTTCTCTTTTCTGCTGATTCTTCATAGCTGGTATTGCCACAGATAATGGTGTGCGCTGCTTCTTAATGGCCTATTGCAGACAAATGAAAACTTTTGAGATAGTGCAAGGTTTCAAGTCAGGATATACAAGGAAACAAAGATTACCTTTCCACCCAGTTCAACTACTTTGCGGTTCTGTATTTTATTCTTGTCCTTCCATGTAGTGGCACCTGCGAATATAGCACCGAGTGAATGTTTGAGTCTGAATAAAACTCGAGATCAAATGGTAAGCATACAAGGAGAGATGAGCTCGCTATTAGTCCGTTTAGTTGAAGAAACACTAACATATTAGTCTGTTTAAGAATAAGCAAAATCTGAAACAATTGGAAATTTGTTCTGTTGAATGCCTATGCAAAATGTTAATCCTTTTTAATAGCTCGCTAATTGGCTAAGGCAGGACCTTCTGGAGTTCTGTTGAGGAAACATTGATATTTGCTTTTGTTTGAGAATGTAGTTCTTTTCGCTGGATGTGCCTATCGGTTGTAGAATATAATGCGCATTTTGTTCCATATTATAGCTTGGGTTTGAAGAAATGCAATTTAATGCTTTTCAACTGTGTCTATGTTTCTGGAGATGCTCCAGAAAGAACTTCACTTCTTTTTTTGGGCAAGAGTAATATAACTGCTACCATTGTTTCGTTTATGAGTTATTATTACTCAATGTTTTGCCCAAATGTTTCAGATTTTGCTTCACAAATACGAGCTCTTGAATTACAATGTATCCACTACGGTAGTCATCAAATAGCTAGACCAAAGCGCGAGCTGTTCTTTGACATGGTATACTAGCAGCTATGGCACATGCTGAAATTTAAACCACACTGAAATAAGCAGAACAAAACAGTTCACAACGCCCGAGGATGCAGTATATGAGATAATTACCGAAAAGCTCGACATCTTTCAACAACTTCTCAATATCAATGTCAGGCTCATCATCAGACATGTAAGTAGATTTCGCCGGAGCTGGCTTGTGGTACATATTTGAAAGACTCGACCCCTAGAGGAGAAAAGGTCAGCACAAAATTAGGAACTAATGATGGCTCGGAACAGAAGTGCTCCAAGAAAAGAAAAAAACAGGGACAAACCATGAAGTGGTGATACTCGCTGCTCGACGAGGGCGCCTCGGCGCGGCGCGGCTTCCGAGGGCCAGAGACGGACGGGTCGAAGACCACCTCGGCCGCCGCTTTGATAGGCCTTGATTTGGGCATCCCCTTCACCATCTTCTTACCCGGCTCGTGGTGGCGCGAAAGTTAGCGGCTCTCGGCGAGGACGGTCGGCAGTACAGGAAGCAGCGACACGGCAGGCAGCAGGAGGGATTCGGGGTGGACAAAGCGGAGGATAGGGAGCCTTCAGCGTCGTTGCCGGACCCGGATTTGAGAGGGGAGCTTAGGAGCGGCAGCGGCGGCGGGGTTGGGGAACCTGGTCGAGGGAGCTGGCTTGGTTGAATGTGAGTTGGGCTACTGGGCCTTGTTGTGGTTGAATGTGAGTTGGAAATATGAGTATATCTATAAACCTGGCCCATGAACTTTTTTCTATTTGTAAACATTTTCTCAAATTCGTGAACTTTTTTCAAATTCATGAACAATTTTTCAATTTTTTTTGAACTTTTTCCCTCAAATCCGTGTACTTTTTCCCCCAAATTCGTGAATTTTTTGAACCGATGAACTCTTTTCAAGTTTGTGACTTTTTCGAGCTTGTATTGTTTTTTCAAAAAGTCAACGGTCAATGTCAGGTCAAAGGTCAACACATCAAGTCAAGTCAACCGATAACCCAGAAAAAAAGTAAACCGAAGTGACCCGAGCTGGCCACCAGCTCGCGTTGGTGGGCCGGCCCACACGAGGCAGCGCGTGAGCACAGGTTGACCCTATTGGTGCATAAGGCACCACATAGGAGGTCTCCTCCTATTTCGGATTTTGGAAAAAAAACCATGAATTTGGAAAAAGTCGAATTTGAAAAAAAAATCGAATTTTAAAAAAGTTTGCGCGTTTTAAAAAAAGGAAAAAAGGGGAAAAGGAAAAAGGAAAAAACCAAACAAAAATTGGTTGAGAAAAACAAAAAAACAAAAAATACCCAACGGGAAGCTTCCAAAAGCTTCCCAAAACCGGGCCAGAAAGCTTCTCGGAGCTTCCCAAAACCGGAAAAGGGAAGCTTCCCCGCTCGTGTGTTAAACAGGGCGGCCTGTCACCGTAAAGAAAACTAGGGTAGTGGCAGTCTGGCGCGTCAGACTTAAACAAAGGTGCCGTGCACCTTCCTTGGGAAGGAAGGAAGACCCTCGAAGGCTCTGCAATGTCCGATGGATTTTGGCCTGCCCCGTTATGTGTGGCCCGAGGGAGACGTCCGGTAAGCCCCTCGGATCTCTTCACAGGATCTGCCCAGAAGGATGTATGAATGCTTCCGAGAAGGGTAGACTTCGACCCCGAGAGAGGAGGATAGCATCCCTTGCCTCAATGGGTGACTACCAGCGTCAAGTTGAAGATGGACGCACGTCTCCAAATGAGATCCGTGTGGGCGAAGTCATCTTCTGCCGGTACAGTGAGATTCGCCTGCTATCTACGCATCCACATTGACGGTACCTCACCACCGCCCGGCCAAAGAGGGAGACGAAGTATCCAGAGGGTAACGCACTGACCCGGGAGGACATCATCATCATTCGTACAAGCGTGTTGTGGGCGGCCATGCCGCCAGGGTACAGGCTACGCTAGCCTACTCTGTTGTATATTCTATTCATAAAGGACTCCAGGAGGTCATTCCTCAACCCTATAAATAGGGGAAACCGAGGCCTCACAGGGGGTCGATTCTTTCATCTTGGAACAGACACATTGTAGCTCTCTCCATTGAAATACAAACAAGGCAGGAGTAGGGTATTACACCAAGAAGGTGGCCCATACCTGGGTAGCTCTTTGTGTTCATCTGTAGTTCATCCACACATTTCATCCATGACTTAGGATTGCTGGACGTGTTCAGTCCCTGGCCGAACTCTCAAAGGGTTGTCGCTCACAACTCATATGCAGGTTCTTAGAAACCGACATTTGGCGCGCCAGGTAGGGGACTGAGGCGTTCCCACCAATCCTAGTTGGTGTCTCCCACCTCTCTGAGTGCTCCCTCCGGTCGGCACTCCGGCATGGTGAGAAAGGGGGGATCTCCTCGCTCGCATACCCTCAACGAGCAAACAACCACCATGAATACGGCTTCGCTGATAGGCAAGGCACCTCACGCCCCGGTAGATGATCAAGGCACGCACTGCAAAATGCACCGGCCCCTGACTGTTTCGAAGGACGGCCAGGCAAAGACGCCGGCGCCGCCCTTTACCAAGAAGGATGGAGTCCCACGCCCGGAGTGTGCTCGATGCGCGGGCGAACGGGACCCCGTCAGTATGGCACGCGGGTTCGCCCCGTCAGGGCCGCGTCTTTCCCTCCTGGGCTACCAAGGGCCTACTCAGGTCCATGGTCCGGCCTGCATCGCCGGGAGGTGTGCTCTAATCTCCAAACTACAAGACCTACGGTGGCCAGATTACCACGGGCCAAGGGTGCCAACGTGGCGCGACAAGCCTGTCGCCCTGATGATCGTGAAGGACCCTGACGAAAAAAGACGCCTGTGTATGGGCCTTCCCGAAGACGACGCACGAAGGGAGGACAGGGCTACTACGGCCACAACGGCGGGTAGGCGACCTTCCCGGCTCTGGCCTTTCGGTTGAAAAACGCGGGAGATGCCTTCCAGAGGCTGGCATTGCTTGCACTAGCCTCCTGGGCAAGAGAAGAAGAAGAAGGACCTGGTGTGACGCTCCCCCATCCGGTTGCCCTTCCGGGGGCCGATAAGCCGCCCTGAGGCGGAAAAACCTACAATCGCGGCGAAGGTTTTCGGCCTCCCGGACGCCTTTCTCAGGGCCGTGAGGACCAACCCGACGCGAAGGCCGCCTCTCCATTGACCCCCGTCTGGGCGCCCGCTCGTTGGCCAAGGACGCACGCGTAGGATCAATAAAAAACGGGGATAGTCTTCCTACCGTCAAGAAGAAGCCTTGACAGTCTCTCTGATTACCGAATGGACATGGTCAAAACTGGGTGACCGGGGTGTGTCGAGCCAGTCGCGATATGAAAAGTTCCCAGGACCTCTCCCGCATGGACCGCTTTCCTCAGGCTACTGGGCCCCTGCTTCTCTCCCCTTGTGGCAGAGTCGCAGCAACGAGCCCTGCCTGCACGATGGGAACATTTTCGGGTTCTGTCCCGACGAACCGCTTTCCTCTGACTGTCAACCCCACTGCTACTCGCCCGTACGGCCGAGCCACAGCAGAGCGTCGTGTCCCCTGTGACGGAAATACTCCCGGGGTCCGTCCCACACGAGTCACTTTCCAGACGCTACGGCCCTGGTGTCAACCCCCTATAGTGGAGTCAAAGACGCGTTCCCCACTTGCTGCGAGGGGAAAGCTCCTGGGTCCTGTCCCATCGAGCAGATTTTCCTTAGGCCGTCAAAGCCTCTGCTCCTTCCCCCGTGGGGTGAAGTTGCTGCAGTGAGCTGCGCCTACCGCAAAGGAAAAGTTCCCGGGACCTCTCCCGTGCGGACCGCTTTCCCGGGTTGCTGGGTTTCGTTGTCTTTTCCCTGACCAGTTTAACCAAGTACGGCGAACCCTAGCCTGCCCTGTCCGCGTGGTATGACGAGAAAAACAAAAGAAGAAGAACAAATGTTTCTGGAAGCAACTAGATTAACTCAGATAAACTATGGGCCGATGCGTACATCAGCATATGCCGCCCCACCTACCCGCGGCGCGATGGCCGGATAAAAAAACAACTAAAAGGGAAACGGGCGCCAAAGGCTGAGGGGAAGGAGCTTCAGGCTCCGCCAGAGTTGGCATCCTTCTCCTGCTGCACCACCGCTGTGACAACGCCCTCCACCGCGCGCTGGGCCCTCCGCCGGTCTTCAGCCGTCTGCTCCCCCAGCACGACTCTCAAAGGGAAGTGGGGGGAGGCATGGTGGACACCGACAAGGACGCGGGTGGCCGCCGCCCGCATGGCCTCCTTCACCGTCGCCTCCTGTGCCGCCACCCTCAGCTGGCGGAGCTTGCCGAACCTGGCAGCAAGGTGCTGTAAGAAGAGCGTCAGATGGCTCAGTCTCCCCTCGTCGAAGGCCGCGTAGGGGACGAACGGCTAAAGATCAAGGACGTGCATGTCCTCGTTCAGCCGCCGATACACGTCGCGCAGCACCCCTACGCTCCCGTAGTGATCGGCGTGGAGACGACCGAAGAGCTGCTCCACCTCCCGGCGGCGGATCCTCTCCATTTCCATCTCTCCGCGTAACTCGGCGGTCTCCCTCTCCAGGCAGAGAGCGGCTCCGCCGAGGGAGACGCGGAGCTCCTGAAGCTCGGTGTCCTTCGCGGCAAGGCTAGCACGCATCTGCTCCATCTCGTAGTGGCTGTGCCCTTGCGCCATTGCAGAAGAAGATGAAGGAAGAAGGAGACGGGAGAGGCTCGGGGGCTATGGAGACGGGTAACTAGAGGTGGTCGCCCCTCGACATTTTATAGATGGAAGGGATAAGCGGCGGACGTTCCCACTCCCTCCGCCGCACGTGGCCCCACCCCCACCCTCTCCCCTCCTACCACCCCTGTTCCCCAAGCGTCGCAGCGCGGGAGCCAAGGCGCCGCCCGCCTCAGCAGCTGCGCCATTATAAATGCTAGCCTGAAACGACCGGGCGGCGATGGGACGTGGTGACAGGGGTGCGTTTCCCCATCATCGAAAAACACATCCCACGCATCTAGCCTTCGCAGTTTCTGGGCCCCATCCTCCCCTCGCGTCCGCGCAAGGGCCACACGGGCCGGATGGGCCCGAGGGCTACTCTACATGCATTAGGCCCGACGTGGCTTGGAACTTGAAGACAAGCCTATTCGTGGTAATGAAGCGAGGGCTCACGGAGGAAAAGATGTTTAAAAAGAAGAAAAGGCGTTGACTTGGTGTGAGTTCAGCACCCCTTACAACAAACATATCCAAAAACCAAGACAAACGACGATAGAGGCCAAATGCAGTTACAAGCGCGCGGTGTCTGGGGGCTCTAGGCCTCAGAATCAACGTCCTCGCCGAGAGAACCCTCAACGTGCATGGAGTCTTCCGGAATGCCTTCATCATCGTCAGGAGCAAATGCACCAACAAGTTCCTCGACAAAGCCGGTGGTCGCAACCCTCGAAGCTTCGGCCCGTGTGCTCTTCCCAAGAGGCTTCACCAGCTCCGCGAATGGGAAGGAGGGGTCGATGAGATGAAGATTAATGAGGACACGTTCCCCGGCTAGCATCGCCACCTCCCGAGCTTCGGCCTCAATGGTCCCCAGGAATTCTCCCGCGAACTCCTCCAGCTTGGCGATGAATTCCTTGAAGAACAAGGCATAGCTCCCTACGCCATCAGCCTGGAAGTTAGGGGCCCCCTAGAGGGCCATCCGCAGCTTCCCGGCAATCGTGAAGACACGGTCGCGAACCACCTTGAAGACTTCGCACTTCATCCTGCGCTGCCCCCGAAGCTGATCCATCTCCTTACCCCGTTTCGCGAAGTCGCTCACCAACTGGGCATTTTGCGTTTTGAGGTGTGACAACTCCGCCTGGAAATCCGCAAGCCTCTGCAAGGCCTCGTCACAGGTTTTCTCGCTTGCGCCCGCCAAGGATCTCGCTTCACTAACAGAGCCCTTCAAAGAACCTAGCTGTCTCTCCAGATCCAAGCGTTTGGCTTCTACGGCTTTGCCTTTCTTCATAAAGTGCGTATCTTGGAGGGTCAGCTTCCGTTGGTACTCGGAGCTGACGTCTTCTTTCTGCTTAAGAAGGGCATCCGCAAGGACCTTCTTGTTCTGGGCCTCCTGCTGGTCAGGACAATCCCTCAGTCGAGCGTCGGCGACCTCAACGTTGGCTTGATGGGTAGCCTCCCGGCGTGAGATGACAGCTTCACGGCTTTCAAGCTTGGCCTCCCGGGCAAACAACACCTCTTGAAGTAGCTCCAACCGTTCCCTCTCGGCGCTGATGTCCGACGCTGTCTTCTCGGCTTCTGCCTCGCGCGCTACGACATAGACCTCCCGGTCGGTCTTGGCTGCCTCACGGGCATCCAAAACACCCCCAACGACGAACGAGCAAGGTTTGAAGGTGGATGACTTCCTCCAACCGCCTGCTCCGAGGAGCCCCTGGCGCCCGTCAAAGCCTGGGCCGCATGAGAGCGAATGGCCTCATTCTCCTGGCGGGCACTCGGAGCGAAGGAAATAAGTCTTCCAGGCTTCACGCAGAAGGTGCTGGCCCCTGGCTAAATCGGCTCTCTCAGCTGCCAGGCTAGCGTCAAGATGATCGATCGCAAGATGCGTTGCCTTGAAGGGGTCATCGGGTGATGTGCCAGTATCTCCTCCGCTGCAGCCACTTAAGGCCAACGTTGGGCCTTGAATCTGGCCGACCCTGGAGGCCAAAGGCTACGGAAACGGTTCCCAGAGAGACCTCCCGTCCTGGCTAGTCAGGCCCGGGGGAACTAGGGCGTCTAGGGACGTTCCCGGCGCACTTTCAAACCGGGTGAGGCCTGCCAAGCCCTCTAGCGGGGGGACCGCGTTTGTTCCCATGGTTTCCGGATCTCCCGAAGCTTGGACGCTCCCCTCGTCAGCACCTACGAGCGTGTCCTTCCCGGGAACATCGTCAACCGCTCGTCGATCGACCGCAGGCTCCTCTTCGATGGCGCGAGCAGGATCTCCTGTAAAGAGGAAGAGATCTTATAAGGAAAGCTTGGCCAAAGGAAACGGACGAAGGCCAAGCTAGAGCAAGCATACTAACCCGTTCCTTCAGGGCCCTGGTGCAATCCGTGATGGCCTGGTCGCCCTCCACGGCCGAGGGCTTCCGGAAGCGTCTCCTCCACCTGGGCCAAAGCCTCGTTCCTCCCGGCTTTTACCTCCAAAGATGGGGCCGCGGAATAGGGGTTGCACATCCAAAGGGGATAAGAAGAACGCTCAAAGGATGGCGCAACGACAGAATAATCCAAAAACTCACATGTCCGTGGCATACCACTGCCTCCTCGGCAAGCGTGGGATGAAGGACAAAGCCTGGGGCGCCTTGTCGGGAAAAGCATCGGACGACGCTGAAGCTCCGACCCCCAGCGCAGGCCCACCAATGATCACGCCTGCGGGATGAGAAGGATCCGCCTCTCCTCCTCTGTCGCTTGAGCCTTCCGGGCTACCAACCGAAGAGTGGCTGTAGTCAATTTACACCGGTCTAAGGAAGGCAACGGAGAAAGAAGAGAGAGAGGCGATTCTTACCATTTTACGGCAAGGGCGGTCGATCGACGCCCTCGTTTGGATTGCTCGTGCGACTCCGTGTCCTCCGAAGGAGGCAGCTCTCTCTTCTTAGAGAGTATCGACAGTGCGGTCGGGGCAGGTGGAGCGGACAAGGAACCTTCAGCGTCGTCGTCGTCCTTTTCTCCTTCACCTTCATTTATGGCCGCGACGTGACTAGGTTGGGATGGTTTTGGCTGCCCCGAGAAGGGGTTAATACAGCCGACATCTCATGTGCCCCTGGGAACGATGCCCCACCTATCACACTCCGTAGACCTTCCAGGATGGCCTGGCACATCCTGCCGGCTTGTAACATCCGAACAGAAAGGGGGAGGCCCGGACCATCCTCGACGCGGAACATGACCTTCATGATCCACTTGAGCTTCTTGTCTTCAATGGTGGACAAGTGAAGGTGCCTTGGGTCCGGGGGTCCCTGGTAAGACCACAAGGGAAGCTGATGGTCCTGCAGGGGGGCTACCCGCATCCGGGAGAAGCTGAGGGCTACCATGTGCCCGTTAAGACCTTTTTGCTTCACCACCCACGTAAAAAAACCCAGAGAACGCCGCTCCCCTCACGTATGGCCCCATCAGATTGGTTACCATATAAAAAATAAATCATAATCAATCAAGCATTGATGGGATATTTCCTTGCATTGCTGTGATTTTTTCCTTTCTTATCATCAATCATACATGTCAAAAAAAAAGTACGGCGCACGAGGATCGTGGGCACATGCCCTACAAATCCGAAAATGCCTATAAAAAATAAATCACAATCAATTAAGCATTGATGGGATATTTTACTTGCATTGATGGGTCTTTTCCTTTCTTATCATCAATCATACACGTCAAAAATAAGTGCGGCACACCGGAATCGTGATCACATACCCTACAAATCCGAAAATGCCTATGAAATTGATGGTCCCGCAATTTCCATATATCTGCATGCTTCTACATGTTATTTTCATATCATCACTATGCGATATTCGCGTACACATTACACCCAGCGACGGCGACGGCGAGTACAGTGGACCGGAGAAGGGTAGGGCATCTGGAGACCTTCTAGCCGGCGTACTCAGCAGCGGCGGGAGAAGGCCATGCGGCGGCACTGCGGCAGCTTGACGACCGCAGCGTACTCAGAAGCGACGGGAGAAGGACATGCGGCACTGCGCGCGGCAGCTTGACGACCGGACTATGGAACGGACTCCAAAATCTTATGTAGAGCGGATTGCCTGGCAAACCTCCATGAACTAGGTATTCTTGTAATATTTTCTTGCGATCTTGCTTTTGCTGATTTGGGATGATCCCCATCAATTTGGTTCACGATCCATCCACTAACCCCGGCCGACCCCATGTCGTTCCCAACCCTCGATCTGGGTCGATCGACTATGGGCCTGGTTTTTTCCCCTCGCACCGTCGGTTCGCTCGGAGGCAGCTCACAGAAACAATCGATCGCCACCCACGCCTCCCTCGCCCTTCTCTCTTCCTCCAACCTGGCTAGGGTTCCCAGCCCCTTCCTCCGCCGCCGTTGTCGCGTGTTCCTCTCTGAGCTCGCCCGAGCACCTCCCTAACCTCGTAGGGAGCAGCCAGCAGGACCCTGCCGCCGTGCCTCCTCCTCTTCCTTCTCCTCTTTTTCCCTAGCTCTCTCTCCTCTCTGAATTGCACGCTATTCCTCTCTGCAGGTGCCGCCATGGCCATGTCATGGAGCTCACTGCCGTGGGCTGCATGCCCCTCCGATGACTCCCTGCCTCGCCCACAACTAGGTCCTCTGTATCCTGATTTGGGCGTCTATTTTTTGCGATCGATCTTGATTTTGGCGGGATTTTTTTCCAGGCACCGCGAGCGCACTGGACGGCAGGAAGGGCCGCGTTAAGGAGTCTGCCCGGGATGGCGGCTCAGGGGCGCTACACGCCGCTGCCGGCCACAGGAGGATGCCCGTGTGCGTTTACCTGGTTGAGAGACGACAAAGGTGCTTTGTTCATGGAGTTTTGGTAGCAGAAGGTTATTCATGGAGTTCTAGGTTTGTTTGCCTTGCTGGTATTTGTGAAAACATTCTTCATTTCTTCTAGGGGAAGGGGCAAATTCAAATGGAACATGTCATCAAATGATAATCATTTTCTGCTGAGTTGTTTTCCTGTCCCTTGTGATTATATGTACTGGAATGCAAAGTGCTCTTTATGACTCTTACATATTCGAACCCGTGTTCTTAACTGCCCGGTAACATTTATTTTGATTGATCCATGTTACTGTTGTTCGTTGTTCAGGAATCTGCAGAAGGCTATCAACAATTTCACCACGATTCTGGTACAAGGCTGTAATGGCTGCCGGTGAAGTCGTAGATGTAAAGGTTTGCGCGATGCCGCGGCTACTCGGTGCCTGGCGCACCCAAGGCCTCGGCTGCCGTCCCTGTTCCCCCGGTGGCCCTCTCGTCGTGCATTCACTTGGTCAAGGAGTTCGTCACTGCTGCCGAGGAACAGGTCAGTCAACTTTTTTACTGTTTGTGGTCTCACCTTAGATCCTTTGATTCGCTTCAATTGTGTGACGCACATGTGCAGTCGAAGTTAGAACTTTGAAATTTACATGTTAGGAAAACAGAGCGAGTCCTAGCAAAATTAGTCAAATCTATCCAATGGGCAATGACAAAGTAAGAATGGCAGGTCCACGGCTAGCTAGCTCTAGATATGGAGACAAATCAATGATTCTTTTGATTGCTAACAATCAGCGGAACTCAAGATTCTTGATACTGAAATGAAAAGTGAGCCCGCATCTACGCCATGTTAAACTTTGAGTTCAGCTGCTTCCTATGAGCTGTGCAAAGCAAAGATGGTGTTTATGTTTCCATTTTTTCAGTAACCATTGTTCTTTTTAATTGTTCAATCTTCTAACAATATATTTGTATTACTACCCTTTCCCAATACTCCACGTGTTCATTCCAAAGTAAAGTTCTACAGCCAAGCTACTTTCTTTTTTGTTCTTAACATTTTCACCGAATTTTTGTCACTCTTATCTTGCTGATATGGTAAGGCGCTAAATACTCGAGAAATATCTTGCATAATATTCTTCTCTTCCTACGTGCATTTATTTATTAGATCCACTCTCCATGCATTTATTTATTAGATTCTGGATGTATTTGTGTCATGATTTGAACTTGAAGGAGAGGAATGTAGATGTAGAATGCTTGTGGAATATGTTCTTAATAGTACTCCTATTTCGTTGGAGAAAGATTTTGTAGTTGGTTCCAAGGTATACAACTCTTCTCTATCCTTGTAGGAGTATATATGGTAAGATATTGCTGCATTTCAGATTATGCATTCTTCGAAATTACCATTTCTTGTCACTTTTCCTGGCATAAATTTACAACTCTGAGCTTCAATATGCATGCAAGTTCTGGTTTCTTCCAGGTTTGAAATTTTTAATGGCTTCTGGGAGTCGGAAGATATTCAGTTTTGCATATCAGCTATTTAGACGAATATCTCGTCACTCAACATAATCTAATGAGTGTTTGCAGCTATTTGAACTCCTTATAATCTTCTACAGTGGGGTGACTCAACATTGTTTTGAACAGTTACAAGCTGATAGGTGACTTCTGCGATGGTAACATGGAATTTAAGTTATGGAACTATGTTATCAGTATGACAAGCTGGTACGTGGCGAGTCTATAATGATGCAGGTGAATACGACAAAGGAAAGTTATGGAACTATGTTACTTGATGAGGTATCAACTATGTGGAATCTTAATACCTTGTACTGCAGATGCTTATTACCAATTGCAAGTAAACATGTGTATTATTTATATCTCGAGAACATGACAGATTGAAAAAATGGGTCGACTTTCATTCGAGGAAACGACAAGAATGCAACCAATCGAGAGAAGCACATAAGCTTATAGTGCGTGTTCCCATGATTTCTGACCTATTTGTTTTCCAGGATTGACAATATTTACTTAGTTTATATTAATTGTGCACAAGAGAAAATGATCAATTAATGGGTTCAAGGAGCTAAATTCGAAAGTATGTTGTTACTAAACTAGACATGGACAACATTAGATTGTCATCTTACTTAGTGCTCATGGAAATAAATGCAATAGTATTCATATACTAATACACAAGTCTGAAACTTACTCTATCCTAAAGAAGTTATGACTGAAAATAAAGTTCATCATAATGCAGGCGACCAACTAATTCTTCAGAGAGCAGAACGGGTGGGTACAGTTCACAAAAAGTATGGGTGCAAAGCATGGATGCATGCAGTGTGGGTGCAAAGCGTAACTTGTGGTCATCAACTTCAGTTTGGAACTAAGACTTCTCAATTTTGTGCTTAAGGTCAAATTTAGACCGTGGTTAAATATGTGTTGCTCGTACTTTTATATTTTTGTAGAGAACTATTACAATACTTTGCCATGATAGTGTGTTGGATGGTCCACAATTGCACTTAAATTAAATTAATCCAGCACTATTCTGCAAAGGGAAATTTTCTTTGAATCTTGATTTTGGCTAACATTATTTATGGTGATATGTTTGGAGCTTAGCAGAACACACTACATTTATCACGATGAGTTTGGAACATGCTTTGCTCTTGACGAGAACATTTATTTGTATTTTTTGTGTACCAACGAACATTTATTTGTAATTTTTTATGTAGCAACGCACATGCAGCCCCGAGTCCGAGACGGGCAGGTTGCTCTCATCAGGGCCTTGCGAGAGGTGAAAATTATGTGGCTTGTCGTGTCATCAATGACGCATGAACGGATTCGAATGAGGGGTGCGGGAGGTCGCGGGCGTCTGAGATGATGGCTTCGTCTGGAGGGAGGCAGACCACAGCCAACAATGGAGGCGGGGACTCGGGGGGGGGGGGGGTGTGGCGAGGCGGCATGCTTTAACATTCGTCAACTGTGCGTGGTGTTGGCAGGTGCCGACGACGGTGACTCGGGCAGGGGGCAACATCAGCGAGGTGGCGCGTGTCAGCACTCGTCAGCTGCGGGTGGTGGTGGCAGGGGGTTAGGCAGAGTGAGGTGGGTGGTTTGATAGAGTAGACGAAGAAAACAACAGTTGCAGGAGGAAGATGAACCACAATAGCAACATCGGGTCATCGTCGGCGAAGGAGAGGCAGGGGGTTATTAGATTCGAGTGCGCCTAGGTGAAAGGTCGCGGGCGCCAAAGATGATGGCAGTCTTAGAGGAATGGATGGCGCTGGCGAAGGCAGTGACCCGGGCAGGGGGCAACCAGGTGGCGCACAACAGCACCCGCCGACCGCGGGTGGCGCTGGCAGGTGGCTAAGCAGGGAGAGGTGGACAAGTCGATAAGGTGGACGAAGAAAAAGACTACGAGGGTAAATTAGACTAAACTGGGTTGTTTTCCAGCTAACTGACACATAGAAGCTCCCTTAAAATTGTGTTGTCTGGGTCATATTATGACAAATCTCACAAGGATAAAATATGAATAATTTTCTTATCAGAGAAGGTAAATAGTATCCTCCTCTATTTTTTCTTTTCTATATCGATAACCATTATGCTTTCGGGTGTGTTTCGTGCTAATTGCAACTACATGCTGCAACATTTCGTTTGCACAATCCATCGCGAGTAATCATTGACATGGGCCCCAAGACGATGTCGTTGGAACGGACCAAAAATCCACCGAATTTTATACAACAACACAAGTATATATATGTAACCGATAAAAAATAAATTAAAAGGCCCGTGGCAACGCACGGGTGTTCTACTAGTCGATAGTTAATGACTAAGCTCCTCCAATGGTAAGATCTCAATTAAATAGAAATCGATAATGCAATGATTTAAAGAACCAGCAGGATCAAAGTGAACATAATATAACATGGTAACACTCTATCTCTCAAGTCTTTCATAAGTTTCGACAATGCAATTTTTATTTGTTAGACATCAATTAAGTACAAGTGATGACTAAGTATAAAAACTCGGAGTTGAGAGCCTCACAATCATACATTTCTTAATGTTACCTATTATCAAAATGCATATGAAACTAAGAATGATAATCTTCTTTTTTTGAGGGGACTAAGAATGATAATCATGTCTCTCAACTGCTCATGTTGTTGAAAGAAGGATGGGATGACCCAACATGAAAAGTAGGGAAAATTCGGCCCATGCAATAACCGATTCCGATATTCGATGACTGTCACTGAAACTTCATGAATTTTGTCTGTGCTACTATCAAATAGGAAGAAATTAGCTACGTTTCCCTGCGCGCCATCTCCGTCTGGCCAGGCCTCATTTTTGTCTCCTTTGACCCATTTTCTCTTCTTTGGGACCTACCACTTGTCATCTCAACTACAACGAAGGGGAGATTTGTTTGGCCATAGCTTGCGCTGTGTGGCCCACCTTTGATAGGGCGGGACATCGGCACTGCTCGACAATGGCACAACCTATGCATGCAGGATCAAGCATTCAATTTCGGCGACCATCACGTCTCCCAAAATGAGATTTCGGACTACTATAAATACCGCCCAACCCTAACATTCTCCACATGTTGGTGTTTCATAACTCGCGGTGCCATGAGTGACGATGTATTTGTTCAGAGGGCGTGCGAGTGATGAAGAGTTTCCAGCTTCGAGCCCTCTGGGTGGAGGTAATTAAGACCCTACTCCTACCTTTGGTGGTTGTATTGCTCGAGTGCTCGCTGACAATCAGGAGGATCATCGAAGAGATTTGTTTCTTGGGTTACAAGCTCTCTGCCTAGTGGCAGAGAGGAGGACGATGGTGGTAGGTGAAAACCTAGCTCTAGGATGGTCTAGAATGTGTTGGATCCCCCGAGAAGATCCCTAGCTTGCCTTATATACTTGGTCAAGCTAGGGTTACATGGCTCGGGTCAGTAGACTCAGCACATCGGTGGGCCCATGCCCCTTGGGTCCCATTGGACCATGTCATGTGGTGTTATCCATCCCATTTCGTGTCTTTCAAGTTGGTGCCTTCCTTGAGCTACAGCTGGGCCCGAGAGTCAGGCTCGACGCTTGGTCGAGGATAGGACGAGCCCACGCCTGGGCTGACCCATCGGTGTGTCAAACTCTCATCAGTAGCCCCCCAAGTGTCGCACAACCGTCCTACCGGAGGGGTTACGCGAGAGTTTTCTGGTCCCATTACACTTAGTAGGAGCTGCCCGAGAAGGAACTTAAGCAGTTGAACCATGGAGGTAGCATTCGAGAGAGGATCACGGAAAAAGATTCCCACGGTCTTCGTCCCTCCGATAGGCGAGCCTTTGAAGGTGAAGTGTGCATTGCTCGGATTCGTGCCGGTTCCTTATGTAAAGCCATCATGACACCGTTAGTGAGTTGTGGAACTAAGGTGCCATTGGCCTAGTTTGCCGTGCCACAATCTTGATCTGTCATGTCCTGATGCCTGTCACTCTGGTATCCTTCCTCATGCTTCCCTTGCCCAGAAAGGTCCACATAACTACGAAGAGCATCGCAAGTTCTTCTAGCACACCTCACTGGTGTCCAAGTCTTTCGGCACTCTTGCTGCTTTGTTCATGGCGCTTTCCTCCGTTGACCACCTCGTTCCCTCTCCCTCATATTTGCCACCTTCATCATCGGTGCCAGTCGTGCCGGAGGAGCAGCCAAATCTCGCTATATGGAGGAGGACACGACCATGAATGTGGATGTGGTCGAGGAGGAGGAATAGGAGTAGACATACACATCCAAGATGGGGAATAAGGGAAAGGGGGGCAAAAGGGTCCCCTTGGCGGTCGTCGATGCTCAACGATCAGTAGAAGAAGGATATGATGGCTGGCGGGCTGTCCCCCCCTACTATTGCATGGTGACGCCCTGGCGAGGAGGTCACCCCGGTGCCTCAGAAAGGACAAAGGGTCATTTTCATCAGCTTCTTCCACATGGGCTTCTCCCTTCTAATCCACCCCTTCCCACGGGGGTTGCTTTCGTACTACGGGTTGGAGCTTCATCACTTTAACCCCAATGGCATGCTCCAGGTGATACCGTCATTGCCTACTGCAAGGGCTTTATGGGGGTCAAGTGTAACACCCCTAAGAAATGAGATACAGTAATCCCTAATGATCAGTGCCAAGTCTTCTTGATTTACAGTGCTTGATCATCATTGGTTTATATCTCATTTCAAATTCCATTTCAAATTAAAATTTGGACTGCAAGTGAAATTTGAAGTTGCACAAAAATTGCTGCAAAATAGTTCATCATTTAGCAAATATTCCAAAACAAAAAATTGTTCAGGAAAACAACATCACTTAATTGCTAATGTGAGCTATAGCAATTAAAACAGTGCTATTTCAGCATTTTTAAATGCTATTTTATTTGTGAATAATCCAAATGAATTTAGTTGCCTCTCAAAATATTTGTGGTAGTGCCAAATATTGCATGGGATTTTGTGGCCTAGTTCCACATTTTTCTCTAGTCATTAGGTGGCCCAAATAATTCCATTTTTGTCTCTGTTTAATTAAATAAATGGAAAAGAAAATAGAAAATGGGAAAAGGTTAAGAGCTTACCTGGCCTCCTGGCGCTGGCCCAGCCGGCCCAGCCCGCGGGAACAGGGTCTTCTACTTGCTCCCGCCGCCGTGTCGCCCACGCCATGGCCGCCGCGCGCTCCTCCGGCTGCTCCTCGACACCTGCCGCCACAGGGCCTCTGGGAGGATAAGTCCGCCTCACCTGCTCCCCCCTGGACGCCGTCGCCCCTCCTCCTCCCCTCTCCAGTGCTCACTTGATCTTCCCCCTCTCTCCTGAGCGCTGTCGTCGCCGCGCCGCTCCGGTCACGCGGCCATCGGCGTCCCCACGCTCGCCGGCCTTGTCCACAGGCTCCGCCGGCCTCCTCCTATTCGCCTGGTGCCGTCATCTGGAGCCGGGGAGGCCCCACATCGTCGGCATCGAGCTCACCTTCCCGTCGGGCACCGCCGTCCGCCGTGGCCGATTCGCTCCTCCCCTGCGCTCCCGTTCACCCGAGAGGCCTCCGTGAGCCTGCCCGGTGAGCTCCACCCCTTCTCCCCCCATACGCGCCTTGTTTCTCCGCCCGTAGCTAGCCGAACACCGCGGATGCCATCGTCGGAGCTCTGGCTCCGCTGTCGAGCTCGCCGTTGGTGCAGCAGACCGTGCCGTGGCCAAGCAAGCACGCCATCGTGCTCAGGGTGGCCTCCCGATGCCCCCTGTAGTTTTAGTTCACGTGCAAACGGACCGGAGCATCGGATGCGTCGACCACCGTACTCCGGCCGCCGCCCGACGCCGTTGCCCAGCTTGTTTCCGGCCACCCCCGCACGAACCAATGCCACAGGGCGACGCACGATGCTCCCCTCGTTCGAAAGCAGCCGGTCGCGTCCCGAATGGGTGTCTGTGCCGTGATTCCGAGCATCTCCGGCGAAGAGCCGCCGCGAAACGGCTCGCCGGAGCTATTCCGGCACCGGCCGCTGACGTGGCTGCCACATGGAACCCCCCTGGGTCACTGGCAGCTGGGTCACGTTGGTCCAGTTGACCCAGTTGACCAGGTCAACTGCTGACTGGGCTGGTCCCAGTCACTGACCAGTGGGGCCCAGTTGACTGGTCAACTAGTCAACAGCTGACCAGCTGACTCAGCTGGCTGGCCCCACCTGTCAGCCCCTCTGGTGCATCTTTGGTGCAGTGCACCGGGTGCATCTAGCTTTTCTTGCATTTTCGGATTTAATTAATTCCAGGATTTTTCAGAAAATGATTTAAACTTCAGAAATTCGTAGAAAATGATCCGTAGCTCGGATGAAAAAGTTTTCTACATGAAAGTTGATCAGAAAAATCCAACGAATCCGAATATGCCCTCCGTGTAGCTGTCACATGCCCACAACACTGCAACATGGAACCTTTCCCTCCGGTTCATCTGTCTGACAGATGCCAAAACCGGGAAAATATTCCCAGATATTTTCCCGCTCCGTCTGTAATGTGTAGCACTGTGTTAGATCACCCCGGCATAGCTTATAGTCATGTCATGTTTTGTGATTGCTTTTGTTGCCATGTATTTATCTGTTTCTTCCCCCTCTTCTTCTTCGGTAGATCACGACACTGACGTGGCCCCTGAGGACTACTTCATCACCGACAACCCTTCTTTTCCGGCAAAGCTTCCAGGCAAGCAACCCCCCTTGACCATACCTATATCGCCTATTCTTTCTCCCTCATGCTTGCATTAGAATTGCTACAGTTATTGTCCCGAAATACCTATTCTGATGCATAGCCTGTTTTTGTAACTGTTGTTGATACTTTACCTGTTGTCCAAAATGCATAGTATAGGTTGTTTAGTGATCCATTTGTGGCCCCGCACCCTTGTCCTTGTTGCCATGCTTTACTACCGGTGACCCGATCAGTGTGATCGATGTACAGAGACCGAGCACATCATCGCACACCCCTTTAGTTGTACGACTCTGCAGTGATACTATCGAGTGCCGAGGGTGATACCTCTTACTGCACTTCTGATGATAACTCTGTAGTGTAGTTGATCGGTTGTGGACTTCGAGGGTGATTCCTCTTTCACCACCTCTGATGATGCCTCTGTCGTGCAACCCCTCAAGTGTGAATCCATCGAGGGTGATTCCTCCGGGTTCACCTTGACGATTGCATCGAGTGGGAATCCCTCGAGGGTGATTCCTCGGATTAACCCCTTGATGTTACGGACACATGGTTACTTTTACCTATTGCCCTTTTACTGTTACTGTTACTGCAAGACTGAAGGGACAGGCGGTACCAGCCCGGTTGAGGTGGACCTGAGTTCCCGACAGTCTTTTGGGAAGACGGGTTGACCTGGACGGTACCCGCGAGATAATTACGTGGCACGGCCGGGCATTCCTGTCCCTTGTCGTAAGTCCACGAGACGGGGCGACGGGACCACAGATCGTGGATCACTGATTGTCACCGCGAGCTCCCAACATACTAATGGGATTTGGATATGTGATCTGAGTAGGCCTCTGGCCTTTTCGCACTAACCACCACGCGGAAATAGTATGGGCACTCGACGTCGTATGTATCAGCCGAAGTTCTTCAGACGTCAGCAGTTGAGCGGCACGCGCCCGGGTGGACCGTGAAAGCCTGCGTGTGTATACAGGGGCTAGGTCTGGTCCCGTCCGTCCTCGCAACGCGCAGGAGTGCAAAGGGCAATGGGCCCAAGACCCCTGAGCGCTTAGGGAGTAGACCGGTGTGCTGGCCTCTCTGTTGAACCTAGGTAGGGCTACGACGTGTCGATTAGCCAAGGCCGGGCATGACCCGAGCAAGTGTGTCCGGCCAGAGTTAATCGAGCGTGTTGGGTAAGTTGGTGCACCCCTGCAGGGAAGTATATCTATTCGAATAGCCGTGTCCACGGTAACAGGACGCTCAGAGAGTATCTCGATCTTCTGTAACTAGAACCGGATATTTGTGATGATAATGGATATGTTAGCTCCGGGATCACTTTCTCGCAGGGAGTTGAGGAAGGATCTCTGGGCGTTGTTACTACTATATTTATGTACTAATCTGCACTCTTCTAATGCTGCAAGACGCTGAAGATGCTAGTCTTCGATAGGCTAGGCCTTCCCTCTATTCTGGCATTTCTGCAGCCCAGTCAATAGTTACAGCCTCCCCTTTGATACCGATGCATAATTAGTATAGATCTGATGTAAGTCTTGCGAGTACTTTGGATGAGTACTCACGGTTGTTTTGCTTCCCCTTTTTCCCCATACCCGATTGTTGCGATCAGATGACGGAGTCCCGGAGCCAGCTGCCCCAGTCGACGACTACTACTACCCCTCTGGTGGAGAGTACTACTACGTGGAGACCGATGACCAGGAGTAGATAGGAGGCTCCCAGGCAGGAGGCCTGCGCCTTTTCGATCCAGTGTCGTTGTTTTGCTCAGCCTTCTTAAGGCAGGATTGTTTAACTTTTGTGTCTGTACTCAGATACTGTTGTTGCTTCCGCTAACGCTTATTCGCGAGCTTATGTATTCGAGTCCTCGAGGCCCCTGGCTTGTAATATAAAGCTTGTATGACTTTTATTTGTGTTTAGAGTTGTGTTGTGATATCTTCCTGTGAGTCCTTAGGCTTGATCGTGTGCATTTGCGTGTATGATTAGTGCACGATTAAGTCGGGGGCGTCACAAGTTGGTATCAGAGCCGACTGCCTGTAGGAGCCCCCTTTCCAACTCCTTGGCCAAAGTTGAGTCTAGTCTTTGAAAACCGTTTTACTAACATGGCTGTGTGGCTTACGGGCCCATGTCGCCAGTGGGTGGGTTTAGGATCTTCTATTCCTCTCCTTTACTCTGGGACTCTGATCTCTTATCCTTTCGGGCTAAAGATTTTGCTGACTCTAACATTAGGTTCTCGTGATCACATCCACCCGGAGATTTGAATTAACCCTTCCTTGAGTCGTGGGCCAGGTTCTGCTTCACAGTGTCACGGACTGCATGATCCTTTTATCGAGGGCACCCCGCGTTGTCACTTGTAGATTCCTCGCTCCAGTGGTTTTCTCCGACGATGATGTAGCTTTTGCTATGTCTCATTGTTGTATCTCTCCACCGCATGCTTGTGTGCCGCCTAGTGTGTCTAGCTCTTCCTTTCCGTTCGTGTAAACGCTAGCTTGTAACCGACTCTATGTATGGATCTGTATGTCATGTTTGACTATGATGATGTATCTATTGCACTTCCTTTGATGTGCGTGTTACTTCACGAATGAATCCATACTTCTGCAATTGCTTGTTGCTAAACTACCCCCTGTTGATTTTAGCAGGATGGTTAGACCCGCAGGTCGTGGCCGTGGTGCCAACAATCCACCACCGCCCGATTATATGGCTGCAATGATGCAACAGTTTAAGCTGAACCGTCAATTTCTGCAAGGGGTAATGGATCAGTTCCCGCGTCCGAACATGAACCAGCAGCCAGCCCCAATTACCTTGCAAGAATTTGTTCGCCTCAACCCTGCTGTATTCCGCTACTCTGTTCAGCCGCTTGATGCTGATGACTGGCTCCGTGACATCACTTTTGAGATGGAGTCAGCTGATGTTGCCCCTGCCAGCTATGTCACTTTTGCATCCTACTTTCTGAAGGGTCCTGCAGCTCAATGGTGGGACAGTCATAGGCATACCCTAGCTGCTGGAACCATCATCACGTGGCTGGAGTTCCAAGCTGCTTTCCGTGCCCCCTATATTCCTCAGGGAATCATGGACCGGAAGAAATGTGAGTTCCGCAACCTCACTCAGGGCAGTAAGACTGTGGATGTTTATCAGCGGGAGTTCCTTGATTTGTCTCGCTATGCTGAGGAAGACATCGCTACTGATGCTCGTAGACAGGAGAAGTTCCATGAAGGGCTCAACCCTGATATCAAGCTAGCACTCCTTGTCCAAGACTTCGCTGATTTCGCCACCTTGATGAACAAGGCCATTCAGGTTGAGACTGGTCTGAAGGAGCACAAGGACAGACTCAAGCGCACCCGTGATGAGGGCTCATCTTCGTGCTCGTCCTCGCAGAAGCGCCGCATATGGATTCCTCACGGCATGTACCATCCAGCTGCACCTGCTCCAATGCCGTCTTATGTTGCACCTCGTCTGCCTCCTCCACCGCCGGGGCAGCCAAGACTTCAAGTTCCACTGCTTCGAGCTCCTGCTCTCCGTCCCAATGATGGGCTCTGCTTCAAGTGTGGCCGTCTAGGTCACCCCGCCAGAGAATGCCCTCAGAATCAGAATCAGCTGGCACTTCCATCTGCTGGCCATGGTAACAACCAGCCCCGCAACAACAATGCCAGACCTTCTTATGGTCGTGGTCAAGCTTACTATGTTGATCTAAATAAAGCTCAAGCTCAACCTGCTGCTGCGAAGGGTACTCCTCTTGTTAATTCAGTACCAGCTTCTGTTTTATTTGATTCAGGAGCATCACACTCATTCATGCCAAAAGTTTTTGCATACATGCATGGCATTAAACATGAGGAGTTGAAACGTTCCAGTCGTTCGCGACTTCTAAGGGGTACTTCCAGAAGAACTTCCAGGAATATCCCGATCTTTTCCCTTCTCCCTCCTGAATTCTCGGGACTAGAATTTATTTTAGAGGAGGAGAATTGTAACACCCCTAAGAAATGAGCTACAGTAATCCCTAATGATCAGTGCCAAGTCATCTTGATTTACAATGCTTGATCATCATTGGTTTATATCTCATTTCAAATTCCATTTCAAATTAAAATTTGGATTGCAAGTGAAATTTGAAGTTGCACAAAAATTGCTGCAAAATAGTTCATCATTTAGGAAATATTCCAAAACAAATAATTCTTCAGGAAAACAACATCACTTAATTGCTAATGTGAGCTATAGCAATTAAAACAATGCTATTTCATCATTTTTAAATGCTATTTTATTTGTGAAAAATCCAAATGAATTTAGTTGCCTCTCAAAATATTTGTGGCAGTGCCAAATATTGCAAGGGATTTTGTGGCCTAGTTCCACATTTTTCTCTAGTCATTAGGTGGCCCAAATAATTCCATTTCTGTCTCTGTTTAATTAAATAAATGGAAAAGAAAACAGAAAATGGGAAAAGGTTAAGAGCTTACCTGGCCTCCTGGCGCTGGCCCAGCCGGCCCAGCCCGTGGGAACAGGGTCTTCTACCTGCTCCCGCCGCCGTGTCGCCCGCGCCATGGCTGCCGCGCGCTCCTCCGGCTGCTCCTCGACACCTGCCGCCACAGGGCCTCTGGGAGGATAAGGCCGCCTCACCTACTCCCCTCTGGACGCCCTCGCCCCTCCTCCTCCCCTCTCTAGCGCTCGCTCGCTCTTCCCCCTCTCTCCCGAGCGCTGCTGTCGCCGCGCCGCTCCGGTCACGCGGCCACCGGCGTCCGCACGCTCGCCAGCCTTGCCCACAGGCTCCGCCGGCCTCCTCCTCTTCGCCTGGTGCCGTCATCTGGAGCCGGGGAGGCCCCACGTCGTCGGCATCGAGCTCACCTTCCCGTCGGGCACCGCCATCCTCCGCGGCCGATTCGCTCCTCCCCTGCGCTCCCGTTCACCCGAGAGGCCTCCGTGAGCCTGCCCGGTGAGCTCCACCCCTTCTCTCCCCATCCGCGCCTTGTTTCTCCGCCCGTAGCTAGCCGAACGCCGCGGATGCCATCGCCGGAGCCCTGGCTCCGCTGTCGAGCTCGCCGTTGGTGCAGCAGACCGTGCCGTGGCCAAGCAAGCACGCCATCGTGCTCAGGGTGGCCTCCCGATGCCCCCTGTAGTTTTAGTTCGCGCGCAAACGGACCGGAGCGTCGGATGCATCGACCACCGTACTCCGGCCGCCGCTCGACGCCGTTGCCCAGCTCGTTTCCGGCCACCCCGGCACGAACCAATGCCACAGGGCGACGCGCGATGCTCCCCTCGTTCGAAAGCAGCCGGCCGCGTCCCGAATGGGCGTGTGTGCCGCGATTCCGAGCATCTCCGGCGAAGAGCCGCCGCGAAACGGCTCGCCGGAGCTATTCCGGCGCCGGCCGCTGACGTGGCTGCCACGTGGAACCCCCCTGGTCACTGGCAGCTGGGTCCCGCGGGCCTAATTGACCCAGTTGACCAGGTCAACTGCTGATTGGGCTGGTCCCAGTCACTGACCAGTGGGGCCCAGTTGACTGGTCAACTGGTCAAGAGCTGACCAGCTCACTCAGCTGGCTGGCCCCACCTATCAGCCCCTCTGGTGCATCTCTGGTGCAGTGCACTGGGTGCACCCAGCTTTTCTGTGCATTTTCGGATTTAATTAATTCCAGGATTTTTCAGAAAATGATTTAAACTTCAGAAATTCATAGAAAATAATCCGTAGCTCCGATGAAAAAGTTTTCTACATGAAAGTTGATCAGAAAAATCCAACGAATCCGAATATGCCCTCCGTGTAGCTGTCACATGCCCACAACACCGCAACATGGAACCTTCCCCTCCGGTTCATCTGTCTGACATATGCCAAAACCGGGAAAATATTCCCAGATATTTTCCCGCTCCGTCTGTAACGTGTAGCACTGCGTTAGATCACCCCGGCATAGCTTATAGTCATGTCATGTTTTGTGATTGCTTTTGTTGCCGTGTATTTATCTGTTTCTTCCCCCTCTTCTTCTCCGGTAGATCCCGACACTGATGTGGCCCCTGAGGACTACTTCATCACCGACAACCCTTCTTTCCCGGCAAAGCTTCCAGGCAAGCAACGCCCCTTGAACATGCCTATATCGCCTATTCTTTCTCCCTCATGCTTGCATTAGAATTGCTACAGTTATTGTCCCAAAATGCCTATTCTGATGCATAGCCTGTTTTTGTAACTGCTGTTGATACTTTACCTGTTGTCCAAAATGCATAGTATAGGTTGTTTAGTGATCCATTTGTGGCCCTGCACCCTTGTCCTTGTTGCCATGCTTTACTACCGGTGACCCGATCAGTGTGATCGATGTACAGAGACCGAGCACATCACTACACACCCCTTTAGTTGTACGACTCTGCAGAGATACTATCGAGTGCCGAGGGTGATACCTCTTACCGCACTTCTGATGATAACTCCGTAGTGTAGTTGATCGGTTGTGGAATTCGACGGTGATTCCTCTTCCACCACCTCCGATGATGCTTCTGTCGTGCAACCCCTCAAGTGTGAATCCATCGAGGGTGATTCCTCCGGGTTCACCTTGACGATTGCATCGAGTGGGAATCCCTCAAGGGTGATTCCTCGGATTACCCCCTTGATGTTACGGACACACGGTTACTTTTACCTGTTGCCCTTTTACTGTTACTGTTACTGCAGGACTGAAGGGACAGGCGGTACCACCCCGGTTGAGGTGGACCTGAGTTCTCGACAGTCTTTTGGGAAGACGGGTTGACCTGGAGGGTACCCGCGAGATAATTACGTGGCACGGCCGGGCATTTCTGGCCCTTGCCGTAAGTCCACGAGACGGGGCGATGGGACCACAGGTCGTGGATCACTGATTGTCACCGCGAGCTCCCAACACACTAATGCGATTTGGATATATAATCTGAGTAGGCCTCTAGCCTTTTCGCACTAACCACCACGCGGGAATAGTATGGGCCCTCGACGTCGTATGTATCAGCCGAAGTTCTTCAGACATCAGCAGTTGAGCGGCACGCGCCCGGGTGGACCGTGAAAGCCTGTGTGTGAATACAGGGGCTAGGTCTGGTCCCGGCCGTCCTCGCAACGCGCAGGAGTGCAAAGGGCGATGGGCCCAAGACCCCTGAGCGCTTAGGGAGTAGACCGGCATGCTGGCCTCTCTGTTGAACCTAGGTAGGGCTACGACGTGTCGATCAGCCGAGGCCGGGCATGACCCGAGCAAGTGTGTCCGGCCAGAGTTAATCGAGCGTGTTGGGTAAGTTGGTGCACCCCTGCAGGGAAGTATACCAATTCGAATAGCCGTGTCCACGGTAACAGGACGCTCAGAGAGTATCCCGATCTTCTGTAACTAGAACCGGATACTTGTGATGATAATGGATATGTTAGCTCCGGGATCGCTTTCTCGCAGGGAGTCGAGGAAGGATCTCTGGGCGTTGTTACTACTTGTTGTTAGTACTATATTTATGTACTAAACTGCACTCTTCTAATGCTGCAAGACGCTGAAGATGCTAGTCTTCGATAGGCTAGGCCTTCCCTCTATTCTGGTATTTCTGCAGCCCAGTCCACAGTTACAGCCTCCCCTTTGATACCGATGCATAATTAGTATAGATCTGATGTAAGTCTTGCGAGTATTTTGGATGAGTACTCACGGTTGCTTTGCTTCCCCTTTTTCCCCATACCTGATTGTTGCGATCAGATGACGGAGTCCCGGAGCCAGCTGGCCCAGTCGACGACTACTACTACCCCTCCGGTGGAGAGTACTACTACGTGGAGACCGACGACCAGGAGTAGATAGGAGGCTCCCAGGCAGGAGGCCTGCGCCTTTTCGATCCAGTGTCGTTGTTTTGCTCAGCCTTCTTAAGGCAGACTTGTTTAACTTTTGTGTCTGTACTCAGATACTGTTGTTACTTCCGCTAACGCTTGTTCGCGAGCTTATGTATTCGAGCCCTCTGGCTTATAATATAAAGCTTGTATGACTTTTATTTGTGTTTAGAGTTGTGTTGTGATATCTTCCCGTGAGTCCTTAGGCTTGATCGTGTGCATTTGCGTGTATGATTAGTGCACGATTAAGTCGGGGGCGTCACATCGAGCCCCATTTTCCATTTGGAAGGCTTTGTACTACACCAAGCCATACTTCTCTCAGGCAAACATCTCCTAGTTTGGGGGTGCCAACTTTGCTAGAAGGTCTCGCAAGCCGGGTGCCGGATACCCAGAATCAATGCCCCCTTGTTGAATAAGGGGTGGCATCATGGTTGGTTTTATTGATCCAATCCCAATCCCTCCCTGCCAGCTTTAGATGCTTGGTACCTGGCGATGATTGATTCGTGGAGTGCCTTGCCCACTTCGGAGGAGACAACCGCGGTGAAGGACCTGGAGACGTACATTGCCGCCCTGGACGACCATGGACTATTTGGAGAAGCATTCGTGGCTACGTTTATCAGGTGTCGGTTCAACCCACCAAGCTCAAGTGCCGCTTGATGTGGGACTACTCGAGCTTGACAGATACGACCCGAGAGCTACCCTAAGACCTTGGCGAGGAGGAGGCCTGCCGACGGAATCTCAGGCTAGTGGCACCTAGCAATGTCAAGATGGATGGGCATCCCAACACCTTCTGTCATGACCAACAACCTAGCGATGTAAGAGTGATGTTCTTTGCATCCCTTCTCTACATTAGATACTTCTTTGCGCCCCTTCTGTCAATTTGACGAACACAATACGAGTTATGTATCACCAAAAATATACATTAGATACTTCTTTCGAATACGAATTTAGCGGTATATATACTTTATGAGACATATAACTCATATTTCATTAGTCAAGTTCACGATCTAGAGCGTTAATGACTTGTAAAATGGAAGAGGGGGAGTACGATTTTGAATGTCAAACCTGTTAGAATTATTTTAGTTTAGAGATAAAATATAAACTTAATAAATCATTAAAGGAGGTACTGGTATGACATGTTTATTCTCCTCCATATATGACTTTGACATTGTTCAGACTCCAGAGCATTTTTTTGACAGAAACCTTCAGCATATATAAGTCAATATTGAGCTTCTAACAGGAATTACATCAGAAGCCCGGTTTATCGGAAAAACCAGGCCGGAAACGACAGTAAACAAGAAAAGAAGGACAAAGAACACAAAAGTTCAACTTCGAATCCTTTCGCTGAGCAAAAACTTTTGTCAGCACTTTCTGGTGATGCTGGATGGATGGTTGCAATGAATCAAAGCAGTAAGGAGGGTCCATAAACTTACTTTCTCCTTATTCTCTTTGAGCGATGTTGGAGGGTTTCTCTGCAAAGCAGTAAGGGCCCGTGGAACAAATACTTTCTCGTACTAACAAGTGCTCCCTAATCCCTCTTGTGATTATCTGAAACAATAATGATGTCGTAGTGGGAGAAAAGCATAATACTATACGTGATCAACATTGGGATCGATATGATTACAAAAACAGAAAGATAATGTTTTTTCTTGTGAAAAATAAAATAAAATGTAGCTTTGTAACGGATGAACAAGTACAAGATATGCACGATATATGGCTGGCCCAGGCCGGCCTAGCAAAAATATGGAAGGTCGGTTCAAATAAATCTTTTTGATGACCTCCCAGTTTATGTAAGTTGATGAACTAAATAACAAAATCTATAAAGTTCAATGTACTGTTATTCCTTCCGTGTGTCTTCCCCACGTACAATTTCTTTAGCGGGATCTTCTTTGTATATTAGGCCCATAAAACGAACATCATTTCAAATTTTGAAAAAGAAGGATTTTTTTTTGCATGGGGCTCGCGCTATTGCTGTTCTTCATCTTTTTTGAAAACACGGTACAAATGCATATGTTCACACACACAGACCCTGCCACTATGAGCAGATCATGAAGTTTTCAAATTGACGAAGTCGACACAGAAGTCTTGTAGTTGACCGACACGTCATTCCGCTAAAAGGATAGCACTGAAAAAACTAAAATAAATTAAAAAATATATAACTATGCATGTCAAATCTAGAACTTGAATCCGGCTGAATAGGCTTAGCCATAAGAAATCTAGCAATGTTCAGTTCGTGCTGTACTCTTTAGGAAGGCTCTGCATGCTGCTATACGCCTAACCCACTCATTGCAAATTCTTTTGCCAGCTTAATTTAGCACTACATGATGCATGATTATTTGTACGGGCGCACAGAGCAGAATCTCCAGGGTTATTTTTCTAGTGCGTCCCTGGGCACTATGCATTAATTTTTCTAGTGCGTCCCTTGGTACTTGCGGGGGAGGCAAGAATCCGATCTTCTCCAGATTAAGTTTTTTGATTTTATTTTAGAGATATAGTAGAAGGCGCATGGCGCCTTGTTTTGTTGCATCGATTTATGCTAAGGCTGGAACACATGATGAATGTTTTTCTGCGGTAAGGGCATCACCAAGGCGGACCCTCGAACCGCCCGTATTTGTCCGGATCATGGTGTTCGGACACGTTTTGCCATCCAACGCGGTCGTATATCCGTCCGCTGGCCGGTCCGGACAGCTTTTTTCCCACAAACCGGAAGCACGCGCGCGGGAGGAGGGGGGGGGGGGGGGGGGACGCGCTTCTGAAAACCCTGTCCCACGTAAAACCCTCTCCCTCGCCTGCATCATTTCCCGCCCGAAGCGGTCAGCACAGCGCCAGAGCGTCTGCGCTACATTCATGCCAGCCCGGAGCGGACGTGATCTCTCACTGAAGAAGCGGCGCGCCGGCCCGCTGCACGCGTCTTCACTCCGCATTGAAACACTATCCATCCGCCCGCCTACCTCCATTAAACCAGCGTGTCTGTCGAGGAACCTACTCCGGCGCCCCGAGCGTCACACGTCCGTCCGCATGCCGGCTGGCATTAAACACCCCGCCTCTTGGCGCCTGGTATCCGCCCGCTATTTAACCATGGCCAGGCGCCGGGCAGCAGCCGCACCACACCTCCGCTCTTCATCTCCTCTTTGCAGCACACACGCCATGGCCTTGAGCTCCAAAGCCTAGTGGGACGACCTCTCCGGCGAGAAGAAGAAGGAACTCTTTGGAGTTGCAGCTGGCTGGGTGGCCCGCTGAGCCAACCGGATACAGGCTAGCTTGTCGGCAAGCTCTCTGGAGCCGGCGCCACCGCCATCGTCGGTCCAGACCTGGGTGCCGTATTCCTTCCTGAAGGCGTCGGTCGGGGACTGCCCATGTGTTGGGACAAACCCACCGGCGACGAACGCCGAGAAGACTTCGGCGACACAACGCCGGACAAAGGTAGACGAAGAAGACACCACGATCTTTTCGGCGACGAACGCCCCGGCCGACGAACGGCCTGTATGTTGGCTTCTTCTCTCACAACAACTCGAACACATACATAGAGGTACACACGCACACACGTAGCACAACCTAGAAGAACTCTCACGTCGACCGGGCGCATACCACGATCCCGATGGAGACTACATCTTCCTAGGCCCCTCTTTCTTGGCTCGGCACATACCGGCACTCGGCAACACACCGGCGCTCCAAACACAGTTTACACGATGACCTTTTATACCCGAAACGCTAAGCAGCTAACTCCAACAAGTCCTCATGCGCACGTCCGGTGGAGCTCCTCAAGACTCGGCCTCCTCTCAAAGCTAGCCACACACCAGACCGTAACAACCACCTGATCGTGCCCGGCTTTGTAGCCTACGAGACGCAGCGCCCAAGCTTCTGTTTCGTACGCACGCACGTACGAGCGCCCAACGACTCGCTCGCCTATGCCGGCCGCTACGACGCGCTCTAACGCGTTCAGCTCGGCAGTTGCAACAGATCGCCACGGCCTACGACTCGAGCAGGACCACAAGCTCGTACCACCGTGACGCACGCGCACACACACGTTGTCATGGCTTATTCCTAACATTCTCCTCCTAAGCCATAACCTAGCCGTCGCCGGAGTTGTGGCAGCTCCTGTCGTTGTCGTCGCTGCAGCTCTCACCGTAGTCGTCACCGCAGCCGCCGACTCCACCTAGCGCGCTGACGCCGATCGCCACCGTCACGGACTCGACCTGGCGCGCTGACGCTGGTCGCCACCGTCACGGACTCACCGCGGTTCGCAGTCGCCACGCGCCGCTGCCGAGACCTCCTTGTTCGCCGGCGCGCACGCCACGACCACCGCTGCGCACCTCCACAGGCCGACACACGGCCCGGAGCTCCATCGTGCAGCCGCCGACGAACGCCGTCATCGCCGGCACGCCACCGGCACGCGAGCCACGCCCAAGCCAACCAAGCTCTGATACCAAATGTTGGGACAAACCCACCGGCGACGAACGCCGAGAAGACTCCAGCGACACAACGCCGGACAAAGGTAGACGAAGAAGACACCACGATCTTTTCGGCGACGAACGCCCCGGCCGACGAACGGCCTGTATGTTGGCTTCTTCTCTCACAACAACTCGAACACATACATAGAGGTACACACGCACACACGTAGCACAACCTAGAAGAACTCTCACGTCGACCGGGCGCATACCACGATCCCGACGGAGACTACATCTTCCTAGGCCCCTCTTTCTTGGCTCGGCACATACCGGCACTCGGCAACACACCGGCGCTCCAAACACAGTTTACACGATGACCTTTTATACCCGAAACGCTAAGCAGCTAACTCCAACAAGTCCTCATGCGCACGTCCGGTGGAGCTCCTCAAGACTCGGCCTCCTCTCAAAGCTAGACACACACCAGACCGTAACAACCACCTGATCGTGCCCGGCTTTGTAGCCTACGAGACGCAGCGCCCAAGCTTCTGTTTCGTACGCATGCACGTACGAGCGCCCAACGACTCGCTCGCCTATGCCGGCCGCTACGACGCGCTCTAACGCGTTCAACTCGGCAGTTGCAACAGATCGCCACGGCCTACGACTCGAGCAGGATCACAAGCTCGTACCACCGTGACACACGCGCACACACACGTTGTCATGGCTTATTCCTAACACCATGGTGGTGGAGTTGCTGGTAGTTCAGAGTTGGCCTGAGACGGCATGTAGGTGGTGCGGCATGGCATCTACTATATCGACGACGGCGGGTCTTGGCGGCATGGTGTAGCGGAGTCTCGATGGCGGATGCGTCTTAATGGACGAGTGCAGGGCGATGGTGCTGTCTGACGCCGTGGTGGCATCAACGGCAGTATGGCCTGGCAAGGTGAATGCGCTGATCGCTCCTAGAGATGGGACGGTGGAAGATGGCGGCGGCGGATCCAGAGCGTGCGCATGCGGTGCGTGCTGCGGGTCGGCCAGACCGGGTGGGGCACTCGACCTGATGCGGGGCAGATGCATGAGGCTACCGGATTAGATAGTGCGAGTTCATGCAGTTCGGGCACATTATCAAGAGTGTAGGTGTTGTGACTTTGTTCGCCGGATGGGTGGCTTCGGGTTGATCCATGTATTTATGTTGTCAGACTCTGTTGAATAATAATAAAGATGGTTGTGTGCATCGATTGATGTAGAGGCCGGGGGTCATCCTCCTTTTCGAAAAAAATCACCATGGGCCGTCCTCGCCCGTCCAAGCTGGCCTACACCGCCGCTCGCCAAATCCGCCACAAGCGATGGTGGGACCGCGTCCGCCAGGCGGAGAAAGAAGCCATGTTCGCGGAGGTTGACGCGATGGCGGAGGAATTTGACTGGGGCACCGATGACGAAGTCGCAAGCTCCGCATCGGCTGTGCCCCGCCGCCACGACAATAAGCCGACACGTCCGCAACCGCCATTGACAACGAGGAAAAGTAGACCATGGGAGGCCGCCGCTGCTTGGGCCCCAGGAAGGCCAACACCACCGTCTCGCCGGGTTACACAGCCGATGACTTGCCCACTTCGCGGGGGCATAGTCCACGACGACCGTGTTCCCCCGCCCAAAAATGAACCGATGATCCGTGCTTCGCGGAGGCAGAGGCTATTCTTCCCCTCCCGACGAAGCATTTAGCTCCGCGGCTCACGGCGGTCCGGTGAGCTTGCTGCCGGACACGAGGAAGACATGTCGTAGGAAGCGGGCTCTGCCGCGGCCGGCGATAGACTAGGTTAGAATAGCCTAGCATAGTCCGTTATAGTTTAGTTGCAATAATTTTTAAAATGTAAATGTTTTAGTCCAGTTTATATGAAAATCCTTCGGTTTACATGAATTTTGTCCGATTTGTTAAAGTCCGCTTTGAAATGTATGCGGTTATGGTTGGATGACCGGCTCCCCACCAATTTACAAACGCAAGTTCATAGACGATGCGGTGTCCGATTTAAGGGTTGGAGATGTCTGACTGCTAAATGAAGGAGCTGCAGTGTGTTCTGATTAAATAAGCCGTGCTGTCCTAACTCCTTGCCCTCGCCACGAGGCATACTTTTTAAGCTTAGTAATTAAATGGATATTCTTGTGTTTGTTCGATCATGCAGGGTCTTTAGGCCTAACTTGCATGCTCGGTATAGGTGTATAGCCTTTTCAGTTTGGAATAACTTGCACGTGGAAGTTCACAAAATATGTTTTATTCCCTTACACTCATCCATATATATTTTAATTGGCATAGATGGGAAAGTTCTCTTTCATAATTCTTAGCAAAGTTTAGTTGAGTATATATTTAAAGTCAAAGGTAAAATTAAGCTAGTAACCAGTTCTCTCAAAGTAAATGAATAAACCTTTGCTTCCTTAACCATACACAAACTGTTAGAAAAGTATGGTGGTCCCAATCAAATGGCAATCTAGTGGTTTCCTGGCCATTTCATTGTGCTTTCCTTTGCGCTATCTCCACTATCCATGGCTTGTCTTGGACGCTGTGACATTTAACACCCCGAGGACAAAGTGGCCAATAAGTTGGCGTGCTATTAAGATCAAAATCTTTATGTGGCAGGCCATTCGTGGGTGCCTTCCCACGGCGGATCAGATTCGTAAGCGCAATGGGCATGCGACTGATTTTTGTAAACTTTGCGGGGCTAGGGAGGACACCAACCATGTGGTGTTCAATTGTCATTTGGCTAAACTACTGTGGAGCTGTATTAGATCGTGGCTGGATGTCTCCTTCTTGGAATTTCGATCCTCCTTTAACTCCGTCTGTCCCAAATTACTCGTTGCAGAAATGGATAGAAATGGATGTATCTAGAACTAAAATACGTCTAGATAAATCTATTTATGCGACAAGTAATTTCGGACTGAGGGAGTATCTCACACCCTTGGATGTTTGTATGGAAGTGCTGAATTATAGACAAGCTTCGACTGTCCTATATTTGGGTGGCTTGTGATAAGATTTTGGGCGACAAATGCAAGGTGAATCGCGTCATGGTCTGTCACCTAAGGGGTTTGGTTGTCTTGGCACCTTCAACTTAGTCAAGCCCACGTCTACACTTTGGATCCGATGGCTTTGGTTAGGATGGATGATGCCTCCGAGACATGGATGAATGGCAACCCCTATAACGAGAAGGACATAGTTCTTATTGCAGAGACTACTATGGTCACCATAGCGAACATGGAGAAGGCTCAATTTTGGCTCTCGTTGTGGCTGAAAGGATTGAAGCCAAAGGGCAATGCCCCCATTTTTTTTGACTTGTCCCCTAAGAAGAAGAAAAATGTAAGAGAAGCCTTGGAGAATAATAAGTGGCCGGGTCGATGTTACACGCCAATTCCGAGAATCGATGGTGTTGTATGACAGGCCAGAGATCACATCCTCTGGCATACATTCACTTGAAAATTACAATACCAAACCAACACTTATTACAGGTATTGGACCAAAGGGTTCAAATATTATAACAATAGCGAGGCAGCTGAAAAGGCAGACTTACTGCATCAACATCTATAGTACATTATTTGGATGTAACAAGCCTCAATCAGAGTAGTAGAACTAAGCGGAAGCGGAAGCGTAAACAGTAGCGGGACTCCAAACACACTGGGGAAACTCCTGGGACGCATCCTAGTCGGCGAACTCAACGGTATCTCCACAAGCATAGGGATCATCCTCGGGATCTGGCCAAAATCAACAAAGCCATGTGTGTACATTGAATGTACTAGCAAGCAAACAAAACTAAGCAACGAGATATTAGTTGAATCCCAAACCCAGATTAAATCACCATAAACCTCAAATCCAAATAAAGGTAGGGTATAAGAAGCAAAGAGTATCGCCAATCAGATCAAGTGATATGGGGGCACAACTCAGTACATGATTTAATAGGAAACCCGAGATCAAAGTAAGTAAATATGACCAAGAGTGGGTACCAAGAGGTGCCACCACTCTGGGACCAGTGCGTAAGGAAAATGATCACCAAGAATGGGGTCTGAATTAGGTGATGTCATTCTAGGACTGGTACGGTACACTAAAATAACTGGCATGCCCGGATGCCGTGATCAACGTAAGGTAAAGAAAAGTAACCATTGAGTCGGGAACCATTAGGTTGACCATAGATTGGGATCAATATATTGTAAATTCATAAGTGTAACCACCAAGACGAGTCTCATGAGATTTGCAGAATCAGTGGGACCAACAGAAGAATTGAAATATCACCAAGAAGCAACACCAAATGAAAGCCAAATGTGTCCCCCACTAGACAAGAAGCAAAAGTAGCGGCTGAGCCACTTTTCAGTACAACTTAAGGTGGAGGTTGTTTTACGCTCATGTCTTGTTAATGATTTCAGTTTGGTTTAGATCGAAAGTGTGACTGTATCCCGACTCCATCCATACCATGGACACAACTACTCAAATAGGTTTGAATCTATAGAGGTCGTAAACTATACCCATGTTACGAAACATCTTTTGCAAAGATGCTTCAACAAGATAGACCATAAGCTCATACTTTCTTGCCAGAATACCTATAAGTTGTAGAGAGAAGACTTGGACCTTTCCACCTTTCTCTTGGCTGTCAAATATCCCCTTTTTGGGACTCTATCAAGTATCCAACTTGAAAGGACCAAGTCTCTTCACAAGTCAATCAATGCCTATCCCCGCACCAGCAACATTATTGAACTTGCTCTTTAGTGGCATACCTTTAGTAAGAAAATATGCCTTAAGGCCCTACCAAGATCTCCCAATAGATTACATGGTCGTACTAAAGAAAAGTAGGTTTGGTGGCACTTTGGACTCAATCAAGCCAATAAATTTTATAGAGCTTGCAACACAAAACTTCTCAACGAAATTACCAACAATGTCTCAAGACAACATCATGTCCAAAATGCTCATCAACAAGCATGCTCAACTTCACAAGTATAAGCATCAATACCACCATAATTCCAAAGCATCCATATGCTCTCATATAAACAACATATAGAAATGTTCCTAATTTACTATAAAAAGTTTTCTAAACTTTTATAAAGAAGCATAACCGTATGAAGTAAGTACCAAAGTTATTTATTTTACCAACGATTTTCAATAAATCAATTAAAGACATTTCTATCGATAGCAAATTCATAAAAAATATAAGGGCCATCACATGGCATTGCAAGCATATGTTTATGAAGCTAGCCTACACCAGAAGGATTGTAGGGGTAGCCTTGCTCACCGCCAAGTTCAAATCCCTCTAGAAAATAATTATAAGGTTTCTCTTTAATAAGCATAAAGCTTAAAAAGGCAAAACAGAAATATACTTTGCAGGAAAAATATACCAAGTATACTACTGGATGAAGAATTTTATAACAAACCATCTCCAAAAAGAATCAATTCATTTGGACTTAAAACAAGCCTTCAATGAGCAGTCAAACTTTGGTCAACTTAATTGGATTTAATTTAAACAAAAACTGGCTAGGGAGTGACGTCGAAGACACACTTTTGAAGTGCGCCAACTACTGAACCGGTAAGCGCAGGTTGGTTAGACTCTTATGAGTCACTGATAGGTGGGCCTAGCTAGTTTAAACCGAAGGGTTATCTATTTCAGAAATAGAATGACGGCGAGAGCTCACCGGAGCAGTGATTGCCGCTGATGGAGGACGGGGGAGAGCTCAGGAAGGGTGTAGATGGCTTGGGGGTGATGAGCACTTCCAGATCATGGGTCACACGGGCGGCTGGACTGGCGGAAATGGATCGTCTTCCTCTGCTCATGCAGCGACGCTAGGGCACCGTGTCTACGAGTGCTGTATAGGAGTTAAAAGCACGCATGGAGGCGAGCATTAGGCTCCAGGTACAGTTTCAGACTTGAGCTCGAGCTATAACGACCGGAGGAAGAAGGGGGGAGCTACTGAGAAGAGTACACGGTGACTCTGAGCTTGATTGGCTCTAAAGATTGGTACCACAGAGCTTCTCCTTGGGCATGACCTGGATTGGAAGGAAGGAGAGGAGCCATGTGCTTTGAGATAGAGTGGAGGGGATATTTTTATAGTGGAACTCCCGGCATGATGACCGGCTGCTCAGGTGGCACCATTGATGGCGGTGGAGCTTCTCTAGACGCAGCGATGGCCACGGGGGTGTAAAGTAGGTATGATTTAGGTGCGGCCGTTGCTCGCTGTTATTATGGAGACAATGAGGGAGGGCGTTCCCAAGGCATGCCCAAGGAGGCTGATGAGTTCAATTTATGTGATGATTTTAATAAGTATTTTGTGCCTACATGGTAGGCTTTGTGGGATTTTACCACATTCGCGCACCTCTTTTTGTTGAATCCCTCAGGTAATGTCTTTTGGACCAACTATCATATAATGGAAGGAATCCTCAGAAATGGTAGTGGAATCATGTATTTAAAGTGATAATCACCTACCATAAAAGAATCAAGCAAGGATGTCAAAGAGACAACCGTCGTCGCTCTTCCAGAGCGAAAGACGGCGTTCCATACGACCGCGCCTGCTCGTATGGGCGGTCGTAGGTCGTATGGAGTGCAGCCGCCACCGCCAGATCGACTACTTCCACCCCGTTGAATCGTATCGTGGATCAGATGCCCAGTGAGACCAGAAACTCGTCTAGAAGGAAGAACCCTAGCCTTCGGAGTTCATCCAGAGGAGGGATTGGCAATGAGAAGAAGGGGATCGTCCCCATCGCGCACGGGGGAGATACAACATCATCACCACTGTCATCATCATCATCATCCACTCCACCATCATCATGATCATCCACATCCTTATCATCTACAACATCAAGAACCCTAGTGGATCATCTTGTGTATCATTTGAATCATTCATCCATGTATGCCATTGCTTTTGTGATGATGATTGTTGTCCCCATGTGTGAGTACACCCCTAGTTCTCGGGGATATGGATGAACCATGGTATGTGTAGGATGTGAAACGTCATTATGGATATGAGATCCCCTGTTGAATGCTTAGTTTAATAACTTCAGGAATGTTGAGAAGGGGCCCCACTCAGCATTTGTGCCTTATGGCCACGAAGTATATCACTTTCATTGTAATGGGCTAGGTTGTGGAGGTAATTCAAGGTGACAGTAAAAGCCTACTGCCCCTAACCTTTGCAATTGACCAGGGAATTGCGGAGAATCCTAAGAGAGGCTGCATCCACGGGGTAACCCTTAGTTATCATGAGTCGTAACTGTAGGATCAAAAGTATGTCTAGAGGTGGGGGGGGGGGTGATTATACTACTTGACCAAATAAAAACCTAACCTTTTCCCAATTTTAGTTGTATGCAGATTTTAGCAAGTATACAAGTCAAGCATCACCCTACACATGCAATTCTAAGAGTGTAGCAGCGGAAAGTAAGCAATTGCACATGTAAGTAAAGGAGGGGATCGGAGATTTCAAACGCAATGAAGACACGGTGATTTTTGGCGTGGTTCCGATAGGTGGTGCTATCGTACGTCCATGTTGATAGAGACTTCAACCCATGGAGGGTAACGGCTGCGCGAGTCCACGGAGGGCTCCACCTACGAAGGGTCCACGAAGAAGCAACCTTGTCTATTCCACCATGGCTTATGTCCACGAAGGACTAGCCTCACTTGGGTAGATCTTCACGAAGTAGGCGATCTCCTTGCCCTTACAAACTCCTTGGTTCAACTCCACATCATGTCGGAGGCTCCCAAGTGACACCTAACCAATCTAGGAGACACCACTCTCCAAAAGGTAATAGACGGTGTGTTGTTGATGAACTCCTTGCTCTTGTGCTTCAAATGATAGTCTTCCCAACACTCAAACAACTCCTCACAGATTTGGCTATGGTGGAAGAAGGATTTGAGTGGAAAGCAACTTGGGAAAGGCTAGAAATCAAGGTTCAAATGGTTGGATTGGAATGTCTTGATCTCAACACATGAGTAGGTGGTTCTCTCTCAGAAAATGTATGGTGGAAGTGTAGGCACATTCTGATGGCTCTCCTTACTTATAAGGAAGGGGTGGAGGGGTATATATAGCCTCCACACAAAATCCAACCGTTACACACTTTTGACCCAACTCGGTGGCACCGATCAAAAATCTCGGTGGCACCGAACTATGTAAAAGATATGAACGTTGGGAATCTCGGTGGGACCGACTGGAACAACTCGGATGGACCGATGTGCAATGGTTAGGGTAAACCTCGTCTCGGTGGCACAGATTGCATCAACTCGGTGGGACCGAAGTGAAGCAATAAGGCAACAAAGAGTTGGCAAGCCATCTCGGTGCGACCGATTTGCAAAACTTGATGGGACCGAAGTAGGTGCAAATGATTACAGAGAGTTGGCAAGGCCATCTCGGTGGGACCGAGATCCATATCGGTGGATCTGATTTGTTAGGGTTTTGGCAGTGGCTAAGTCCATATGAACTCGGTGGCACCGGATAGGAAATTTTCGGTGGGGCCGAGTTGGAATGTAGGTTTTGGACATATTTGGATGGAGAAAGTGGTTGAGGGTTTTGAAGTACTGTCACTAAGCACTTGAGCAAAAAGGCCATTAAGCAACACCTCATCCCCTTTTAATAGTATTGGCTTTCCTATGGACTCAATGTGATCTTGGATCACTTAACAGAAAATGTAGAGTCTTGAGCTTTTGCCAATCCATGTCCTTAGCATTGTGAGGGGTCCACATCTCTAGTCCTTGCCATGCCAATCATTGAACATCCTGAAATCTTTAACTTGAATGGACATTAGTTCAATGAGATATATGTTGTTATGAATTACCAAAACCACCAAGGGAGCAAATGTGCTTTCAATCTCCCCCTTTTTGGTAATTGATGACAACATATAGATCAAAGCTTCGACAAATGATTAAATGAATGAAATACATCGTCGCTTTGAGAAGTATGTGATAAGCAAGAGCTCCCCCTAAATTTGTGCATTATTAATAATTTGCGTTTGAATGCAAATGCACAATCGATTAGGATCATGGGTCACTCTTCCATGTCACATACAACTTGATGGAGCACGCAAAATGATATGAATGGAATAGTAGGCATGCATCACCAAAAACACAAGTGAATGATCATACAATATAATGATAAGGATAAGCATTAAGCATAGCATGAAGCATGGTATGATCAATCACACATAGTATCTCACAAACATAACGATCAAAGTATCTCACACACATAGTATCAAGCACATCAAGCAAGAGTAGCATAAACCAAACAGTAGCAGAAACTCAAGAAAACGACAAGCAAAAGCGAGACACTCTCTCTCGAAGCCTAATGATCTATACAAATTCTCCCCCTTTGGCAACAACTACCAAAAAGTTCGAATGGGTATAGGACTATGCGGCTCTCTAGGCACGATCCTCGGAAGTTCCTGAAGGTGATCTCCGGCTGGCAGCTCCGGTGTGCGTAGATGGCGTTGAGAGAAGTGCATCCGCGAAGGCTTCAACTGACGTCTGCTGGGCTGGTGGAGTAGAGACTGGAGGTGGCACTGTAGTAGCAGCAGCAGGTGGAGAGACTGTGGTCCTCGTATATGCAACTGACACGGCAGTAGACCTGGATGCCCTGTGCACTATCTGGAATCTCTCAGTCGTGGGTCTGTCATCTCCACTATCATCAGAAGTAGCCCTGGCTGCATCAACATCATCTTTCAGCTTCTCCACTATAGTCTGAACCTCAGTGATCTTCACATCAAGATCATGAATCTTTGTCTCGATTATCCGCTCTAGGCTAGCCTGGTTCTTGGTGAGGTTGGCCAGACTTCGCTCAATCCTCAGGGTGGCTTCCAGCAGATAAGTCATTTGATCATTCTTTGTCTTGAGGTTTGCAATGGGTGCATTGGGAGCAGATGCCTTCTGAGCTTCTTTTGCTGCCTCAGCTGCCCGGATCCTCTCTTGAGCTTGGGCAGATGTAGGATGGGAAGGGTCCATCACCACTACATTGTCCTCGAACTCTGGACGCCATGGGAGATGCTCTCGATCAAGAAGATATGTGCTCATTCCAACCTTGGAGTTGATGAGCATCTGAATGTGTGGAGCATATCCGCAAGATCTCTTCTGGTCAGCTGCGGTTCTCTTGATAGTTTCAACTACGAGGCTCATGAATTTGAACTTCTGAGGTGTGTCAAACAAGTGCAGCAAGTTGATGGAGTGGCCACGTATCATCTTATCATCTCCAGACTTGGGCAACAGAGTGTACCTCAAGATTGTGTTGGTGGTGGCCAAACCAGGTAGCAAGTGCTTCACTGATCCTAGATTGTGAGACTCAATATCCTTCTCTGGAATAGCTGTGTACATATTAGCCATGGAATTGTGGTCCATCTTGAGCTTGGCATATATGTCAATGTCATCATCTTCTTCCTTTTGAGCACCAAGAAGAGTAGCCCACTCAGAGATTGTTGACTGGTATCTGGATCCCTCAGTCATCCACACAATTCGGCCATCTGGATAAAAATGAGCTGTGAAGTAGAATTGCATGATCATCTCATCATTCCACTTGCTAAGCTTCTGTCCAACAAAATCATCTACACCAGCTATCCTGAAGCTCTCATGAACATGGGGGAAGTAGTCTTCATTTGCATCGATATACTTCCAGTCCACCCATCTCATGTCACTGACGATTGGCTTCTTATCAAGTAACACGGTCTCATAGAAATCTTGTTGTTCTCTGGTATGGAAGCGGTAATCACAAGCAGTTCTTCTTCTGGCAGCATAAGGATCTGACAATCTCCACTAACGCAGTCCTTTATCCTTCATGGGCATCATGTTTTCGGCAACAGGGTGTGCATTGTCATGATCTGGAATCTTGGGTTTCAATTTTCTGAGCACTAGTGGCTCCTCATCAACATCAACTTTAGGCACTGGGGCCTTGTTCTTCTCTGTAGCAGGGATGTTTCTAGTGGATCTCTTGGGTGCTGGAGCTTCGGGCTTGGACTTGGTGGGGGCAGCAGTCCTTATAGCATCAGACATAAGCTTCTGAGACTTTGCAGGAGGTGCATCAGCTGCTGGCTCCTCCTCCTCCTCCTCATCAGTCCTCATGGAGGGTTTGCCCACAACCTGAGCAGTTGTCTTCCTTGCCCTCTTTTTCTTTCCTGCAGCAACTTCCTCTGTATCACTTGGTTCCTGAAGTGTAAATGTCATGGTTTTCTTTGTAACTTTCTTTACAACAGATTTATCTTTAGCAGCAGGTTTTGAGCTAGCTGCTTTGCCATACTCCTTAGCAACCACTGTCCTCTTCTTTGATGTGTCCTCACTTGCCACAAAGTCCTCATCCTCATCATCTGAGGTTTTCTTCTTCCTTGTCCTTGTTGCAGCTTTGGGCAATTCTGGAGAACTCCTCTCTTCCTCATAGTAGCTGCCCTCAGGGCTAGAGCCTGAACTGAGATCTATGTGCTGCTCTGACATATTCTGGCTGTCGCTGGCATCTGACATCTTTGAAGACCGACCCTGTGAATAGATGGGTATGGGCAGAGTGGATGAGTCATCACAAAAAGCAGACATTTTTCATGAAATTGAGTTCAAATCTTAGTTTCAAGTTTTCACAGAAGGCATTTTGGATGGACCGAGTTGATCATCTCGGTGATACCGAAGCACTCAATAGAAACTTTACACTCCATTTCGGTCAGACCGAGATGTGGTTCGGTGTCTCCGAGATGCTAGGGTTTCACAGAGACTTTACTTTCGGTCTCACCGATTCGTACAACTCGGTGGCACCGAGACATACTAGTGCAATGGCCTAGGGCCAAATCGGTGACTCCGAAAATCTCTAATCGGTCAGTCTGAGATGCGTTTGGCGGAAACTTAAACCTAAATTTTTTGCTCGAATCTAATCTATGGAATTTGCAGTGTAAAGGAAGGTCTCAATCCATGGCAAGAGTAATGGCAATCCATCCGTGCATTGAATCAGAATTTAGAGCATGAAGGGGGTCGAATCTCACCCTAACTTGGTGGAGATCCTCTACGGCGGCAACGGCGGAGCAGATTGCCGTTGATGGCGGCGGATTCCGGCGGCGAAGGCGCGCTGGAGATGAGGGCGACGATCCGAAGACCTGGGTGACGGCAGCAACGGGGTGCGGGAATGAAGAGGTTTGAGAAATTTCAATCGTTCGGGCCCGCGGAGTATATATACCCATGTGCTGTCGGTGACTCCGAGTTGGATAACTCGGTGGCACCGATATGTGTAACTGCAAGCCGTTTAGCACATCGGTGGCGCCGAAATGGTTCAACTCGGTGACACCGAGATGGAAACCTAGATCAATCTAAATGATTTCGGTTGGACCGAGTGTGAGTGGATTGGTTCGGCCAAAATCATGTAGAAGGTTTTGGAGGTTCAGCCCTTTCAGATCGGTGACTCCGAGTGCGCCTCACCCGGAGGGTCCAAAAATGACTTGTTCAATTTTTTGTGATGTAGCAAGAATATAATTTGAGACAAGAAAGCATAGATAGCTAGAGAAGGTTCTTAGGCATTCTTGTACATCCATTTGGCCAGAAAAATCAAGACAATCAAAACAACAAATGGATGTCCTCGAATGAAGAAAACATGCAAATCAACATGCTCACACAATAAGATAGCAAATGAAATATGTGTCAAACATGCACAACCAATTCTAGCATCAATCAAGCAATGGTGATGACTAGGTCATCTATATATGAGTATATTGACTTAGGAGTCTAATGAGAACATTTGATCATAGGTCATACTCATCGTTTAAGCACAAGTGGGGTTGCCACTTTTACATAAAGCATTGATGTGTTCACACCATTATAGTTGCTTTAGCTCAATTTTTTTAGAGCAAAGCTCCCCCTAGATGTGATATCCCCCCAAAGAGGGATGAACTAACCTTGGGTTTTGTCGATGATGACTTCATGTAGATGTTGAAGATGTGGATGCTCAATGTTGATGTAGACCATCAAGAGTTGGGAGCAATCCTTTAGAGTTTTGTGCTTTCAATACCTACATGGGTTAGTCCCACACAAGGAACATACAAGGATATCCATAGACATAGAGTGAAATACACATCTGATGATGTCCATGAATGCATTGAATACCTTGTCCCTTGCCTTACCAACAAGAGGGTTTGTGACTCCATGAACTAGTGCAAGATGTGGAAGTTGATTGCATAAGTTCTTGCCATAAATGAATGTGAGTGAAGTTTGTTGGCGGAGTCACCCTCAAGAACTCTCTAGTTCTTCTTCTTTTGGACCCACATCAACTTGATGGGAATCCTTGGAGTTGTACTAGCACTTGATGAAGTAGAATTGATGAAGTCTTGGGAACCCACTTGACCAAGGCTTGAGGTGCTTCTTCAAATGAATCAATCTCTTCTTGAAGCTTGTCCTTGCCTTTTAGCTTGTGGTCTTGTGGTGGAAGATCTCCTTGAGCTTGTGTTCCCTTGAATGAAGTAGGATCATACTTCTCTTGTTGAGGAACAAACTTCGTCTTGGGGTATTGATCTTCTTCCCACTCAACGCCATTGGCATTGAACTTTCGTTCAAAACCAACACCTTGGTTCTTCCGGTGCCTTCCTTGCTTGCGTACAATTTCCTCAAATTGCTTACTACCGGCAAGACTCTTGTAGACACCTTTTTCTATAATTCCTTTCAATAGATTGTTTTCTTGCTCAAGTGTAACTTGGCTAAGAGAATCATTAGTGGAATCAATAGAACTACTAGAAGCAACAACATTGGATATAGCATTGTTATTGTTACTACTAGAGGTAGAACCCTTTTTACCCTTGTTACTAGTTTGCTTAGGTTTAACTTGTGGCATAAAGGTAGACAAGAGTAAACATTTGGCAAGATATGAAGAACTCTTCTTTTGAAGATCGTCATTGATAGCTTTAAGAAACTCATGCTCTTGCTCGAAATTTAGCTTCTCGAAGCGTAGCTTCTCATGAGTTCTTAGAAGTTCTCTATGATCCTCTTGAGTTGTTTCATGATCTAACTTAAGAGCATTTAGTTCTTTAGTTAGATGCTCAATTTCCTTCATAGCATTGTCAATCGTTTCCTCTTGACTATCATGATTACTAGCATTTTCATTATAGCTCACATCACTAGCCTTATCAACAAGTAAATCACCATCACCAAGCAAATCATCTTCATCACTATTGAAATGAAGATACTCGGGGTGTGATACCTTGGGGCCTTTTGCCACGAAGCATCTTCCAATTCCTTCATTTGGTGAGTCAAATAGATCATGGGAGTTGGATGACACAAGAGCAAGTCCGGCAACACCTTCATCTTGACTATAGTCGGAGTTGGAGTGATAACTTCTCTCGGAGTGGTTGTCGGAGTCGGAGCCGGAAACCATGTCTTCATATTGTGTAGATCTTTGATGACTTGTCCTTCCTTTCCGAATCTTTGCTTCTTCGAGAGGGTCTTCGTTCATAACGATCATCTCTACTCCTTCTCTCCTTTTGAGGTGATTCATCTCTTCCATGTCTTCCTCTTGGTGATTTGTCTCTTTTCTTGTAGGGAGCCATACACTCAATGGAACAGTGTCTGGGTTTTCCACAATTTTAGCAATTACGGTCACGATTTGATGATCTTCTATCATAGTGTCTTGAGCTAGAGCTTCTTTCTTTCCCTTTGTTCTTGTAGAACTTGTTGAATCTTTTCACCATTAGGCTTATCTCTTCATTGGATACTAGCTTGTCACTTGGAGTTTTTGGAGCATCGGTTGAGGCTTTGTAAGCACCACTTGATTTGTTGTGCAGCTCCTCTTTGTCCTTGAGTGACATTTCATGAGCAACAATCCTTCCAATGACTTTCGTGGGCTTGAGATCTTTGTAATTTGGCATCATTTGGATCAATGTGCAGACGGTATCATATTTTCCATCCAAAGCTCTAAGGATCTTCTTGATGTTGAATTTGTCGGTCATCTCTTCACTTCCAAAGCCGTCAATCTCATTTGTGATGAGAGCAAGCCTAGAGTACATTTCAGCGACTCCTTCACCATCCTTCATCTTGAACTTGTCAAGTTGACTTTGAAGCACATCCATCTTAGATTCCTTGACGGACTCGGTACCCTCATGCATATCAACCAAAGTATCCCAAATTTCCTTTGCATTCTCGAGGTGGCTGATTTTGATGAATTCCTCAGCACACAAACCATTGAAGAGAATGTCACAAGCTTGAGCATTGTGTTGCAACATCTTCAATTCTTTCGGGGTTGCTGCACGATCCGGTTCCTTGCCATCCTCAAAGAATTCACCTTGCAAGCCAACACGAACAACATCCCAAACGGCGGGGTTATGACCAAGAATATGCATTTTCATCTTATGTTTCCAACTAGCAAAGTTTGTACCATCAAAATATGGACCTCTACGGTGATAATTACCCTCACTAGACGCCATACACTCCTAGGTTGTGAAACCAAGGCTATGATCACCAAAGCAATGGAAATCAAGGCTTACGGAGACCAAAGCTCTGATACTACTTGTAGGATCGAAAGTATGTCTAGAGGGGGGTGATTAGACTACTTGACCAAATAAAAACCCAACCTTTTCGCAATTTTAGTTGTAGGCAGATTTTAGCAAGTATACAAGCCAAGCATCACCCTACACATGCAATTCTAAGAGTGTAGCAGCAGAAAGTAAGCAATTGCACATGTAAGTAAATGAGGGGATAGGAGAGTTCAAACGCAATGAAGACACGGTGATTTTTGGCGTGGTTCCGATAGGTGGTGCTATCGTACATCCACGTTGATGGAGACTTCAACCCACGGAGGGTAACGGCTGCGCGAGTCCACGGAGGGCTCCACCCACGAAGGGTCCACGAAGAAGCAACCTTGTCTATTCCACCATGGCTTACGTGCATGAAGGACTAGCCTCACTTGGGTAGATCTTCACGAAGTAGGCGATCTCTTTGCCATTACAAACTCCTTGGTTCAACTCCACATCATGTCGGAGGCTCCCAAGTGACACCTAACCAATCTAGGAGACACAACTTTCGAAAAGGTAATAGATAGTGTGTTGTTGATGAACTCCTTGCTCTTGTGCTTCAAATCATAGTCTTCCCAACACTCAAACAACTCCTCACAGATTTGGCTATGGTGGAAGAAGGATTTGAGTGGAAAGCAACTTGGGAAAGTCTAGAAATCAAGGTTCAAATGGTTAGATTGGAATGTATTGATCTCAACACATGAGTAGGTGGTTCTCTCTCAGAAAATGTATGGTGGAAGTGTAGGCACATTCTGATGGCACTCCTTACTTAGAAGGAAGGGGTGGAGGGGTATATATAGCCTCCACACAAAATCCAACCGTTACACACTTTTGACCCAACTCGGTGGCACCGATCAGAAATCTCGGTGGCACCAAACTGTGTAAATGATATGAATGTTAGGAATCTCGGTGGGACCGACTGGAACAACTCGGATGGACCGATGTGCAATGGTTAGGGCAAACCTCGTCTCGGTGGCACCGATTGCATCAACTCGGTGGCACCGAAGTGAAGCAATAAGGCAACAGAGTGTTGGCAAGCCATCTCGGTGTGACCGATTTGCAAAACTCGATGGGACCGAAGTAAGTGCAAACAATTACAGAGAGTTGGCAAGGCCATCTCGGTGGGACCGAGATCCATATCGGTGGATCCGATTTGTTAGGGTTTTGGCAGTGGCTAAGTCCAGATGAACTCGGTGGCTCCGGATAGGAAATTTTCGGTGGGGCCAAGTTGGAATGTTGGTTTTGGACATATTTGGATGGAGAAAGTGGTTGAGGGTTTTGGAGTACTGTCACTAAGCACTTGAGAAAAAATACCATTAAGCAACACCTCATCCCCTTTTAATAGTATTGGCTTTCCTATGCACTCAATGTGATCTTGGATCACTTAATATAAAATGTAGAGTCTTGAGCTTTTGCCAATCCATGTCCTTAGCATTTTGAGGGGTCCACATCTCTAGTCCTTGCCATGCCAATCATTGAACATCCTGAAATCTTTAACTTGAATGGACATTAGTTCAATGAGATATATGTTGTTATGAATTACCAAAACCACCAAGGGAGCAAATGTGCTTTCAATCTCCCCCTTTTTGGTAATTGATGACAACATATAGATCAAAGCTTCGACAAATGATTAAATGAATGAAATACATCGTCGCTTTGAGAAGTATGTGATAAGCAAGAGCTCCCCCTAAATTTGTGCATTATTAATAATTTGCGTTTGAATGCAAATGCACAATCGATTAGGATCATGGGTCACTCTTCCATGTCACATACAACTTGATGGAGCACGCAAAATGATATGAATGGAATAGTAGGCATGCATCACCAAAAACACAAGTGAATGATCATACAAGATAATGATAAGGATAAGCATTAAGCATAGCATGAAGCATGGTATGATCAATCACACATAGTAGCTCACGAACATAACGATCAAAGTATCTCACACACATAGTATCAAGCACATCAAGCAAGAGTAGCATAAACCAAACAGTAGCAGAAACTCAAGAAAACGACAAGCAAAAGCGAGACACACTCTCTCGATGCCTAATGATCTATACAAATTCTCCCCCTTTGGCAACAAGTACCAAAAAGTTCGAATGGGTATAGGACTATGCGGCTCTCTAGGCACGATCCTCGGAAGCTCCTAAAGGTGATCTCCGGCTGGCAGCTCCGGTGTGCGTAGATGGCGTTGAGAGAAGTGCATCCGCGAAGGCTTCAGCTGACGTCTGCTGGGCTGGTGGAGTAGAAACTGGAGGTGACACTGTAGCAGCAGCAGCAGGTGCAGAGACTGTTTGTCCTCGTATCTGCAACTGGCACGGCAGTAGACCTGGATGCCCTGGGCACTATCTGGAATCTCTCAGTCGTGTGTCTGTCATCTCCACTATCATCAGAAGTAGCCCTGGCTGCATCAACATCATCTTTCAGCTTCTCCACTATAGTCTGAACCTTAGTGATCTTCACATCAAGATCATGAATCTTTGTCTTGACTATCCGCTCTAGGCTGGCCTAGTTCTTGGTGAGGTTGGCTAGACTTCGCTCAATCCTCAGGGTGGCTTCCAGCAGATAAGTCATTTGATCATTCTTTGTCTTGAGGTTTGCAATGGGTGCATTGGGAGCAGATGCCTTCTGAGCTTCTTTTGCTGCCTCAGCTGCCCGGATCCTCTCTTGAGCTTGGGCAGATGTAGGATGGGAAGGGTCCATCACCACTACATTGTCCTCGAACTCTGGACGCCATGGGAAATGCTCTCGATCAAGAAGATATGTGCTCATTCCAACCTTGGAGTTGATGAGCATCTGAATGTGTGGAGCATATCCGCAAGATCTCTTCTGGTCAGCTGTGGTTCTCTTGATAGTGTCAACTACGTGGCTCATGAATTTGAACTTCTGAGGTGTGTCAAACAAGTGCAGCAAGTTGATGGAGTGGCCACGTATCATCTTATCATCTCCAGACTTGGGCAACAGAGTGTACCTCAAGATTGTGTTGGTGGTGGCCAAACCAGGTAGCAAGTGCTTCACTGATCCTAAGTTGTGAGACTCAATATCCTTCTCTGGAATAGCTGTGTACATATTAGCCATGGAATTGTGGTCCATCTTGAGTTTGGCATATATGTCAATGTCATCATCTTCTTCCTTTGGAGCACCAAGAAGAGTAGCCCACTCAGAGATGGTTGACTGGTATCTGGATCCCTCAATCATCCACACAATTCGGCCATCTGGATAAAAATGAGCTGTGGAGTAGAATTGCATGATCATCTCATCATTCTACTTGGTAAGCTTCTGTCCAACAAAATCATCTACACCAGCTATCCTGAAGCTCTCATGAACAAGGGGGAAGTAGTCTTCATTTGCATCGATATACTTCCAGTCCACCCATCTCATGTCACTGACGATTGGCTTCTTATCAAGTAACACAGTCTCATAGAAATCTTGTTGTTCTCTGGTCTCGAAGCGGTAATCACAAGCAGTTCTTCTTCTGGCAGCATAAGTATCTGACAATCTCCACTGACGCAGTCCTTTATCCTTCCTGAGCACCATGATTTCGGCAACAGGGTGTGCATTGTCATGATCTGGAATCTTGGGTTTCAATTTTCTGAGCACTAGTGGCTCCTCATCAACATCAACTTCAGGCACTGGGGCCTTTTCTTCTCTGTAGCAGGGATGTTTCTAGTGGATCTCTTGGGTGCTGGAGCTTTGGGCTTGGACTTGGTGGGGGTAGAAGTCCTTATAGCATCAGACACAAGCTTCTGAGACTTTGTAGGAGGTGCATCAGCTGCTGGCTCCTCCTCCTCATCAGTCCTCATGGAGGGTTTGCCCACAACCTGAGCAGTTGTCTTCCTTGCCCTCTTTTTCTTTCCTACAGCAGCTTCCTCTGTATCACTTGGTTCCTCAAGTGTAAATGTCATGATTTTTTTGTAACTTTCTTTACAGCAGATTTATCTTTGGCAGCAGGTTTTGAGCTAGCTGCTTTGCCATACTCCTTAGCAACCACTGTCCTCTTCTTTGATGTGGCCTCACTTGTCACAAAGTCCTCATCCTCATCATCTGAGGTTCTCTTCTTCCTTGTCCTTGTTGCAGCTTTGGGCAATTCTGGAGAACTCCTCTCTCCCTCATAGTAGCTGCCCTCAGGGCTAGAGCCTGAACTAAGATCTGTGTGCTGCTCTAACATATTCTGGCTGTCGCTGGCATCTAACATCTTTGAAGACTGACCCTGTGAATAGATGGGTATGGGCAGTGTGGATGAGTCATCACAAAAAGCAGACATTTTCATGAAAATTGAGTTCAAATCTTAGTTTCAAGTTTTCACAGAAGGCATTTCGAATGGACCGAGTTGATCATCTCGGTGATACCGAAGCACTCAACAGAAACTTTACACTCCATTTCGGTCAGACCGAGATGTGGTTCGGTGTTTCCGAGATGCTAGGGTTTCACAGAGACTTTACTTTCGGTCTCACCGATTCGTACAACTCGATGGCACCGAGACGTACTAGTGCAATGGCCTGGGGCCAAATCGGTGACTCCAAAAATCTCTAATTGGTCGGTCCGAGATGCGTTCGGCGGAAACTTAAACCTAATTTTTTTTGCTCAAAACTAATATATGGAATTTGAAGTGTAAAGGAAGGTCTCAATCCGTGGCAAGAATAATGTCAATCCATCCGTGCATTGAATCAGAATTTAGAGCACGAAGGGGGTCGAATCTCACCCTAACTTGGTGGAGATCCTCTGCGGTGGCAACGGCGGAGCAGATTGCCGTTGACGGCGGTGGATTCCGGCGGCGAATGCGCGCTGGAGATGAGGGCGACGATCCGAAGACCTGGGTGACAGCAGCAACGGGGTGCAGGAACGAAGAGGTTTGAGAAATTTCAATTGTTCTGGCCCGCGGAGTATATATACCCGTGTGCTGTCGGTGGCTCCAAGTTGGACAACTCGGTGGCACCGATATGTGTAACTGCAAGCAGTTTAGCACATCGGTGGGGCCGAAATGGTTCAACTCGGTGACACCGAGATGGAAACCTAGATCAATCTAAATGATTTTGGTTGGACCGAGTGTGAGTGGATTGGTTCGGCCGAAATCATGTAGAAGGTTTTGGAGATTCAGCCCTTTCAGATCGGTGACTCCGAGTGCGCCTCACCCGGAGGGTCCGAAAATGACTTGTTCAATTTTTTATGATGTAGCAAGAATATAATTTGAGACAAGAAAGCATAGATAGCTAGAGAAGGTTCTTAGGCATTCTTGTCCATCCACTTGGCTTGAAAACCCAAGACAATCAAAACAACAAATGGATGTCCTCGAATGAAGAAAACATGCAAATCAACATGCTCACACAATAAGAGAGCAAATGAAATATGTGTCAAACATGCACAACCAATTCTAGCATCTATCAAGCAATGGCGATGACTTGGTCATCTATATATGAGTATATTGACTTAGGAGTCAAATGAGAACATTTGATCATAGGTCATACTCATCGTTTAAGCACAAGTGGGGTTGCCACTTTTACATAAAGCATTGATGTGTTCACACCATTAGAGTTGCTTTAGCTGAATTTTTTTTAGAGCAAAGCTCCCCCTAGATGTGATATCCCCCCAAAGACGGATGAACTAACCTTGGGTTTTGTCAATGATGACTTCATGTAGATGTTGAAGATGTGGATGCTCAATGTTGATGTAGACCATCAAGAGTTGGGAGCAATCCTTTGGAGTTTTGTGCTTTCAATACCTACATGGGTTAGTCCCACACAAGGAACATACAAGGATATCCATAGACATAGAGTGAAATACACATATGATGATGTCCATGAATGCATTGAATTCCTTGTCTCTTGCCTTACCAACAAGAGGGTTTGTGACTCCATGAACTAGTGCAAGATGTGGAAGTTGATTGCACAAGTTCTTGCCATAAATGAATGTGAGTGAAGTTTGTTGGCGGAGTCACCCTCAGGAACTCTCTAGTTCTTCTTCTTTTGGACCCACATCAACTTGATAGGAATCCTTGGAGTTGTAGTAGCACTTGATGAAGTCTTGGGAACCCACTTGACCAAGGCTTGAGGTGCTTCTTCAAATGAATCAATCTCTTCTTGAAGCTTGTCCTTGCCTTTTAGTTTATGGTCTTGTGGTGGAAGATCTTCTTGAGCTTATGTTCCCTTGAATGAAGTAGGATCATACTTCTCTTGTTGAGGAACAAACTTCGTCTTGGGGTATTTATCTTCTTCCCACTCAACTCCATTGGCATTGAACTTTCGTTCAAAACCAACACCTTGGTTCTTCCGGTTCCTTCCTTGCTTGCGTACAATTTCCTCAAATTGCTTACTCCCGGCAAGACTCTTGTAGACACCTTTTTCTATAATTCCTTTCAATAGATTGTTTTCTTGCTCAAGTGTAACTTGGCTAAGAGAATCATTAGTGGAATCAATAGAACTACTAGCAGCAACAACATTGGATATAGCATTGTTATTGTTACTACTAGAGGTAGAACCCTTTTTACCCTTGTTACTAGTTTGCTTAGGTTTAACTTGTGGCATAAAGGTAGACAAGAGTAAACGTTTGGCAAGATATGAAGAACTCTTCTTTCAAAGATCGTCATTGATAGCTTTAATAAACTCATGCTCTTGCTCTAAATTTAGCTTCTCGAAGCGTAGCTTCTCATGAGTTCTTAGAAGTTCTCTATGATCCTCTTGAGTTGTTTCATGATCTAACTTAAGAGCATTTAGTTCTTTAGTTAGACGCTCAATTTCCTTCATATCATTGTCATTCATTTCCTATTGACTATCATGATTACTAGCATTTTCATTATAGCTCACATCACTAGCCTTATCAACAAGTAAATCATCATCACCAAGCAAATCATCTTCATCACTATTGAAGTCAAGATACTCGGGGTGTGATACTTTGGGGCCTTTTGCCATGAAGCATCTTCCAATTCTTTCATTTGGTGAGTCAAATAGATCATGGGAGTTGGATGACACAAGAGCAAGTCCGGCAACACCTTCATCTTGACTATAGTCGGAGTTGGAGTGATAACTTCTCTCGGAGTGGTTGTCGGAGTCTGAGCCGGAAACCCATTCACCATCATGAGCTTGATGTCTTCTTCTTGTGTAGCTCTTTGATGACTTCTCCTTCCTTTCCGAATCCTTGCTTCTTCGAGAGGGTCTTCGTTCATAACGATCATCTCAACTCCTTCTCTCCTTATGAGGTGATTCATCTCTTCTATGTCTTCCTCTTGGTGCTTCGTCTCTTTTCTTGTAGGGAGCCATACACTCATTGGAATAGTGTCCGGGTTTTCCACAATTGTAGCAATTACGGTCACGACTTGATGATCTTCTCTCATAGTGTCTTGAGCTAGAGCTTCTTTCTTTCCCTTTGTTCTTGTAGAACTTGTTGAATCTTTTCACCATTAGGCTTATCTCTTCATTGGATACTAGCTTGTCACTTGGAGTTGTTGGAGCATCGGTTGAGGCTTTGTAAGCACCACTTGATTTGTTGTGCAGCTCCTCTTTGTCCTTGAGTGACATTTCATCAGCAACAATCCTTCCAATGACTTCTGTGGGCTTGAGATCTTTGTAATTTGGCATCATTTGGATCAATGTGCAGACGGTATCATATTTTCCATCCAAAGCTCTTAGGATCTTCTTGATGATGAATTTGTCGGTCATCTCTTCACTTCCTAAGCCGACAATCTCATTTGTGCTGAGAGCAAGCCTAGAGTACATTTCAGCGACTCCTTCACCATCCTTCATCTTGAACTTGTCAAGTTGACTTTGAAGCATGTAACACCCCGATTTTTGGCCCTTTCTTTTTCTTTTGGATTTCTTCGATTTTTTATTTGGAATTTCTTTTTCCGTGGCTGTGTGGTCTTGAAACCTGGGAAGATCTTCTCTCTTGTCACTTCCTAGTGGCTTGTCCTTCTCAAATCTATCCCAAGGCCATGTCATTTCCATCTTAGCCCAACCCCAATTTTTATTTCTTGGGAATATTCCTTTTTCTATTAAAGGAATAACCCTGTTTGCCCTAGGTTGGGAAGCAACCTATATTTCTGTCCTCCACAAAATTCCCACAAAATTCTCATAAATCCTTTGGACCATATATTCTACAAATATGCCAAAATCCATACTTGCCTAGTTCAAAAATAATTCAGAAATATTCATTTTCCATTCTGTCCAGAATGACACTTTGTGAAGGAAGTGCTATTTATCTTTTCTTGATTCCCTTCAAATTTTTTGGGCACTCTTTCCTATCCAAATAATTGCCACATGCCAAAATTCAACTTCATTTGCCTAGTAAATCTTCCTCAGCAAATTTCCAAAGTTTTTGATCAGAGAGAAGCTTTGTGAAGGAAGTACTAGCTAGGCTTATCCAAATGAGTTGAAATTTTTGGAGATTATTTATATATGATCAAATAATGACTCTCCACCAAATTTCATCTCCATCCAATAATCTATGTGAGCCCAACATCCAATCTTGGTTTCTGGTCACAATTTCAGTTTGTGAAGCAACTATATTTTATATTGCTTAAAAAATTCTGAAATTAATCCAGGACCTAAATATCCCTAAATAATGTGAGCATGCCAAAACTCACATTATTTTGCCAATCCATTTTCTCAGGAAAATTCCCCCAAGTTTCTGTCCAGTGTGGATCATTGTGAAGGAAGTACCATTTTTACTTGTCCAAATGGGATGAAATTTTTATGGTACCTTCATATGCCCAAATGACCACACTCCAGCAATTTTCAGCCCAATCCAACATCCATGTGAGTGCTACTTCCTGATCTTATTTCTGAACTAGATTTTGCTGTTGCAAAGCAACTATGCTAAATATTTGTCCTAATGACCTCAAAATTCATAGTATCATAGTCCTTCCTACCCTAAACCCCTGAGACATTCTGGTTATCTCTTATCTCACCCCATTTGACCACAGCATCATGCCTAAGTTGGCAACAGTAAAGTTCAGTCGACCTCTCACATCCACCCACAGTGTCTTTCTTCGATCTATCACCTCTGGTAGGACCCACTTAGGAGAGACAACACTGTAGACATACTGTTGCTGGCCCTAAAGTCCCGCGTGCGTCTATTCACGCGGTGACCACGCAGAGAGCGCGTGCACTGCAGGCAGAACGCGTGCTCTGAGCTTCGGGGCCCTCGGCCGCCGCCCAAATGCCGTCCTCGCGACACCTCGCCTTGCCGCAGTCCTTCCCCAGCTCGCCCTCGCCTCTCTGGTTCACCCTCCCCCGCTAGGAGCTCGCCGGACCGAGCCAAATCGACGGGCACACGTGCACTGTGCACCTCTCGGTCGACGTCGTTTTGCCGTTGTCTCCTCTCCCCGAGCCGTCACTTCGCTCTGAGCCTCGTCAGGTCGGCAACGCCGCGCCGCCCCGCTAGCCGCCACCGACCTCGCCTGAGCACGCTCCGCCCGGCCACGGTAACATCCGGGGGTGGCACCACCTCCGCCTCGGCTATTTAAGCCCACCCGAGCCTCTCCCGAGCTCACCATCCTCCTCCCCTCACTCCCTTAGCCCTCCCCACCCTCTCCTTTGAGCCTTGGAGCCCCTCCTCGACCACCACTGCTGCAATGGCCGCCGCGGCCTTCTTCTCAAATTCGAGCCAGTGGCTCTTTCCCCCCTCTCTCCGGCGGCCACAGCACCGCCAAGACCCGGCGGACCTTCCCCTATACTCAGTACATCTCGGGGACAAGCACACGTCCGAAACCAAGGCCGGCCGACGGCCTCGCCTGCGGGTCTCCTAGCCGCCGCGGTCCCAGTCCTCTTCGGTGGCCGTGATTGGGCCATATGGGCACGGTGCTCCGTCCCGAGCCCGCCGGTGCCTCCTCCTCGGCCGGAGATGGCTGGAGCCACCGGGGCCAGCGCCGGCGCCGCGCGGCCTCGCCTCTGCCTCTGTTCGTCGCGAGGAAGGAGAAGAAGAGCAGGAGGAGAGAGAAGTCAACGCAGGTCCCACCAGTCAGTCTAATAAGTCCCCGGCCGGTCCCGCACGTCGGGTTAAGTGGAGGCGCATGTCCGTAAAATACGTTTTCGTTTATTGAAAGCGTACTCTGGTGCGTTTTCGGTTGAAACTACGCTTTCAGTACTTCGGAAACGTATTTCTTAGAGTGCGCTTTCTCTTTTTCAGCCCGGCACCGAAACCCTTAATTAGCGGACGTTCGTCCGTTAAGGCCAAAAGTGAACAGATTTTATTCGGTTTCGGCCTATCGAACGAACGGCCGTATCTCGATAACCGTAACTCCGAATCAGGTGATTCCAAAGCCCACGTTCTCAGTTCATCAATCCCATTCCGATGGTATCATTTTCATGATGTTGTCACACTGTGAAAATGACCATTTTGCCCTTGCCCTTAAAACAGCCCCGTCGAGAGGGAAACTTTTCCGGCGATTCTTTCCGCGAGTTCATCGCACCTCTCCCTGGTGAATCCTTCATCCCCAGGCAAGCCACGATAGCCACTTGCATCATGGCCTTGCAGTTGCCATGTTTTTCACTTGAATATTTAAATAAATGTTTGCTCGTTTAATTATTTTGTGAATATTATCTGCTTGTGAATCCATGCTCGTTCTTATGGCTTGCTCATTTGCATCTAGTAAGTTAAATGATTATTTGCTTGTATTATTATTATCATGTTAGTTCTCAGATTTATTTTCTGATGCTAGTGATAATGTTATGCTCACATGAGTAGTTACAGTTTGATATGAAAATACTTGTCATAGTCATGATCATCGTCATGCCATGCTCATTTGCATTCAGTAGCATAAATGAGTTATCATCGTTCATGATGTTAAATGGTTATGCTGCCCATCCATGGTTACACTGATATCATGCTCATCTGCATTGTTATTTCATTATGTTGTTATGACTCAGCTCATCACCATTCAAGTTAAACCTGACGCTAATCGAACTTGAACAAATCTGTTGGCTGAGTCATGGTGCCACCGAATCGAGCTCACCAGTGCAACCACACTTGCCTGGATGGGGAGGCCCTAATGCGGTCTATTGTCATGCCTCTCGCCGGAACCTCCAACTAGGGAAGGTTATGGGTGTGCGCTACCCTGATCAGGTAGGCGACCATAAGCCTTGAGTGCCCGAGTTGTAAGGATATCCGAGGTCCCCATTTGGGACAATGTTATGTTTTGGGCCATGACGATGGCAGCCACATAGGTGGCGGATGTCACGAGTTGACATCAGGGGCAACCCAGGACATAGCCCAAAGGGGAGTTTGTCGGGAGTGGCCGGGAGAGTGTCATGCAATAGATTGGTTTTGTCGGAATGTCGTTGGTCCACCCGAATGGGAGCACGAGGCCATGAGTTCCGTAGTGTGGGTACAGTGTACTAACCTCTGCAGAGTGTATAATCTATCGATAGCCGCGTCCTCGGTCATGGACACAGTTCGTAGTAGGTCACACTATGGGTCAACAGAAATAATAATCTAAATAATAACAACCCCGGTTCGATGAGAAAAGAAGTTGGTTGATCTTTATGTGGTCATGCGATGATCACAGGTAGAGATCAAGCTCCGTGTGGTCATGTGATGATCACGATGGTATAGTTGATACCGAGTTTGGTTGATCCTGAGGTGATCGTGTGATGATCACGATGGTAAGTTTGTGGTTACGAGATAACCTCCGAGCAGAGTAAGTTGGTCCATGAGACCTTAAACGTCGACCCCCTTGTATGCTAGTGCTAGTATCATCATGTTCATATCATGAATTATATGTACATGCCATGCTCATGTTGTTCTACTAGTATCATGTTCATCTTTGATGATTAACCTGTAAATGCCATGCTGTTGTATGTCTTGATTGCTTTGGTTGCTGTGAGCTTGCGAGTACATTCAAAGTACTCACCTGGCGTGTCATGCCAGTTTGCAGGTGATGCTGTGATTGCTTGTTTGTCGAGGACCCCAAGGTTGCGCTCTAGGATACGTCCCAGCCAGAGTCCCTGCGGAGTGGAGTTCATCACGGTCGTCGTTGTTCCGCTGTTAGGAGTTATTCCGCTTCGAGATGTCTCGCTGCTAGCATAGAGCTATCGGAGCAGGCGAAGTGTCGCCGTGCCCCTGTAACCGTTGTAATATCAGACCTTTGTACCCCGTTTATTCATAATAAAGAGTTGATTTGTTCTATGCCAAGCAGTGCCGTATTCCAGAAGACTTGATCTCTGGGCTAGAATACGGGGTGTTCCGGTCTCTCTGAGCCGGGGTGCCACGAGGCTTGGTATAAAAGCAGGTCTGGCTGTAGGACGCCCTAGTCAGCGCGAGCGTTAGAAACCGGTAGTTCAGAGTCTAGCCTGCTTGCTGCATTTGGTTGTTGCATTTGTTTGCTGCATAGCATGCATATAGACTTATTATATTGTCTCTAACAGTTGATCTTGTGAGTGTAGGTGGCATCATTTTCGATCCACTACCTGCACCCTCCAGCTTTGCATTCTTGCCCTTTGGTGTTTGGTGTCATCTCCATCCCAGCGGGGTGATGCCAAGGTACCTAGTGGTGTCGATCCCTTGCAGGGTTGATGCACAGGTATCACACCGATATATTCTCTTCAGCCACACCTATTGTTTCGGTGGTAGACATATTTCTACCCCGGATCTGGCCATCCAACCCACCGCTTTGGCAACCCTTACTGGTCTTTGTTACCAGAAAAAGGGCAATGTCAGCAGGACCCTGCTTTTCACCGTTAGCCCGCACTATCACCCATTCCTTGGACGAGTACGGTTCCCTTCCGTACGCTTGATGATGATGTGGCCATGACATCTGTGTCTCGCTACATGATCACCGAGTCTGTCCTCACCCCTGAGCCTGTCCAGATGCAACCGGTGCAGAGCCAACTCTTGGTGTAGCTTTGCTTACACCAATCCCTCCACACGCTGATCCATTTTCGTGCACACCACCACAACATATTAGATCGTAGTACCGGAGTTCCCTCGAGAATTGTGTGCTTAAGTAGGCATGCATAGTGAGGTGAATAGCTGTAAAATGTGATGTTGCTTGTATGTAATCTTAATGCTGTGTGTGTTTTTGTTTTAGTCGTTTCTTTTGTTTTTTTTCTTCTGTGGGCCCTCGGTGTTACCTTATTTCCCCTTATGAAAGTTGCTCATCAACCGACACCAGACTCGAAGAATCAGTGAGGATTTCAAATATTTGGAAGCTCAGCTAAACATTATGAAAATCTCAGCCGACTGCATTGTATGAAAATATCTGGTTTGAATACAAATGATATTCTGGAATGACTATCAACATCAAGGCTGCCTCAGTATGCAACCATCACAATCGTAATGAACCAGCTGGAAGACAATTTGTGTGCAAGACAACATTACATTTCTAGTCAGAGGAATATCAGGGGTATATATATATGGATTTCAGTCCGCACACTATAGTGAAAAGCTTCTGGAGTAAGCAACTGAACATTTCTCCGCACGCTACCAAACTTACAATGCAAGGCTCCTCAATCTTCCTCAGTGCCATATGTGGATAGCCTCCAGCATAAGATACCTAGTCTTCTTCAGTAAGCTATCGCAGAAAGCTTCTGACATAAGTCACCAAATCTTCCTCAGTAAGCAACCAAGGGAAAAGCTTTTGAAGTACGATACCAAGTTTTATTCAGCACGCTATCCCGGCAACAGCTTCGAGCATAAGCTATTTAGTCTTCCTCAGCACGCTACTCTCGATGGCTTCCAACACAAGCTATCCAGTCTTCGTCAGTACGGCACTATCAATAGTCATCGTCATTACACAGTGAGTTGGCAGCATATGGCAATGCATCCCAAGAATCAGATCCGCAACAGTTTGTCAGAAGCAAGAATCTATCAACACACAAGTCTGCCTCAGGAATCAAATGCTCAGCTACAGATGCTTCCATATATACATTGTGAGCATGCTGCCAAGGTAATGCAAGTCACTCGTACGATGATGCAAGCACGGTGAGAATTGGACAACCACCGGAAAAGGAAGAAAGCCAGTATACACCTCAGTGTGATGCAATGTCTGACAAGCTATGAAGCAATACAACTTTGGGACAACAAATCTTGACAGTGGATATCAAGGCCAGCTTCCTCACACCCGACAAAGTGATATCATTAACCTCTGTCACTGTCATGTATGATTGACCACAACAGTGAGCTCTATACAAGTAACTATGAACCTGGTATACGATCATGATGAACCCTTGCTTCCCTCTTCCTGGTAACGGCACCACGCCTGCATTCTGAGCTGTTTTCGGCCGTTCAGGGTGGATGCCGATTTTATATTTCTCTTTTCAAAAACTGACCCGTGTTCTGAGCTGCTTTTCGGCCGTCACGGGCAGCTATTGAGTTTCTTTTTGTAGCAGTGACCCTATGCTCTGAGCTGTTCTTCGGCCGTCTTAGGGAACTACTACATTCTTCTTATCAACACTGCCTCATGTTCTGAGCTGCTTTTCAGCCGTCGTGAGCCATGGTTGAGTTATTTCAGTAATGTCCCAGATCTGAGTTGTAAAGACCGTTCTGGTGGCTACTGATTTATTTGCCGATTTCAAGCAAAGGTTCGGAGGATCATTGCCATACAGTTAGAGCTTGTGAACTTGCCAGTTAAACGTTGCTGCACTACTTGAGGATACGGATAAGGTATGACTGCCGAAATATTGCACCTGACAGTACCTATGGGCACACAAAGAATTAAGGAGATATGGCCAAGCTCTTTCAGCAAAAGATTCAGAAAAAGAGAACAATAAGGAAGAAGCAAGACCAGCAATACAGGTATGATAATTCTAGCATGAACAACATGGTACGGATACCCAAGACAGTCTGATTCTGTATCGATCACCATGAATATACACCCAAGGGGTCTACTCTGTTTGTAAGGACCTCATATCAAGGTGACAGTTGGATCGTCGGTACGGATCTGAGACAAAGAAGTCAGCCAAGATGATTCAGAAATCCTTGCAAGCAGTCAGGTTCCGCCAAGAGCACGGTTATGATTCTCAGCATTATTTTGAACCCGGAGGACATGCATGTACTCGAGTAACCCGATGCAAGGAATAAATGTCTCATGACCACCAAGGAAATATGTTCACGACTCCATTGACTACTATCGGTGCTGGATAAAAGAATGGCACGTCGAATGGAAATCACTCCCGGACTTATGAAAAGATGACATATTCCAGTCAGGATAATATGTCAGATAAGCCAGCAGACATAAAAGAATTGAAGTCAGAGCAAGGATGAACATATGAAGGAAAACCTGTCAGAATGTGGGGTATGGTGAAGCAAACCACCCCAGAGCAAGGCAGTCCGTCAGATGCTATTAAGTGGGAACAATTTATAAAGGAAAAGGATACCCGAGTTGGAAACGGTTTCCTTAAGTCAGAATATTCAGACTTGTTCCCTGAGCAACCAAATCTCGAGGACGAGATTTATCGTAAGGGGGGTAGGTTTGTAACACCCCGATTTTTGGCCCTTTCTTTTTCTTTTGGATTTCTTCGATTTTTTATTTGGAATTTCTTTTTCCGTGGCTGTGTGGTCTTGAAACCTGGGAAGATCTTCTCTCTTGCCACTTCCTAGTGGCTTGTCCTTCTCAAATCTATCCCAAGGCCATGTCATTTCCATCTTAGCCCAACCCCAATTTTTATTTCTTGGGTATATTCCTTTTTCTATTAAAGGAATAACCCTGTTTGCCCTAGGTTGTGAAGCAACCTATATTTCTGTCCTCCACAAAATTCTCATAAATCCTTTGGATCATATATTCTACAAATATGCCAAAATCCATCCTTGCCTAGTTCAAAAATAATTCAGAAATATTCATTTTCCATTCTGTCCAGAATGGCACTTTGTGAAGGAAGTGCTATTTATCTTTTCTTGATTGCCTTCAAAATTTTAGGGCACTCTTTCCTATCCAAATAATTTCCGAATGCCAAAATTCAACTTCATTTGCCTAGTAAATCTTCCTCAGCAAATTTCCAAAGTTTTTGATCAGAGAGAAGCTTTGTGAAGGAAGTACTAGCTAGGCTTATCCAAATGAGTTGAAATTTTGGAGATCATTTATATGATCAAATAATGACTCTCCACCAAATTTCATCTCCATCCAATAATCTATGTGAGCCCAACATCCTATCTTGGTTTCTGGTCACAATTTCAGTTTGTGAAGCAACTATATTTTCTATTGCTTCAAAAATTCTGAAATTAATCCAGGACCTAAATATCCCTAAATAATGTGAGCATGCCAAAACTCACATTATTTTGCCAAGCCATTTTCTCTGGAAAATTCCCCCAAGTTTCTGTCCAGTGTGGATCATTGTGAAGGAAGTACCATTTTTACTTGTCCAAATGGGATGATATTTTTATGGTACCTTCATATGCCCAAATGACCACACTCCACCAATTTTCAGCCCAATCCAAGCATCCATGTGAGTGCTACTTCCTGATCTTATTTCTGAACCAGATTTTGCAGTTGCAAAGCAACTATGCTAAATATTTGTCCTAATGACCTCAAAATTCACAGTATCATAGTCCTTCCTACCCTAAACCCCTGAGACATTCTGGTTATCTCTTATCTCACCCCATTTGACCACATCATCATGCCTAAGTTGGCAACAGTAAAGTTCAGTCGACCTCTCCCATCCACCCACAGTGTCTTTCTTCGATCTATCACCTCAGGTAGGACCCACTTAGGAGAGACAACACGGTAGACATACTGTTGCTGGACCTAAAGTCCCGCGTGCGTCTGTTCACGCGGTGACCACGCAGAGAGCGCGTGCACTGCAGGCAGAACGCGTGCTCTGAGCTTCGGGGCCCTCGGCCGCCGCCCAAATGCCGTCCTCGCGACACCTCGCCTTGCCACAGTCCTTCCCCAGCTCGCCCTCGCCTCTCTGGTTCGCCCTCCCCCGCTAGGAGCTCGCCGGACCGAGCCAAATCGACGGGCACACGTGCACTGTGCACCTCTCGGTCGACGTCGTTTTGCCGTTGTCTCCTCTCCCCGAGCCGTCACTTCGCTCTGAGCCTCGTCAGGTCGGCAACGCCGCGCCGCCCCGCTAGCCGCCACCGACCTCGCCTGAGCACGCTCTGCCCGGCCGCGGTAACATCCGGGGGCGGCACCACCTCCGCCTCGGCTATTTAAGCCCACCCGAGCCTCTCCCGAGCTCACCATCCTCCTCCCCTCACTCCCTTAGCCCTCCCCACCCTCTCCTTTGAGCCCTGGAGCCCCTCCTCGACCACCACTGCTACAATGGCCGCCGCGGCCTTCTTCTCAAATTCAAGCCAGTGGCTCTTTCCCCTCCCCCTCTCCGGCGACCATAGCACCGCCAAGACCCGGCGGACCTTCCCCTATACTCAGTACATCTCGGGGACAAGCACACATCGGAAACCAAGGCCGGTCGACGGCCTCGCCTGCGGGTCTCCTAGCCGGCATGGTCCCAGCCCTCTTCGGCGGCCGTGCTTGGGCCATATGGGCGCGGTGCTCCGTCCCGAGCCCGCCGGTGCCTCCTCCTCGGCCGGAGATGGCCTGAGCCACCGGGGCCAGCGCCGGCGCCGCGCGGCCTCGCCTCTGCCTCTGTTCGTCGCGAGGAAGGAGAAGAAGAGCAGGAGGAGAGAGAAGTCAACGCGGGTCCCACCAGTCAGCCTAATAAGTCCCCGGCCGGTCCCGCACGTCGGGTTAAGTGGAGGCGCATTTCCGTAAAATACGTTTTCGTTTATTGAAAGCGTACTCTGGTGCGTTTTCGGTTGAAACTACGCTTTCAGTACTTCGAAAACGTATTTCTCAGAGTGCGCTTTCTCTTTTTCAGCCCGGCACCGAAACCCTTAATTAGCGGACGTTCGTCCGTTAAGGCCAAAAGTGAACAGATTTTTATTCGGTTTCGGCCTACCGAACGAACGGCCGTATCTCGGCAACCGTAACTCCGAATCATGTGATTCCAAAGCCCACGTTCTCAGTTCATCGAGCCCATTCCGATGGTATCATTTTCATGATGTTGTCACACTTTTAAAATGACCATTTTGCCCTTGCCCTTGAAACAACCCCGCCGAGAGGGAAACTTTTTCGGCGATTCTTTCCGCGAGTTCATCGCACCTCTCCCCGGTGAATCCTTCATCCCCAGGCATGCCACGATAGCCACTTGCATGATGGCCTTGTAGTAGCCATGGTTTTCACTTGAATATTTAAATAAATGTTTGCTCCTTTAATTATTTTGTGAATATTATCTGCTTGTGAATCCATGCTCGTTCTTATGGCTTGCTCATTTGCATCTAGTAAGTTAAATGATAATTTGCTAGTATTATTATTATCATGTTAGTTCTCGGATTTATTTTCCGATGCTAGTGATAATGTTATGCTCACATGAGTAGTTACGGTTTGATATGAAAATACTTGTCATAGTCATGATCATCGTTATGCCATGCTCATTTGCATTCAGTAGCATAAATGAGTTATCATCGTTCATGATGTTAAATTGTTATGCTGCCCATCCATGGTTACACTGATATCATGCTCATCTGCATTGTTATTTCATTATGTTGTTATGACTCAGCTCATCACCATTCAAGTTAAACCTGACGCTAATCGAACTTGAACAAATCTGTTGGCTGAGTCATGGTGCCACCGAATCGAGCTCACCAGTGCAACCACACTTGCCTGGATGGGGAGGCCCTAATGCGGTCTATTGTCATGCCTCTCGCCGGAACCTCCAACTAGGGAAGGTTATGGGTGTGCGCTACCCTGATCAGGTAGGCGACCATAAGCCTTGAGTGCCCGAGTTGTAAGGATATCCGAGGTCCCCGTTTGGGACAATGTTATGTTTTGGGCCATGACGATGGCAGCCACATAGGTGGCGGATGTCACGAGTTGACATCAGGGGAACCCAGGACATAGCCCAAAGGGGAGTTTGTCGGGAGTGGCCGGGAGAGTGTCATGCAATAGATTGGTTTTGTCGGAATGTCGTTGGTCCACCCGAATGGGAGCACGAGGCCATGAGTTCCGTAGTGTGGGTACAGTGTACTAACCTTTGCAGAGTGTATAATCTATCGATAGCCGCGTCCTCGGTCATGGACACAGTTCGTAGTAGGTCACACTATGGGTCAACAGAAATAATAATCTAAATAATAACAACCCCGGTTTGATGAGAAAAGAAGTTGGTTGATCTTTATGTGGTCATGCGATGATCACAGGTAGAGATCAAGCTCCGTGTGGTCATGTGATGATCACGATGGTATAGTTGATACCGAGCTTGGTTGATCCTGAGGTGATCGTGTGATGATCACGATGGTAAGTTTGTGGTTACGAGATAACCTCCGAGCAGAGTAAGTTGGTCCATGAGACCTTAAACGTCGACCCCCTTGTATGCTAGTTCTAGTATCATCATGTTCGTATCATGAGTTATATGTACATGCCATGCTCATGTTGTTCTACTAGTATCATGTTCATCTTTGATGATTAACCTGTAAATGCCATGCTGTTGTATGTCTTGATTGCTTTGGTTGCTGTGAGCTTGCGAGTACATTCAAAGTACTCACCTGGCGTGTCATGCCATTTTGCAGGTGATGCCATGATTGCTTGTTTGTCGAGGACCCCGAGGTTGCTCTCTAGGATACGTCCCAGCCAGAGTCCCTGCGGAGTGGAGTTCATCACGGTCGTCGTTGTTCCGCTGTTAGGAGTTATTCCGCTTCGAGATGTCTCGCTGCTAGCATAGAGCTATTGGAGCAGGCGAAGTGTCGCCGTGCCCCTGTAACCGTTGTAATATCAGACCTTTGTACCCTGTTTATTCATAATAAAGAGCTGATTTGTTCTATGCCAAGCAGTGCCGTATTCCAGAAGACTTGATCTCTGGGTTGGAATACGGGGTGTTCCGGTCTCTCTGAGCCGGGGTGCCACAAAGCACATCCAACTTAGATTCCTTGATGGACTCGGTACCCTCATGCATATCAACCAAAGTATCCCAAATTTCCTTTGCATTCTCAAGGCGGCTGATTTTGATGAATTCCTCGGGACACAAACCATTGAAGAGAATGTCACAAGCTTGAGCATTGTATTGCAACATCTTCAATTCTTCCGGGGTTGCTTCACGATCCGGTTCCTTGCCATCCTGAAAGAATTCACCTTGCAAGCCAACACGAACAACAGCCCAAACGGCAGGGTTATGACCAAGAATATGCATTTTCATCTTATGTTTCCAACTAGCAAAGTTTGTACCATCAAAATATGGACCTCTACGGTGATAATTAACCTCACTAGACGCCATACTCTCCTAGGTTGTGAAACCAAGGCTATGATCACCAAAGCAATGGAAATCAAGGCTTACGGAGACCAAAGCTCTGATACCACTTGTAGGATCGAAAGTATGTCTAGAGGGGGGTGATTAGACTACTTGACCAAATAAAAACCTAACCTTTTCCCAATTTTAGTTGTAGGCAGATTTTAGCAAGTATACAAGTCAAGCATCACCCTACACATGCAATTCTAAGAGTGTAGCAGCGGAAAGTAAGCAATTGCACATGTAAGTAAAGGAGGGGATCGGAGATTTCAAACGCAATGAAGACACGGTGATTTTTGGCGTGGTTCCGATAGGTCGTGCTATCGTACGTCCATGTTGAGGGAGACTTCAACCCACGGAGGGTAACGGCTGCGCGAGTCCATAGAGGGCTCCACCCACGAAGGGTCCACGAAGATGCAACCTTGTCTATTCCACCATGGCTTATGTCCATGAAGGACTAGCCTCACTCGGGTAGATCTTCACGAAGTAGGCGATCTCCTTGCCCTTACAAACTCCTTGGTTCAACTCCACATCATGTCGGAGGCTCCCAAGTGACACCTAACCAATCTAGGAGACACCACTCTCCAAAAGGTAATAGACGGTGTGTTGTTGATGACCTCCTTGCTCTTGTGCTTCAAATGATAGTATTCCCAACACTCAAACAACTCCTCACAGATTTGGCTATGGTGGAAGAAGGATTTGAGTGGAAAGCAACTTGGGAAAGGCTAGAAATCAAGGTTCAAATGGTTGGATTGGAATGTCTTGATCTCAACACATGAGTAGGTGGTTCTCTCTCAGAAAATGTATGGTGGAAGTGTAGGCACGTTCTGATGTCTCTCCTTACTTAGAAGGAAGGGGTGTAGGGGTATATATAGCCTCCACCTAAAATCCAACCGTTACACACTTTTGACCCAACTCGGTGGCACCGATCAGAAATCTCGGTGGCACCGAACTGTGTAAAAGATATGAACATTAGGAATCTTGGTGGGACCGACTGGAACAACTCGTATGGACCGATGTGCAATGGTTAGGGCAAACCTCGTCTCGGTGGCACCGATTGCATCAACTAGGTGGGACCGAAGTGAAGCAATAAGGCAACAGAGAGTTGGCAAGCCATCTCGGTGCGACCGATTTGCAAAACTCGGTGGGACCGAAGTAAGTGCAAACTATTACAGAGAGTTGTCAAGGCCATCTCGGTGGGACCGAGATCCATATCGGTGAATCCGATTTGTCATCTCCGCCCAGCATAATCGTCAACAGTGGCTCAAGTATCCATCCAATATATTGCCTAAGCATAGGTGCATAGAAACATACCAATTGCGATTCTGGATTCCCTGAGAACGCCTTTCTTTTCTGCTATTTCGTCAGTCACTCTAGTCATTACTCCTTATTTACTTTTTATGTTATTTACTCACAAGTCCACTTTGTCACTCAATTATTATTTATATCCGCCCTCACTTTGCTTTAAGTCTACAATTATCTGCAAGCACAAAAATACATAATTCACTACAAGAGGCAAAAGCCTGATTCATGTGCTCCCTGTAGGATCGATACTCTTACTTCGAAAAGGCTACAACTAAACCCTGTGCGCTTGTAGGCCATCAAGCTTTTTCTGGCGCCGTTGCCGGGGAGCTGAGCGCTTTTGGGCCTTGTCTTAAGTTTTGAATTATTTTATGTCCTAAGGGTTTTTGCAGATAGAAAGCAACCATGGCGCTCCAAGAACAAATTTATCAGGTAGGTATGGAATTAGTATCAGGACCGGCTCGAGGAGAGAATTTTATAACTATTGGTCCTGACCTACCAGGTAAAGTATATGAGATAAATCCTCGGTTAATTGCTATGGTGAAAGATAATACATTCCGAGGTGATGCAACTGAATGCCCTTATACACATATTAAAAATTTTAACACTGCGTGTGGAACTTTCCAGTTGCAGGATTTGACTAATGAAGAGATTAAAGAAAAAGTATTTCCTTATTCACTTGAAGGGGAAGCTACCAGATGGTTACTACGCCAGCCCGTAACTACCTTGAGTAATTGGCCCGAATTATTGACTGCATTCTATGCTCGTTATTTCCCTCAAGGAAAATTATACACGATAAGAAGGAAGATTAGCAGCTTTGGGCAGCAACCAGGTGAGAAACTGGTAGATGCATATATAAGGTATCATGAAATACTCTCTGCATGTCCTGAACACCATTATCCTGATTGTTTGATCGTGAATTTCTTTTATGGTGGACTTGACTCACAAAGTAAACATGATTTAGATCTTGCTTCTAAAGGTTCTTTCATGGGAACCGAGATATCAGAGGCCTGGAGTTTTCTTGGTAGAATTAGGTATAATGCTGAGAATTGGTACCTATGTTCAAAGGAAAATAGTAAGGTTGATCCTGTTTATGATAGTATTAAGTCTTTCCTTAGAACTAAGTAGATGAAAGACCTTCGTCATGAGCTAAATATTGGGACTGACCCCATGTTGCATGTTTTGAAAGACTTTTCTGAGTTTTTGAACTTGCCAGAGAAAAAGTTCTTAAAACATAGCAGAGAATCTAAAGCTATTCACATGGTAGAAGCAATTGTGAAGAAGACTACTCCACCCGAGAACCAAAGAGAAGCTTATCGCAAACCAAATGGTAAAAAGCTAGAAGGATCACCTTTAACTAAAGGAAAAAGAAGCATCAAGTTGGAACAATGTGGGACTCCACCCTATATAGATATTGTGAAGGAACTTGCCACCCCGATATTAGTGGTGAACAAAGAAGTTTACCTAGACAGAGACACCACTTCTTATCTTAAGGGGTGTACCGAAGGTAAAGATTTAGGTAAACAAATTTTGTCATGTTCCTTGTGACCCTGGGTCTCCAGTCAATATTATTCCTTACTCACTTTATGCTAAAATTTATGAGGAAATTTCCCTTTGTGTTCTTGAGCCAATTGATGCTGTTATTAAGCTTGTAGATAAGACTGGTAGAAAGCCTTGTGGCATCCTTAAAGATGTCAATGTAATAATAGGCTCACTCATTTATCCCATTGATATTTATGTACTAATGATCTCTGAGGATAAATATTCTCCTATTGTTTTTGGAACCTCTTTTCTGAATGTTGCAGGAGCATATATCAAAAAGAAAACTATCTCCATGAAATGGGGGGATGAAATGATTAAATTCCCATTCTGTTCTGTCTTAAGCAAACCATATCAAGAAGAAGCTCAAGATGATGAGGAGCAAAAATTAAATCAATTAGCTGAGATTCATCTTTAGACTCCAGAAGACGAAGTTGAACTGGTCTTGGTAAGACCCGAATCTTGAAGATGAAGAAAAGGAAGAAATTGAAATGATAATGGATGCTACCCCAATAGTTTGCCCGCGCCTAGATAAGGTATATGAGGTACTTGAAAGGAAAGGAGACGAAGAACTGCCTCCCCCTACTCTTAAACCATTACGCAAAAGGCTAAGGTATGAATTTATGGATGATACGGAAAGTTATTGTTAATGCCGACCTTTCAGGAAAAGAAAAAGAGAAATTAATGATGGTACTAAGCAAACACCGCAAGGCTTTAGGCTACTCAATGAAAGATGTAAAGGGGATACATCCATCCATTTATTCTCATGCTATTCCCATTGAAGAAGGAGCAAAACCAGTAATTGAAAGACAACGAAGATTACACCCCGCCTCCAAGAACGTGGTAAGAAAAGAGGTAATTCGTCTTCTTGACGCAGGGGTAATTTACCCTATCTCTGATAGTAAGTGGGTAAGTCCAGTTCATTGCATTCCTAAGAAGGGAGGACTCTCCCTAGTGACTAATGAAAATAATGACCTAGTCCCTACTAGGGCTATTATTGGATTTGGAATGTGTGTTGATTTCAAGAAATTGAATAAGTGGACTCAGAAAGATCACTACCCATTACCGTTCATAAACAAGATACTGGGGAGATTAGCCAACAACTCTTATTTTTGTTATCTCGATGGATATTCTGGATTTTTGTAGATACCTATCTGGCCTGAAGACCAAGAAAAAACTACCTTCACCTGCCCGTATGGTACATATGCATATCGTAGAATGCCATTTGGTCTATTTAATGGACCACCCTCTTTTCAGAAATGCATTTCTAGAATCTTCCCTGATTTTGTGGAGAAAATTGTTGAGGTATTTATGGACAATTTTTCTGTCCAAGGCACCTCCTTCGATAACTGTCTCTATAATCTCATGAAGGTTTTGCAGAGGTGTGAAGAAACAGGTTTTGTACTGAATTGGGAAAAGAGCCACTTCATGGTCACCGAAGGGGTAGTGCTTGGACATAGAGTTTCAGGGAGGAGTATTGAGATAGATCAATAAATAATAGAGGTAATAGAAAATTTACCCTACCCTTGAGATATTAAAGGTATGCAAATTTTCATGGGACACGCTAGTTTTTATAGAAGGTTCATTAAGGATTTCTTTAATCTATCAAAACCTTTGACTGACCTTTTGCAAAAAGATGTGCCCTATTCTTTTGACAAGAGTTGTGTGCAGGCCTACGAGAAACTAAGAGACGCCTTGATCACCACTCCTATCATCCAACCTCCAAAGTGGGACGAACCCTTTAAGATCATGTGTGACGCTAGTAACTACGCTGTCGGAGCTGTCTTGGGACAGCGAGATGATAAAAAACTTAATGTTGTCTTTTATGCTAGCAGGAGTTTGGATGAAGATCAAGTACATTTAGCTACCACTGAAAAAGAATTACTTGCTATTGTCTTTGCTTGTGATAAATTTCACCCTTATATTATTAACTCAAAAGTGATAGTTCATATGGATCATCGCACCTTACGTTATCTTCTTGCAAAGAAGGACGCTAAGCCTCGATTGACTCGATGGATATTACTACTTCAAGAATTTGATTTGCAGATAGTAGACCGCAAAGGAGAGGATAATCTAGTAGCAGACCATCTATCACGCATGGAAAGAACACCGTACGATCCTTTTCCAATAAAATGAATCCTTTCCAGGTGAGAGTTTATCTATGATTAAGAATATAGAACCTTGGTTTGCAGATTACGCTAACTTTCTTGTAGGAAAGTACATGCCAACTGATATGAATTATCATCAAAGGAAAAAGTTCTTTAGTGATTTGAAGTATTATTTCTGGGATGACCCTTTTCTTTGTCGGCATGGACCGGATGACATGATTAGGCGTTATGTTCCAGAGCATGAGATGAATGCTATACTTGAAAGCTGTCATAACAGCCCTTATGCAGGACATCATGCAGGTGACAGAACCGCCGCCAAGGTGCTTCAATTGGGATTCTACTAGCCTACTCTATTTAGAGATGCGCACATGTTTGTTAAAAATTGCGATGGTTGTCAACGCACATGTAATATAGGAAGGAGACAAGAAATGCCCATGAATTATAGTCTAGTTTGTGAACCTTTTGATGTTTGGGGATTGGACTATTTGGGACCATTCCCTGTTTCAGATGGGCATACTCATATTCTTGTGGCTGTAGACTATTTTACCAAGTGGGTTGAAGCCATCCCAACTAATCATGCAGATGCGGCTACCTCACTGAAGATGATCAAAGACCTCATACTACCCAGGTTCGGAGTCCCTAAAGTCCTTATTATTGATGGTGGACCTCATTTTATACAGGGAATTTTTGGTAGAGTACTCTGTAAGTATGGAGTAACTCACCGAATAGCTTCGCCATACCATCCTTAAACCAGTGGACAAGTGGAACTCTCGAACAGAGAGATAAAGACGATATTGCAGAAGACGGTGCAGAGGTCCAGAAAGGACTGGGTAGGAAAACTGGACGAAACACTATGGGCTTACTGCACCGCTCACAAGAACCCCATGGGTATGTCACCATACAAGATGGTATATGGTAAGGCATGTCATTTACCCTTGGAACTTGAACATAAGGCTTATAGGGCAATCAAGAATATTAATTTTAATCTTAAGGAAGCAGGAGAGAAAAGATTGCTAGATATACATGCTTTGGGAGAGCTTCATAACAGTGCTTACGAGAGTGCCAGGTAGTTTAAAGAAAAATTTAAGATGTGGCATGATTGTAAGATACTCAAATGAACCCTTACAGTGGGGGACAAAGTCCTCCTATTTAATTCTCATCTCAAGTTGTTTCCAGGGAAACTCAGATCTCGTTGGGAAGGACCTTATGAGATAGAAGAAGTCTATAACTTCAGAGCCGTTCGGTTAAAAGGGGGGAAAGATGGACCCTGGATCGTGAATGGACAACGCTTGAAGCTATACCTAGCAGATGAACGAAAGGAAGAACATGAAGTAGAAGAGGTAAGTTTTATCACGATCTAGGAGGTCGAAACCCTCCGGAGGAAACGAAAGGTATGAAGAAAGTACTGTTGTAACGTAGATGTGAATGTAAATGTAGAGATTATATTTGTTAGGTTGCACCTGTTGGTCTTATGCCTGAATCATTGGAGTTTTCGTCTATAGTTGGAGGCTTGGCCATTAACCTTTCAGGGGGATAAAAATTACTACAGAAGGAATTGACGAAGTTGCCAACAGGGAGAAAGACGGCGTACCCTGCGACCAGAGGCGCTCGTATGAGGGGTCACACGGATGCCAGACAAAAATTACAAAGACCACAGGGAGATCGACAGTGTTTCATGCGGACGCCCGCATTCGTTTGAGCGTTCGTTTGGATTATCCCCGACGAAGGATTTGACGACAGAGAAAATGACGACCAATCATGCGACCGGAAGCGCTCGTATGAGCGATCACATGGATTATTGCCATGACAGGTACGCTTAAAAAAAGAGAGAAGCTTCGGCAGCCGGCCGCACGACCAACCATACGACCGCGCCCGCTCGTATGGAAGGCCGTCAACTGTTCTGTTTTCACGATTCCTTCTCGATTTTGTTTCGATTTCTTTCTAACTAACTTTTTATCTGTGATCTCATGATTATCTATAAATTTAACCTTTATAAGAGGGGAAGTGGCACATCATTAAGCCCTAAACTATCTAATCTCATGTCTCCTTTGCTTGCCATCTCCACCAAAAAGCTTTTAGTTGCAGAAAACAAGCACGATCGCCGCCATCAATAACAAGACCACATCCACCTGTGCTCGCATCATCCCCTTCCCCAACCTGGATGATGTTGTGTCCTCAGGATGGGAAGACTTGAGGAAGCTAAGCCTCAAGGAAGAACCGCGTCCGGAGAAGAAAGACCTCGATGAAAAAGTCGAGGTGGTGGAGATCAAGGAGGAGAATCCGGTGAAGGAAGGGGATGACGACACCACTCCATATGAGTATCCTCCTAATCCCTACCAATTCAATATCCGTGGATCTATTCCATTATTTCCTCTGGGGCCTCCTCAGACTGACTGGGGAAAGGAGCCACCGGCCCCAGAAGAGATGAAGGAAAAGATCAGGGAATTGGAGAAGGTTTCAAAAGCTTGCATGGACGTGATCGGAGAAGGGATTGATTCCTACTGGCTGATGAGAAAGACCTGGAAGCACGGGTCGATGGGCTTTTCCATAAGATCAATCTTATGATTGATTCTCTTAACAACAACACTGCACAACTTGAGTTCTTGACCCAGCTTGTAGATGATCAGTAGACTGTGATCGAGGAGATGAGGAACTGTTTCAAGAGCATCTCCGCTACCTTCAAGGATACCTAGGAGTGAGCATGAAATGCTTAGTGCCTGGATCTCCCCGGCTTGATTGTAAGCTTTGGGGAGATTCACGTGCACTTTGTATCTTTACCTTTCTGCATTCCTTTCCGCCAGTCGAGATTAGGTTTTAAATTTTATTCCCGTTAAGTTGGAACTTTCAATTCTTCTTTTTAATAAGGGATGATCCTTTCCGATGAGTATATGGATATCATGATGTGTGTGATCATTATTGCGTATTTGAGAACGTAACAGATGATAGTCCTGATTTAAGTAGTAGCACATAATTACTTGCATGATGATCATAAGTACTCCACATTGCAGTTGTGAAGTTTTTGAAAGGAGATGAAATAACTATATATGCTAGCTCATTGAGGTTCAACTTACAAAAAGGGGAAGCAGAATAAATCCTCTTAAAAGTTAAAAAGTGGCTTCAAAAATTAAGTTCTCCCGAGATTCATGTTTAGCTTGCATATCACATACAAAGTGAAATGAGCTTTTAACATGTCCCAATGACAGGGGACAAAAATACTTAAGCATATGGAATCTCTAAAAGAAAAGAGGAAGAAGTATTAGTTGCTTGCCCAGTTGAAACAACAACGAACTAGGGTATGAAGTTGTTACTTGTCCACAACAAAATTAAAGTGACTAGGTGTGGATGCCTGCATGATCATTATCCTAGTAAGGATGAGGTAACATTTGTCATGAACTCTTCCATCCCTAATCGTTTCTTTTAAACAGTGATGGACTCATGCCTCTTTCATATTCGTATCTTGTAAACAAAAGGTTGACCTTGTTCTTTACAAGCTACGGTACTTGCTCAGGGACAAGCAAGACTTAAGCTTGGGGGAGTTGATGAGTACAATTTATGTGCTGATTTGAATAAGTATTTTGTGCCTACATGGTACGCTTTGTTGTTATTTTACCGCGTTCGAGCACCTCTTTTTGTTGATAATCCCTCAGGTAACGTCTTTTGGACCAACTATCATATAATGGAAGGAATCCTCATAAATGGTAGTGGAATCATGTATTTAAAGTGATAATCACCTATCATAAAAGAATCAAGCAAGGAGGTCAAAGAGACAACCGTCGCCACGCTTCCAGAGCGAAAGACGGCATTCCATACGACCGCGCCCACTCGTATGGGCGGTCGTATGGAGTGCAGCCGCCACCGCCAGATCGAATACTTCCACCCCGTCGAATCAGATCGTGGATCAGACGCCCAGAGAGACCAGAAACTCATCCAGAAGGCAGAACCCTAGCCTCCGGAGTTCATCCAGAGGAGGGATTGGCAAGGAGAAGGGGATCTTCCCCACCGCGCACGGGGGAGATACAACATCATCACCACTGTCGTCATCATCATCATCCACATCCTTATCATCTGCAACATCAAGAACCCTAGTGGATCGTCTTGTGTATCATTTGAATCATTCATCCATGTATATCATTGCTTTTGTCATGATGATTGTTGTTCCCATGTGTGAGTAGACCCCTAGTTCTCGAGGATATAGATGAACCTTGGTATGTGAAGGATCTAAAACGTCATTATGAATATGAGATCCCCTGTTGAATGATTAGTTTAATAACTTCATGAATGTTGTGAAGGGGCCCCACTCAACATTTGTGCCTTATGGCCATGAAGTATATCACTGTCGTTGTAAAGGGCTAGGTTGTGGAGGTAATTCGAGGTGACAGTAAAAGCCCACTGCCCCTAAACTTTGCAATTGACCGAGGAATTACAGAGAACCCTTAGAGAGGCCGCGTCCATGGGGTAACCCTTAATTATCATGAGTCGTAACCCTCTGGGGGATACTATGATGGTGGCATGCGTTGCACGAAGTCTACCTCGAGTAGAACGTGTACTGTACCCGGCTCCGCCCATCATAATCGTCAATAGTGGCTCAAGTATCCATCCAATATATTGCCTAAGCATAGGTGCGCAAAAACATACCAATGGGGATTCCAGACTCCCTGAGAACGCCTTTCTTTTCTGCTGTTTCACCAGTCACTCTAGTCATTACTCCTTATTTATTTTTATGTTATTTACTCACAAGTCCACTTTGTTACTCAATTATTATTTATATCCGCCCTCACTTTGCTTTAAGTCTACAATTATCTGCAGGCACAAAAATACATAATTCACTACAAGAGGCAAAAGCCTGATTCTTGTGCTCCCTGTGGGATCGATACTCTTACTTCGAAAAGGCTACAACTAAACCCTGTGCACTTGCAGGCCATCAGAGGCGCTCATGACGTTGACTGGGATGATGAGGAGATGGGGGTTGTGAGGGAAGTGAGGGGGCTTTGTCTCGGGAGGCGTCCACAGAGACTTTGGCATGAGACAACACTAAGATGGGGCTTGATGTGAGCACCGTGGAGCCAGAGAGCCGTGTCTGCAGTGATGCAGCTCTGGCATCACGCAGTCACCATGCCAAAGCCGTCACGAGGACCATGTCCATGCTACGGAGGTTGGATGAGGCTGAATTTTGGTATGGCCATGTACCTAACGATTTTGCAGGATCTGGGAAATTTTCAACTGAAATAGTGCAAGTCCAGTTCACTAACACGGTTCAAGTTTAGTTCTTCCCATTTTTGAAATTTAAATCAAACAGAGGTCAAATTAACAAGGGATGGAAAGACACTAATAGGGTAGCTCCCTAATGATGTTATGAGGCTACACAAAAAGGTTTTAGGCCAAGACTTCAAGTTTAAATAGTCTAATTCTTGTTAAGTTTCTGATAGAACTCTAGGGAATTTTGAAAGCAAACATTTGACTTGGAGGATCTCATGTTTTTTCAATATGTTTCGAGTAAACATGATCACAAGATACCACTGATGACCCACAAGTATGTGGGATCAATCATAGTCCTTTCGATAAGTAAGAGTGCCGAACCTAACGAGGAGCAGAAGGAATCGATAAGTGGTTTTCAGCAAGGTATTCTCTGCAAGTGTTGTAAGATAGTTTTGACAGATAGTTTCATAGCAAGAAAATCTGTAACAAGTAACAAGTAACAAAAGTAACAAGGTGCAACAAGGTGGCCCAATCCTTATTATTGCTAAGGACAAGCCGGGAGTACTTCTTATAGTGATTAAAACGTTCTCGAGGACACACGGGAATTTCATCTAGTTACTTTCACCATGATTCATCGACTCACGTTCGTTGCTTTGATAAGTTTTTATGTGGGTGGACCGGAGCTAAGGTGCTGTTCTTACTTGAACAAACAACCTACTTATGATTACCCCCTCTCGCAAGCATCCACAACTACGAGGAAAAAATTAAGATAAATCTAATCATAGCATTAAACAAAAGAATCCAAATCAGCCTCCTATGGAACAACCTATAAACTGGGGTCTGGGTTTCTGTTGGTGCAATACTTGTCCTCGTATGTTTTGGAGATTGTTGACAGAAACAGGTATGGACTGATTTGTTTGCTAGTGCACACAGAGAGAAATAGTCCATGCAGTACCGAAGAGAATGTTGTCTCCGGTGTATAATTCGAAGAACTTCACCGAAGATTATCTGCACCGCCGAGATATATGAGCTACATCCTTTGAAGACTTGTAGACGAGAAGAATGAAGTGAAGAAGTTGACCCCTCGAAGATTTATTGCTGATGCGAAGCAATTGGGCCGATGACTACGTCCGAAGAAAATTGACTGCAGCGATGGGAGACGAAGATGAAGTGAAGACGTAGCATTCTTTTCGTCGTTTTTCTTTCATTCATTTGAGTCATAGGACCTCCGTACTATTAAGAGGGGTATAGGTTCTCGAAGCTTAGATCCGATGTGATGCTTAGCCCAAACCTATGCGAGACTGAGAGAAATCTCTTTATGCTTCGAATGATTACCTATCAGCAGAAGACGTTGTTCTTCGTCGCTGTAGGAGATATCTTTCGAACTGAGGAGTTAGCATTACTTGCTCCGCACGTAATGTTACCGTTGTGCTCAATTCCGACCGTTGGACTCGTGTCGTTCGGCCATTGGCTGCTCCACATGTCCAATTTGGTCTTTTCCCTTCAGGGAAGGCTGCGGCTATAAATAGCCACCCCGCTCCAACGTTGCCCGTTGGCTGCTCCGCTTAAGATTTCTGAGAAGATTGATTGAGCAACCCCTCTCCGAGTGATTTGAGTTTAAGATCCACCGAGAGAAAAATCAAGAGCCGAAACTTAGACAGTGGTTGATCATCACAGTAGTTCTGAGTTAGAGTTCTTGTACCTATTACTCTTGAGAGCTGCGCACTCTTTAGACGGATAGGTGTCGGCTTGAGTATCGAAGAGTAATTGTCTTCACCGAGCAAGATCTTCAGCAACCAAGAGTCATTGTGGTTTGCGAAGAAGTCTGTCGAAGGTTTGGAGATCGCCGACAAGTATCTACCACGAGTGAAATCAACTGGAGTCTGATCAGCTCCGAGTTGAAGGAGAATAGGGCGAGGAGAGTTTATCCTCTGTGTTACATCACAACCCCTCCAACCAGACGTAGTCCTTTGGCAGAAGGGCGAACTGGTCTACCAAATTCTCCTGTCGCCATCGAGCACCACTGGTTTGCTTTACATTACTGCATTTCATTCAGCAGTTTACATTCGTGCTCAGTGTCGATAATTGTATCTGATCAATCGTAGTTTATCTGTTGTCTATCTCATTCTCATCGTTCCTTTCCATCGTCTCAGGCTAATCTAATTCTCTTAGTATCTCTGTATGCCTGTGTAATTTCTTTCTCTGCCGAATCTTTACCTTGCTGCCAATATCTGTGCATTTCCATCATAGTCCATACATTGTTTTTCCTCGTGCTGCTGGATCTGTTCGTGTATTGCTTTACCTTCGTATCTGTCGAACTTGTGTTCGAATGATAACTGATTTAAACTTCGACATATAGCGAGCTCATTCAAGTGTTACTCTACCGAACCATATTTTCCGCTGCTGTGTTTGGGATTAGTTCAAAACTTTCGCAAGAATTTTTGAATCTCCCATTCACCCCCCTCTGGTCGATATACTCTCGGTCCTAACAATTGGTATCAGAGAGGGTACTCCCTGTCTCTGTTTATTAAAGGTCTAACAACCTTGGAGTTTTGAGTATGTCGTTTGCAGGCAGATCCTCGCACTCTGAAAGGTTTCCTATCTTCGATGGAAATGATTATGTCTACTGGAAAGAGCGAATGAAAATCAGACTTCAAGCCATCAACATTGAACTTTGGCAAATTGTGGAAGATGGATACACTGTTCAGCACCCTGACGCTCCCACTTCCGATGACAAAGCTAGAATGCGACTGAATGCTCAAGCAAAAGATATCATCTGTGACAGTATCTCAAAAGACATTTTCATTCAGTTCCGAAAGCTTGACTCTGCAAAGCAACTCTGGAATGCTATCAAGGATGTTCATGAAGAATCCATTGCCAGGACAGATCAACACACAGAAATGCTTCGTGCCATGTATGCTGGTTTCAGGAGTCTTCGTAGGGAAAGTGCTATGGAACTCACCGATCGGTTGACAAATATTGTTGAAAGACTTCATCAATGAGGAGTAACAGATATCACCGATAGAGATGTAGTCGATAAGTTGCTGAGTGCTCTTGATGCAACCTTTGATCCAATCGTGGCGAAATCAAGCAAAGACCTGACTATGAAGAACTTCACTATGTCGAGGTCATGACGTTATTGTCTATTCACGAAGAAAAGATGGAACTTGAAAATGGGCATCAAGAATCTTCTTCAGAAAGCGAAGGGGAAATTCTTTCACACTATGGAAGTTCACAAGAGGAAGATGTCGAGAATCAACACTCCATCACACGAGAACTCGAAATGCTTATGGAAAGACTTGGTGATCTCAGAAGACAAAATCTGTGTCTCACAAATGATGACGAAGTTGACTTGCCTGAATCATCTAGAAGATTACCTCTGAAAGAAATAAAGTGCTTCAAGTGCAAACAACTCGGTCACTACATTGCAGACTGTCCTTGCTGGGAGCAGGATGAAAAACCTAGCCGCAGATGGATTTATCTTCACTGCTCTGGATTCAATCAAGTGGATCGTCTTACTAAGCTCTTGAAGAAAAATGAATCTGCGCATCATCTTCGACGAGACCAGTCACTGACGTACATACGAGAGCAACCATTGAATCTAATATGAAGAAAATATCGCAGCTGACTAAAGTGTGTGCAGAAATGAATATGAAATCTGAAGATGAAACATCTGAATCTGAATCAGAAGACGAAGAAGTTTACATAAGCCGAGGAAGAGGAAATGCATTTATCGCCTATGAATCATCCGAGAAGTCTCTCGAATCAGGCACTGATGATAATGCTTCAAGTGATGATGAACCTGTTGCATTCTGTCTCATGGCAAAAACCTCAAAGGATCAGGTATCAGCTAAACACCGAAAATCAATGACTGAATATTCCTCTGAAAAGATTGCCTATGCTAAACTTGTTAAGATTGCAAAATCTCAACATGATGAGCTTGAAAGACTTGAGATGAATCTCAGGAAAACCAAAGGATTACTGGTCGAAGAGATGAAGAAAAATCAAGAGTTGACTGAAAAGCATGATGCTTTTTCTTCAACGATTGATGATCTTTCCAAACGATATGATTCTCTTGCAGTCGACTACGAGAGTTTATCACATGAACTCCTTGGAAGAAATCAAGAACTCGAGTCACTGAAAGAGTCTTATAATGTACTTGCGAAAGAAAAATCTTCTCTCTTCGCCGAGCAATCTAACAACCTTCCTGTTGACTTTGTGCCTCCTTGCTCAAAATGCCTAGAACGTAGCAATGCTGATTCTAATGCTGAAATATCCAATGTTGTCATCGAGAATATTGCAACCACATCAAATAATATTCCTAGCCCCTCTCTCGAGGAATTTGTTGGTATCTCTGATGAAAATTGCAGGCTAAAGGACTTACTTGAGACAGGAATGTTAAAGAGGCTCAAAGGGCATCAAACACTATGTGATGTGCTCAAGAAGTCAATACTGCACAAAAATCCCCGAAAGGAAGGATTGGGTTTCGAAAGGAAACTCAACGTTGATGGAACCTACTGGACTCCCGAGCAATATCCTCAAACAAGTTGCGTTCTAGCTAAGAGCAAAACTCTCGAACCTGCACTCCTGTCTGGATATGACTCACCCATTCCTATTGTTTCTAACGAGTCTGATGACTCAAGCTACAAACTCTTCAAACAACAGAATGGTAAGGTTTTCGCTCGGTATGTTGGGACTAACTGCAGGTCTAGTTCACCCAAGAAGAAAATCTGGGTGAAGAAATGCACCATTGAAAGTTTATCCGTCACTGCTAACCTGAATATGTAGAGTAAATCTCTTCGAGGAAATTATAATCCCTCACAGTATGGCAGTGCAACTTCCTCGAACAGATATCAGTCAAACTTTCGACAAAAGGAGTACATGCGTATCTCCTCGAATCATTATGCTCATGTCTCTGGGAACAATTTCAATGCTTACTCATATGATTACTCTCAAGATGGACAGGTGAACTACGCAAATCAATGAAGGAACATCCCTGCTAAGTCAAGACAAATGAGGTCTGTGCTGCCCACACAAGTGTGGGTTGCGAGAAAGAACTAACCCATCTTGCAGGAATTCTATCTCAGGGATCCTTCTCATTTATCCTTTGCCCTGAGATCTATATTGTTGGTGCTAGTTCTTTATGTTTATTTTCTCTCTGTGTTGTTTATCTTCGAACTGCCGTGTTTGTGTTTCGTCCGATGAACAACTCACTCATAGCTCCTTGATTGGTATTTCTTCTCGTTTGGCTGAGTGTTTTGTTTCGGACCCTTTTATCCCTCTATTCTCTCTCTTCTAAATCTATGCTGTCCGTCGTAAGCATGCAATTTGATCCGAAGAAGATCTCTCTCCGACGTCCTTGGTCGCGAAAGAAATCTACTTTGAACTTTTATCCACTTTTGGCGATCAGCCCTTCAAATCTTTCGTCATCCTGCCCTCTTCCCGAGTTTATCGCAGAAAACAGTTGCCACGTGCCCACGATCCCCACGATCGTGATCGTGTCCGTCGAATGCGGAGCGTCCCGCAACTGTGGGCCGTAGATTTCGGAGAAGAGGTTCAGCTCTCCTGCTATAAATACCCCCTCGTCGCGTCTTCTTCCTCATCCGCTCAAACCCTCGTTTCACTTTCATCCAAGCCTGAGCTCAAACCAACTCCGGCGAGCTGCTCCGCCGTGCAACTCTGGTGAAGTCTCGTCGCAGCTGATCACGTCGGTGCGGTAATCCATCCTCCCACATTGCCTTAGTTGATCTGAGTTGCCAAGTTAGGGCACTTATTTCCGGAACTGCTCCTCTCTATTTCTCTGTTCTTAGGGCAGTTCTTACCGATGCTATTTACCTCGATTTATTTTACTGCGGTAGATCCTTAGAAATCACTAGGGTTTGACTGGTACGGTTTGTAGATCTTCCTCGTACTGGTTTTCCTCATCTAGGGTTCATGTGTATTTATCCGAAAGATTAGATAGCTATCAACCTGCCTTGGATTTGTCTGTGGCTAGATTGTTAAATCTATGGATGATATCTTTCTGCTCACCATGAGTTCCCTGCCTGTCTTCTACAAAATCATTTTTCGTTCAAAATACCTTCTGTGCATGCTTATGACCCTACCTTTGTTTTTCCCTCGCATCTATTCTATTTCATAGGTTGGTCATGTCGCAAAGTTCTGTAGAGCATTCAGATTCTGAAGGATATTTGCCTCAGCTTCCACCACGGTCTGAACGAATGAGATTGACTGGAGGAGGTAAATCCTCGAAGCCACCCAAGGCTCCGAAGAAGAGACAAGAGTCTGAACCAGAAGAAGATTCTGAGGAAATTCCCTCTGCTCACACTCAGCCCGAGGATGAATTGGTCACTGACGCCCTAACCATCATCTCTGATGGAAATCCCAAAAAGGGCGGTCATGGCAGAGAAAAGAACACCACTGCAGAGATGTCTGATCCTGAAAGTTACAGAACTCCACCTGAAGGAGAATCAACAACATATCGCAACAACAGGCTCCAAAGGATTCGCCGCCACTGGGCGAGCAAATGGTACCGATATGAAAATGTTCGCGAGAAGTACCAGATTCTGTTTGCCTTCACACCGCCGTGGAATGACTGCATTGCAGAGAACTGCATTGGCCCCGATGATGAAAAAGTCAGACCACCACCGCCTCCAAATGCTCACAAAGATTCCCTCAAAACTATCGCTGATTTCCCCGAGGAAGTAGCTAAAAGGGCGAAGGCTAAAGCCAAGCGTGAAGCTAGAGAAGCTAAGAAAAACCAAGTTGAAGCGAAAAACGTCGCACTGACTCAGCAAGATGTACTGAAGGAGAAGGAACATGCATCAGTTTCAAAGGAAAGAAAATCTAAGAAATCAGTTTCCCCTCGTGCACCTCGAAAGAAAACCCTCACCAAGAGAACCAAGAAGGCAGCTCCCGACTCGTCTGATGAGTCGTCAAGAGAAGATACTCCTGATGAAATTCCACTGTATGATCATCTCGCCATCCTCATCAAGCCATCCAAGACTCCCTCTCCTGTGAAAGCTTTTCCCTCTCCGAGGAAATCACCCAGGCTTGCACCCATTTCACTCACTGATAAACCTTCGGGTTCTGTGACTCCGAAAACTTTGTCGGGCACTGCAGCGAAGAGAAAGCTGCAGTCTGAAGAACAAGCAGATGTGGCTGCCAAGAAGACCAAGATCACTGTTCCTGCTCCCACAGAGGAACAAAAGTATGATTTCAACTTCATGATCGATGTGATTGATAGTGCTGCATATAATGCAAAAGCCGATGATGTGAATGGTCTGGGACTACCTGATGATGTTACCGAAATGGTAACAAAGCATTTCGTCGAGCTGAAGAAAATCACCAAGAAGCTGAACAAAGCTGTCAGAGACAAACAAGCCATCGAGAAACTGAGAAATGAGGCCAAATCTGAATCCGAAAGAAAGAAAATGAACAAAGAAATTGTTGAACTCACCAAGGCCCTCAGTGTCTTGAGAAATAAGAAAATTGAGTGGCACTCACGCTTGCACATGGACGTGTCTCAGCTATGTGACAGAAGAAATGAGGAGATTGAACGCAAGGCAGATCTCGCTCGAAGAAGAATTCAGGAAGAAAAACGCCAGAAGGCTAGGGCAAGATCAAGCAAGCCGAAAACTAACAAAGACCACCGCCTTCAAAATGTATCTGATGATCCTACTCCACTGGATTCCCATGTGCCCTTGCAACAGGTTCCTCCATCTCCACCTCACGAGGATGAAATCATGCAGCAAGCTGGCCCTGACGAGGTTATCATTCCTGCGCCAGAAGCTCAAGAGCAACATGAAGTTGTTGATATATTCCTGGAAAGGACTGATGAGGAAAATGCACCTCCCAAGCAGCAATCACCAGTTGACGAAGTTGATGAAGAGATTGAGGTTGAGAAGGCAGATCCATCGCCGCCGAGAACATTGCAAGCAGAGCCCTCCGAACCAAACAAGGAGGAAAATGACAAGATTGAGGGGGAGCTCAATGCTTCCCGAGAGAAAACACCCCCGGTCTCATCATCTGGTGCCCCTACCCAGATGGATGTTGATCCTGCTCCTCTTACCACTGCACCACAGTTGGTAGAGGAAGAAAAGAAATCTGCTGAGCCGATGGCTCGAGAAGAAACTGCCCCACCAGTTGTGACTCAAGCACCCGAGAAAGAAGTTGTCATGCCTCCCGCCGATGAAAGTGCAAGGAAAGAAATGGCCCTTGAGCCCGAATGTCAGAAAGATGCCGAAGGAGTTCCGGCGAGCAAGAACAGCAGTCAGTCAAGTTCCTCGAAGCATTCTGCACGAGACAAATCAAGGAAGCATCATGCTCCTCTCAAGCCTATTGAGGAAGGCGTGCCTGCGCCTGATGATGTTCGAACCAAATTCATGGCCGATGAAGAACCGCTGAGAAACCCGTTGGAAACCTTCCCGTTGTTTCCTGTCAATGATGGCCCAAATGGCCCAGCTTTCAATGAGCAATTTCATCGCTCAAAACTTGCATTCTTTGGGACAAGCCCATATGATGGTGAAAGAACATCCATGTCACCGAGATTCTGGACAAAGGAACATGCAGTGTATTATGCTCGCATTCTGTATGGCAAGAACCGGATATTCGAGCACAAGATTATGGATTTCGCTGAGCTCGAAAGTTTACCTTGCTTCCATCACACTATCGAGCAGATTGAACAAGTCTTCCTGAAGAATTTTCTTCGTTTCAATCATGGCTGGAACCGTGAAGTTGTCCTTCAGTTCTATGCCACTCTGTATATCTCAGGGGACCTTAATGACAGCAGTACATGGATTCTCGAATGGATGACCCAGGAAGAAAAGATCAGATGCTCGGCTGACCAGTTTTTGGCTCCGTTGAATCTTCCTCGATGCGAATTTGATGCCTCACGTGAACACAGACTGCACTTCTGGGATGTATCAGAAGCTGAACTTCATATGCCGATGGACCCCAAACTTGTTGGAGATGAATGTACCGAGGCAAATCCTAAGAATCTGGCTTATGAGAACAAAGTTTTGTTCTATATCCTGTGCAACTCTCTCACGCCAACAAACAGGCCCGAAACCATTTATGGCATTATAGCAAATGCTCTTCAAGCTATAGCTCATGGCATTCGATTTGATATTCCAGATCTTCTTATTCGCAACTTGGCCTATGCAGCTGATAGCCCTCAAGTCTTGAAGCCATATGCACCATGGGTCATGTTCGCCATTGAGCAGCTTCTCGAGAAAAAGTTCTTTTGCCCATATGTCCCAAAAGTATTTATGCCACCAGTCCAAGACACTCTCCGAACTGTGAAGGACATCGGCAAAGGGAAAACACCTATTGATGCCACTGCTTCTGCCTCTGCTAGAGCTCCGAAGATCAGGAAGGTCAAAGTTGAAATCCCTCGTGAAGAAAATCCCTCTCTATATGAGATTTGTCATCGCACTCAGCAAGCCCTGGAGAGTCACATTAAGCTCGATCGCAAAGAGAAAGTGGAAATGATGACTGAAATCAATCTGCTTCACAATTATGCTCGTCAAGCTCCGCTATATGAGAAAGAACAGAAGAAGCACTCTTGGACCCTTCTGCGCAAGCATTATTCTCGTAAACAACTGTCTACCAAGGGAATCGAGAAAGATTATGATCATCTGGAGTTGTTTGAAGTTCCTCGCATCCGAAGGCAAACTCTCGTGCTTCCTCAGCGTTCTGCCTCCACCGACCTGCTGTTTGTTGAACCCGATGATGAACTCGAAGACACAGCAGTCACATTCATTTACAAGCCTGATGCACCTCGCTCTGCTACTCCCGAAGCTGATCCCGAAGCCCGTGCTGCGTCTCCGACTCCTGCTTCGGCTTCGACCATCGCTCGTTCTGCTTCGCCGAACAGCTCAAGTTCCGGGGATTCTTCGGACGAGTAGTTCCTCGCATGCATTCTCTTTCCTTTTTGACACTTGTTGACAAAAAGGGGGAGAAGAACATCGAGAGATAGAAAAGCGGGTTATTTGCAGGGTGTTTCCATTCGCCATTTGCTCTTCTTTCGAACAATTTGCTTTTGGTCGTTGAACTTTTGGTCGTGGAACTTATCTCACCGTCTGTGGTGATGGCACACTGCATCGTCATGTACCGTTAATAACCCCTGCAATGCTATATTTGCTATCATTATTTGCTTGCAGGTGCTATCGAATGTTTACTTCCTTGCATTGATTATCCTCGATATTTATCTTTCACTATGCAGGAGAAGTAAAGTCGCTTCAAAGTAAAATTGCTCGTGATTCAAAAGTGAATTCTTTCTATCTATCTGACAAGCTGTTTTCCCTCGCATATGTCTATGAGATCATCTTTGTTGCAGGAAAACATCGTCTGAAGCATATCCACTCCGAGCAATATACTTATGACTCCTTTGCTCTGATATTCCTCGTACATCTAATTTGCAGGAAATTTATATCTTGTGTGGATTTAAACTGTGTTCTGAGAAAATCTTCATGACATATCCTTTGCCACAACATTCTTCATGTTATCTTTGCCATCTAACTAATCTATGTCAAAGGTTGTGTGTGGCAGGAAATACCTCAGACACTGTCGAGTGCATTGGATGAAACTACGAATGAAATCATCTGCCAATGTCACTCATACGAAGATTCATCTCGCTACCCTCCGTATTATCTCCTATGCTCACTCAAATCAGAATGATGCATTTCTTCAGGGGGAGCGTGTCTCATCTTCGTATTTATCTCTCGTCTTTCACACTTCATTTCATTCTGTTATCTATCTATCGATGTGTTCTGTTTTGTCAACAATCGTCCAAAGAGGGGGAGATTGTTGGTGCAATACTTGCCCTCGTATGTTTTGGAGATTGTTGACAGAAACAGGTATGGACTGATTTGTTTTCTAGTGCACACAGAGAGAAATAGTCCATGCAGTACCGAAGAGAATGTTGTCTCCTGTGTACAGTTCGAAGAACTTCACCGAAGATTATCTGCACCGCCGAGATATATGAGCTACATCCTTTGAAGACTTGTAGACGAGAAGAATGAAGTGAAGAAGTTGACCCCTCGAAGATTTTTTGCTGACGCGAAGCAATTGGGTCGGTGACTACGTCCGAAGAAAATTGACTGCAGCGATGGGAGGCGAAGACAAAGTGAAGACGTAGCATACTTTTCGTCGTTCTTCTTTCATTCATTTGAGTCATAGGACCTCCGTACTATTAAGAGGGTTGTAGGTTCTGGAAGCTTAGATCCGCTGTGATGCTTAGCCCAAACCTATGCGAGACTGAGAGAAATCTCTTTATGCTTCGAATGATTACCTATCAGCAGAAGACGTTGTTCTTCGTCGCTGTAGGAGATATCTTTCGAACTGAGGAGTTAGCATTACTTGCTCCACACGTAATGTTACCGTTGTGCTCAATTCCGACCGTTGGACTCGTGTTGTTCGGCCATTGGCTGCTCCATATGTGCAATTTGGTCTTTTCCCTTCAGGGAAGGCTGCGGCTATAAATAGCCACCCCGCTCCAACGTTGCCTGTTGGCTGCTCCGCTTAAGATTTCTAAGAAGATTGATTGAGCAACCCCTCTCCGAGTGATTTGAGTTTAAGATCCACCGAGATAAAAATCAAGAGCCGAAACTTAGACAGTGGTTGAGCATCACAGTAGTTCTGAGTTAGAGTTCTTGTACCTCTTACTCTTGAGAGCTGCGCACTCTCTAGACGGATAGGTGTCGGCTCGAGTGTCGAAGAGTAATTGTCTTCACCAAGCAAGATCTTCAGCAACCAAGAGTCATTGTGGTTTGCGAAGAAGTCTGTCGAAGGTTTGGAGATCATCGACAAGTTTCTACCACGAGTGAAATCAACTGGAGTCTGATCAGCTCCGAGTTGAAGGAGAATAGGGCGAGGAGAGTTTATCCTCTGTGTTAAATCACAACCCCTCCAACCAGACATAGTCCTTTGGCAGAAGGGCGAACTGGTCTACCAAATTCTCCTGTCGCCATCGAGCACCACTGGTTTGCTTTACATTACTGCATTTCATTCAGCAGTTTACATTCATGCTCAGTGTCGATAATTGTATCTGATCAATCGTAGTTTATCTGTTGTCTATATCATTCTCATCGTTCCTTTCCATCGTCTCAGGCTAATCTAATTCTCTTCGTATCTCTGTATGCCTGTGTAATTTCTTTCTCTGCCGAATCTTTACCTTGCTGCCAATATCTGTGCATTTCCATCATAGTCCATACATTGTTTTTCCTCGTGCTGCTGGATCTGTTCGTGTATTGCTTTACCTTCGTATCTATCGAACTTGTGTTCGAATGATAACTGATTTAAACTTCGACATATAGCGAGCTCATTCAAGTGTTACTCTACCGAACCATATTTTCCGCTGCTGTGTTTGGGATTAGTTCAAAACTTTCGCAAGAATTTTTGAATCTCCCATTCACCCCCCTCTGGTCGATATACTCTCGGTCCTAACAGTTTCCGTCACTCCTGCAATCCACCATCTACAAAATAATTCCACAATGCCTTCCCATAGGCCCAAACATGGTAAAGTGTCATGTAGTCGATGTTCACACGACACCACTAGAGGAAGAACAACATAACACATCATCAAAACATTGAATGAAAACTAACTTCACATGATTACTTATAACAAGACTTCTCCCATGTCCTCAAGAACAAATGAAACTACTCACAAAGCATAATTGTTTTCATGATCAGAGGATATATATATGTAATTAACAATCTGAACATATAATCTTCCACCAAGTAAACCAACTAGCATCAACTACAAGATGTAATCAACACTACTAGCACGCCCATGTACCAATATGAGGTTTGAGACAAATATTGAATACAAGAGATGAACTAGGGTTTGGAGATGAAATGGTGCCGGTGAAGATGTTGATGGAGATGAGTCCTCCCACGATAAGAGGAACGTTGGTGATGACGATGGCTTCGATTTCCCGCTCTCGGAGGGAAGTTTCCCCCGGCGGAATGATACGCCTCTAACGTATCTATAATTTTTGATTGTTTCATGCTATTATATTATCATTCTTAGATACTTTTTATGCAATTTTATATCATTTTTGGGGACTAACCTATTAGCTCAGTGCCCAGTGCCAGTTGTTGTTTTCTTCTTGTTTTTGGTTTACAGTAAATATATACCAAACGGAGTCCAAACGCTACGAAACTTTTTAACGATTTTTTTCTGGACATAAGAGACCGTAGAAGCTTCGGGGGTGGACCAGAAGACCTATGAGGAGACGACAAGACAACAGGGCGCACCCTGGGGGGTAGGCGCATCCTGATGTCTTGTGGACCCCACGTGGCTCCTTCTGACCTAATTCCAGCGCCATAAATTCCCGAATATTCCAAAACCCCTAGAGAGCCACCTGAAACAATTTTTCCGCCGTCGCAAGTCTCTATTCTTCCGTGATCCCATCTCGAGGTCTTTTTTGGTAATCTGCCGGAGGGGGAATCGATCACGGAGGGCTTCTACATCAACCTTGCTGCTCCTACGATGATGTGTGAGTAGTTCACCACCGACCTATGGGTCCATAGTGATTAGCTAGATGGCTTTCTCTCTCTCTCCCTTTGATCTTCAATACCATGTTCTCTTCGGAGATCGATCCAATGTAATCTTCTTTTGCGGTGTGTTTGTTGGGATCCGATGAATTGTGGGTTTATTATCAGATTATTCATTGAAAGTAATTGAGTCTTTTCTGAACTTTATTATATGATTGTTGTATGATTGTTATAGCTATGTAATGATTTCCATTCTATGGGTTTTCTTTGGCCAAGTTGATTCATTGATCTTCACTGGAAGTGGTGCATAGTGGTAGGTTCAATCTTGCGGTGCCCTCACCCAGTGACAGCAGGGGTAGCGAGGCACGTATTTGTATTGTTGCTACTAAGGGTAAAATGACGGGTTTTAATCATTTTGATTGGTTTTATTCTATCTACATTATGTCATCTTGCTTAAAGCGTTCCTCTGTTTGTTATGAACTTAATACCATAGATGCATGCTGGATAGCGGTCGATTGGTGGAGTAATAGTAGTAGATGCAGGCAGGAGTCGGTCTACTTGTCACGGACGTAGTGCCTATATACATGATCATGCCATGAATAACGTCATAACTATGTGCTTTTCTATCAATTGCCCAACAGTAATTTGTGTACCCACCGTATGCTATTTTCTTGAGAGAGATGCCTCTAGTAAAAACTATGGCCCCCGGGTCTACTTTAATCATATTACAAAAACCCAAAATACCTTGCTGCAATTTATTTACTTTGCAATTTATCCATCTACCACTACCAAATTTAATCCTTGCAATTAACGAGTACAAGGGGATTGACAACCCTCTTGCCCGCGTTGGGTGCAAGTTTTTGCTCTTGTGCATGCAGGTACTGCTAACGAGTGTTTGCGTGGTTCTCCTATTGTTTTGATAACCTTGGTTCTCTACTGAGGGAAATACTTATCTGCTATTATATTGCTTCACCCTTCCTCTTCGGGGAAAATCCCAACGTAGCTCACAAGTAGCAGAAAGACTTTCTGGCGCCGTTGCCGGGGAGACATCATCAAACATTTACATGTCCCTACATTCACATTATCATTTACTTGTTCTACTTTTTATTTGCTTTTACTCGCTTTATTAGTTTCGTTAAAAAAATTCAAAAACACAAAAATATTTTATTTTACTTGCTTGCTTGAATTGCCACTATGTCTCAAGAAAACACTAAGCTGTGTGACTTCTCAAATAGTAATAATAATGATTTTATTAGTACTCCAATTGCTCCTCCCGCCACTAGTGCGGAGTCATATGATATTAATGTTGCATTGCTAAATCTTATTATGAAAGAACAATTTGCTGGAAATCCTAATGAAGATGTTGCATCCCAACTTGATACCTTCGTTGAATTATGTGATATGCAAAAGAAAAAAGATGTGGATAATGATATTGTTAATTTGAAATTATTTCCTTTCTCGCTAAGAGATCATGCTAACACTTAGTTTTCATCCTTACCTCGCAATAGTATTGATTCATGGGATAAATGTAAGGATGCTTTTATTGCTAAGTATTTTCCTCCCGCTAAGATTATATCTCTTAGAAATCAAATCATGAACTTTGAGCAACTTGAGCAAGAACATGTTGCACAATCTTGGGAGAGAATGAAATTAATGATTAAAAATTGTCCCACTCATGGATTAAGCTTATGCATGATAATACAAAATTTCTATGCGGGACTAAACTTTGTGTCAAGAAATCTTCTAGACTCTGCTGCAGGTGTGTCGTGCGTATGACCATCTATGGGGCCATCTAGCCCCTTTGCGGTTCGACTCGGGAGATCGACGAGCACAAAGAGCAGAACCAGTAGAAACGCAAAGAGTTTACCCAGGTTCGGGCCACCGTGAGGTGTAAAACCCTACTCCTGCTTTTAGTGTATTGGATGTGTATGAACACAAGTACAAGGAGCGCTTCCCCGGCAAGGTGCGGAAGAAGCAGCTACACATGCAAGTTGTGCAAAGGATCGATCCCTGTAAAGGTTGCCCCGGCCCTCCTTTTATAGCTCAAGGGGTCACCACAGTGGCAAAACAGTCATTACAAGTTGGTTAGATAGCAAACAGTGCTATCATACCTAACTCTGCTAGTTTAGGACAAAAGCAATAAATGCTCCGTTAGGTGTCATGTAGAGGAGTAGCCCCGGCAAGGTTTCTGCACTGCTTGCCCAGCAACCTCCTATTAACTTGACACGCCTCCTGGACGGGTGTCATTAAAGGCAAATCTCCTTCCAGCGCATTAACACGTGCCCGACAAATCTCACCTAACTGCCTGCAGGCTCGACACCTCATCGATTAGTGACTAGCTGCTCGATGAGGTGGAGCGCTAACAGCTAGCGAGAGCTTGCCGGCACAGAGCTTGCCGGGCCTTCACCTTGCCGGTTCGGCCTTGCCGGAAAAGGTTATCTTTGTTGTAGAACTTGATGCTTCGTCTTGATCTTTTCCCCAATGGCTTTTGCAACTGGGTCTTGAATCTTGATATTTGGCAATTTCTGGCATGCCTGGCCAGCAGGGAAGCTACTACTGTCTGTGCATAAGTCAGGGTATAAAATACCCATGTTTTATACACCGACAGGAGCCCCCGGACCTGGGCCATACGCACGGCCGAAGCGTCGTTGGGCTAGGCCCAAACAATGCACAGACACGCGGCGGGAAATTGATGCCGTAATTTTAGTCATGATGACTTGCCTGACGCATGTCCAAACCGCGCATTAAATGCGGGTCGTGGGAATGTGGACTGTAGAGGTTATTCCGCAGTAGTGCGCCTGTAAAAGCGTTGCTGGGGTAAACAGTGAAGAGCCAGCCCTCTCGCGCCTTCCCCATAAAAAGGCAACTGCAAGGAGACGCTGCTCATTCATCCCCGCTTCCCCCTGCTTCATCTTCTTCCTCTTGCCAAAGCTGCTTCCAATGCCGCCGCCACCGATTCGCATCTCAGCTCGACTCCCTCTCTTCTCCTTGAGCCCTCATGGCACCCAAGAAAGCCGACGCAGCGGGGAAGAAGCCCACCAAGCCGCACGACCCCAAGGTGGAGAAGAAGAGGAAGGAATTGGAGGAATTGGAGAGGCGGCGGAGAGAGAATGTGGTCTTCTCGCCGTCAGCCATGGATGGCAACACTCTGATTGAGAGGTACGCCTACATGTGGGGGAGAGACACCAAGGATCACAAGGCTCCGGTGGTGCTTCCCGAAGGCGACAAGGTTCCGTCAGATTCATACCCATTCTTCTGCGCTTACTTCTACAACGGTTTGGTTCCTCCATTTTCAGACTTTTTCAGTGTGATGATGTATGATTTTGGGTTTCGACTGCTGGATTTTACTCCCAATGCAATGACATGCATGGCAGTCTTCGCCCACTTATGTGAGAATTTTGTTGGAGTTGCGCCCAACGTAGATCTGTTCCACCACTTCTTCGTTCCTCGTATTGAAGACAAGTCGCTCTCCGTCAGTGTAACATGGATCCCCAGGGCTAAAACCAAAGGCCAGTATCTTGTTGGGCAACTTCATCTGAAATGGGATGAATGGCGGGCAGAATGGTACTGGATCCAAGATAAGGATTTCCCTGAATTTTGCTTGCCGCGCAGGAAAAGAGTTGATCACGGCAAGGATCGGGGCAAATTGGGTGCCAGTGATGAAAGACTCCGCCCGGCACTGAACAGAATTGCCTGTCTTAAGGCCGCCAAGCTGACCATAGAAATGGTTGGCGCTGATTTCCTCCGGCGACGCATCTCGCCGCTGCAGAAGAGGGAGAGGTTTGCTTGGGATTACCAGGGTGTCGCTGATATCATGCGGTTGTATCCTGGGCTCGGCAACAACTTGACAGTTCTAGAACATGCTTGCCTTTGCGAGCAGTTGTTCAGGAAGACCGGCACGTTTCACTTGCTGAATGGAGTCGTCCCACTGCATATCAACTCTGTCAAGGATTCCATTTTGGCAATGATGCCAGAGTGCAACGCTCAAGGAGTTGAACCCCGCTGGCCCATGCCTACTTTGGAAAACGAGATGGACTGGGCTTCCAACTTGACAGAGAAAGCCACCCGGAAAGAGAGAGAACTCGTCCAGGCCACCAAGGAAGAAGAACTGGCGTATATTGCTAGCATAGCCACAGAAGCTGCAAGAGTTAACGCAGCTAGCGGTTCTGGTGCCGCGGCAGCTGAGGATGATGATGAAGAACATCCCGACGAAGAAGTTGTCGAGGAACACCAAGAAGAGCCTGCCGGAGACAAGGTTGCCGGAGCTGAAGATGCCGGGACTGAGGTTGCCAGAGAGCCTAAAGAAGAGGAAGGCCCTTGAGCTCCGAAGAGGAAACGCCGTCTTCGAAGGGCGGTCAGTCAAGAACTGGTACGTACTTCTTCGCCAGGAGCTGGTCCCACGGTGAAGAAGACGACCACCAGGACTGGCCATCAAGAGGAAGTGCACCGGCAGTCCACTCGGCGTCCACGAACTCAGCCTCAACCTTCCCAGCAAGGGGTTGCTTGAGAAGGCGGGTCTTCTCAGCCGGCAAGTTCATCTCCTCCGGCACTTAAAAGGGTGAGAGAGTCACCTCCGCCAGCAAGATATGATCTTTCTGTCCTCAGCGAGTCTGAAGAGGAGGAGTAAGTGAATTTGTTTATCTTCATCAAGTCTTGATTTTCTTTGATCGTCATCTTGACTTGATTTCTTCTGTCTTGGCAGAGATATAGAACCTCTTGTGCACCGAGCAAAGCGGGCCAAATCTGCAATGGACCAAGATCTCATGGCAAGTGCTGGGCAGGGGGTTACAACGGTTGAAACCATTGTTACCAGCCCCCAGTCTAGCCCCCTGCGCGAGAACATGGTGCAGATCCCGCCCACTAGCGCCAGCACTGAAGTTCCTCCCTCTAAGCTTGATAAAGAGATGGGAGAGATCCGCCAAGAGGAAGAACGCCAAGAGGCGGATCCTACTGTGGCTTCCCCATCAACCATCATTCCGGAGAAAGATTATCTGGCAAGGGCCTCCACCGATGAGCCTGTCCGCACGGAGGCTACTCTGACAAGCGAAGCTGCCGATGACCGTGCGCCGGCAACACAGGTTGCCGGGGGAGGAGATGCTCTTCCTCAACAACTGTCAACGGGTAATCCTCTTGCCTTTACACATCTCTCACAGATTTTTTTTGTTTTCTTGAACTTGACTTGTAAATTGAATCTCATTTTCCCTTTTGCTTCTGCCTCACTCCACAGCTCCAACCTCTCCCGAAGAAGGTGAAATCCTTGTAGAGGTAGCAGATATTGCAAAGGATGCCACTGACGAAGCCGTCAAGATTGCCGCTGGAGAAGGTCTCGTGCAAGTTGTTGAAGAGGTTGGAGAAATCCTCGGTAGACCTGAGAGGTCCTCCGACAACACGTCTGACCCTGCCAGGATGGATGTGGAGAAGGTGCCCGCCAACACTGACATGCCAATCTCCGACAACCAGCTCGTGACGTCAATCTTGCAGACCCCGTCAAGCAGTCTGGCGCTGGTCGCTTCTCAGCATGAGTCTAGAGCCACTGATGCCTCTTTCCCAAAGAACTACCGAAGCCACTGATGCAACTGACAATGCTGAAGATCTTGCCTTCATGGAAATCATGGCCAGGTTCAAAGGTGTTCAAGAGAGGTACAGTCGAAGGTGGAGCAGGGTCCAAGAAGAGCGCAAATCTGCCAATCTGGTTGACCAGAGATTAAAGGCAAAAACGGATGAGCTGCGTACATGGTACAATGAGCAGGCCTGCAATCTTGTGAGGCAAGAAGAAAAACTTGCTGCCGCCAAAGAGGAAGCAGCAATCCGTGACGGCAAGTTGACAGAGCGCGAGGCGCTGCTCAACGCCAAAGAGAAAGATCTTGCCGCACGGGAAGAAGCCCTTGCCGCCACTCTTCGCGGCAAAGATGAAGAAATTGGAAAGCTCCTTGAGCAAAGGACTCAAGAGTTGGAGAAAAACCACAGAGAGTTTATCGACATCCAAGCTCAAGAGCACGCCGCCAAGCTCAAGGAGGCTACCGACAACGTTGCCGCTGCTGCTTCTGCCAAAACAGACCTTGAAATCCAGGTGGGCAAGCTGAAAGAGGAGCTTGTCGGTAACAGTAAAGAGATTGAGATTCTCAAGGGCGAAGCGTAGAAAACAGCCCTCACCCTAGGGGAATTGCAAACACAGCTCTCGTCCAAGAATCAAGATCTTAATACCGCCACAAAGGAAGCTGAGGATTTGAAAACCAAACTTGCTGGCCTGGAAACAGATCTTGAATCCGCCAAGGAACGAGAAAGGCTCTTGGCGGAGAAGCTTGCCGCGGAAGAAACTCTCCAAGGAGACGCCGAGAACAAGTTCATGGAACTGCGTGAGGTGCTCTCCCTTTGGACGAAGAGACTTATCGATATAGCTGAGCGCCTTACTTCCCAACTTGCCGTCATGGATATGAAGAGCTAGAGCTTCACCGTCAATGAACATGAGGCCACCAGTGCCAGACTGACCAAATTCTTTGACGGCCTCATCGATGCATTGAAGACATATCACAACAACAGGTCCACCTCGTTTGCTGATGAATCCTGGAAATTTGCGCGCAACGTCCTTTACAAGGTACTGCTCAAGCTTGCTCATCGCAATCCCAGCCTTGATCTCTCTGGGATCTTCAGGAAGCTGCCGGAGAACACTGATGTTACTGCCGCCGACAAGATCGCTGCTCCTCTTGCCGACAAGGTTCTCCAAGTTCCCAGGATCCAAGGCGATCGCCGGGATTAAGCTTGTCGTTATATCCACTGCTGTGCTGTCATGTAAAAGATACATTTGATCTTATGTTAGATCTGCACTGCTTTTGTGATGTAATATAACTTGTGCTGATAAATGAATGTATGCCATCCCCCTTGTTTCTCTTTGTCTTTGTATGATTTGATTTTATACCCTACGCGTACCAGAAGCTTGCCGGTGCATGCACTTGCCATGAGGGCTTGAGGAACGGATCCTTAGCAGCCTACTGGTAGTTGCCTCCGACAAGTTTTCCTTTGACGTTCTCAATGCAGCTACTTAAATTGTTGAGCAGACTCGAAACAAAATAAGAGCGCAAATGATCACGACAAGGTTCCTTCACGTGCAGGTTTATCATACAAACACAAAATCGTTCAAGGGAAATTGCAAATGTAACAAGGAAATTGTTTCAAAGTTTTTCAACTTAGCTTTTCCTTGTACTGTTTTCTTGTCGTACAAAATGATCACTCGAACATCATTAAATGGTAACCCCATCGTCACTCCCCCTGGGAAACTTGCATGCGAGGGATCCTTCTGTCCTTTGAGAAAAAGAAAGAAGAGAAAAGAGTGGTTTGGGAACCTTGACGGTTCATTAGCCATCTCGTACAAATCAAAGTGTAATCACAACACCACATGCATTTATACTTAAATGAATATGCACAAAAAGTTGCGAAACACTTAGCTTTATTTCACTTATGCACAGGATCTTAGCCTGGCTTTGTACAAAGGGTTACAAGTCTTGGCGACAAAGCTTGTACAAAAGGGGTTGCTGGGAGGCCCGGCAACTGTGCCTTGTGGGTAGAACTTGCGAAGATGCTCAATATTCCATGAGTTTTGCACTGGAATGCCATCTTCGGTCTCCAGACGGACTGCGCCAGGTCTGGTGACTCGTGCTACCCGATAAGGGCCTTCCCAATTCGGCATCAACTTGTTTGATTTCTTGGCGGACTGAATGCGCCGAAGAATAAGGTCACCTTCCTCAAGGCTTCAGGCATGCACTTTGTGGCTGTGATAGCGGCGCAAGGCTTGCTGGTAGCGTGCAGCTTGCACAGCCACCTGAAGGCGATCTTCCTCAAGGAGCGTTGCGTCATCTTGCCGCAGCTGCTCTTGCTCTGCCTCATCGTAGGCGAGCACTCGAGGCGACCCGTATGTGAGTTCCGTGGGGAGCACCGCCTCTGCACCATAAACTAGGGAGAAGGGTGTTTGGCCGATAGCTCGATTTGGTGTCGTCCTGAGTGACCAAAGAACTGCCGACAACTCATCAATCCAGCGTCTTCCACACTCGTGCAGCCTGTCAAAAGTTCTTGTCTTGAGGCCTCGCAGCACTTCAACATTTGCCCTTTCCGCTTGACCGTTGCTTCTCGGGTGAGCAATAGATGCAAAACAGATTTTGCTACCAAGGTCTTGGATGTACTGCATGAAGGTGCATCTCGTGAATTGTGTGCCATTGTCGGTGATAATTCTGTTAGGAACCCCGAATCGGCAAACTAATCCTTGGAAGAACTTGACGGCTGATTGTGCTGTCACCTTCCTCACTGGCTCCACCTCAGGCCACTTTGTGAACTTGTTGAGTGCAACGTACAAGAACTCAAAGCCCCGGTAGCACGGGGGAAGGGGCCTAAGATATCAAGCCCCTAGACCGAGAAAGGCCAGGAGAGAGGTATCGTTTGAATAGCTTGAGCTGGCTGATGTATGTTCTTTGAATGGAACTGGCATGCTTCACACTTTTGTTCTCGAAAAATCAGGAAACCAACAGGAGAGTCCATGAAATACTTTTTCCGCTGCCGCAAGCTTTTGTTCTCGAGAGATCCCATCTGGGGGCCTTTTCCGGCACTCCGCCGGAGGGGAAATCGATCACGGAGAGGCTCTACATCAACCTTGCTGCCCTTTCGATGATGCGTGAGTAGTTTACCATAGACCTTCGGGTCCATAGTTAGTAGCTAGATGGCTTCTTCTCTCTTTTTGATCTTCAATACAATGTTCTCCTCGATGTTCTTGGAGTTCTATCCGATGTAATCACTTTTTGGGGTGTTTTTGTTGGGATCCGATGAATTGTGAGTTTATGATCATATTATCCATGAATATTATTTGAGTCTTCTCTGATCTCTTTTATGCATGATTATTATAGCTTTGTATTTCTTCTCCAATCTATTGATTTGGTTTGGCCAACTAGATTGATTTATCTTGCCATGGGAAGAGGTGCTTTGTAATGGGTTCGATCTTGCGGTGCTCAATCCCAGTGACAGAAAGGGACATGACACGTATGTATCACTGCTATTAAGGGTAAAAAGATGGGGTTTATTCATGCGTGAGCTTACTTTGTCTACATCATGTCATCTTGCTTAAGGCGTTACTTCGTTCTTTATGAACTTAATACTCTAGATGCATGCTGGATAGCGGTCGATGGGTGGAGTAATAGTAGTAGATGAAGGCAGGAGTCGGTCTACTTGTCTCGGATGTGATGCCTATATACATGATCATTGCCTTGGATATCGTCATGATTATTTGCTTTTCTATCTATTGCCCAACAGTAATTTGTTCACCCACCGTATGCTATTTTCTTGAGAGAAACCTCTAGTGAAAACTATGGCCCCCGGGTCTATCTAAATCATATATTAAAAACCCTAAAATACCTTGCTGCACTTTTCTTTTATTTATTTTATTTTGTATTTTTGTTTAATCTATCTATCTATCACCATACAATTTAATCTTGCAATTGACCGCCGAGGGATTGACAACCCCTCGTTTGCGTTGGGTGCAAGGATTTGTTGTTTGTGTGCAGGTACTGCTAACGAGGTGTTGTGTGGTTCTCCTACTGGATTGATAACCTTGGTTTCATAACTGAGGGAAATACTTACCTCTACTATGCTGCATCATCCCTTCGTCTTCGGGGAAAATGCCAACGCAAGCTACAAGTAGCAGGAAGAATTTCTGGCGCCGTTGCCGGGGAGACATCATCAACATCTATCAAGTACCTTCGCATAAACTCTCATCTCCTTGCATTTATTTTATTTGCCTCTTGTTTTCATCTCCCCCACTTCTAAAAAGTTTTTACAAAAATATTTACCGTTTGTCTTTTTCTTGTTTGCTTCTTTGCTTGCTTGTTATCTTGTTTACGTAGTCACGATGTCTCAAGAAAATACAAAATTATGTGATTTCTCCAATACTAATAATAATGATTTTATTAGTACTCCAATTGCTCCTCCCGCCGCTAGTGCAGAGACTTGTGATATTAATGCCGCTTTGCTTAATCTTGTGATGAAAGAACAATTTTCTGGTAGTCCTAATGAAGATGCTGCATCTCATCTAAACACTTTCATAGAATTGTGTGTTATGCAAAAGAAAAAAGATGTGGATAATGATATTGTGAAATTAAAATTATTCCCATTCTCATTGTGGGATCATGCAAAAATTTGGTTTTCGTCTTTACCACGAAATAGTATCGACTCTTGGGATAGGTGTAAAGATGCTTTTATTACTAAGTATTTTCCTCCCGCGAAAATTATTTCACTTAGAAATCAAATTATGAATTTTAAGCAACTTGATCATGAACATGTTGCCCAATCTTGGGAGAGGATGAAATTAATGATAAGAAATTGCCCTACTCATGGTTTAAATTTATGGCTGATCATACAAATTTTTTATGCGGGATTAAATTTTGTCTCTAGAAATCTTTTAGATTCCACCGCGGGTGGTACTTTTATGGAAATAACTTTGGGAGAAGCTACTAAATTGCTTGATAATATTATGGCAAATTATTCACAATGGCATACTGAAAGAGTTCCTACTAGTAGAAAAGTGAATTCTGTTGAAGAAATTCATACTTTGAGTGATAAAGTTGATGCGCTTATGAAATTGGTTGCTAGCAAAAATGCTCCTATTGATCCTAATGATGTGCCTTTATCCACATTGATTGAGCAAAATAATGATCCCGTAGTTGTGAATTTTTTCTCGCGAAACAATTTTAATAATAATGCTTATAGAGGTAATTTCAACGCTAGGCCGTTCCCTGGAAATTCCTCTAATAATTATGGCAATTCCTATGGTTATCCTTATAATAATAATAGGATACCATCTAATCCTGAAAGTAATATTAAAGAATTTATTAATGCTCAAAAGGTTTTCAACACTACGATAGAAGAAAAATTGAGTAAACTTGATGATATGTTTAGGAGCATTGATAGAATTATTCATGATGTGGAAAATCTTAAGACTAAAATTTTGCCACCCAAAATTGATATTAATGAATCAATTAAAGCCTTATATGTCTCCATGGATGAGAGTAAGAAAAGAACCACCATGCTAAAAGCTAAACGAGAATTTTTAGAAAAAGTGATTCCTCCCAGTTTCTATCGTAGTAATGATGAGGATATTAAAATGATTGGTGTTTCATCTATTGATTCTTTGTTTAGCAAAATTAAACTTGATGAAAAGGGGACTGAAGAAGAGTCAACTTTAGCTAAAGAGCGTCCCCATAATTCAAAGGGTGAAAATCTTGATAAGAAAATTGCTAAAAGTGGGTTTGGAGAGGTAAAAACTTTAAATAGCGATGTGCCCACTCTCTTGGATTACAAAGATTTTAATTATGATAATTGTTCTTTGATTGAGTGCATTTCTTTGTTACAATCCATGTTAAATTCGCCCAACGCTTATGAGCAAAACAAGGCTTTTACTAAACATATCGTAGAAGCAATGATGAAAGCGTTAGAAGAAAAGCTAGAACTAGAGATTTCAATTCCTAGAAAATTATATGATGAGTGGGAACCCACCATTAAAGTTAAAATTAAAAATTATGAGTGCAATGCTTTATGTGATTTGGGTTCTAGCGTTTCCACAATTCCAAAATCTCTATGTGATGTGCTAGGTTTTACAAATATAGATGAATGTTCTCTCAATTTGCACTTGGCGGATTCCACTATTAAAAAGCCTTTCGATAGAATTAATTATGTTCTTATTCTTGCAAATAGGAACTATGTGCTCATTGATTTTATTGTACTTGACATTGAATGCAATTCTTCTTGCCCCATAATACTTGATAGACCGTTCTTACTAACCATAGGTGCCGTTATTGATATGAACGAAGGGAATATAAAATTTTAGTTTCCATTAAAAAAGGGTATGGAGCATTTCCCTATGAAAAGAATGAAAGCACCATATGAATCCATTATGAGGGCCACTTATGGAATCAACATGAACGATGACAACACTTGAAACTATGCATTACGCCTAGCTAGGGGCATAAAACAATAGCGCTTGTTGGGAGGCAACCCAATGAATAAAATAAAATTTTGTTTTTTCCTGTTATTGTGTGTTTTCACTTTTATGCTACTGTTAAGATTGTGTTTTTGTTTTTTTAATTAGTGTTTGTGCCAAGTAAAGCCTTTAGGATGATTTGGAAGATAGTATAATTGATGCTGTTTGGAAAACAGAAAGTTTTGTGTCCAGTGCTGGAATTTTGGTTCTGTACTGGAGCGTCAGAAAAATCTGAAATTTCTACACAGTATTGGTATATTAATTTCCCACGTTTTCCCTATTTTTCAGAATTTTTGGAGTTACATAAGTATGGCTTTTAGAGAGATTTCTACAGACTGTTCTGTTTTTGACAGATTCTGTTTTTGATGTGTTGCTTGCTTGTTTTGATGAAACTATGGATTGTATCGGGGGGTATAAGCCATGGAGAAGTTAGAATATAGTAGGTATAATGCAAAAATAAAATATGAATGGGTTTACAACAGTACTTAAAGTAGTGATTTATTTTGTTATACTAACGGATCTCACGAAGGTTTTGTTGAGTTTTGTGTGATTGAAGTTTTCAAGTTTTGGGTGAGATCACGATGGATGAAGGAATAAGGAGTGGCAAGAGCCTAAGCTTGGGGATGCCCATGGCACCCCAAGGTAATATTCATGGAAGACTCAAGCATCTAAGCTTGGGGATGCCTCGGAAGGCATCCCCTCTTTCTTCTACCAACCATCGGTAATTTTACTTGGAGCTATATTTTTATTCGTCACATGATATGAGTTTTGCTTGGAGCGTCTTGTATTATATGAGTCTTTACTTTGTTAGCTTTTTAGTTTTTCACAATCATCCTTGCTGAACACACCTATTTTGAGAGAGCCACACATTATCATGATTTGTTAGAATACTCTATGTGCTTCACTTATATTTTTTGAGCTAGGCAGTTGCTCTAGTGCTTCACTTAAATCTTTTTGAGCACGGTGGTGGCTATATTTTGAAGAAATTAACTCTCATGCTTCACTTATATTATTTTGAGAGTTGACAAGATCAAAATTTTGAAGAAATAAACTCTCATGCTTCACTTATATTATTTTGAGAGTTGATAAGATTGAAATTTTGAAGAAATATTTGCACTCTCATGCTTCACTTAAATATTTTTGAGAGTTGGTGATAGTAATGACAATTTGCACAAGATATGAATTTGGTCCCAAAGTGATGAATATTCAAGAGGGATATAATAAAAACTTTCATATAGATCATTGGATATGATAAGTGTGATTCCTTGCAATAGTTTTGCGGTATGGAGATGATGATATGTGAGTCATGTTAGTGAGTAATTGTGATTTAGTAAGAATATTAGTGTTAAGGTTTGTGATTCCCTATGCATGCACATCAAGTCAATAGTTATGCAACGAAATTATATCCTACTTATGGTGCATTATTCGGTGTTAGTTATGTTCAATGCATGTTTATGACTGTTTTCGCTTTTTGGTTGGTTGCTTCTCAATCTATTTGCTAGCCTTCATTTGTACCAAGCGGAAATACTGCTTGTGCATCCAAAATCCTTAAACCCAAGTTGTGCCAAATGAGTCCACCATATCTACCTATATGCGGTATTTCAATGCCGTTCCAAGTAAATTTGCGTGTGCCAACTCTAATTTTCAAAATAATTTTCCGTTTTGTGTGCCCGTACCGCTCATGAAGCGGCAGGGGGTGGCCATTATTTTCCATGCTAGGTGTGTTATTCTCACGATTAGTGTTTATTCACTTGTCATTGCACGAGAGAGTGGCTGGTAATAGGGATGCCCAGTCCCACAATGAATCAAAAATTAATAACAACAAAATTCCTTGGAAAGTGTTGGTATGAAGGGCACCCGTGGATACGGCTAGCCATGGATTGTGAAAGAATGGTGGAAAGGAAATAAACTTTACTTTCTGTTTGGGAACCGCCTATGATGTGTCTAGCATGGAAAATATTGGGAATTCTTGGTCATTTTCGTTGACAGGAAAAGCATGCCTCCCAATTTTTTTATCTCTCTAATTTAAGCCTTGAGCTCTGGCACATTAGCAAATGTCTGCTTCCCTCTGCGAAGGGCCTATCAATTTACTTTTATGAAATTTTTATTTTTATTTGAGTCTCCATCTTCTCTTACAAAGCACCAACTAGAGAGCACTATTGTCATACTTGTGCATTGGATGTAGCTAATATGGAATGTGTTTCATGAATGGATCAATGATTGAGCATAATGGGCTAGGGATAACTTTCTTTAGGGTTGATATTTTGAAAGGCATGGTTGCTTGTTAGTATGCTTGAGTATTTATATCTTCATGTCAAACTATAGACTATTGCTTTGAATCATTCAAGTGCATATGTCCATGCTATAAAAGAAAAGAATATGATGAATATGATAGGCAGCATTCCACATCAAAAATTCTGTTTTTATCATTTACCTACTCGAGGACGAGCAGGAATTAAGCTTGGGGATGCTGATACGTCTCCAACGTATCTATAATTTTTGATTATTCCATGCTGTTATATTATCAATCTTGGATGTTTTTATATACATTTACATCAATTATATATCATTTTTTGGGACTAACCTATTAAAATAGTGCCCAGTGCCAGTTGCTGTTTTCTGCCTGTTTTTGGTTTACAGAATATCAATACCAAACGAAGTGCAAATGCCACAAAACTTTTTGGAGATTTTTTTCTGGACATAACAAACACTAGAAGCTTTAGTCCATCTTCCCGACAAATACACTTCAATTTCACACCGTTTGGTCTATTTCTGTATAGCATGTTATCCACAAACTGATACATACTTGATTGACGGGCTACTTTCTCAGCTTCTTCTTGGTCATCGGGAAGTTCTCCTGTCTGAAGGAAATGAACTATCTGCTGTGCCCATGTTGGAACCTGCGGCTCGACGACAAGGACTAGAGGCATCTCTTCGGACGTGGGAGCGCTTGCCTCAGCGACAAGAACCTGAGGCTCTGCGCGAAGCCGCTGCTCACCAACAGTCATGTCATTGTCCCCGGCAACTTCTTTGCCGGTGGCTTCTGGGAGCTCTGCCGAAAAATACTTGCCGGTGTTTGATACTTCTCAAACGTATCTATAACTTTTTATTGTTCCATGATGTTATATTATCAATCTTGGATGTTTTTATATACATTTACAGCAATTATATATCATTTTTTGGGACTAACCTATTAACTTAGTGCCCAGTGCCAGTTGCTGTTTTCTGCCTGTTTTTGGTTTTACAGAATATCAATACCAAACAAAGTCCAAATGCCACGAAACTTTTTGGAGATTTTTTTCTGGACATAACAAACACTAGAAGCTTCGGGAGGAGGCCAGAAGACCCAGGAGGTGGCCACGAGCCACCAGGGCGCGCTTGGGGGGGGGCAGGTGCGCCCTGGTGCCTCATGGGCCCACCTCTGCCTCTTTTGACCTAATTCCACCACTATAAATTCCCAAAAAATCAGGAAACCAATAGGAGAGTCCACGAAATACTTTTTCCGCTGCCGCAAGCTTCTGTTCTCGAGAGATCCCATCTGGAGGCCTTTTCCGGCACTCCGCCGGAGGGGGAATCGATCACGGAGGGGCTCTACATCAACGTTGCAGCCCTTCCGATGATGCGTGAGTAGTTTACCACAGACCTTCGGGTCCGTAGTTAGTAGCTAGATGGCTTCTTCTCTTTTTTTGATCTTCAATACAATGTTCTCCTCGATGTTCTTGGAGTTCTATCCGATGTAATCACTTTTTGCGGTGTGTTTGTTGGGATCCGATGAATTGTGAGTTTATGATCAGATTATCCATGAATATTATTTGAGTCTTCTCTTATCTCTTTTATGCATGATTATTATAGCTTCGTATTTCTTCTCAGATCTATTGATTTGGTTTGGCCAATTAGATTGATTTATCTTGCCATGGGAAGAGGTGCTTTGTAATGGGTTCGATCTTGCGGTGCTCAATCCCAGTGACAGAAAGGGACATAACACGTATGTATCATTGCTATTAAGGGTAAAAAGTTGGGGTTTATTCATGCGTGAGTTTACTTTGTCTACATCATTTTATCTTGCTTAAGGCGTTACTCCGTTCTTTATGAACTTAATACTCTAGATGCATGATGGATAGCGGTCGATGGGTGGAGTAATAGTAGTAGATGCAGGTAGGAGTCGGTCTACTTGTCTCAGACGTGATGCCTATATACATGATCATTGCCTTGGATATCGTCATGATTATTTGCTTTTCTATCAATTGCCCAACAGTAATTTGTTCACCCACCGCATGCTATTTTCTTGAGAGAAGCCTCTAGTGAAAACTATGGCCCCCGGGTCTATCTAAATCATATATTAAAAACCCTAAAAATACCTTGTTGCACTTTTCTTTTATTTATTTTATTTTGTATTTTTGTTTAATCTATCTATCTATCACCATACAATTTAATCTTGTAATTGACCGCCGAGGGATTGACAACCCCTCGTTTGCGTTGGGTGCAAGGATTTGTTGTTTGTGTGCAGGTACTGCTAACGAGGTGTTGCGTGGTTCTCTGATGACCCACAAGTATAGGGGATCAATCGTAGTCCTTTCGATAAGTAAGTGTGTTGAACCCAACGAGGAGCAGAAGGAAATGACAAGCGGTTTTCAACAAGGTATTTTCTGCAAGCACTGAAATTATCAGTAACGAGTAGTTTGATAGCAAGATAATTTGTAACAAGTGACAAAGAGCGCAGCAAAGTGGCCCAATCCTGTTTATAGCAAAGGACAAGCCAGAACGATCTCTTATAGTAAGCAAAGCGTTCTCGAGGACACATGGGAATTTTATCTAGTCACTTTCATCATGTTGGTTTGATTCGCGTTCGCTACTTTGATAATTTGATATGTGGGTGGACCGGTGCTTGGGTGCTGTTCTGACTTGAACATGCCTCCCACTTATGATTACCCCCTCTCGCAAGCATCCGCAACTATGAAAGAAGAATTAAGATAACTCTAACCATAGCATTAAACATATGGATCCAAATCAGCCCCTTACGGAATAGCGCATAAACTAGGGTTTAAGCTTCTGTCACTCTAGCAACCCATCATCTAATTACTACTCCACAATGCATTCCCTTAGGCCCAAAGATGGTGAAGTGTCATGTAGTCAACGTTCACATGACAGCACTAAGAGAATCAACAACATACATATCATCAAAATATCAAACGAATACCAAATTCACATGATTACTTATGACAAGACTTCTCCCATGTCCTCAAGAACAAAAGTAACTACTCACACGTCATATTCAATACCAAGATCAGAGTGGTATTGAATAGCATAATAGATCTGAACATATAATCTTCCACCAAATAAACCAACTAGCATGAACTACAAGATGCAATCAACACTACTAGCAACCCATAGGTACCAATATGAGGTTTTGAGACAAAGATTGAATACAAGAGATGAACTAGGGTTTGAGATGAGATGGTGCTAGTGAAGATGTTGATGAAGATTAGTCCTCCCATGATGAGAGGATCGCTGGTGATGTCGATGGCGATGATTTCCCCCTCCCGGAGGGAAGTATCCCCGGCAGAATCTCTTCGCCGAAGAGCAAAAGTGCTCCTGCCCAAGTTCCGCCTCAAGACGGTGGCGCACCATCCCGAAAGTCTTCTCTATATTTTTTCTAGGGCAAATGGACTTATATACCAGAAAATGGGGGCCAGATGCTGGCCAGGGGCCCCACGAGCCACCAGGGCGCGCCTAGGGGGGGGGGGTGGCGCGCCCTGCTGCCTCGTGGGCACCTGGGTGGCCCGCTCTGGTACTTCTTGCTTCTAGTATTTTGTATTTATTCCAAAATAAATCTCCGTGAAATTTCAGCTCATTTGGAGATGTGCAGAATAGGTATCCCTGACATAGCTTTTTCAGGTCCAGAATTCCAGCTACCGGCAATCTCCCTCCTTGTGTGAATCTTGCATATTAAGAGAGAAAAGACATTAGAATTGTTCCACAAAGTGTTATAATGATTAAAAACACTATAAATAACAGTAGCAAAACATGATGCAAAATGGACATATCAACTCCCCCAAGCTTAGACCTCGCTTGTCCTCAAGCGAAAGCCGATACTGATTATAATGTCCACATGTTTAGAGAGAGAGAGGTGTCGATAAAAAAAAATACAGACATAGTAGCATCATGATCATTATTATAACAACAATATTCATTATCATAAAACTTCTCATGAGCAAGTAACAATTCATGACAACAATGAAGTATAAGGCATAAACTTTCTTGAAAACTAACAAACTATGTTCTCAGTCAACAATGCAATTGCAATTCATCATATTTTCAGGAAGAGTCTCATGTAGGAGCTTTTTAGCAAGTCCACATACTCAACCATCATTTAGTCTTCTATGATTGCTAACACTCACGACATATATATGGAGCAAAAAGTTTCAGCCAGACACATAGAAAGATAGGGGCTTGTGATTTCGCCTCCCAACTTATTCACCTCAAAGGTGATGTCAACAATAATAACTCATGATCACTCATATCCAACTGGATATATGTGCCTAGATCTTTCCCCACCACATGATGCTTGCAAAAGAGAAAAATAAAAAGGAAGTAGAGGAGAACACTATTGACTCTTGTATAAAAAGTAAATACATAAAAGTAAAGGATAGGCCCTTCGCAGAGGGAAGCAGAGGTTGTCATGCGCTTTTTGTTGTTGGATGCACAAGCTCTTAATGCAAAGGAACGTCACTTTATATTGCCCCTTGTGATAGAAACCTTTATTATGCAGTCTGTCGCTTTTATTTCTTTACCATCACAAGTTCGTACAAAGCTTATTTCCCTTACAATAAAAGTTCAGACATATTTAGGGGCAATTTTCATTGCTTTTTGCACCGATGACAACTTACTTGAAGGATCTTATTCAATCCATAGGTAGATATTGTGGACTCTCATGACATGAAACTGGGTTTAAGGGTTTTGGATGCACAAGTTGTATAGATATAGTGGACTCTCATGACATGAAACTGGGTTGAAGGGTTTTGGATGCACAAGTAGTATCTCTACTTGGTGCGGATTTTTGGCTAGCAAAGATATTGGGCAAGCACCACATGTTGGAAGATCTATAACAATATAACTTCTATGTGAATATTAACAAACATAATTCATTACGTTGTCTTCCTTGTCCAACATCAACAGTTTGACATAAATACTTAATGGGGGCTCACAATCATAAAAGATGTCCAAGATAGTATATTTGCATGTGAATCTTCTCTTCCCTATTAACTTTTTCATGAATTGCATCATTGACTAATGCTATGTTTGTTAACTTCCAATAAATTTTACCACTTATACTTTTCTTTATGTAATGTCATTACTTTCCATAAGATTAGCATATGATCTTTTTCATTATTTTCATTGCTAGAATTGAAACATGATAGTAAAGAAGCAAAAACTCAAAGTACTCTTTATTATATAACTCTCAACTCGATTACATAGATAGATAGATCACGAAGCTAACACTCGAAAATAGATCATACTAAACTTTTATTCAACTAGATCACGAAATAACTAAGGATCGAACTAAAAATAGGTAAAGATAATAAAATTGATGGTGATACAATACCGGGGCACCTCCCCCAAGCTTGGCACAAGCCAAGGGGAGTGCCCATACCCATGTGCTCAAGTTTCCTTCTTCGGTGATGGTGGTGGTGATGAGGTGGTGGGCTTGTCCTTCACGACATTAATTAGGATCTCCTTTAGGCTCTGGATTTCCCGGAGCACATATTGTATCATCTCTGTATTTCTTTGGACTTCGGCCATAATATGCTTATTCTCTGGGCCCCAAGCATTCTTTCCTACATCACTTTCACTTGGACGAGAGATGTCCCAATTGGAGGGTATGTGCATACGAGGAGTATTTTCGATCCCATAATTGTGAACTAAGTTATGAAAATTGTTCCGATGTAACCTGTGCAAGGGCCTTCTAGGGGGAAGCCCTTCTTGTACCTCTGGATTCCCATGGCCTGAAGTGCTTCTTACGGCTCGGTGCGGGTTCAGAATTGTGGAGATGCCAGCAAGGGTTCCCCTCTCGGAAGCCGGAGGGTGGACCTCGAGCGAATCTCCATCATCTTCTTCCATGGTAACTACTCCTTCCTCCCTCCTCCTGAGCTCCATCTGCATCAACCAAGCATCGTCTCCCACATTGTTGGAGGAAGAAGAAGACATGGTGCCTGGCCTCAAAATCTGGCAGAAAACAGCACGAAAGAAGAACAGAGGAGATTTCTGCGATACGGTGGTCAAAACACCCGGGAGTATTTATAAAAAAAATTATCTTGCAAAACAAGTAATCCAGGAGAAAACGGAGTCGGGAAGGCTCACGTGGGGCCCACGAGCCACCAGGGCGCGCCTGGGGGGGTGGCGCGCCCTGGTGCCTCGTGGGCACCAGGTGAGTCCCCTCGGCTGTTTCTTATTTTTTGTATTTTTTCTAATATTCCAAAACTGACAGAAAATATTTTTATGGAATTTTTGGAGTCGGTTTTCTTACCGTATCACGTACCTCTTCCTTTTCAGGGTTCTGGAGTGTTCCGGAAGGTCTCTCTTATGTATTCTTCCGGTGTAATTGTTTCAATAACATTAGTTTCACCATTAATGGGAGTACCTGAAATATAGTGCTTAATTCTTTGCCCATTCACCACTCTCGGATTAGTGCCTTCGGAGTTGTTTATTTTTATGGCTCCGGAGCGATAAACTTCTTCGATGATATACGGTCTTTCCCATTTAGAGAGAAGTTTTGCTGCAAAGAATCTCAAATGAGAATTGTACAATAGAACTTGCTCACCCACTTTAAATTCCCGTTTTTGAATTCTTCTATCATGCCATCTTTTAACCTTTTGTTTAAACAATTTGGCATTTTCATAAGCTTGGGTTCTCCATTCATCTAATGAGCTAATATCAAATAACCTCTTTTCACCAGCAAGTTTAAAATCATAATTGAGTTCTTTAATTGCCCAATATGCTTTATGTTCTAACTCAAGAGGTAAATGGCATGCTTTTCCATAAACCATTTTATAAGGAGACATATCCATAGGATTTTTATAAGCAGTTCTATAAGCCCATAATGCATCGTCAAGTTTCTTAGACCAATTCTTTCTAGATCTATTGACGGTTTTTTGCAAAATTAATTTTATTTCTCTATTGCTCAATTCAACTTGACCACTAGTTTGAGGGTGATAGGGAGATGCAATTCTATGGTTGACATCATATTTAGCAAGCAATTTACGGAATGCACCATGAATAAAATGTGAACCACCATCAGACATTAAATATCTAGGGACTCCGAACCTTGGGAAAATAACTTCTTTAAGCATTTTAATAGAAGTGTTATGATCAGCACTACTAGTTGGAATAGCTTCTACCCACTTAGTAACGTAATCAACAGCAACTAGAATATGTGTATACCCATTGGATTTAGGAAAAGGTCCCATATAATCAAATCCCCAAACATCAAATGGTTCAATAGCAAGTGAATAATTCATAGGCATTTCCTGACGTCTACCAACAATACCAATTCTTTGACATTCATAACAAGATAAGACAAACTTACGAGCATCCTTGAAAAGAGTAGGCCAATAAAAACCAGATTGTAATACCTTGTGTGCAGTTCTGTCTCCTGCATGGTGTCCTCCGTAAGCCTCGGAATGACACTTCCGTAGGATTTGTTCCTGTTCATGCTCAGGTATACAACGTCTAATAATACCATCTACTCCTTCTTTATAAAGATGTGGGTCATCCAAGAAGTAATGTGTTAAATCAAAGAAGAACTTTTTCTTTTGTTGGCATGTGAAACTAGGTGGTATAAATTTAGCAACAATATAATTAGCATAGTCCGCATACCATGGAGTATTACGAGAAGCATTTATGACAGCTAATTGTTCATCAGGAAAATCATCATTAATAGGTAGTGGGTCATCAAGAACATTTTCCATTCTAGACAAATTATCTGCTACGTGATTCTCAGCTCCCTTTCTATCAATAATATGCAAGTCAAATTCTTGTAGCAATAAAACCCACCTAATGAGTCTAGCTTTAGCATCTTTCTTTTCCATAAGATATTTAATAGCAGCATGATCAGTGTGAACAGTTACTTTAGAATCAACTATGTAAGATCTGAATTTATCACATGCAAACACAACTGCTAGAAATTCTTTCTCAGTAGTAGCATAATTTCTTTGGGCACTGTCTAGAGTTTTACTAGCATAATGGATAACATTTAATTTCTTATCAACTCTCTGTCCTAGAACAGCACCAACATCATAATCACTAGCATCACACATAATTTCAAAAGGCAAGTTCCAATCAGGTGGTTGAACAATTGGTGCAGTGGTTAAGGCTTTCTTAAGTGTTTCAAAGGCTTCTAGACAATCATCATAAAAAACAAATGGAACATCTTTTTGCAGAAGATTGGTAAGAGGCCTAGAAATTTTAGAGAAGTCTTTAATAAATCTCCTATAGAAACCAGCATGACCTAGGAAACTTCTTATACCTTTAATATCTTTAGGACATGGCATTTTCTCAATAGCATCAACCTTAGCTTTATCAACTTCAATACCTCTTTCAGAAATTTTATGTCCCAAGACAATGCCTTCATTCACCATAAAGTGGCACTTCTCCCAATTCAAGACAAGATTAGTTTCTTCACATCTCTGCAAAACTCGATCAAGGTTGCTTAAGCAATCATCAAAAGAAGTTCCGTAAACGGAGAAATCATCCATGAACACCTCAACAATCTTTTCACAAAAGTCGTAGAATATAGTAGTCATACATCTTTGAAACGTAGCAGGTGCATTGCATAAACCAAAAGGCATACGTCTATAAGCATAAGTTCCAAAAGGACAAGTAAAGGTGGTTTTCTTGATCAGATTGTGATATGGGTATTTGAGAAAAACTAGAATAGCCATCTAGGAAACAAAAGTTTGTATGCTTAGACAATCTTTCTAACATTTGATCAATAAAAGGTAAGGGTAAATGTACTTTTCTAGTAGCTTTGTTTAATTTTCTAAAATCAATTACCATCCTATAACCAGTTACAATTCTTTGTGGAATGAGTTCATTTTTATCATTAGGAACAACGGTAATACCTCCTTTCTTAGGGACACAATGAACGGGACTTACCCATCTACTATCAGCTATGGGATAGATTATACCTGCTTCCAGAAGTTTTAATATTTCGGTTCTTACCACCTCTTTCATCTTAGGATTTAATTGTCGTTGGTGGTCGACAACTGGTTTAGCATCAGGCTCCATATTAATTTTGTGCTGACATAGAGTGGGACTAATGCCCTTAAGATCATCAAGAGTATATCCAATAGCAGCTTGGTGCTTCCTTAGAGTTTTTAGTAATCTCTTTTCTTCATGCGCTGAAAGGTTAGCACTAATAATAACAGGATATATCTTCTTTTCATCAAGGTAAGCATATTTCAATGTATCAGGCAATTGCTTCAATTCAAATACAGGGTCACCCTTAGGTGGAGGAGGGCCTCCAAGAGTTTCAACAGGCAAATTGTGTTTAAGGATAGGTGGTTGATCAAAGAACATCCTATCTATTTCATTTCTTTCATTCGTATGCATATCATTTTCATGGTCTAGCAAATATTGTTCTAACGGATCAGTAGGAGGTACGGCAATAGAAGCAAGACCAATAATTTCATCTTTACTAGGCAATTCTTTATCGTGAGGTTGTCTACAAAACTTGGAGAAATTAAACTCATGAGATATATCACCAAACTTAACTCGAACCTTTTCTTTAACACAATCAATCTCAGCATTAACGGTATTCAAGAAAGGTCTACCAAATATAATGGGACAAAAATTATCTTGTTGTGAACCAAGTACTAAGAAATCAGTAGGGTATTTGATTTCACCACACAAGACTTCAACATCTCTAACAATCCCAAGTGGTGTGATAGTATCTCTATTTGCTAGCTTAATAGTAACATCAATATCTTCAATCTCAACAGGTGCAATATCATGCATTACTTCTTGATATAAAGAAAATGGAATAGCACTCACACTAGCACCCATATCACACAAACCATGATAGCAATGATCTGCAATCTTAACAGAAACAACAGGCATGCCTACTACGGGCTTGTTCTTGTCTAACATATCTCGTTCATTTCTAACAGGTTTAGCAATTCTAGCAGCCTCCTCACAAAAGTAAATAACATGCCCATCTATATTATCGACTAAGAGATCTTTAACCATAGCAACATCAGGTTCAAATTTTATTTGTTCAGAGGGTCTAGGTGCTCTAATATTACTTTTGTTAACCACAGTTGAAACTTTAGCATGTTCCTTGATCCTAACAGGAAAAGGTGGTTTCTCAATATAAGCAGTAGGCACAACTGGATCAGCATGGTAAACAATTGTTTCTTCTTTAACACTAATGGGTTCCTCAATATTTTCTTTAACAGGGGGATGATATTTAAACCACTTCTCCTTTGGGAGATCAACATGAGTAGCAAATGATTCACAAAAGGAAGCTACTATCTCAGAGTCAAGTCCATATTTAGTGCTAAACTTATGAAAAGTATCGGTGGCCATAAAAGATTTAACACAATCAAACTCAAGTATTATACCTTACTCATTACCTTTGCTGAGTTCCCAATCTTCAGAGTTGCATTTAATTCTTTCCAGAAGATCCCATCTGAATTCAATAGTTTTCTTCATAAAGGAGCCAGTCAAAGAAGAATCGAGCATGGTTTGATTATCATGAGAAAGCCGAGCATAAAAATTCTGTACGATAATTTCTTTTGAGAGCTCATGATTGGGGCATGTGTACATCATGTACTTAAGCCTCCCCCAAGCTTGAGCGATGCTTTCTCCTTCACGAGGCCAAAAATTATATATATAATTCCGATCACGATGAACCAAATGCATAGGATAAAATTTCTGATGGAATTCTAGTTTCAATCGGTTCCAGTCCCATGTATCAGTATCATCACATAGCCTATACCATATCAATGCCTTTCCCTCCAAAAATAAAGGGAATACTTTCTTCTTAACTCCATCTTCAGATAAACCTGCAAGCTTAAACAATCCACAAATTTCATCCACATAGATCAAGTGCATATCAGGATGTACCGTTCCATCTCCTGCATAAGGATTAGCTAGCAGTTTCTCTATCATACTCGGAGGAATTTCATAATAAATATGTTTAGTAGGTGCAGTAGGTTGAGGAGCAACTATTTGTGTTTCCAGTCGAGGTGAAGATACCCCGAACAAACCCCTCAAAGGATTACTTTCCATAGTGACAAGTGACAGTAAATTTTAGCACGCAATATAAATGTTTCCTTACCAAATTCCACTCACCAAAGGCGCTTCACTCCCCGGCAACGATGCCAGAAAAGAGTCTTGATGACCCACAAGTATAGGGGATCAATCGTAGTCCTTTCGATAAGTAAGAGTGTCGAACCCAACGAGGAGCAGAAGGAAATGACAAGCGGTTTTCAGCAAGGTATTCTCTGCAAGCACTGAAATTATCAGTAACGAGTAGTTTGATAGCAAGATAATTTGTAACAAGTGACAAGTAGCAATAGTAACAAAGAGTGCAGCAAAGTGTCCCAATCCTTTTTATAGCAAAGGACAAGCCGGAACGATCTCTTATAGTAAGCAAAGCGTTCTCGAGGACACATGGGAATTTCATCTAGTCACTTTCATCATGTTGGTTTGATTCGCGTTCGCTACTTTGATAATTTGATATGTGGGTGGACCGGTGCTTGGGTGCTGTTCTTACTTGAACAAGCCTCCCACTTATGATTACCGCCTCTCGCAAGCATCCGCAACTATGAAAGAAGAATTAAGATAACTCTAACCATAGCATTAAACATATGGATCCAAATCAGCCCCTTACGGAATAGCGCATAAACTAGGGTTTATGCTTCTGTCACTCTAGCAACCCATCATCTAATTACTACTCCACAATGCATTCCCTTAGGCCCAAAGATGGTGAAGTGTCATGTAGTCGATGTTCACACGACACCACTAAGAGAATCAACAACATACATATCATCAAAATATCGAACGAATACCAAATTCACATGATTACTTATGACAAGACTTCTCCCATGTCCTCAAGAACAAAAGTAACTACCCACACATCATATTCATGTCCAAGATCAGAGGGGTATTGAATAGCATAATAGATCTGAACATATAATATTCCACCAAATAAACCAACTAGCATCAACTACAAGATATAATCAACACTACTAGCAACCCACAGGTACCAATCTAAGGCTTTGAGACAAAGATTGAATACAAGAGATGAACTAGGGTTTGAGATGAGATGGTGCTGGTGAAGATGTTGATGAAGATTAGTCCTCCCACGATGAGAGGATAGCTGGTGATGTCGATGGCGACGATTTCCCCCTCCCGGAGGGAAGTATCCCCGGCAGAATCTCTCCGCCGGAGAGCAAAAGTGCTCCTGCCCAAGTTCTGCCTCGAGACGGTGGCACACCATGCTGAAAGTCTTCTCTATATTTTTTCTAGGGAAAATGGACTTATATACCAGAAAATGGGGGCCAGAGGCTGGCCAGGGGCCCCACGAGCCACCAGGGCGCGCCCTGGGTGGGGGGGGGGGTGGCGCGCCCTGGTGCCTCGTGGGCACCTGGGTGGCCCCCTCTGGTATTTCTTGCTTCCAGTATATTTATTCCAAAATAAATCTCCGTGAAATTTCAGCTCATTTGGAGATGTGCAGAATAGGTATCTCTGACATAGCTTTTTCAGGTCCAGAATTCCAGCTGCCGGCAATCTCCCTCCTTGTGTGAATCTTGCATATTAAGAGAGAAAATGCATTAGAATTGCTCCACAAAGTGTTATAATGATTAAAAACACTATAAATAACAGTAGCAAAACATGATGCTAAATGGACGTATCATTCTCCTACTGGATTGATAACCTTGGTTTCATAACTGAGGGAAATACTTACCTCTACTGTGCTGCATCATCCCTTCCTCTTCGGGGAAAATACCAACGCAAGCTACAAGTAGCAGTGTTCAACTTTCTTCTTTTGTCCGCCTGCGTTGATGGAGTGACTGATGGTTGATTCAAATGGAGTACAAAAGTTCTTGGTTCCACTGGAAGCTTTTGAGCAGCACACTTTGACAGGCTATCAACAATGCTATTTTCCGCACGAGGAATGTGCTCTGTTTGCAATCCGTCAAAGTGCTCTTCCAATTTCCTCACTTCTTCCACATACGCTTCCATCAACGGGCTCTGGTAATCTTTGTTCACTTGCTTCACAACAAGCTGCGAGTCTCCATGGATGATCAACTTTTTGATTCCTAAATCCACCGCCATCCTGAGACCGGCAAGGAGTCCTTCATACTCTGCAGTGTTGTTCGTTGCTTTCTCCCTGGGAAAGTGCATTTGGATTACATACTTGAGGTGCTCTCTAGTGGGTGCGACAAGCAGCACTCCGGCACCGACGCCTTGTAGTGAGAAGGCACCGTCAAAGTACATGATCCATTCTTTGGCTGTCTCTTTGCCGGGGAGAGATGTTTCTTGGATTTCCTCGTCTTGCGTTGGCGTCCATTCTGCAATGAACTCCGCCAAGGCCCTGCTCTGAATAGTTGATGTACTTTCAAACTTGAGTGCAAAGCTTGACAGTTCCAACGCCCACTCCACTATCCTGCCGGTTGCATCTGGATTCCTCAAAATACGCTGCAACTGAAAGCGAGTGACGACGGTGATTTCATGTGCATGGAAGTAATGAGACAGCTTTCTCTAGGCCATAAGAAGGCCAAAAAGTAACGTCTATACTCCAGAGTATCTTGATCTAACCCTCTGCAGGAGGGAACTAACAAAATATACTGGTCGCTGCACCACCTTCTTCTTCGGCACCACTTGCTGATCAGCTTTATTTGCTTGCGCTGCTTCTGATTTGTCGGCACCAGACCTTGCTGAAGAAGATTCCGGCTTGTCGTTGGACGGGCTTGCCGCTTCTACTTCTTCGTCATCGACTTCCCTCTATGCCACTAATGCAGCACTGACCACTTGATTTGTTGCCGCTAAATATATCAGCAATGGCTCTTGTGGTTTAGGCGCAACTAGCGTTGGCGTAGAAGAGAGGTATCTTTTCAAATCCTGCAGCGCGGCCTCCGCTTCCGGAGTCCATTTCATTGGACCTGCCTTTTTCAAAATCTTGAAAAATGGCAGGGCGCGCTCAGCAGACTTTGAAATGAACCTACTTAAGGCAGAAACACAGCCGGCAAGATGCCGCACATCCTTGACGCTTTTGGGTGCCTGAATCTGCTCAATTGCTTTGATCTTGTTGGGATTTGCTTCGATTCCACGCTGAGATACAAAGAATCCAAGAAGTTTGCCGGATGGAACGCCAAACACACACTTCTCGGGGTTGAGCTTCAAATTGATCTTGCGCAAGTTTGCAAATGTTTCTTCTAAGTCTTGAATGAGGGTTGATTTGTCCTTGGTTTTGACCACTATATCATCCATATATGCTTCCACATTCCTGTGCAGCTGGGGCTCAAAACCAATCTGGACTGCTCTTGCAAATGTTGAACCAGCACTCTTTAATCCGAAAGGCATACGCACAAAGCAGTATGTGACACATGGAGTAATGAATGTTGTTTTCTCCTCATCCTCCTTGGCCATGAATATCTGATGGTACCCAGAATATGCATCAAGGAATGAGAGTAAATCACAGCCGGCAATAGAGTCTACAATTTGATCAATGCGCGGCAAAGGGAAAGGATCCTTTGGACATGCTTTGTTAATATCAGTGTAGTCGATACAAAGTCTCCACTTTCCATTGCTTTATGCACTACAACTGGATTTGCCAACCAAGTTGGATGTAGTACACCTCTAACTAAACCTGCTGCTTCAAGTTTCTTGATTTCTTCGGCAATGAACTGTTGCCGCTCCAAAGCCTGCTTCCTGACCTTCTGCTTGACGGGCCGAGCGTGAGGACAGACAGCAAGGTGGTGCTCAATTACCTCCCTGGGAACGCCGGGGATGTCAGATGGTTGCCATGCAAACACATCGACATTCGCCCGCAGGAAGGCAATGATCGCGCTTTCCTATTTGCTGTCATGGGTGGAACTGACGGTGAAGGTACCGCCAGTGCCATCCTCCTTGGCCGAAACATTCTTCGTTGCTGGTGGAGTGGCCTTGGATTTCTTGCCGGTAAAGCACTCCGGCAAGTCTTCAATAGGTGTGCAGCACTCCGAAGAGGTGCGCTTCTCGGAATTCTTGTCAGAGGTCTTGCCGGACTTCTTGCTTTTCTTCTCCTTGGCGGGAGCTGGCGCCTTGGCGGCCTCTGCTGCAACCGCATCTTTGTACAGTTTGTCGACGCATATGACTGCATCCTTCTTATCAGAATTGATGGAAATGACACCCATCGGCCCTGGCATCTTCAATGTGTTATAGGCATAGTGGGATGCTGCCATAAACTTAGACAAAGCCGGGCAGCCAAGAATTCCATTATACGGCAAGGGAATCTTGACAACATCAAACACAATGTTTTCTATTCTATAGTTCAATTCCCCGCCAAACGTTACCGGCAATGTGATCTTCCCCTTGGGCTGGCTCCTTCCCGGGTTCACTCCTTGAAACGTGCCTGTTTTCTCGAGTTCCTCGTTGGGAATCTGCAACCTCTTGATAACTTCTGGAGAAATCAAATTTAGGCCGGCCCCACCGTCAACTAACATTTTCGTGACCTGGAGGTTGCGAATTGTCGGTGAAACCAACAATGGCAAACACCCAACCGCAGTTGTGCGATCAGGGTGATTCTCGGCATAAAAAATGATAGGCGTGTGTGACCATTTGAGTGGCTTCTGGGCGCCTATTGCTGGTTCTGCTGCATTGACTTCACGCGCCCACTGCTTGAGCTGACGGTGAGAAGAGTGCAAAGATGCGCCCCCGTCGATGCACATGGCTTCAGTTGCTTTCTGGAATTCCTGTTCGCTGGACTCTTTGTCGTCCTCTTCCTCTTCACTTCCATCATCTTCTTTATTTTCATGGCCTCTAGCAGGCTTCTCTTTCCGCTGCTTGGCCTTGCCGCGGCGGCCTCCTCGACCACCACGACCTTTCTTGCCAGATTCGCCAGCACCATCCTGGCCCTTCTCCTTGTCGTGCTTTTCATACTCAGCGTTTTGCTTCTCGGCAAGATGTTCAACCTGCCGGCACTCTTGGAGATCGTGACCCTTGGTGCGGTGAATCTTGCAATATGGCCCGTCGGACTTACCAGCCTTCTCGTTTGCCGCCGCCTCCTGAAAAGCGGCGTATACAGCAGCCTCCTTGCTGGAGATCTCTGTCTTGGCTTGCTTGGCGGTGTTGGAGGTGCCGAACCCTTCGACAGCCATCACAGTTTTGCCTTTGCGCTTCCTATTGCGCTTTCGGCCTTTCTTCTTCAGGGTGGCAGCATCGTCGTCCTCGGAATCCACCTCGGCACCAACGTCCTCCCCAGGAAGTCTCCCTTCCTCAGCCCGCGTGCACTTATCCGCCAACATGTAGAGTTTGTTGACGGTCTTCGGCAGCTTGACGTTCATCTTCTCCCACATCCTCCGATTGCGCACATTCATGTGGAAGGCGGCAATCACGGCTGCGGGGTGCACATCTAGAATATTGCGGTGCACACGACCGAATCTCTGGATATACTTGCGCAGAGATTCACCATCTCTTTGTGGGATCACTTGCAGGTCGCTGGGCTGACCGGGAGCCTTATGGCCTCCAGTAAAGGCACCAACAAACTCATTGCCGAGATCTGACCATGAAGAAATGGAGTTCTCCGGCAAGTTCATCAGCCAAGATCTCACGTTGGGCTTCAGCACCAACGGAAAGTAGTTGGCAAGAATCTTCTCTTCTCTTCCCCCGGCAGCTTGCATGGCAATCGTGTAGATGCCCAGAAACTCTGCCGGGTTCAGCTTGCCATCGTACTTCTCTGGTACTTCCAGCTTAAAGGCCCGAACGGACGGCCAGCGGACTTGCCACAGCTCATGAGTGAAGGCTAGACATCCAACCTCGTAAGGTAGATATCCACCAACCTCGGGCACAGGCTCATCAACGACTGGGCCGTTGCGCACGTCAGATTCACGGTGCGCCTCCCGACACCGTTCAATGGTGGTGCAGGAAGATGTCGTGCGTACGACCATCTATGGGGCCATCTAGCCCATTTGCGGTTCGACTAGGGAGATCGACGAGCACAAAGAGCAGAACCAGCAGAAACGCAAAGAGTTTACCCAGGTTTGGGCCACTGTGAGGTGTAAAACCCTACTCCTGCTTTTAGTGTATTGGATGTGTATGAACACAAGTACAAGGAGCGCTTCCCTGGCAAGGTGCGGAAGAAGCAGCTACGCATGCAAGTTGTGCAAAGGATTGATCCCTGTAAAGGTTGCCCTGGCCCTCCTTTTATAGCTCAAGGGGTCACCACAGTGGCAAAACAGTCATTACAAGTTGATTAGATAGCAAACAGTGCTATCATACCTAACTCTGCTAGTTTAGGACAAAAGCAATAAATGCTCCGTTAGGTGTCATGTAGAGGAGTAGCCCTGGCAAGGTTTCTGCACCGCTCGCCTAGCTACCTCCTATTAACTTGACACGCTTCCTAGACGGGTGTCATTAAAGCCAAATCTCCTTCCAGCGCATTGACACGTGCCCGACAAATCTCACCTAACTGCCTGCGGGCTCGACACCTCATCGATTAGCGACTAGGTGCTCGATGAGGTGGAGCGCTAACAGCTAGCGAGAGCTTGCCTGCACGGAGCTTGCCGGGCCTTCACCTTGCCGGCAAAGGTTATCTTTGGTGTAGAACTTGATGCTTCGTCTTAATCTTTTCCCCAATGGCTTCTGCAGCTGGGTCTTGAATCTTGATATTTGGCAATTTCCGGCAAGCCTGGCCAGCAGGGAAGCTACTACTGTCTGTGCATACGTCAGGGTATAAAATACCCATGTTTTATACACCGACAAGGTGGTACCTTTATGGGAATTACATTGGGAGAGGCCACTAAGTTTCTTGATAATATGATGACAAATTATTCTCAATGGCACACCGAACGAGCTCCAACTGGTAAGAAGGTAAACTCTGTCGAAGAGGTTTCTACTTTGAGTGATAAAATGGATGCTCTCATGAATATGCTTGCTAGTAAAAGTGCTCATGTTGATCCTAATGATATTCCATTATCTACTTTGATTGAGCAAAATAATGATGCTATTTATGTGAATTTTGTCGCTAGAAATAATTTCAACAACAATGCTTATAGAGGGAATTTCAATCCTAGACCGTATCCCGGTAATCCCTCTAATAATTATGGTAATTCATATAATAATTATAATAGGATACCTACTGAACTTGAGAACAACATTAAAGAATTTATTAGTTCTCAAAAGATTTTTAATGCCATGGTAGAAGAAAAACTACATAAAGTTGATGATATGGCTAGAAACATGGATATAATTGCTCATGATGTGGATGCTCTTAAAATTAAAATTTTGCCACATAAAAATGATGTTACTGAATCTCTAAAGTCTATTCAAGTCACCATGGATGAAAGTAGAAAAAGAATTGAGAGGTTAAGAGCTAAGCGTGAATTCCTAGAAAAAGCTCTCGCACCCGGTTTTTTATCATAACCGTGATGAAGATATTAAAATGATTGGTGTGACACCTATGAATCCTTGTTTAGTAATATAAAACCTGATGAAAAGGGGACTGGAGATGAGTCAACTTTAGCTAGAAGGCGTCCCAATTATTCGGAGGGTGATGATCTTAATGATAAAAACAATAAAAGTGGGTTTGAAGAGGTCAAGACTTTAGATAGTGATGTGCCCACTACTTTGGATTACAAGGACTTTAATTATGATAATTGCTCTTTCATTGAATGTATTTCCTTGTTGCAATCCATGATGAATTCACCTAATGCTTACGAACAAAATAAAGCTTTTACTAAACATATTGTAGAAGCTATGATTAAAAGCTCATGAAGAAAAGTTAGAATTAGAAGTTTCTATACCAAGGAAATTACATGATGAATGGGAACCTACTATTAAAGTAAATATTAAATATTATGAATGTAATGCTTTGTGTGATCTAGGTGCCAGCGTCTCTACTATACCAAAATCTTTATGTGACGTTCTAGGTCTCACCGATATGGATGAATGTTCCCTTAACTTGCATTTAGCGGATTCCACTATTAAGAAAACATTGGGTAGAATTAATCCTGTTCTTATAATTGCTAATAGAAATTATGTGCTCGTGGATTTCATTGTGCTAGATATTAAATGCAATCCGTCCTGTCTTATAATACTTGGTAGGCCTTTCCTACGAACCATAGGTGCCATTATTGACATGAAAGAAGGAAATATAAGGTTCCAATTTCCACTAAAAAAAGGGATGGAACACTTACCAAGGAAGATAATTAAACCACCATATGAATCTATTATGATAGCCACTTATGGAATTACTTTGAAGGACGACAATACTTGAAATAATGCATTATGCCTAGCTAGGAACATAAAACAATAGCGCTTGTTGGGAGGCAACCCAATATTTATATTTATTGCAACTTTTATTTTTCTTGAGTCACATGATTATTGATACTGTAATGATTGTGTTTTTATCTTTTAATTAGTGTTTGTGGCAAGTAATGCCTTTGGGATGATTTAAATGATAGTATAATTGATGCTGTTTGAAAACAGAAAGATTTGTGCCTAGTATTTGATTTTAAATTTCTTACTGGAACTACAGAAAAATCAAAAAAAAATTACACAGTATTGGGATACATTTTTTTAACGTTTTCCTGGTTTTTCAGAATTTTTGGAGTTACATAAGTATGGATAAATATTCGGTCATTACGTATTGTTCTGTTTTAGAAAGATTCTGTCTTTATTGCATAGTGTGCTTTGTTTTAATGATGCTATGGATTATATCGGGGGGTATAAGTCATGGAGAAGTTAGAATACAGTAGGTATTATGCAAGAACAATTATGAATGAGTTTAAAATAGTACCTAAAGTGGATGATTAATTTATTATACAAATGGATCTCATGAAGTTTCTGTTGAGTTTTGTGTGATGAAGTTTCAAGTTTTGGGTGAGATCACGATGGATGAAGGAATAAGGAGCGGCAAGACCCTAAGCTTGGGGATGCCCAAGGCACCCCAAGGTAATATTCAAGGAAGACCCAAGCATCTAAGCTTGGGGATGCCCCGGATGGCATCCCCTCTTTCCTCCACAATTCATCGGTATGTTACTTGGAGCTATATTTTTATTCATCACATGCTATGAGTTTTACTTGGAGAGCCTTGTACCATAGTTTTATTTTGTTTGCTTGTTAGTTTTCCACAATCATTGTTTGCTGGACACACCTTTTGAGAGAGACACACATTCATCATGATTTGTTAGAATACTCTATGAGCTTCACTTATATCTTTTGAGCTATGCAGTTGCTCTTGTGCTTCACTTATATTCTTAGAGCACGGTGGTGGTTATATATTTTATAGAAATTATTGCACTCTCATGCTTCACTTAAATCTTTTTGAGAGTCCTAAATAGGAAGTGGTAATATGCACGGGTTATAAGACTAGTTTGAAAATGATAAGTATATATGAGTGGTATAATAAAAACTTTCATGTAGATCAATAAATATGAAGCATATGATTTAATTATATTGATGTAGTAATATGAAAGGGTATTGGTTCATGGTCATTGGTCGGTAAGAATATCAATATTAAAGCTTGTTATGAATTACTCATTTAAGTGTCCGTCATGGCATGATGGAGATGTTAGAGCATTCTTATTCCTCTATGAAATCCTTGTGCTTTTTGAATCGGGGGCGCGCGATGGTTAACTCCTACCAACCTCCTCCCTAGGGGCATGCGAGTAGTATTTGCTTCGAGGGCTAATAAACTTTCACAATAAGTATATGAGTTCTTTATGACTAATGTGTGTTCATGGACTAATACAGCACTCCCACCTATCCACATATTGCTAGCCTCTTCGGTACCGTGCATTGCCCTTTCTCACCTCGAGAGTCGGTGCAAACTTCGCCGGTGCATCCAAATCCGGTGATATGATACGCTCTATCACACATAAGCCTCCTTATATCTTCCTCAAAACAGCCACCATACCTACCTATCATGGCATTTCCATAGCCATTCCGAGATATATTGCCATGCAACTTCCACCGTTCCATCTTATGACATGTGTGTTCATCATCATATTGCTTTGCATGATCATATAGAGCTGACATGATATTTGTGGCAAAGCCACCGTTCATCATTGTAATACATGTTACGCTAGATCACTGCACATCCTGGTACACTGCCAGAGGCATTCATATAGAGTCATATTGTTTCAGTTTATCGAGTTGTAAGTAAATAAAAGTGTGATGATAATTATTATTAGAGCATTGTCCCAGTGAGGTAAAGAACAATGGAGACTGATGAGTCCAAAATGTGGGGATGAGGTTCATGATATTGTTCTTATAAAAAAAGAGTCCAAAAGAGCACAACAAAAAAATGAGAGAAAAAGAGAGAAGGGGCAATGCTACTATCCTTTTACCACACTTGTGCTTCAGAGTAGCACCATGTTCTTCATATAGAGAGTCTCCAGAGTTGTCACTTTCATATACTAGTGGGAATTTTTCATGATAGAACTTGACTTGTATATTCCGATGACGGGCTTCCTCAAATGCCCGATGTCTTCATGAGCAAGCAAGTTGGATGCACACCCACTTAGTTCTAGTATTGAGCTTTCATACACTTATAGCTCTAGTGCATCCGTTGCATGGCAATCCCTACTCCTTGCATTGATATCGATTGATGGGCCTCTCCATTGCCTATTGATCTGCCGAGTTGATGCGAGACTTTCTTCCTTTTTGACTTCCCTTACAAATCTCTACCACCGCATTCTATTCCACCCATAGTGCTATGTCCATGGCTCACGCTTATGTATTGAGTGGAGTTGAAAATGCTGAAGCGCGTGAAAAAGTATGATCCAATTGCTTGATTTAACACCGTGGTGCTCATGATTTATATTTATGTGGTGAAGAAGGAGTCATGCCATGCTTACATAATTCAATGAGTAGGGATAACATTCTTTGAGCATCGTATATTTTGAAAAAGTAATGATTACGCTCTTGTATTCATGGGCATTTTTATGTTGATATCAATTACTTCATCGTTTCTCAATATTTATACAATAAGAAGATTACATGATAAACATGCTAGGTAGCATTCAACATGAAAAATTCTATTTTTGTCATTTACCTACTCGAAGACGAGCAGGAATTAAGCTTGGGGATGTTGATACGTCTCCGACGTATCTATGATTTTTTATTGTTTCATGCTATTATATTATCATTCTTAGATACTTTTTATGCAACTTTATATCATTTTTGGGGACTAACCTATTAACTCAGTGCCTAGTGCTAGTTGCTGTTTTCTGCTTGTTTTTGGTTTCATAGAAAATCTATACCAAACGGAGTCCAAACGCTACGAAACTTTTTGACGATATTTTTCTGGACATAAGAGACCCTAGAAGCTTCGGGGGTGGACCAGACGAGGAGACAACAAGACAACAGGGCGCGCCCTGGGGGGGGGGGTAGGCACGCCCTGATGTCTTGTGGGCCCCACATGGCTCCTTCTGACCTAATTCCAGCGGTATAAATTCCCAAATATTCCAAAAACCCCAGAGAGCCACTGATACGTCTCCAACGTATCTATAATTTTTGATTGTTCCATGCTATTATAGTATCAATCTTGGATGTTTTATATGCAATTATATATCATTTTTTGGGACTAACCTAATAACTTAGTGCCCACTACATTTTTTATATGCAATTATAAATCTTGGATGTTTTATATGCAATTATATATTATTTTTTGGGACTAACCTATTAACCCAGTGCCCAGTGCCAGTTGCTATTTTTTTTGCTTGTTTTTGTCTTTTCAGAAAATCATTTTCAAAAAGAGTCCAAACGAGAAAAAAACTTTGGATTAATTTTTCCTGGACCAGAAGAGACCCACGAAGCTTCGGGAGAAGACCAGAGGAGCCACGAGGAGGCGGCAAGCCTGGAGGGCGTGCCCAGGGGGGGTAGCCGTGCCCCCCAGGCTTGTGGGCCCCTCGTAGCCCCTCCTGACCTAATTCCAGCGCTATAAATTCCCAAATATTCCCAATATATCAGAAGGACAGAAGAGAAAACCTTTCCACCGCCGCAAGCCTCTGTTATTCCACGATCCCATCTGGAGGCCTTTTCTGGTACTCTACCGGAGGGGGAATCGATCACGGAGGGCTTCTTCATCAACCTTGCTGCCCCTCCGATGATGTGTGAGGAGTTTACCAAATACCTACGGGTCCATAGCTAGTAGCTAAATGGATTATTCTCTCCCTTTGATCTTCAATACCTTGTTTTCCTCGATGTTCTTGGAGTTCTATCCGATGTAATTTTCTTTTGCGGTGTGTTTGTTGGGATCCGATGAATTGTGAGTTTATGATCAGATTATTCATGAGAAATATTTGAGTCTTCTCTAAACTCTTTTATGCATGATTATTATAGCTTTGTATTTCTCTCCGATCTATCGATTTGGTTTGGCCAACTAGATTGGTTTATCTTGCAATGGGAGAGGTGCTTTGTGATGGGTTCAATCTTGCGGTGCTCAATCCTAGTGACAGAAAGGGACATGACACGTATTTGTATTGTTGCCATTAAGGATAAAAAAGATGGGGTTTAATCATATTGCTTGAGTTTACTTTGTCTACATCATGTCATCTTGCTTAAGGCGTTACTCTGTTTTATACTTAATACCCTAGATACATGCTGGATAGCGGTCGATGGGTGGAGTAATAGTAGTAGATGCAGGCAGGAGTCGGTCTACTTGTCTCGGACGTGATGCCTATATACATGATCATTGCCATGAATCCGTCATAATTATTTGCTTTTCTATCAATTGCCCAACAGAAATTTGTTTACCCACCGTATGCTATGTGTCCGAGAGAGAAGCCTCTAGTGAAAACTATGGCCCCCGGGTCTACTTTTATCATATATTAAAACCAAAAATACTTTGCTGCAATTTATTTACTTTTATTTTATTTAGTATTTTAGTTTATCTATCTATCACTATCAGAATTAATCCTTGCAAATAACCGCTAAGAGGATTGATAAATCTCTTATTTGTGTTGGGTGCAAGTGTTTGCTTTTGTGTGCGCAGGTGCGTTTAACGTGATTTTGCTTGGTTCTCCTACTAGATTGATAACCTTGGTTCTTAACTGAGGGAAATATTTATCTCTACTATACTGCATCATCCTCTCCTCTTCAGGGAAATACCAACACAGTCTACAAGTAGAAGCCACAATTTTTGCGCCACCGCAAGTCTCTGTTCTTCCGCGATCCCGTCTTGAGGTCTTTTTTGGTAATCTGCTGGAGGGAGAATCGATCACGGAGGGCTTCTACATCAACCTTGCTGCTCCTCTGATGATGTGTGAGTAGTTCACCACCGGCCTACGGGTCCATAGTGATTAGCTAGATGGCTTTCTCTCTCTCTCTCTCTCTCTCTCTCTCTCTCTCTTTGATCTTCAATACCATGTTCTCTTCGGAGATCGATCTGATGTAATCTTCTTTTGTGGTGTGTTTGTTGGGATCCGATGAATTGTGGGTTTATGATCAGATTATTCATTGAAAGTAATTGAGTCTTTTCTGAACTTTATTATGTATGATTGTTATAGCTATGTAATGCTTTCCGATCTATGGGATTTCTTTGGCCAAGTTGATTCATTGATCTTCAGTGGAAGTGGTGCATAGTAGTAGGTTCAATCTTGTGGTGTCCTCACCCAGTGACAAAAGGGGTAGCAAGGCATGTATTTGTATGGTTGCTAGTAAGGGTAAAACGACAGGGTTTAATCATATTGATTGGTTTTATTCTATCTACATTATGGCATCTTGCTTAAAACGTTACTCTGTTTGTTACGAACTTAATACCATAGATGCATGCTGGATAGCAGTCGATTGGTGGAGTAATAGTAGTAGATGCAGGCAGAAGTCGGTCTACTTGTCACGGACGTAATGCCTATATACATGATCATGCCATGAATAATGTCATAACCATGCGCTTTTCTATCAATTGCCCAACAGTAATTTGTGTACCCACCGTATGCTATTTTCTTGAGAGAGATGCCTCTAGTGAAAACAATGGCCCCCGGATCTACTTTAATCATATTACAAAAACCAAAAATACCTTGCTGAAATTTATTTAGTTTGCAATTTATCTATCTACCACTACCAGATTTAATCCTTGCAATTAACGAGTGCAAGGGGATTAACAACCCTCTTGCCCGTGTTGAGTGCAAGTATTTGCTCTTGTGCGTGCAGGTACTGCTAACGAGTGTTTGTGTGGTTCTCCTATTGGTTCGATAACCTTGGTTCTCGACTAAGGGAAATACTTATCCGCTACTATATTGCTTCACCCTTCCTCCTCGGGGAAAATCCCAACGCAGCTCACAAGTAGCACGTAATCACTCTGCCGGAGAGCAAAAGTGCTCCTGCCCAGGTTCCGCCTCGAGACGGCGGCGATTCGTCGCCAAAGTAATCTCTTATTTTTTTTCTAGGGAAAATGGCTTCATATAGTGCAAGATGGTCATCGGTGGACCTCCGTGGGCCCCACAAGTTCATATGACGCGCCTAGGGGATGGGCGCGCCCCTGTCCTTGTGGGCCCACGGAGGGTCTTCTCTGGTATCTTTTTCTTCCAGTATTTTTTAATATATTCCAAAATAATTCTCCGTAAAGTTTCCGGTCATTTGGAGCTCCGGAGAATAGCTACTTCTGTTGTAGCTTTTTCAGGCTTAGAATTCCAACTGCCGGCAATCCCCCTCTTGTGATGTAACTTGCAATTTAAGAGAGAAAGGGCATTAGAATTGCATCATAAGGTGAAATATAACTCTAAAAAATTATAAATAATAGTAGGAAAACATGATGCAAAATGGACATATCAACCACCATAAGAGAAAATTGGGGCTCTCCATAAAGGTGCAAAACAAAGGGATTTTCTCAAAAAGAAAAATAAATAGAAAATGGTCAAGGGATGAATTGGGCTTGACATATGTCATAGAGTATAGTTTGAAAAAGATTTCACTAGTTAAGCTCATGCTCATTTTCTTGAATTAAAACCATAGAGAGAAATCCAAATTAGAAAGAGGCAAATGAAAATCAAGAAAAAAGCCAGGGTTCTGGAAAATTTGGTCTGTGACAGTCGATTGAATTGACATCAGTCATGGTATCACCATGGAGTATATTCAGGAGTTCTATACCCTCTAGGAGAGGCTGAGTAGTGTCTAGTTGCAGCATGACTCTTCGTATTCCATCAAATGGAAACTTGCCTCGCGCAATTCTAGTCCTCCACATCATCCCATGCTCTCCAATTTTTTGGCTTCATTTATTCGGCCATGCAACCCATGGTATAGAAGATATTGATGGAAATATGCCCTAGAGGCAATAATAAAGTTGTTATTATTTTATATTTCCTTGTTCATGATAAAGGTTTATTATTCATGCTAGAATTGTATTGACCGGAAACTTAAATACATGTGTGAATACATAAACAAATATGGTGTCCCTAGTGAGCCTCTACTAGACTATCTCGTTGATCAAAGATGGTTAAGGTTTCCTAACCATAGACATGAGTTGTCATTTGATAACGGGATCACATCATTAGGAGAATGATGTGATGGACAAGACCCATCCGTTAGCTTAGCATATGATCGTTCTGTTTATTGCTACTGCTTTCTTGAACGTCAAATACATGTTCCTCAGACCATGAGATCATGCAACTCCCGGATACCGGAGGAATACCTTGTGTGCTATCAAACGTCACAACGTAACTGGGGGATCATAAAGATGCTCTACAGGTATCTCCGAAGGTATCCGTTGAGTTGGCATGGATCGAGACTGGGATTTTTCACTCCGTGTTTCGGAGAGGTATTGTAACACCCCGATTTCTGGCCCTTTCTTTTTCTTTTGGTTTTTCTTCGAATTTTTATTTGGATTTCTTTTTCCGTGGCTATGTGGTCTTGAAACCTGGGAAAATCTTCTCTCCTGCCACTTCCAAGTGGCTTGTCATTCTCAAATCTATCCCAAGGCCATGTCATTTCCACCTTAGCCCAACCCCAATATTTATTTCTTGGGAATATTCCTTTTTCTATTAAAGGAATAACCCTATTTGCTTTAGGTTGTGAAGCAACCTATATTTCTGTCTTCCACAAAATTCCCACAAAATTCTCATAAATTCTTTGGATCATAGCTGCCACCAATATGTCAAAACCCATCATTGCCTAGTTCAAAAATAATCCAGGAATATTCATTTTCCATTCTGTCCAGAATGGTACTTTGTGATGGAAGTGCTATTTATATTTTCTTGATTGCCCTAAAAATTTTTGGGCACTCTCTCATATCCAAATAATTTCCACATGCCAAAATTCAGCTTCATTTGCCTAGTAAATCTTCCTCAGCAAATTCCCAAAGTGTCTGACCAGAGGGAAGCTTTGTGAAGGAAGTACTAGCTAGGCTTATCCAAATGAGTTGAAATTTTAGGAGATCATCCATATGATCAAATCATGACTCTCCACCAAATTTCATTCCCATACAACAATCTATGTGAGCACACCTTCAAATCTTGGTTTCTGGTCACAATTTCAGTTTGTGAAGCAACTATACTTTATATTGCTTCAAAAATTCTGAAATTAATCCAGGACCTAAATATCCCTAAATAATGTGAGCATGCCAAAAATCACATTATTTTGCCAAGGCATTTTCTCTGAAAAATTCCCCCAAGTTTCTGTCCAGTGAGGAGCATTGTGAAGGAAGTACCATTTCTACTTATCCAAATGGGATAAATTTTTTATGGTATCTCCAGATTCACAAATGATAATTCTCCACCAATTTTCAGCTCAATCCAACACCCTATGCGAGTGCTACTTCCTGATCTAGATTCTGGCCTACTTTTTGCAGTTGCAAAGCAACTAGGTTAAATACTTGTCCTAATGACCTCAAAATTCACAGGATGGTAGTCCTTCCTACTCTAAGACTCTGTGACATCTTGCTTAGTTCTTATGCCCTCTAAGTTGATCACTACTTCCTGCTTAAGTTTGCAACAACAAAGTTCAGTCGACCTCTCCCATCCACCCACAGTGCCTTTCTTCGATCTATCACCTCAGGTAGGACCCACTTAGGAGAGACAACACGCTAGACATCGTTTCATTGGCCAGAGTGCACCGCGTGCGCCTGTGCACGCGGTGACCACGCGGTCTGGCGCGCCGAAAGCGTGCTCTGGAACTTTGGGGCCCTCTGCCGCCGCCCAAACGCTGAGCTCCCGCCACCGCACCATGTCCTCTGCGTCGCCACCACTCTCCTGCGTCCGCGTGTACTCTCTGGACCCCCCCCTCTCCTCTTTCCTCTCCGGCGAGCACGCCATCCCGGGATGCCCGCGGCCGGCATCGCTTTGCCTTTGTCCTTTCCATCCCCGCGGCAACTTTGCACCGAATACCCCTCCCCTAGACCCCTCTCCCCCCCGTGTGTGCGCTCGTGCACGCGGTCATGCCAGAGAGCATCAACCGCGAGCGTCCGTCGTCATCCGGCCGCGGCATCATCGCCCGGCTATATATAGCATGTCCCGAGCCTCCCCGAGCAACTCATCCTCTTCTACACCCTCCCAGTAGCCTCCCAAACCACTCATTCGAGCTCAAGCACCTTTCCTCGCCTCCCAATGCTGCCATGGCCGCCGCTCGGGCCGGCCTAAATTCCGGCGAGCCAGAGCTCCCCTCCCCTCCTAGCCACCACCAGAAGCACCACTAGAGCACGGCTAACACCTCCATAACCTCGGCCTCTCCTCCCCGCCACCACAACGAGCTCCCCAACTCCGGCCGAAACCATCCGCCGCCGCGGCCGGCCTCCAGCTCGTCTCCAACCTCCCCGACCAGCGTGATCAGTCCAGGCGGGAGCGGCTTGATCCCCTAAGCTCGGCGGTGTGCCGCACCCCTCAAACGGTGGCCTGTAGCGCCGGTAGTCGTCGTCGGGGCCAGCCTCTGCCTCGGCTAGGCGCGCGCCGCGCGGGAGGAAGAAGAAGGCGTTGACCAGTCCAGCGGGCCCCACCACCTCTCGGCCCCACCTGTCGGCGAGATAAAACGGTTGACCCCGGGCCCGCGGTATTTTAAGTGGAAGCGTACTTCGACAAGTACGTCTTCGTTTAACTGAAAGCGTACTCTCCTGCATTGTCTGTTAGGAATACACTTTCATTACTGCGGAGACGTATTTCTGAAAGTGCGCTTTCTCTTTTTCAGCCCGGCCGAAACTTCTAATTTGCGGACGTTCGTCCGTTAGCAGCAGAAATGAATATTTTTATTTAATTTTCTGCCTATCGAACGAACGGCCGTAACTTTTCACCCGTGACTCCGAATCAGGTGATTCCAAAGCCCACGATCTCAGTTCGTCGAGCCCGTTCCGATGGTATCATTTTCACTATGTTGTAACATTCTGAAAATGACCATTTTGCCCCTGCCCTTATTCAGGCCCCTTCGAGAGGGAATCTTTTCCGGCGATTTTTCCGCGAGTGCTTCGCACTTCTCCCCGGTGAATCCTTCATACCCAGGCAAGCCACAACAGCCACTTGCATGATGGCATTGCAGTAGCCATGGTTTCCACTTGAATATTTAATAATTGTTTGCTCATTTAATTATTTTGCGAATGCTATGCATATGCTTGTGAATCCATGTCTATGCTTATGCCATGTTCATTTTCATCTAGTAAGTGATATGATTAATTGCTAATGATATTCTTATCATGTTTATTCTTGTAATCATTTCCGATGCTAGTGATAATGTTATGCTCACATGAGTAGTTACTATCTGATATGAAAATACTTGTGATACTCATGATCATCTTTATGCCATGCTCATGTGCATCCCGTAGGCCAAATGATTTATCATTATGATGTTATATGGTTATGTTGCCCATCCATGGTTACACTGATATCATGCTCATCTGCATTGTTATGTTATTATGACTCAGCTCATCACCATTCAAGTTGAACCTGACATTAATCGAACTTGAACAAATCTGTTGGCTGAGTCATGGTGCCACTGAATCGAGCTCACCAGTGCAGCCACACTTGCCTGGATGGGGAGGCCCTAATGCGGTCTATTGTCATGCCTCTCGCCGGTGCCTCCAACTAGGGAAGGTTATGCGCGCGCGTTACCCTGATCAGGTAGGCGGCCATAAGCCTTGTGCCCGAGTTGTTTGCGCGCGGTTGTCCCCGTTTGGGACGAGTTTGTTTTGTTGGGCCACGACGGTGGCAGCCACAGAGGTGGCAGATGTCACGAGTTGACATCGGGGTGACCCAGGACATAGCCCAAAGGGGAGTTTGTCGGGAGTGGCCGGGAGAGTGTCATGCAATAGACTGGTTTTGTCGGAACGTCGTTGGTCCACCCGAATGGGAGCACGAGGCCATGAGTTCTGTAGTGTGGGTACAGTGTACTAACCTCTGCAGAGTGTATAACCTATCGATAGCCGCGTCCTCGGTCATGGACACAGTTCGTAGTAGGTCACACTGTGGGTCAACAGTAATAAAAATCTGAATAATAAACAACCCCGGTTCCATGAGGAAAGAAGTTTGTTGATCTTTATGTGGTCATGCGATGATCACAGGTAGAGATCAAGCTCCGTGTGGTCATGTGATGATCATGATGGTAAGTTGGTGGTTACAAGATAACCCCCGAGCAGAGTAAGTTGGTCCATGAGACCTTAAACGTCGACCCCCTTGCATACTAGTGCTAGTATCATCCTGTTCATATCATGAATTATATGTATATGCCATCCTCATGTTGTTGCCATGCTCATGCTGTTACCATGCTCATGTTGTTTCCATGCTCATGTTGTTGCCATGCTCATGCTGTTACCATGCTCATGTTGTTCTAGTAATATAGTGTTCATCTTTGATGATTAACCTGTAAATGCCATGCTGTTGTATGTCTTGATTGCTTTGGTTGATGTGAGCTTGCGAGTACATTCAAAGTACTCACCTGGCGTGTCATGCCAGATTGCAGGTGATGCGATGATTGCTTGTTTGTCGAGGACCCCGAGGTTGCGCTCTAGGATACGTCCCAGCCAGAGTCCCTGCGGAGTGGAGTTCATCACCGTCGTCATTGTTCCGCTGCTAGAGTTCATTCCGCTTCGAGATGTTCCGCTGCTAGCATAGAGCTACCTTAGCAGGCGAAGTGTCACCGTGCCTTTGTAACCTTCGTGCCTTCAGAACCCTTGTACCCCAAGTATTTGTAATAAAGAGCTGACTTGTTCTATGCCAAGCAGTGCCGTATTCCAGAAGACTTGATCTCTGGGCTGGAATACGGGGTGTTCCGGTCTCTCTGAGCTGGGGTGCCACAGGTATCTCTGGGCCCTCTCGGTAATGCACATCATAAGAAGCTTGCAAGCAAAGTGACTAAGGAGTTAGTTACGGGATGATGTATTACGAAACGAGTAAAGAGACTTGCCGGTAACGAGATTGAACTAGGTATGGAGATACCGACGATCGAATCTCGGGCAAGTAACATACCGACGGACAAAGGGAATTACGTATGTTGTCATTGCGGTTCGACCGATAAGATCTTCGTGGAATATGTAGGAACCAATATGGGCATCCAGGTTCTGCTATTGGTTATTGACCGGAGAGGCGTCTCGGTCATGTCTACATCATTCCCGAACCCGTAGGGTCCGCACGCTTAACGTTCGTTGACGATATAGTGTTATATGAGTTATGTGAATTGGTAACCGAATGTTGTTCGGAGTCCCGGATGAGATCCCGGACGTCACGAGGAGTCTCAGAATGGTCGAGAGGTAAAGATTTATATATGGGAAGTCAGATTTTGGGTTCCGGAAAAAATGCAGTTTTTTTCGGTATTGTACCGGGAAGCCTCCAGAAGGTTCCGGAGGATTCCGGAAGTCCACAAGTAGGTCCACCACGTCCCAAGGGCTGGCATGGGCTAAGGGGAGGCGCCCTGGCCTTATTGGGCCAGACGCACCAAGTCCTCAAAAGCACACGCAGCTAGGGAAGGAAAAAGGGAGAGTCCTAGTAGGAATAGGATTGGACTTTGGAGTCCAAGTCCACGTGTGTACTATTCATGGTTATTGTTCACGTGGCACTATTCCTTCTACTCCAAACCCCTACACATATATAAATAGAGGAGAGGGGGCGCCCCAAAAGGAGAGACAACATTGTCTTAGCCGTGTGCGGCGCCCCCCTCCACAGTTCTGTCCCTTGGTCATATTTTCGCAGTGTTTGGGTGAAGCCCTGGGGAGATAGCATCACCATCACCGTCACCACGCCGTCGTGCTGCCGGAACTCATCCACTACCTCGCCGTCTTGCTGGATCAAGAAGTCGAGGACGTCACCGAGCTGAACGTGTGCTGAACGCGGAGGTGCCGTACGTTCGGTACTTGGTCGGTTGGATCGTGAAGTTGTTCGACGACATCAACCGCGTTGTTCTAACGCTTCCGCTTACGGTCTACGAGGGTACGTAGACACACTCCCCCTCTCGTAGCTATGCATCTCCATGGATAGATCTTGCGTGTGCGTAGAATTTTTTTTTGTTTTCCATGCAACGTTCCCCAACAGTGGCATCATGAGCTAGGTCTATGCGTAGATGATATGCACGAGTAGAACACAAAGAGTTGTGGGCGGTGATCGTCATACTGCTTTCCACCAACATCTTATTTTGATTCGGCGGTATTGTAAGATGAAGCGGCCCGGACCAACCTTACATGTCCACGTACATGAGACCGGTTCCACCGACAGACATGCAACTTGTTTTGCATAAAGGTGGCTGGCGGGTGTCTGTTTCTCCTACTTTAGTTGAATCAAATTTGACTGCGGCCGGTCCTTGTTGAAGGTTAAAACAGCAAACTTGATAAATCACCGTTGTGGTTTTGTGCCGTAGGTAAGAATGGTTCTTGCTAGAAGCCCGTAGCAGCCACGTAAAACTTGCAACAATAAAGTAGAGGACGTCTAACTTGTTTTTGCAGGGTATGCTGTGATGTGATATGGTCAAGACATGATGTGATATACGTTGTTGTATGAGATGATCATGTTTTGTAATTTATCGGCAACTGGCAAGAGCCTTATGGTTGTCTCTTTATTTTATGAAATGCAAGCGCCATGTAATTTCTTTACTTTATCGCTATGCGTTAGCAATAGTTGTAGAAGCAATAGTTGGCGAGACGACCACGACGCAACGATGGAGATCAAGGTGTCGAGCCGGTGACGATGGAGATCATGACGATGCTTTGGAGATGGAGATCAAAAGCACAAGATGATGGCCATATCATGTCACATATTTTGATTGCATGTGATGTTTATCCTTTATGCATCTTATTTTGCTTAGAACGACGGTAGCATTATAAGATGATCCCTTCACTAAATTTCAAGATAAAAGTGTTCTCCCCGAGTATGCACAATTGCTAAAGTTCGTCGTTTCGAAGCACCTCGTGATGATCGGGTGTGATAGATTCGACGTTCACATACAATGGGTGTAAGCCAGTTTTACACAAGCAGAATACTTGGGTTAAACTTGACGAGCCTAGCATGTACAGACATGGTCTCGGAACACTGGAGACAGAAAGGTCGAACATGAGTCATATAGTAGATATGATCAACATGGAGATGTTCACCATTGATGACTATCCCATCTCACGTGATGATCGGACATGGGCTACTTGATTTGGATCATGTATCACTTAGTTAACTTGAGGGATGTTAATTTAAGTGGGAGTTCATTAGTAATTTGATTAATTGAACTTAATTTATCATGAACTTAGTCTTGATGGTTTCTTTGCATATCTATGTTGTAGATAAATGGCCCGTGCTACTGTTCCGTTGAATTTTAATGCGTTCCTAGAGAAAGCTAAGTTGAAAGATGATGGTAGCAACTACACGGACTGGGTCCGTAACTTGAGGATTATCCTCATTGCTGCATAGAAGAATTATGTCCTTGATGCACCGCTAGGTGATGGACCTGCTGCAGGAGCTGCTGCAGACGTTGTGAACGCCTGGCAGGCTCGATCTGATGACTACTCGATAGTTCAGCGTGCCATGCTCTACGGCTTAGAACCGGGACTACAAAAGCGTTTTGAACGCCACGGAGCATATGAGATGTTCCAAGAGCTGAAATTGATATTTCAAGCTAATGCCCGGGTTGAGAGATATGAAGTCTCCAACAAGTTCTTCAGCTGTAAGATGGAGGAGAACAGTTCTGTCAGTGAACACATACTCAGAATGTCTGGGTACCACAACCACTTGACTCAGCTGGGAATTGATCTTCCGGTTGAGAGTGTTATTGACAGAGTTCTTCAGTCACTGCCACCAAGCTATAAAGGCTTCGTGATGAACTATAATATGCAAGGGATGGAGAAGACAATTCCCGAGCTCTTCGCGATGCTGAAATCAGCGGAGGTAGAAATCAAGAAGGAGCATCAAGTGTTGATGGTTAACAAGACCACTAGTTTCAAGAAAAAGGGCAAGGGAAAGAAGGGGAACTTCAAGAAGAACGGCAAGCAAGTTGCCGCTCCCACGAAGAAACCCAAAGCTGGACCCAGGACTAAAATAGAGTGCTTCTACTGCAAAGGGACTGGTCACTGGAAGCGGAACTGCCCCAAGTATTTGGCGGATAAGAAGGATGGCAAAGTGAGCAAAGGTATATTTGATATACATGTTATTGATGTGTTCCTCACTAATGCTCGCAGTAGCGCCTGGGTATTTGATACTGGTTCGGTTGCTCATATTTGTAACTCGAAACAGGAGCTACGGAATAAGCGAAGATTGGCTAAGGACGAGGTGACGATGCGCGTCGGGAATGGTTCCAAGGTTGATGTGATCGCCGTCGGCACGCTACCTCTACATCTACCTTCGGGATTAGTTTTAGACCTCAATAATTGTTATTTGGTGCCAGCGTTGAGCATGAACATTATATCTGGATCTTGTTTATTGCGAGACGGTTATTCATTTAAGTCAGAGAATAATGGTTGTTCTATTTATACGAGTAACATCTTTTATGGGCACGCACCTTTTGTGAATGCTCTATTCTTGTTGAATCTCGATTGTAGTGATACAAATATTCATAATATTGATGCCAAAAGATGCAAAGTTGATAATGATAGTGCAACATACTTGTGGCACTGCCGTTTAGGTCATATTGGTGTAAAGCGCATGAAGAAACTCCATGCGGATGGACTTTTGGAATCTCTTGATTATGAATCATTTGATACTTGCGAACCATGCCTCATGGGCAAGATGACTAAAACTCCGTTCTCCGGAACAATGGAGTGAGCTACTTATTTGTTGGAAATAATACATACCGATGTATGCGGTCCGATGAATGTTGAAGCACGCGGCGGGTATCGTTATTTTCTAACCTTCACAGATGATTTGAGTAGATATGGGTATATCTACTTGATGAAACACAAGTCTGAAACATTTGAAAAGTTCAAAGAATTTCAGAGTGAAGTAGAGAATCATCGTAACAAGAAAATAAAGTTTCTACGATCTGATCGCGGAGGCGAATATTTGAGTTACGAGTTTGGCCTTCATTTAAGAAAATGTGGAATTGTTTCACAACTCACGCCACCTGGAACACCACAGCGTAATGGTGTGTCCGAACATCGTAACCGTACTTTATTGGATATGGTGCGTTCTATGATGTCTCTTACTGATTTGCCACTATCGTTTTGGGGTTATGCATTAGAGACAACTGCATTCACATTAAATAGGGCACCGTCTAAATCCGTTGAGACGACACCGTATGAACTATGGTTTGGCAAGAAACCTAAGCTGTCGTTTCTTAAAGTTTGGTGATGCGATGCTTATGTGAAAAAGCTTCAACCTGATAAGCTCGAACCCAAAGTGGAGAAGTGCGTCTTCATAGGATACCTAAAGAAACAATTGGGTACACCTTCTACCACAGATCCAAAGGCAAGGTCTTTGTTGCCAAGAATGGGTCCTTTCTAGAGAAGGAGTTTCTCTCGAAAGAAGTGAGTGGGAGGAAAGTAGAACTTGATGAGGTAGTTGTACCTTCTCTCGAATTGGAAAGTAGCTCATTAGAGAAAACCGTTCCCGTGATGTCCACACCAATAAGAGAGGAAGATAATGATAAAGATCATGAAACTTCAGATCAAGTTACTACTGAACTTCGTAGGTCGACCAGAGTACGTTCCGCACCAGAGTGGTACGGTAATCCTGTTCTGGAAGTTATGTTGTTAGACAATGGCGAACCTACGAACTATGAAGAAGATATGATAAGCCCGGATTCCGACAAATGGCTTGAGGCCATGAAATCTGAGATAGGATCCATGTATGAGAACAAAGTGTGGACTTTGATGAACTTGCCCGATGATCGGCAAGCCATTGAGAATAAATGGATTTTTAAGAGGAAGACAGATGCTGATGGTAATATCACTGTCTACAAAGCTCGACTTGTCGCGAAAGGTTTTCGACAAGTTCAAGGGGTTGACTACGATGAGACTTTCTCACCCGTAGCGATGCTTAATTCTGTCCGAATCATGTTAGCAATTGCTGCATTTTATGATTATGAAATCTGGCAAATGGATGTCAAAACTGCATTCCTTAATGGTTTTCTCAAAGAAGAGTTGTATATGATGCAACCAGAAGGTTTTGTCAATCCTAAGGGTGCTAACAAAGTGTGCAAGCTCCAGCGATCCAACTATGGACTGGTGCAAGCATCTCGGAGTTGGAATATACGCTTTGATGAGGTGATCAAAGCATATGGTTTTGTACAGACTTACGGTGAAGCCTGCATTTACAAGAAAGTGAGTGGGAGCTCTGTAGCATTTCTAATATTATATGTGGATGACATATCGTTGATTGGAAATGATATAGAATTTCTGGATGGCATAAAGGGATACTTGAAAAAGAATTTTTCAATGAAAGACCTCGGTGAAGCTGCTTATATATTGGGCATCAAGATCTATAGGGATAGATCAAGACGCTTGATAGGACTTTCACAAAGCACATACCTTGACAAAGTTTTGAAGAAGTTCAAAATGGATCAGTCAAAGAAAGGGTTCTTGCCTGTCTTGCAAGGTGTGAAGTTGAGTCAGACTCAATGCCCGACCACGGCAGAAGATATAGAGAAAATGAAAGTCATTCCCTATGCCTCAGCTATAGGTTCTATTATGTATGCCATGTTGTGTACCAGACCTGATGTGTGCCTTGCCATAAGTTTGGCAGGGAGGTACCAGAGTAATCCAGGAGTGGATCACTGGACAGCGGTCAAGAATATCCTGAAGTACCTGAAAAGGACCAAGGACATGTTTCTCGTTTATGGAGGTGATGAAGAGCTCGTCATAAAGGGTTACGTCGATGCAAGCTTCGACACTGATCCGGATGACTCTAAGTCACAAACCGGATACGTATTTATATTAAATGGTGGAGCTGTCAGTTGGTGCAGTTCTAAGCAGAACGTCGTGGCGGGATCTACGTGTGAAGCGGAATACATAGCTGCTTCGGAAGCAGCACATGAAGGAGTCTGGATGAAGGAGTTCATATCCGATATAGGTGTAATACCTAGTGCATCGGGTCCAATGACAATCTTCTGGGACAACACTGGAGCAATTGCCATAGCCAAGGAGCCCAGGTTTCACAAGAAGACCAAACACATCAAGAGACGCTTCAACTCCATTCGTGAATATTGTGGCACCCCGGCTCAGAGCAACCGGTTTACCTTGCATTGCCGGCCCAGAGATCAAGTCTTCTGGCAATACACAACAACTTGGTACAGAAAACAACCGCTTTATTGATCTCTTAGCGGAAACATGGCTTTACATCTTACATGATGAGCGAGGCCAAGCGGCACACACGGTGTGGCTGCACTTATGTACATTATTTAGTAGACATGGCGGGGGCCTCGATGATAAGGTAACTACTACGCGACAGCGGAACGACGAGGTAGCGGAACTCTATTCCACAGGGACACTGCTGGGACGCGGCCTAGATCGCGACAAACTGCTCGACGTCAACTCCTTGCATGGCTTCTCCTGCATCTGGCATGATAAGCCAGGTGAGTACTTTGAATGTACTCGCAAGCTCATAGCAAACAAAACAAGTGCGACAAACAATAACAAGGCATTTAACAGATTTAATGCATGAGCATGATGCTACTCAACATGAGATGTGCGTGAAACATTGCCATGGTCCTTGGGACCAACTTACCATTTCGGGGTTACCGCGTAACCACCGTTCACAACTTACCAACTTGATCCTCACTTGATCACATTCATACCTTGCATAGTGATCCTCGATCACCATGTTTGCATGTGCCATCTTGTGAATCTTAGTGTGCAAGTTAATTATATCTGTTGACCCACGGTGTGACCTACTACGAACTGTGTCCATATCCGAGGACGCGGCTATCGATAGATTATACACTCTGCAGAGGTTAGTACACTATACCCACACCACGGAAATCACGGCCTCGTGCTCCCATTGGGGTGGACCAACGACATTCTGACAAAACCAATCTATTGTATGACACTCTCCCGGCCACTCCGACAAACTCCCCTTTGGGCTATGTCCTGGGTGACCCTGATGTCAACATGTGACATCCGCCACCTCTGTGGCTGCCACCGTCGTGGCCAAACAATAACATTGTCCCAAACGGGGACCTCGGTACCATCAAAACTTGGGTCATCAAGGTTGTGACTGCCTACCGGGCCAGGGTAGCGCCAGAGCACAACCTTCCCTCATAGGAGGCACCGGCGAGAGGCATGACAATAGACCGCATTAGGGCCTCCCCATCCAGGCAAGTGTGGTTGCACTGGTGAGCTCGATTTGGTGGCACCATGACTCGATCAACAGCATGTTCAAGTTGAATTATTATCAATTTTAACTTGAAAGAAAATAATTCAAGTCATAGTGAATGAATGGATGCACGGGTCACGGTCATGAAATGTGAATGCATCATACTACCATATGAGCATATGACATGATTCCTACTGCACACTATCAATAAAACATGTACCTTACTGCATATTAACAAAATGACAAGATTAAAGTCTATGCAAAAAGGTCTATGTAGCAAGTCATTTTAAATAGTGAATATATGATGAATTTAATTCAATTAAACCAAAGTTATTGCAATGCCATCCTTGCATATGAATGTTGTGGCTTGCCTTGGTTCAGAGGAGTGTCACAGTACTCCTGGCCTTCTTCAACACAATTAGGCTCTTCTGAAATTAAATTAAAAGCAAAAAGAAAATGTCACATACTATTGTTTATTGCACCAGAAATTCTCAACAGCAAGAAAAATTCTGAAATTTGGCATACAGAAAATTTGGAATTTTATAAACCAGTAGCAAAAAGAATCAAATCATTTGGACTTATAGATTAAAAGATATTGCAGGTCAAAGTTGGATTAGAATCTGGTCAAAATTTCCATTTAAAAGAATTTAACCGAGCGGCCACGTCGAAGGCGTATTTTGAGAATACGCCTCCACTTACGTACCGGTTCGGGAGCGAGGGAGAGAATGATAGGTGGGGCCTGATGTCAGGATTAAATAGAGAGAGAGAGAGAAACAGAGGGTGGCAGCGCTGTCATCGGCGTTTCTCTGGCGAGGAGACGTCGGCGATCACCGGAGAGGAGGGGGATGGGTTCAGCTCGGCGAGACGGTCCCACACGTACCCGAAACTCGAGCTGAGGAGGTCGAACGGCGTCGCGGCGATCTTCTCCAGAGACGGCGGCGGCGGAGCTGATCGGAGTCGGCGTTTCCGGCGACAATCCGGTGAGTTCTTGCTACCGTCGTGCTCAGGAGGTTGCTACGGTCTCGTTGGTGGCAGTGGCTGGAGCTGAGGTGGACTAGGACGAGTGAACGAAGGAGAGGGATCCGCGGCGGTCGCCGGTGAGGTTCGAAGGCCAGAGGCCTTCCCGGCATTGCCCACAGCTTCTGGAGGTCGATTTGAGAGAGGAGAGGGGGTTTGGGATGGCTAGAACAGTCGGGGGAGTGCTCTATATATAGGAGGAGGCGAGGCAGGGTTCGGGCTCCGCCGGAGCTGAGCGGGAGGGCGAACTGGGGGCGGTGAGGACTCGGGCGAGCTAGGGGATGACGCAGGCGAGGCCAAGCACAGCGCTCGCACGCGGGCTCGGGCGCAGGCGCACTAAGGAGGAACAGGGCGCGCGTGCAAGCCACTGTGCCGTCGGCTAGCGCCGTGGCTGCTTCCGCCGTGCCCCCTTCCGGCGCCGGGGAAGGTCAGGGAGGGGCTGGGGGGATGAATGGGTGTACCAGGAGTGGACTAGACATGATGCGGTGGCGCGAGAGGAGAGGATGGATGGCGGCCGATCGGACCCGATGGGCAGAGCGCGCAGAGTGCGTGCGTTGCACCCTGCCGGCACGCGGTCACCGCGTGCACTGGCACGAGGGTGGCTTTTGGCGCTGCCAAATCATGTCCAACGTGTTGTCCCTTCAACGCTTTGCCAAGGAATGCGCTGGGCTTGCCAAATGGTGCAATAGAGGTGACAAGAGGGAGCTGCAAAGTTTCTGGACAGAAACTTGCTCCAAATGCTGAGGACAAATGGCTAAGATTCTGGGGCTGGTTTTAGGCGTTTAAGCATTACTTAGGAAGGTCATTAAGTGGTAAATTTTTTAGCTAAGATGGATCAAGGGAAAATATAGTTGCTTCACAATGTGCTCTTTCTGACCAGAAGCAAAAACATTTTTCTTGGCTGAATTTTTCCAAATGACCATGGGATATTTTTGCATAGGAAGGTGGGGCATGACCCAAAGAATATTTGGGAATTTTCTAGGAATTTTCTGGGCAATAAAAATAGGGGTTGCTTCTTAGCTCTATGGGAAAATAGGCATTTTCAGAGAGAAAAAGCATATAATGCCATTAAATAAAAATACCCAATGGCATTATTAGGAGGGGGATGAGGTCTAGGGAGGGTTTATGGATGAAAGAACCCACTTGGAAGAAAATCAAAAATAAAATCCAAGTGGTAAGTCCAAAAGAAATGACTGGAAAACCCAAATGTAAATAATAAATCCAAATAAATCCAAGTAAAAGAAAAAGGGCAAAATCCAGGGTGTTACAAAGCTCCCCCCTTAGGATCAATCTCGTCCTCGAGATTCGGTTGCTCAGGAAACAAATATGGGTATGCAGTCCTTAAGAAATCTGCTCTTTCCCAGGTGGCTTCATCCTCAGTGTGGTGCTCCCATTGGACCTTGTAAAACTTTATAGTTTTGCTGCGGGTGACTCTGTCCATTTCTTCCAGGATTCTCAAAGGTTTCTCCTCGTATGTTAAATCCTTGGCAAGCTTTAGTTCTGCCATATCTGTCCGCTTTGTAGGTGGTGCGATGAATTTTCATAGCTGAGACACGTGGAACACATCATGAACCTCTGATAGCTCGGGAGGCAATTCTAATTGGTATGCCACCTTGCCAACTCGGGTCATAACTGGAAACGGACCGATGTATCTTGGTGCAAGTTTTCCCCGAGTGTGAAACCTTTTAACTCCTTTCATGGGGGTAACTCGGAGATACGCATATTCACCTGGTTCGAAGTTGATCTGCCGATGCTTTGAGTCATAGTAGCTTTTTTGACGAGATTTTGCCACTTGCAGTCTGTCTCGAATTTCTTTGACTTGCTTCTCTGCTTCCATCATTAGGTCAGTCCCGAAGATTCGGCTGTCTCCTGTCTGAGACCAGTTCAGCGGGGTATGGCACTTACGCCCATATAGAGCCTCAAAAGGTGACATTTTGAGACTAGTCTGATAGCCGTTGTTGTAAGAAAACTCCGCGTATGGCAGGCTGTCTTCCCATTTGGGTCCGTGAGCAAGAGCGCACGCTCGAAGCATGTCTTCCAAAATTTGATTTACTCGCTCTGTCTGCCCATCTGTCTGAGGGTGATAAGCGGTGCTATGCTTCAAAGCGGTTCCCAAGGCTTGGTGTAGACGTAGCCAGAAGGCCGAGGTAAACAGAGATCCTCGGTCTGACGTGATAGTTCTGGGTACTCCATGTAGACTGACAATCCTGGACACGTAGAGTTGAGCGAGTTGGTCTGCACGGTAGGTTGTCCTTATTAGAATAAAGTGGGCCACCTTGGTGAGCATGTCGACCACGACCCATATGGCATTATTCCCTCGTGGTGTCTTTGGTAGTCCCACGATAAAGTCCATGCAGATATCATCCTGTTTCCATTGCGGAACAGGTAAGGGTTGAAGTAGGCCGGCGGGTTTCTGGTGTTCGGCCTTCATCTTGTTGCATATGTCGCAGCACGCGATGTAATAGGCGATATCTTTCTTCAAACCTTCCCACCAGAATGTTTGCTTTAAGTCTTGATACATTTTGGTGCCCCCAGGATGAATAGAGTATGCGGACTCGTGAGCTTCCTTCAGAATCTGCTGCTTTAGGTCCTTGAGGTCCGGTACACAGACTCGATCCCAAAATTGCAGTGTACCCTTGTCATCAATGTTGAAGTCTAGCGTCTTCCCTTCTCGTACTTGAGTCATCATCTTTAGTAACATAGGGTCACCAGGTTGAGCCTTTCGAATTTCGTCTTCCAAGGTAGGGGTTACTTCCAAGGTAACCGAGCAGATCGCATCACACAAAATCATATTGAGCTGAGCTATTTCTTCTTGAATTGTTGGGTGCAGATGCTTGATTAATGAGTTTGCGGTAGCCGGTTTGCGACTGAGGGCATCGGCGACCACATTCGCTTTCCCTGGGTGGTAGTTGATACCCAGGTCATAGTCTTTGACCAACTCAAGTGATCTTCTTTGTCGGAGGTTCAAGTCTGACTGTGTGAATATAAACTTGAGACTCTTGTGGTCGGTGTAGATTTGGCATCGCTTTCCAATGATGTAATGCCTCCAAATTTTTAGGGCGTGAACCACAGCTGCCATCTCTAAGTCATGGGTAGGATAATTCTCCTCATGGGGTCGGAGCTGCCTTGATGCATAGGCCACGACCTTTCCTTCTTGCATAAATACACACCCAATGCCACGTCTGGATGCGTCGCAATAGATGTCGAAGCTCCGGTAGATGTCTGGTAGAGTCAATACTGGAGCGGTAGTCAAACGGGTCTTGAGCTCATTGAAACTGTTCTCACATGCTTCGGTCCATATAAACTTCTGATTCTTCTTAAGCAGTTCAGTCATTGGCTTGGCAATCTTTGAGAAGCCTTCAATGAAACGGCGGTAATAGCCTGCTAGACCCATGAAACTTCTGATTTCTGTTACTGAAACATGTGTCTTCCACTTCAGAACTTCGGTGACTTTGCTTTGGTCCACAGCCACTCCTTGAGCGGAAAGAGTATGCCCAAGGAATCCCACTTCTTTTAGCCAAAATTCGCATTTGCTGAACTTGGCGTAGAGTTGATGAGCGCGTAATCGTTCCAACACTGCTCGGAGATGCTGCTTGTGCTCTTCTTCATTTTTGGAATATATGAGGATGTCATCAATGAACACCACTACAAACTTTCCAAGAAGTCCATGAATACCTTGTTCATCATGTGCATGAAGAATGCAGGAGCGTTGGTCAGTCCAAATGACATGACCATATACTCGTACAGCCCGTACCGTGTAGTGAAGGCGGTCTTGGGGATATCTTCTTTTCTGATTTTCAGCTGGTGATACCCGGTGCGCAAGTCGATCTTGGAGAACACTTGAGTTCCGCTGAGTTGATCGAACAAATCATCAATCCTTGGCAACGGGTATTTATTCTTGATTGTGACATCATTGAGAGCACGGTAATCAACACACATTCGAAGACTGCCGTCTTTCTTGCCCACGAATATTGCAGGTGCACCCCAAGGAGATGAGCTGGGGCGAATGTATCCTTTCTGGAGCATCTCATCCAATTACTTCTTCAACTCCACTAGTTCAGACGAAGGCATTCGATAATATTTCTTGTAAATTGGTGTTGTTCCGGGTACAAGCTCAATAGAAAATTCCAGCTCCCGATCAGGTGGCATGCCTGGCAATTCATCTGGAAACACATCTGGGAACTCACAGACCACTGGGACTAGATTCATTTCTGTGGCGATGGCAGCATAAACCATTCCTTTCTTCGGTATGGCTCGACCAGCATAGAATCGGGCGAACTGACTTGAGGGATTTATGAGTGTGACTTCTCTTGTTGCGCAGTTGATACAGACCTGGTGTCTTGTCAACCAATCCATCCCCAAAATAATATCCAAGGTGGGAGACTCAATGGATACCAGTGATGCGGGGAAGATGACTCCATAGATTGATATTTTCAATCCTCGGCATACAATATTTGTCTTGAGCATGGATCTGGGGGACTGTACCACCATAGCTTTGTCCAAAAGAGTATAGGGAATGTGATGTCGGGCAATAAAACTCCACGAAATAAAAGAATGGGAAGCCCCGAAATCGAATAAAATTGTTGCAGGTATGTCATTAACAGGAAACATACCAATGACCACCTCGGGGACTTCGGCGGCTTCTTCAGTGGAGATATGATGAACTTGCCCTTGAATGTATCTCCGTTTGGGGAATTGCCCCACATAATTGACTTGAGGTTTCAGGTTGGCTTGCGCCTTGCCGTTCTTGGGACACTGCCTAGCGTAATGCCCAGTCTGTCCGCAGGTGAAACAGGCATTGTTACGCTGACAGTCTTCCTTGTTTGGCTTGGCGACCACGGTCTTGTTCTGACTTTCATTCTTGATGTTCCCTTGCTGCCAGGTTGGCTTGAACTCGAACTGAGGCTGCTGCCAAGTACGAACCTTCTGAAAAACTTGCCCTTCCTTCTTGGGTTCAAACTTGCGTTTGCGGTCTTCATAGGCCGTCTTATGATCATTAACCAGTTTGTGTTCCCTTTCGGCAATGAGTGCCTTGTTCACCAAAGTTTGGAAGTCGGGGAAGTCTAGCATGCTGAGTGCACATCGGAGGGTAAGGTTGAGTCCTCCGAGGAACCGATCTATCTTCCGTTCTTCAGTGGCCACATCATGAGTGGAGTAACGGGCCAAATGATTGAACTTGTTTAAATATTCACTTACAGTCGAGGTTCCTTGGGTAAGAGTGAGAAATTCTCGCTGCTTGACCTTCATGATGCCGGCAGGAATATGGTACTTGCGGAATTTGTCTTTGAATTTTTCCCAAGTAATCTCGTCTTCAACGTGCCACATCTCTTTGGCATTGTCCCACCATATAGCAGCTGGCCCTTCTAGATAATGAGTGGCGAATGGTACCTTGTCGGCATCTTCGGTGCGAGCAATTTCCAGCTTCTTCTCTATGGTCCTTAACCAATCATCGGTTTCCATCGGGTCCACTGCTTGGCTGAAACTTGGGGGCTTGGTCCTCTGAAAGTCTGACAGCTTGGAGTGATTACCATTGTGATTATTCTGCCCAACCACAGTCTGCATGCTTCTCAGGAATTCCATCAGGTCTTGGTTTCTCTTTTCCTCAAACATCCGCATAATCTACTCTGTCGTGGGTGCTTGAGGTGGAGGAGGTGGTGGCTGATATGGTTCCAGAGAATGTCCTGCTTGCCTGGCGGATCGACGAACTGGAATATCGTCGCCACCATAACAGTTACTGTCACACCTTATCATCCTATATATGTTTCCCAATACGAAGCATCGAGATGAGCAACACCCATTAGGGGAAAACAAGCAAAAATAGGGAGGTGAAGCAACAAACCCGAAAAAGAAATTGAGAAAAACCAAAGCGAATAACAGAAAGCAACATAATTATACAATACACCATCCAGCATACATAGCAGGGTAACAACATGGATAGTACCACTACATGCATACAACCAAACACCACATCATCCTCGTCTACATGCGACGACCGGAATCGCACTGGCACACTGACGGTCCTGCTGGTGTCTCCTCGGTGTCAGACTCCGAACCGGAACTGATAATGGATACATCCGGAGCAAAGGAAACACGACGACGCTGACGGGAAGACTCCCCCTCAGGATCTGGAGCAGGGTGACTCCGCAGCATCGGAGCGGCTGGGGTAGCGAGAAGCATAGTCCACTGGGCTGGGGACTCATGAGGATTCACTACCGAAGTGCCTGAGCTACTCTGGGAGGGTGTGGGGATCACTGGGGTGGGTGGAGGCAAAGTAGCTGGAGGAACGAGTGATGTGTGGATAAGCAGAGGTGGAGCGAAGGCAGATCGAGCGGCAGCTAGCTCACCTCTAACGCGGGTCAGCTCCTGGGCTAGACTGGTGATTAGAAAGTATCCCGCCGTTATGTAGCGAGACAGGTGGCTGGCTGACCGGTCGCACTCCGGATTAATGTAAGGGAAGCGGATCTGTCCTGACTCGTACAGGGACGGATAGAAGTAGAAACCTGGGTGAGTCTGCATCTGAATCTCGTTATAGCGCAAGTCAGTGAGAGCCTCAAATGCTGCAAACTGGACTGCCTGGTCGGGTGTAGAAGCAGTCCCGCCCTTGGTGGAGCGAGTGTAAGTGCCCACCACGGTACTGTTGTGCATGATGACCTCCGCATGATACTCGTAAACGCCATCAGCAAGCTGCTCCCGGTACACCTGGTATATGGGGTCATCACCATCGGGGTAGAGTCGGCGCCATACGTTGGTAAGTAGGTGTGGAAAGGTGGAAGGTGCCGGCTCAGGCTGGTACGGATAAGGGACTGGTGCCATCTACACTCACAACATTAGCTGGTTAGCATAAAATGCAAACTATATGCATGCGATGCAACACCCAAGTGCACAATCAACCTCAAATCACTACAGGGGCTAAAACTACCGTTTTCTAACGCGTCGGCTGTCTAGGGCGTCCTACAGTCAGCGCGGCTCTAATACCAAGCGTTGTGGCACCCCGGTTCAGAGCAACCGGTTTACCTTGCATTGCCAGCCCAGAGATCAAGTCTTCTGGCAGTACACAACAACTTGGTACAGAAAACAACCGCTTTATTGATCTCTTAGCGGAAACATGGGTTTACATCTTACATGATGAGCGAGGCCAAGCGGCACACACGGTGTGGCTGCACTTATGTACATTATTTAGTAGACATGGCGGGGGCCTCGATGATAAGGGAACTACTACGCGACAGCGGAATGACGAGGTAGCGGAACTCTATTCCACAGGGACACTGCTGGGACGCGGCCTAGATCGCGACAAACTGCTCAACGTCAACTCCTTGCACGGCTTCTCCTGCATCTGGCATGATAAGCCAGGTGAGTACTTTGAATGTACTCGCAAGCTCACAGCAAACAAAACAAGTGCGACAAACAATAACAAGGCATTTAACAGATTTAATGCATGAGCATGATGCTACTCAACATGAGATGTGCGTGAAACATTGCCATGGTCCTCGGGACCAACTTACCATTTCGGGGTTACCGCGTAACCACCGTTCACAACTTACCAACGTGATCCTCACTTGATCACATTCATACCTTGCATAGTGATCCTCGATCACCATGTTTGCATGTGCCATCTTGTGAATCTTAGTGTGCAAGTTAATTATATCTGTTGACCCACGGTGTGACCTACTACGAACTGTGTCCATATCCGAAGACGCGGCTATCGATAGATTATACACTCTGCAGAGGTTAGTACACTGTACCCACACCACGGAAATCATGGCCTCGTGCTCCCATTGGGGTGGACCAACGACATTCCGACAAAACCAATCTATTGCATGACACTCTCCCGGCCACTCCGACAAACTCCCCTTTGGGCTATGTCCTGGGTGACCCTGATGTCAACATGTGACATCCGCCACCTCTGTGGCTGCCACCGTCGTGGCCAAACAATAACATTGTCCCAAACGGGGACCTCGGTACCATCAAAACTTGGGTCCTCAAGGTTGTGACTGCCTACCGGGCCAGGGTAGCACCAGAGCACAACCTTCCCTCGTAGGAGGCACCGGCGAGAGGCATGACAATAGACCGCATTAGGGCCTCCCCATCCAGGCAAGTGTGGTTGCACTGGTGAGCTCGATTCGGTGGCACCATGACTCGATCAACAGCATGTTCAAGTTGAATTATTATCAATTTTAACTTGAAAGAAAATGATTCGAGTCATAGTGAATGAATGGATGCACGGGTCACGGTCATGAAATGGGAATGCATCATACTACCATATGAGCATATGACATGATTCCTACTGCACACTATCAATAAAACATGTACCTTACTGCATATTAACAAAATGACAAGATTAAAGTCTATGCAAAAAGGTCTATGTAGCAATTTATTTTAAATAGTGAATATATGATGAATTTAATTCAATTAAACCAAAGTTATTGCAATGCCATCCTTGCATATGAATGTTGTGGCTTGCCTTGGTTCAGAGGAGTGTCACAGTACTCCTGTCCTTCTTCAACACAATTAGGCTCTTCTGAAATTAAATTAAAAGCAAAAAGAAAATGTCACATACTACTGTTTATTGCACGAAAAATTCTCAACAACAAGAAAAATTCTGAAATTTGGCATACAGAAAATTTGGAATTTTATAAACCAGTAGCAAAAAGAATCAAATCATTTGACTTATAGATTAAAAGTTATTGCAGGTCAAAGTTGGATTAGAATCTGGTCAAAATTTCCATTTAAAAGAATTTAACCGAGCGGCCACGTCGAAGGCGTATTTTGAGAATACGCCTCCACTTACGTACCGGTTCGGGAGCGAGGGAGAGAATGACAGGTGGGGCCCGATGTCAGGATTAAATAGAGAGAGAGAGAAACAGAGGGCGGCAGCGCTGTCGTCGGCGTTTCTCCGGCGAGGAGACGTCGGCGATCACCGGAGAGGAGGGGGATGGGTTCAGCTCGGCGAGACGGTCCCACACGTACCCGAAACTCAAGCTGAGGAGGTCGGACGGCGTCGCGGCGATCTTCTCCAGAGACGGCGGCGGCAGAGCTGATCGGAGTCGGCGTTTCCGGCGACAATCCGGTGAGTTCTTGCTACCGTCGTGCTCAGGAGGTTGCTACGGTCTCGTTGGTGGCAGTGGTTGGAGCTGAGGTGGACTAGGATGAGTGAATGAAGGAGAGGGATCCGCGGCGGTCGCCGGCGAGGTTCGAAGGCCAGAGGCCTTCCCGGCGTTTCCCACAGCTTCTGGAGGTCGATTTGAGAGAGGAGAGGGGGTTTGGGATGGCTAGAACAGTCGGGGGAGTGCTCTATATATAGGAGGAGGTGAGGCAGGGTTCGGGCTCCGCCGGAGCTGAGCGGGAGGGCGAACTGGGGGCGGTGAGGACTCGGGCGAGCTAGGGGACGACGCAGGCGAGGCCAAGCACAGCGCTCGCACGCGGGCTCGGGCGCAGGCGCACTAAGGAGGAACAGGGCGCGCGTGCAAGCCACTGTGCCGTCGGCTAGCGCCGTGGCCGCTTCCGCCGTGCCCCCTTCCGGCGCTGGGGAAGGTCAGGGAGGGGCTGGGGGGATGAATGGGTGTACCAGGAGTGGACTAGACATGATGCGGTGGCGGGAGAGGAGAGGATGGACGGAGGCCGATCGGACCCGACGTGCAGAGCGCGCAGAGCGCGTGCGTTGCACCCTGCCCGCACGCGGTCACCGCGTGCACTGGCACGGGGGTGGCTTTCGGCGCTGCCAAATCATGTCCAACGTGTTGTCCCTTCAACGCTTTGCCAAGGAATGCGCTGGGCTTGCCAAATGGTGCAATGGAGGTGACAAGAGGGAGCTGCAAAGTTTCTGGACAGGAACTTGCTCCAAATGCTAAGGACAAATGGCTAAGATTCTGGGGTTGGTTTTAGGCGTTTAAGCATTACTTAGGAAGGTCATTAAGTGGTAAAAATTTCAGCTAAGATGGATCAAGGAAAAATATAGTTGCTTCACAATGTGCTCTTTCTGACCAGAAGCAAAAACATTTTCCTTGGCTGAATTTTTCCAAATGACCATGGGATATTTTTGCATAGGAAGGTGGGGCATGACCCAAAGAATATTTGGGAATTTTCTAGGAATTTTCTGGGCAATAAAAATAGGGGTTGCTTCATAGCTCTATGGGAAAATAGGCATTTTCAGAGAGAAAAAGCATATAATGCCATTAAATAAAAATACCCAATGGCATTATTAGGAGGGGGATGAGGTCTAGGGAGGGTTTATGGATGAAAGAACCCACTTGGAAGAAAATCAAAAATAAAATCCAAGTGGTAAGTCCAAAAGAAATGACTGGAAAACCCAAATGTAAATAATAAATCCAAATAAATCCAAGTAAAAGAAAAAGGGCAAAATCCAGGTTGTTACAAATATGTCAAGGATGGAGACATAGAAATTTGCAAAGTACACACGGATCTGAATGTGGCAGACCCGTTGACTAAGCCTCTTCCATGAGCAAAACATGATCAGCACCAAAGACTCCATGTGTGTTAGATTCATTACTATGTAATCTAGATTATTGACTCTAGTGCAAGTGGGAGACTGATGGAAATATGCCCTAGAGGCAATAATAAAGTTGTTATTATTTTATATTTCCTTGTTCATGATAAAGGTTTATTATTCATGCTAGAATTGTATTGACCTGAAACTTAAATACATGTGTGAATACATAAACAAATACCGTGTCCCTAGTGAGCCTCTACTAGACTAGCTCGTTGATCAAAGATGGTTAAGGTTTCCTAACCATAGACATGAGTTGTCATTTGATAATGGGATCACATCATTAGGATAATGATGTGATGGACAAGACCCGTCCGTTAGCTTAGCATATGATCGTTCTGTTTATTGCTACTGCTTTCTTGAATGTCAAATACATGTTCCTCAGACCATGAGATCATGCAACTCCCGGATACCGGAGGAATACCTTGTGTGCTATCAAACGTCACAACGTAACTGGGTGATCATAAAGATGCTCTACAGGTATCTCCGAAGGTGTCCGTTGAGTTGGCATGGATCGAGACTGGATTTGTCACTCCGTGTTTCGGAGAGGTATCTCTGGGCCCTCTTGGTAATGCACATCATAAGAAGCTTGCAAGCAAAGTGACTAAGGAGTTAGTTACGGGATGATGTATTACGGAACGAGTAAAGAGACTTGCCGGTAACGAGATTGAACTAGGTATGGAGATACCGACGATCGAATCTCGGGCAAGTAACATACCGACGGACAAAGGGAATTACGTATGTTGTCATTGCGGTTCGACCGATAAGATCTTCGTGGAATATGTAGGAACCAATATGGGCATCCAGGTTCCGCTATTGGTTATTGACCGGAGAGGCGTCTCGGTCATGTCTACATCATTCCCGAACCCGTAGGGTCCGCACGCTTAACGTTCGTTGACGATATAGTGTTATATGAGTTATGTGAATTGGTAACCGAATGTTGTTCGGAGTCCCGGATGATATCCCGGACGTCACGAGGAGTCTCGGAATGGTCGAGAGGTAAAGATTTATATATGGGAAGTCATATTTTGGGTTCCGGAAAAAATGCAGTTTTTTTTCGGTATTGTACCGGGAAGCCTCCAGAAGGTTCCGGAGGATTCCGGAGGGGTCCGGAAGTCCACAAGTGGGTCCACCACGTCCCAAGGGCTGGCATGGGCTAAGGGGAGGCGTCCTGGCCTTATTGGGCCAGACGCACCAAGTCCTCAAAAGCCCACGCAGCTAGGGAAGGAAAAAGGGAGAGTCCTAGTAGGAATAGGATTGGACTTTGGAGTCCAAGTCCACGTGTGTACTATTCACGGTTACTGTTCACGTGGCAATATTCCTTCTACTCAAAACCCCTACACATATATAAATAGAGGAGAGGGGGCGCCCCAAAAGGAGAGACAACATTGTCTTAGCCGTGTGCGGCGTCCCCCTCCACAGTTCCGTCCCCTCGGTCATATTTTCGCAGTGTTTGGGCGAAGCCCTGCGGAGATAGCATCACCATCACCGTCACCACGCCGTCGTGCTGCCGGAACTCATCCACTACCTCGCCGTCTTGCTGGATCAAGAAGTCGAGGACGTCACCGAGCTGAACGTGTGCTGAACGCGGAGGTGCCGTACGTTCGGTACTTGGTCGGTTGGATCGTGAAGTTGTTCGACGACATCAACCGCGTTGTTCTAATGCTTCCGCTTACGGTCTACGAGGGTACGTAGACACACTCCCCCTCTCGTAGCTATGCATCTCCATGGATAGATCTTGCGTGTGCGTAGAACTTTTTTTGTTTTCCATGCAACGTTCCCCAACAGATATGGGCATCACCTAAGTGCAAATTCTTTGTGGCGTTGGCCCTTTTGGACCGCCATTGAATTATCGATAGACCATAGTGCCATGGTTGGCCTAACTGTGGATCCTGCCAGATGTGCAACCATGAGCAAGAATTGGTGTGGCATCTCCTCTTCCAATGTATGGACATCATCGTAATTTGGAGTACAACCCTTTCTTGGCTTGGCTTGCATGATATTCATCGAGAGTCTTGGTTCACTAATGCTAGCATTAAACATTAGTGGACGGACCTTGTATGCCCCTCTAGAGCGAGTCATCGAGATTTGGGGATCCTTGGCATGTTTATCTCAATGCATATTAGGAACGAAATAAATGATAGGGTCTTTCATTAGGTCAAGACCCCGCACTTGATCATTACCTCCAAGATTAAAGATGAAGCAATAAATTGGCGGAGGCGGATGCAAAACACTTGAATACTCTCATGTTGGGAGAGTAGTCACTTTGTGTGCTTTTATTTCTTCAAGTTGTATATTTACTCTAGATTTTTGGCCAGCAAATTTTTAAGTTCCATGCACAGTATTTCGCCTTCTTATTTGATGAAAATGCAAAGCTTTTGCGATTTTTTTATTTTAAAAAGTAGTCATTGTTTGTGAGCATTGTGTAACCACGAATATAATTCAGCCAACCGTACTACAACATAGTGGTAGGACATTATGATAAAAAATAGTGGTAGGACATGAGACATTATCTCTATTCATACAAAAAGCAAGTAACCCCCCCCCCCCCAATTGTTAGTGATTCTTTTACCTTTTTGACTTGTTTTTGGAACTCATGTTAATTGTACAAATGTTTCAGGATGTAAATTTTTATTGGTTTTTTATTTTGACATCAAATGAATACAACCACACAACAACCTCCAACATCAGCATAGCAGCCAAAAATAGTTTTGACCAAAAATATATATAGTACTCTTTTAATGCTTTGGTTAACACCTTCCAATTATGCATACACCACTGCCATCCGCTCCCAGCCCTCTATCCATTAAAGCAAAGACAAAGTACTAAGCTATTGTGTGCATGAGTACAAAACGTTGCTACAAAGTGGATACCGATGGCTCATCGCTCATTGTCTACCATTCTTCCTGGAATGGACTTTATCTTTAATAGAGTAAGATGTTTACTTCTCTATGATGAGCCCAAGTAGAAAAACCATCAACGATGTGTATTTCATTTTGGACCATCTCTTGCTAACTCTGACATATTTGCCACTATTGTCACACATCCCTCTTTGTGCCTCACTAACACCGCTGACATGATGGGCCACTATCCTCAAGACGAAGCCCTGAACTAGACGCGCTGCCAAATCGGAATTGCCACACTCTTCTCGATGCACCACCTTCATAGAGCTCTTCATTGATCCGCAGTGCATCGCCCTAAGCTACACATCTCTTCCTCCTTTTCTTTGTTGTGCATTTCCAGCCTCCAATGCATGTATAGTGTCAGTGAATATATGTATACAATCAAAGGGGGTATATCATACGGGCATGCACGGAATGAGTCCACCAACAGTGTCTAGGAACCTGACCCACACCCTAGCATGCCTGAATAAACATTCTCAAGGGATAAGGAGATGTAATATTTTTAGGATTAGACTATTATTGGAGATATGTTCCCTTGATCACCGGATCATATCATCTACTCGAAAGTACCAACCTAATTCCCGACACCAGTCAACTTATATAAAGGGCTTATACCATATATACATGCTATAGTTTTCGTCTTGTGAATAGGGATGGCAACGGGGATGCTCCCCACCGAGGGGTTACTACCCATATCCATCCCCATGTAGCAATCAGGGATGCTTTTCTTCATGTCCCCACCCCACACTTTCTCCAACAAAAATCCAAATTCAATTGTGATTTTTTTATAATATTACCTTTTGGACATGTAAATATGCTTAGTTTTTGTAACATATATGTAGTATAATAATAATAAATTACTTTCATATGCTAAATATTACTAAAACATAATACGCTAGAGAGAATATTACAACATTTTACACATAAGAGTCTACCAATTCATGTACATACGATTATATAACGATGCGTGAAAGGGACGACGATGGAGTATACCTTCCCATTCGCATCCCCATATTAAGCTGCGGGGATCAAATCTTCCCATACACATCCCCTAATAGATACTAGTGTGTATACATGTGCAATTGATGACCCACAAGTAAGGGGATCACAACAGTCTTTGAGAGAAGTATTTCAACCCAAATTTATTGATTCGACACATGGGGAGCCAAAGAATATTTATAAGCTTTAGCAGTTGAGTTGTCAATTCAACCACACTTGAGAGATAACTTTCTTGCAACAATTTATGAGTAGCACTGTAATATGATAGCAGTAGTGATAAAGTAGAAGTAGCAATAGCAGAAATAGTAACAAGCAAAGCAAAGCAGTAGTGAATTTAACAGAGACGATAGCAGAAAAGAGTAGGCATGGAATAATCGATGGGGTTGCTCGGATGAGATTCAATATGCAACGGTCATAGCCTAGAGCGATAATAAACTAGCTCCAATTCATCAATCATATGTAGGCATGTATTCCATAGATAGTCATACGTGCTTGCGAGAAGAACTTGCATAACATGTTTTGTCCTACCCTCCCGTTGCAGTGGGGTCCTAATGGAATTAAATTAAGGGTAATTAAGGCACTCCTTTTAATAGAGAATTGGAACAAAGCATTAACACACAGTGAATACATGTAATTCTCAAATTAAAGTCATCCCCGTAGAGTATCCCAATTATTGTCACCTTGGGGTCTAGGGTTCAAGAACACAATTATATTCGTGAAAAAAAGAGTTCATATCCGAAATCATGGCACTCAGGCCCTAGTGACAAGCATTAAGCATAGCAAAGTCATAGTAACATCAATCTCAGAACATAGTGGATACTAGGGATCAAGCCCTAACAAATTTGACAACGATTACATAAGAAATCTCATCCAAATCCCATCTACCTCCATATGCCTATAGAATATTACTCACACATGGATGTGAGCATCATGAAATTGTTGATGGACAAGGGTTGGTGATGACGACGGCGACGAATCCCTCTCCCTGGAGCCAGAAACGGAGTCCAGATCAGGGCTCCCGATGAAGAACAGGAGGTGACTGCGGCTCCGTATCGTAAAACACGATGAATATTTTCTATGATTTTTTCTAGGATATATAGAATTTATAGCGCTGGAATCAGTTCAAGGTGGTGGCCATGGGCCCCACACGGGTAGGTTGCGCGCCCTGGGGGTGGCCGCGCCACCTGGTCATGTGGCGGCCTGGTGGCCCCCCTCCAGTACTTCTTCGCTCCATAAATCTTTATTTATTCCAAAATAATTCTCCAAAAATCCCCATCCAATTCTGAGCACTTTTATTTCTGCACAAAAACAACACCGTGATAGTTCTGTCGAAAACAACGTCAGTCCGGGTTAATTTCATCCAAATCATGCAAATTACAGGCCAAAACAAGAGCAAAAGTGTTTGAAAAAGTAGATACGATTGGAGACGTATCAGCAATTCACATCTTAATTTAACAGAGTGATTTTGGTAAAATAAAAAAACATAGATTTGCTATCGATTCAAGGCAAAAAGAAAATATAGCAATGTACCAATGCATATATTAATTAAGTATGATTAATTAGTATTATAAGAGTAGGAATTAGTATTCATACCAGTAACTGTACGTTCACATCTAGAAAACTGCACGCTACTTTATTTTCTCTTTCCCCCGCTTTCCTCCCAAACCATCTCGCTTGGGTTCAAATTGCCATGCGCTCAAGCGGCAATACATCCCATGAGGTAGAAGATATGATGGGATTTTTTTTTCTTTGTGGAAGGGCGACGTGATTGTTCTAGAACATTTTGTCAAATGGTGAATAAGTAAACCACCTCTACCTTTCGATCTTCTGCACCGAGACTCACACCAAACCTTGAACACACTCTTTTTCTGACATTTGGGAGCTACCAAATTGTTTCGCATTCTTAGCACACCCCTATTTTGCACCTCTAGTTCAAACCTCTTTCTTTTAGAAAGTGGAGCCATTTTTTTAATTGGCACTTACACGAAGTTTGAATGATCTGAAACATTCAGTGTGGGGTTGTTATAGTCTAGAAAGGCTACATTTAAATTTTTGTTTCAATCAAGTTCGTTTGGTACCCGAACGGTTAAATATGGAGGCACTATAGCCGGTTAAATGATTAAATAAAAGTTGCAAATAAAACTTGTCTAATGGGGCTACAACTTCCCTCACTCCCCCAAGCCCAAGAGCCCACCTAAAAATCCCTCTAAAGATTATGTGTGTATAACTAGATAAGGAGTATGATATTTAATGATCTATATGTTGGATTGTGTGAGGAGACAATATTTAGCATAAGTGGGATAGTTTTATACTTTCCACTTATTAACTATATGCGACCACTAATGCCAAGTCTAGGACTTAAACCCTGCTGAGTTGGTTCCAACACAAGGAAACTAACAATCTGAGCTACGCTAATTTCACAAATACTATTTTAGTTTATATTACTTGCAAAGGCATGAGGCATGACAAAGTTTGCCATAAGTCAAACTCGATAACATAGTTTGTAGGGATTGTTTGCGCGAGATTGTAGTGATATGTAATTACCTTTTTACCGATGGAGTGGTGGATTATATTCTATACAATACAGTCATTCACCTCTCATAGGGTGTCCACGTTCGGTACAGCTAGCACTTGCAACTCTCTCATCCATTATCTCTTTTGTAAAGCGCGACCATTTACTTAAGATTTTATAACTAATGATGCTTTCATTATCATGGAAGCTAGGTTCTCACCATGTACACATTGATCGATGATGTATGTACCGAACTCCACACTACGAATCTTCCTGTCATGCACCCTGTGGGGAACCTAGCGAGTTTTTTTTTCTTTACCAGGTGTCCTTGTATATGGTCTTTATTGAGGCAAAGTTTAAAGTTTTTTAGATATATTTTACTATTTGCATTCTCTAAGCAGATAGATTTTAGTATTTGGGGCGCAATGATGCATACACCTTGCTGATTCGACAGCTCGGCACATAGAAGATCCTTTTGAGCCAGGAGTTTCATCATACAAAACTATGATAAAATTTGTCATATTTTGCACCCGACAAGATCGAGAGACTACATGATTATACAGATATATGCACACACACGGGACTCGCCTGATGTTATGTTTGGTAGAGCGTATCTGAGATCCACTGGCACATCACACTAAGGTGTACCTTTGTGTCAACGAATGGACGTTTCAGATTAGTTTCCGATGCTTTCTGTATTATTTGAGTTCAGAAGTTGGTACGTGCTTGTTTTCTCTCTTGTTTTTTTTAGGGTAATTTTCTCTCTTGTTTTGGTGTGTCGATCAGTTCGGTGAGCATGAAA